>CM050168.1:259050975-259658475 GCA_027410445.1 Discoglossus pictus | reverse complement strand
GGTAATGTGTGGTATGCGTCTTAGCGGAATATCCGTAGGTCGTTTGTGGTGTTTTGCGAGTTTCTTGTGGTGTTTTGCGTGTTTAGAGTGCTGTAGCCTCGTTTTCGTTTTGTTCGGCGGCCATTTTTTCTCTCGCTTAGAGAATTTTGTAGTGTCTAAACTCTTTTATTTTTAGTTAAGTGAAGGTGTAATTAGTTTTTTTGGAGGTCCTGGATGCTTCCTCTTGCTGTAGGTAAGCTTTTTATGTATGTGCTGTGTGTATTTATTGTGTTTTTAATTTTGTGATGTTCGCGAGTTGCGGGCGATTTTTGCGAGGTCGTAATGTGTGGTAACGTGTCTCGTATCTCTTTTGTGGTGTTTTGCGAGTTTCTTGTGGTGTTTTGCGTGGTTAGAATGCTGTAGCCTCGTTTTCATTTTGTTCGGCGGACATTTTTTCTCCCGCTTAGCGTTTTTTGTTTTTTTTTGTGTCTAAACTCTTTTATTTTTCGTTATCTGAAGATGTAAGTTGTTTTTTTGAGGTCCTGGATGCTTCCTCTTGCTGTAGGTAAGCTTTTTATGTATGTGCTGTGTGTATTTTTTGTGTTTTTAATTTTGTGATGTTTGCTAGTTCGTAATGTGTGGTAACGTGTCTCGTATGGTTTTTGCGTTGAAAGTTTGAGAGGGTCGCGGTTATTGGGTCGTGTTGTTTGCGTTGTAACGTAAATTTTGTAAGGGTCACAGTTGCTGGCAAGGAGTGCATTCGGCACTCCATGCCAGCAACTGCGACCCTCGCTTGGCTCGCATGCTCACAACTATATATGTGATGCTTCCACTAGACTCATCTATCTCACCCAGCCCCTTCCCATTTACACCAGAATCAAATTTAAAATCTTGACCCTGCCATGTTAAAAGTCCTCAACAACAGTGCACCCCTTATATTTGTTCCCTTCTCTCCAAATACTCTCTTTTTTTTTTCATATTCCTTTTTATTGGTCCCTTAAAGAAAGGGAAAAAAAATATATATATATTCCACGGTATATCAGTAAGCCATGATACACAGATCAGGCAGCAACATGCTATTTCACATCTTGTATAGGTGGAAATTTTAATTTAACCAGTCCTGAGACCTCCTTAACACCTTTTTCCGTTTTCTAAACATTAAACATTTATAACTGTCGTTTTTTTTTTTTTTTTTTTTTTTAAACTGTTCAGTATCTATCACAGTAATCCTTAGCTCGCAGGCTAGGAATATGAGGCCTATGTTTCAATTGATAAATCAATGCCCAAACCCACCAGGCCTTCTCTGCTATGACCTCTCCTCCCCCTTTCCTCCTATACATGTACTAATTCTATACTCCTGGAGCTAGGGCACCTTGTTGAAATTAACTAAACATATAACTGGGTGTAATATTGTCTAAAGTTAGGGGAATGTTATCCTTTTTATTTCTTTAGAGTAGGATACTCTATGTGGGGTCTAGGGTCTTCTTTAATGGGCTTCTCAGGAAGCTCCTGTATTAAAGGCCTAAACTTATAGTAGCTTTAAACTTAACCCTTGTCTTTCTTGCCTTTTTCCCTCCCCTTTTCAATTAATCAAATCCCCGTAAAAAACACAAAAACTTAACTCAGTTTGGTCATTTGAATCGATCTGAGTGGAGGGAAAGACCGAATTGCCCTTTTAACGTAGGCTTGTTATCTTACCTCCTTGCTGCGCCCAGGCTCCTCGCCGGCTCCCCCGCCTCCCCATCACCGCCTCCTCCTCCTCCATCTCTTCTTGTTTCCTCTTTATCCTTGATTTTTTTTGTTTTTGTTTTTTTGTCTAGGTTTACCCAACCCTTTGTTATCTTAATTGATTCCCATGGGTTCCTCTCTATCCCTGTTTCCAATGTTAGGGCCCTTGTTACCAAGCCAGGGATCCCAAATGTCCCTATACTTCTGAATAGCATCTGCTAGTATATGAGTCATGTGTTCGTTCACCGCTATATAATTTATTTTGTTCCTGATTGCCTGTAGTTCAAGTGTGGCTGACTTCCATTGCCTTGCAATGTGTGATTTAGTGGCTAAGTAGATATATTGGAGAAGCTTGTTTTGAGCGTAGGATAACCCCAAATCTGGGATTCCTAACAAACAGGTTTCTATTGTGCCCCCTACTCGTGTTCCCAATGTTTCCGAGGCAAGATCTGACACCTCTTTCCACATCTGTGAAACTATGGGGCAGTCCCACCACATATGCTTAAAAGTTCCTAGAGTGAGGCACCCTCTGGTACACATTCTCTCCCCTGACTTGCTCCATTTTGTCAATCTCCCTGGGGTCAAGTATGTTCTATGCAAAACTTTAATAGCAGTTTCTAGGAGTGTTTGGTTTAGGGAGCCTTTGTATATGCTTTTCCATGCTTCCCCCCATCTCTCCTCATCCCATTGTTCGCCTAGATCCCTCTCCCACTCCTCCATATATCTATCCCTTGTTCCCTCTGGTGGTTCATTGTATATATCATAGATCCCCCTGATAATTCCCTTAGTTAAAGGGGCCCTCTGGCATATTACCGATAACCAGGTTTTTTTGGGAGTCCCCCATGTTCTAGATATCTTGTTAACCAGGTGTCTGATTCTACAAAAGTTGAAATGTTGGCTAATGGGAATGTTATGGTGGTCTCTTAAAAATTCAAAAGTCAAGGGGGTCTCGGAGCCCAACCAAGCTCCCAGTCTATCCAGTTTTCTAGATTTCCACCACCAGTTAGCTTCTGAACCTAGTCCCTGCGGCATCCATGGGTGACAAAGGACCGATAACATTGGGGAGGGATGTTTGAAAAGGGATGTATGCTTTAGTGCCCATTTCAAGCTTTGCACTGTGGTGGAGATAACCGGATGTCTAATCCCTCCTATTGTATCTGGAACTTTGTCTAGCCATACCAATGTATCCCAGGAGTAAGGGTGTAGTATTTGATCCTCCATAATCTTCCATAAAGGGTGGTGTATCCCTGAGTGGCTTATAGGGATGAAAGCCAACTGCGCTGCTCTATAATATTTCTTTAAGTCTGGGCATGAGAGTCCGCCTTTATCTTTGTGTTTAAACATTATTTCCTTTTTAATTCTGGGGGGTTTACCCTTCCAAATGAAATGTGACACCTTTCTTTGGAATCCTTTCAGTTCGAGCTGAATGATGGGGACCGGCAAGGTCCTGAACAGGTACAAGAGCTTCGGAAGAATCGTCATTTTGAAGGCATTAATTCTGCCCAGCCAGGAAATAGGATATCTAGTCCATTTCAGCATATCCTCGCTTAGTTTTTTATAAATCGGGGGGTAATTAGCCCTATATATGGAGTTTGTAGACAACGTTAATTTTATCCCAAGGTATTGGATGTAGGTTTTAGCCCAATTCAATTTGTACCTTTCCGTTATTATTTCCTTTGTTTTGGCCTCTACGTTTAATGCTAATGCTTCTGTTTTCTCGACATTTACAAGTAAACCTGATCTCTGGCCAAATTCTGTTAGGGTGTCAAATAGTAGTGGGATTGATTTGCAAGGGTCTGTGATTGTGCATAACATGTCGTCCGCAAATAGGTTGATTTTAAAATGTTGCTGCCCTATTTTAAGCCCCTTAATTCCTGAGTTCGACCGGATCGCCTGAGCGAGAGGTTCTATCGCAATGGCGAACAGCAGTGGGGAAAGAGGGCACCCCTGTCTAGTTCCCCTCTCTATTTTAATAGTCCGATTGTATTTGCCAGATAGTTTAAGTCGGGCTACTGGGTTTTTATAGTACGTATTTATTAAATTTAAGAAACTCCCATTAAATCCAAATTTATTTAAGACCTCTTTCAGGTATGGCCATTCCAATGAATCAAAGGCCTTTTCAATGTCTAGTGCTAACATGCAGGCCGGGGTTTTTGTACTATTAGCGTGGTGTATTAAGTTCACCACCCTCCTGATATTATCTCTGGCTTGCCTATGTGGGATAAATCCCACCTGGTCCCTATGTATAATCCTTGGGAGAAATTTTGAAATTCTGTCCGCTATTATTTTTGCCAGTAATTTAATATCCCCATTTAGAAGGGATATGGGTCTATAGTTTTTAATCTCTGAGCTGTCCTTCCCTTCTTTAGGAAATAGGGTGATTTCCGCTAAGTTCATTTCGGAGGGGATCTCCTGACCCTCCAGAATATGATTATATAATTTAGTCAGTCTAGGTGTCAATATATCCGTAAAGGTTTTATAGTACATGTTCGTGAACCCGTCTATACCCGGTGCCTTTCCCAGTTTCATTGCCTGGATTCCCTTTCCTACTTCCTCCTGTGTAATCCTCGCATTAAGAGAATTTACCTCCGATTCCTCCAAACAGGGCAAGTCAAGTCTATCTAGCCAAGCTCTGATACTATATACTGTTTCTTTACTTGAAGCTGAGTAAAGTTTTTGGTAGAAATTATGGAACAATTCTTGTATTTTGGAAGGATCTGCTGTTTTGATATTTTCGTTATTTTTTATGCAATAGATTCTCGAGAGAGCTTGCTTAGATCTTAATTTTTTCGCTAACATCTTATCCGGTTTGTTTGCTTGGAGGTAAAATTTGTGTTGGGTTCTCCTAAGAATTTTCTCCGCCCCTTCCGAATAAATCTTATCTAGTTCCACCCTCACGCTTTCTATTTCTCGCCTAATCTGAGTTGTAGGGTTTTGTTGATTTAATTTTTCTAATCTTCCTAGTTCCTCTGTGAGTTTTATTTCCTGGGCTCTCTGTTCTCGTCTGAACTTGGATGTCTCTTTCATACAAATGCCCCGAATGTACGCCTTATGGGCTGCCCATACCCAGCCGGTCCCCACCCCAGGTGTCTCATTTCTTTCAAAGAAAAATTCCAATTCTTGGGCTATTCGTTTTTTAACTGTCGGGATCGTCAGTATTCTTTCATTCAGTCTCCATTGATAAGGAGGTTTAGTCAGGGATCCCAGGTTTATGGTTGCCTTCACCAAACTATGGTCTGACCAGGCACACGGTATTATGTCCACGTTTTGAGAGTCAGGTATAAAGGAAGGGTCGGTTAACAAGTAATCTATTCTGGAGTATGTTTTATGGGGGTAGGAATAGAAAGTAAATTCCCTGTGTCCTAAATGTCTTTCCCTCCAGAGATCCGCTAACTCAAGCTCTCTTAGCAGTCTGTTGATTTGTTTCAATCTTTTAGTGAACTTGTCTCCCAGGTCTTTCGCAGTTCTATCCTTTTTGGCATCTAGTACCAAGTTAAGGTCTCCCCCTAGAATAATCCTACCCTGTTTTACCAAAGACAAATGTTTCAATGCCCTGATTAGATTTTTATGAGGAGAGATGGTAGGAGCATATATTACTGCTAGCGTGACCGGGATGTCTAGAACCCTTCCCATCAAAAAAAGATAGCTTCCCTGTCTATCTGTAACTTTTTTGTCCAGGATGAAGGGAAAGTTTTTGTGGAGAAGAATTGCCACCCCCTCCCTTTTGGTACTGCTACTTGTAGCGTGGAACGTAGGGAAATTTCTGTTCATAAATGTCGGAATTTGCTGATGCTTAAAGTGGGTTTCTTGAATAAAAATTACAGCAGGGTTAAGTGTTTTGTAAAATTGAAACGCCTTGTTCCTTTTAGTGGGGGAATTAAATCCTTTAACGTTATGTGTAATAAAGACGTGTTCAGCTTCACCCATGGTCTAGAGTAACGTGTGTAGCTAATGTCTGCCGAGACTTACCCTTAGGAAGAGAGGATTCGGAGTCAGCGCCCGAGGAGTAGGAAAGCCGTCGAGAAAGCCCCGCAGTCCTCCATCCGCTAATCTGATTGTGGATAGTATGAAGAGAGACAAGTTGATGACCAAACATATACAAATAAAACTTTTCGAACCTTTGATCCTTCCCCCCCCCTTTCTTCTTCCTCATACTTCCTTCCATCTTGCACCTATCGTGCCTAGGGAGTAATCACTAAAAAATCCCGGATACTTCCCTAGAATGAGGAAATTCTCTATCGTGATCTAACCCGTTCCTAAAACTGAGCGAGTCAAAAAGTACTGAACTGGATTGCTAGCCCCCACTACATTGGAAGGAGCAACAAGTACTATAAACTGTAACTAGTATTCTCTTATATGAATCAGATATCGTGGATATTTTGGGAAACCTTACCCCACCTCATACCTAAGTCTAATAATAGAAATTCCTGCGTTTTACAATAGAGTCCATTTGTATAGAATAACCTTATAGTCTCTGCAACCTTGGAAATCATCTTTAGAGAAAGTCAACCCTCTCCTGAGGCATTCCCTTGATCGATTCTTACTGTTCCATCCCTCCGGTCCCTAAGCCCCTTGTTACTGTCATTCCTTTGCTTTTTCTTGGCAGAGACTTCTATCCAATCTCTAGTTGGTCTCTCCCTCGGCTTCGGGAGTTGGCCCATTAGATTGGAGCCTTCTGGGAGCAATTGTAGGTGAATAAGCTTTTTTTGGAGCGCGCCCAATGAGTGTGCTACATGTGTTTGCTCATTCCAGCGAAATTGTAGGCTAAAGGGGAATCCCCAACGATACTGAATTCTGTTTTTTATTAGAATTTCCAAAGCCGGTCTCATTTCTCTCCTTTTCGCCAAGGTAGATGGAGCTAAGTCAATAAACAATTGTAATTGTGTTCCGTCCGGGCCAACTATTCTAGGCAATTTCCTGGCCGCTGCCATTAGCAGATCTCTGGAGCTCTGTCTCACAAAACGAACGACTATGTCCTTAGGTTTCTCTGAATTGATTGGACCTCCAAGGGCCCTGTGGGCTCTTTCAATGAGCAGCACCTCCTCTGCTTGATTCGGTAGAATGGTGGTAAATACCGCTTCTAGATAGGGTACAAGATCCTGTACATTTTTAGGGACACCTCTCAGCCGTACGTTGTGTCTTCTGGATCTATTTTCCAGATCTTCCAATTTATTTTCAAGAGCCTCTATACGAGTAGAGTTGGAGCTGATATCAATTTTATCATCCTCTTGTGTGGAAATAATCATCTCGGTTCTTTTTTCTAACTCGTGTGTTCTCTGACCTATTGCACTGATCTCTTCTCTCATCTCCTTTAGTGCTATTGCAAGTTGAGTTTTCAACATTAGTTCAAATTTCGCCATTGCCGAGACAGAGAAATCCATGTCAGTGATGGTGTTGGGCCTTTCCCCTTCATTCTCCGACATCTCAGATCTTTCTGGGGAGCTTTCCCCTGCTTTGGTGGTCAAGCTGGATGCTGCCTGGAAATGCTCAGGGATGCCTCTGGAGGATGTGCTTCTCTTAGCCTTCTTCATCTTTCGCTCAGTTTCCTCCCTGGTTCTCTTGTCTCTTAGGCGGTCCCCCTGGTAGAAGGGTATCTTTCCCCTGATAGTTGTCTTGGCACCCCTTAAAAGAACACTAAGTACTGTTCTGGGAAGTGCCTATGTAAAAATGTTATGGAAGGTGCTGCTTGAGTTGGGGTAATTTATAGTTTCATCTTTGTTTAGTCTTGCATTGTCTAAGACTCAAGACTTTCTGCCTGTTGCTCCCCCTGTTGCTCTATCTTCTAGATTCCATCCGTGAGACCCTTGCAGAATAAAAAAAAAGAGCAAAGACAGTGGGGTGGGCGCTCACTCTCATGGTGGGATTCTCTCCTTGGTAATTCAGGAACCGTGTGCCTGTTAGGCCAAAGTCCATCTGCTACTTCTGTGTTCCAATAAAACCTCCTAAGTATGCATTTTATGCAGGTCTCTATTTGTTCTTAGCCCGTAACTTTGGTCTTCCCTTTTTTGTAGAATATTTTTCTGTTCTTTTCCTCTTTTCCTTTTTATTTTTTCGTATTTATTTAATTATTTTCCTTTTACTCTTTTTTTTTGTCTTTTTGTCTTTTTTTATTGGTCCTTTGTGAATGGCTGTATGCCTTGAGGCCAATTAGGAGCCTAGGGTGATCCCCCTACACTTTAGGGAACCAATATGGCCTCCCTTCTTCTGGGGATATTTTTGGCGCCAAATAGGCAGGGAAGGAAGGAGAAAATGGCTGCTCTGGGCTAGATAAAGGGGGAAGCTTCTTGGCAGCTCTATTGTAACCCCCCACGCCACTCTGATCCTCTGGCACCTATATAGGGTTGTGCATATGTCACTGCAGCACAAGCTGCCTGTCAGGGTCCCTTGGTCGCGGGGGGGGGGGGGGGGATGTGAGTTATTTTGTTTTTCTTTTCTTTTTTGTTTCTTTTCAGCCCTATCTCGGGCCCTTATGATGGGCGAGAAGCCTATCAGGCCTGTACTGTGCCTTGTGCGGTACTGGGGGTTGGGACCTGGCCTCCTGCGACGTAGCCTTTCCTCCCCTCGGGGGCCTCTGTGTCTTTTACCCCACTCACCCTCCTAGGCGCCTCCGTCGCTCCGCGGCCTCCTTCACTGTGCCGTTCTCCTTGCTGGATGCCCCCCCGGGCAGCTCGGTCCTCTCTGGCGCCACACTCCGGTGCTGCGCCTGATCTCTCCTGCACCGCCGGCGCAGGGGCAGACAAGGAGAGAGCCCTCCCCAGTAGCTGATGCTCAGGCAAAGGGGTCACACACAGGCTGGGGGAAGATGGCGTTCCCACAGAGGCCTCTCCCTCGTGGCGGGCTGCACTCAACGGGTACCCCGGGGGCTCTTTTCCGGGTACTCCTCGTTGCCCGATAAACCCAGGCAGCTCCTGGAGCCAAGCACAGAGTGCCACTGGCTAAATTGCCAAGAATTTGGGTGGAAAAAAACCCTTTTTTTGCACTGTAGTGCAGAGCAGCAGAGAAACACGTCTGCTCTCTCTGCTCCAAATACTCTCTTAACTGTCCTCTTCGCTAGGCTAATGACCTTCTTCCCTCCTCTCTTGTAACCTCCTTTCTCAAGCTACACCTTTTCTGTGGAACTCCTTGCCTCGATCTGTCAGGCTATCTGCCTGAAAACTTTTTAGAAATTCACTAAACACCCATTTGTTTTAAAATGAACAATCTGCATAATGCAGTGTTATTTTCTTCAGACCCCATGCTGTAAGTTTTTGACCGTAGAACACTTTTACAGTTTGATTGAACATCCAGGTAATCTTTGGTACACTTGAGATCAGTAATGTTCAAGGAGGAGCATGAGTTTCCTCTGCTGTATCCAAAAATATCTGAAAAAGTAGTGTGGATTTAAGATCTCATGCAAGCCTGTGAAAGAGACACCTGCGGATCCTTAGTTTTACCTGTCACCTCTCTTGGAATAATTTTTATTTGGTAACGAGTCCAAAGGAAGGTAGCAATATGTAATGATATAGGAATCACAAAGTTGTGGAGACCAGTAGCCAAGGTCAGCAATAATCCGGTTCAGCAACTTGTAGGTTAAACAGGAACACGCTTTTATTGAAGGGATCAGGAACCAACAATAATCTGGCAAGGTACATTTGACAGGAAGTGCCTTATATAGGCCAAGGACCAGACACCTGACCAGACACAGCTGAAGAGACTTAGGTACTGATAAAATTGCTAGCAGAGTCAAGCTTATAAGGTCTCAATGGAATTCACGAAAGGCAGGCTGGCGCAGTGTTAGGGAAGAGGTATAGTAGCCTGGGGACCAGGGTTCAAAACCCAGCAGAGTCAATTCCTCACACAATAGAATTAAACTTCTTCCATTTCTACAGTATATGTCTGAAGGTGGACTGCTGGAGGCCAAACTATTTATTTAGATTTTTTTTTTTACCATTTCAACTGTTATTATTGACAATATCCTCTGAAACCTCTTTTTATTAGGTCATGTTTCTCTTGAGCAAAACAAAATAAAAAAAATAACAATAATTATCAAACACCCGCTACTGCTTCAAAAGCATGTAAATACTCTTACTATTGCTAATGTAGTAATTTTAGTTAATCTAAGAATAAACTGATATGGGGATTATGCCCACAAGCCTAAACTCTAATTTTTCTAATTTCCTTCTATAATTGGCTAATCCATAAAGAAAGGCAATATCATGCTTATATCAGATTAGAGGGCAGTCATCTTTTCTTATTGGTTAATATGGACTAATCATGTTATGAACATTTCAATTTCTTTATTCTGATTGTCTGAAATTTGATTGACACTTAAAAATGTATAAATCTCGGGGCAAGCATAAAGTGTGGCATTCTTCATGGGAGCTCCTCGTAGGAGAATCTCTATTAGTGGCGCCTTTTTCCTGGACCCAAAGATGAAGTACGAGGGAATCTATCAAAAAATGAGATGTCATTTCCAGGATGCCTGATGATGAGGATTGAGGACTTCATAAAACATTTATTCAGATTGAATGTAGAATTTTTATTTATTTTATTTTAATGATTTTTAGCTTAATTTAATATACTGTAAAAAAAAATTGTATTTTCTGTAATTATTTATTATTTTTTGTATGGAGATTTTTTTCATGTAAATGTAGCTTAGGCTTGGTAGGGTTAGTGACTATAGGGGTTCTTATGGATCCATGGGGGCTAGAGCCCATGGGGATCTATAGGGACCCCATCATAAGGGATTCATTATTAGGGGACACTGAATTTAATATTGACCCCAACTGGGGCTAGTCACCATAGGGGATTAGGGATATTGGAATCAATTTGTGCCCCCACAGCGGAGTTAGAGCTTATTTAGGGGAAAATTGGTGGGCCTATGGTAATAGCCCATCCTAGCCCATGTGAGCCTAGGTAGTAGACTGCTGTGTGCTGTGTGTAGCAGTTAATGTATTTAAATATAAATTTAAAGGGATTTAAAATTAAGTGATTTTATAAATGGCCAATAGGTGGCAGTATATATTAATAAGATAAATATAGATATATAACATATGGGTTCCCTAGTGGTCCAGTGGTTAGGATTCAGTGCTTTCACCACTATAACCTGGGTTTGTATCCAGTTAGGGAACCAAGAGGTCACACAACCCTGAAGCAATGCAGGATTGGGCCTGGACAGTACTTGGATGAGAGACCACCTCTTAATACCAGGATCTGTATGCTGTGGCCCACTGGAGAAAGAAATGTCAACCCACTCTAGTATCTCTGCCATCAATACCAAAGTGGATCAATATGGTTTGTTATGGTTCATGAGGTCACGGAGAGTTGGACACAAGTGAACGACACACACACACACATATATCATCAACAGTATTTTACAACATTTTATATAGATGAAGAGATTTTCATATATAAATATCCCGATTTATTAAACACTGATACCAATGTAATTATATATATTGGGATCTTAACTGTTTTATTACATCAACTAAATAATTTTAGTGATTTTATAAATAACCAATAGGTAGCAGTATATATTGATGAATTTCATCGGGATACATAATATTAATGTAACAGTTTGAACATATAGGTTGAAATACAGTATTTTATATACAAACATCTCAGAAAGAATGAGAAGAGGTATATGAAATTTAACCAAATGGAGTTAAGAATGGATTTTAATCTATATTGTTTTAATAAAATTAAGTAAATAGTGTCAGTGGTACTACCAATATGGGGAGATTCAGTGTGTTTCAGGCTGAGATACGCATTGAGTTGAACCAGATTTGATATAGTGATTAAGTACCATAGGTTATATAAGCATTTACGTCAGAGTGCTTATAGTATACTGCTCCTTTTTATCAACTTCCTGTAAGGGTGGTTGATGGCTCCAAACGTGTAGCCACCAATGTACTTCAAGGCGTGCAGCTACACCTCACTGATGAGGCCCAAGAAAGACCGAAATGAACATCGGGGGTTTGCTATTTCTTGTGTTCAGAGTAAAATTGCCTGGTATTTTGGGGCTAGATCAATCTTTTGAGTTAGACCAGAATGATATACTACAGGATGTTTCTCTCTGTGTAGGGCACCAGTGAGCTAAAGGAGGTTACTTTCCGAGTAAATTACCAGGCTTTTTAAAACAAATCTACTTAGTTGTTCTTCGTTCTCAAATTGAGCACCTCTGGCTTTCATGAGTATGCAAATGACCCTTAGGGGGCTCCAAATGTGGACGTCTTGTTCATTGTGCCTTAGGGAGTGCGGCTACACGTCACTGACAAGGCCCAAGAGAGGCCCAAAACATACCTCTGGGGTTGCCTGTTTTTTCAGGGCTTTAAAGCAGACTGAGATATTACAGGCGATTTCTTCCTTGAAGGCCAAAAGTGAGCTAAAAGAGGCTGCTCCCTGAGTAGGTTACCAAGCCTATAGAGCAAACCTACTTAGGTGTTCTTAGATTGTACGCCTCTGACTGTGTTGTCTTGGACACCTTTGCCTGATTGCCCAGTATGGGTTTGTGCATTTTACCTGTTCCAGCGACACCTGGTGGACTCTATCGAGATAAGGGAACATGACTTGCCTCTGGAGGAGGAGGGACTTTGGGGCCTTTTTGGGGAGGTGCAATGTGGGTTATAAAAACTGTATTTTTGTTCCTTCCCCTATGGCTACAGGTTTGTATACCATATGGTTCCATAGGGACCCCTATGGTATGAGGTTACTGTTACGTGCCTTGGGGGCCAATAAGGACTCCTATGGCTGTATATTAGATTTACCTAAAGACCCCCATGGTGATGGGTTAATGTTAGGTGCCACGTGGGTCCTTAGGAACCCATGATTATACTTTAAAGGCCTCAAAGGCACCCTAATGGGGATAATAAGACCTTCAATCCCCAAAGAACAAGGGATAGGGGCCTGATGACTTTGCTCAGGGTTTTGTTTTGGAGTCCTGGGGGATACTGAGCTCATAGAGGGTAACTAGCTAGTGTAGTGTATTAATGTTAGATATATATTTTGTTAATATGTATTGTAACTAACCATGCATAGGTATGGTATTATTTCATTGGGTTTGTTGGTGTTATACGTTGTCATAACCCTCTGTACTTGTTAACCGGACCGCTACCTTCTCTAGCCATTTCAACATTATGGACCAAGGCTATCATAAAAGCCAATATACTTTCTAATAAAACACTGTATCACTTGATTACTGTGATGTGACCAAAAGGTAAACTTTTAACATGGATATATGCCCCAGTGTTCCCAAAGCCCCTGGTTATATGCATGATATGCAGTATCTATATACAGTAGATATATACACATAACAAGTCTTAATAATAACCTAAATCGACTATTGGGTATGTGTATATATTGGGAATCTATAGACTTTTATAGAAAGAACTTCAATCTGCCCATAAGGGATGTTCTACAGAATAAAGAATAGATGGTTTATAAAACAAATGGACAATGCAGCCCTGTGTATATATAAGACAAGGGGCTGATAGATTCTCCAAACTTCCACGTGAATTTCTAGATTCATGTGTAAGAGATAAATATTTTTATATCTCAGTGAAGGCTACCAGATGTATTCCTGTTTAGCCCTTCCAGTTCATAAATGGAACCATTTTGTTTCTAGTGTTCGAATTGTTTCCTCCCCTTTTGTGTACTTTATTATTATTATTATTTATTTTATTTGTAACTTTTACTTTATCTATGGCCTGTATGAAAACCCTTTTTAGGTCCTTGTTTTGCTTTCTCGACCATATGTGCCTAGAAGACGTGGTTTAGGACCCCTTTTCCACATTGCTTTTATGTTCCCAGAATCTTGCTTTTGGGGATCTTTTGGTGCAGCCCACATATTGTTTACCACAATTGCACATAATTACATATACAACATATTCTGACTTACAGTTCACATTTATATAAATACATATATAAAGAGCTCTTGCTGTGCTAGCCACTGTCTTTTATACACTACCTATACATTCCTGTACATTCCTGTGGCTTTCTATACAATATATTTACTTTGAAATAAGATCCTAGAACACATAAAGCTTCCAGCACGCTCTGTGAGCCTGCATAGCGTGCAGGAAACAATCTGCACATACTTCTGACTTGCCTGACACTTCCCTGACAACGAGGAGCCAGACAAACAGAACTGAAGTGTTCTGATTAGCTTACTCATTGCGATTGGGGACAACAAAATACGCTGACTGCAGTGAAATATTATCTACTTAAAGATACAGAACCTCATTCAATTGCAAGCCCGTAATTACCTGTAACCCGACATTTTAGCTCCTGGTTACATTTTTTTCTAAACATTTAGATGTATTAAATTTTCTCTAACCCGTAATTACAGGCTCACAGCCTGCACACACAAACCATGAACTCGTAAGTAGCATTTCAGGAGGAATGATCATGTGATCTGGCAATAATTAAACAAGCCCGTAAGTTAATTTTTATACAGAGCCAATAATAAATGAGACCGTCCCCATGATGTTAGTAAAACATGGAGTTTACAAATAACCTAAGCATTAATACATGCAAATAAGTAAGGTTCGCACTCAACATGGAAATAAGTAACAAATAATGATCTTTTATTGCAGATTTGCGAGCTTGAGACTGTTGTGCAATTGATGTAATGCCTTTCATTGCTTTCCCAGTATTTTAAAGTACAGTAGCGTAGTGTTTATTTGCTGCCGCAGTTTTTATGAACAGGTGTTTAAACCACTTGGGGGTCCTATATAATACTTGTATCATTTTTTGATACATTAGCAATTTACAGGTTTGAAGACAGAGATAGGACAGAGTTATGTTTTTGACAATCGCGGGGCTATTGAGCCTGTAACTTGCAATTGTAATGCTAGTAGCTAAATATAGCCAAATGAATATCAGTAACATTTATGGACTCCATTACAAATTCAAGTGATTGCGATTTGGCCAATTGAATGAGGCCCACAGTCACCAAACTTTCAACAGAGACTTCTAACTTGGATATTACTTGCTGTTCAATACCTCATACTGTGAGGTGGAAAAATGTGAATGTTTTTATTCTTTTTTATATAGATGCAGGATTTTAAATAAACATATTGAATTGTTTCCTCATAGTGTTTTGACCCTTGACTTTATGGTATATTTATACTGAAAATCACATGCAGGGCTACCACCATCAGAGACTTATATGAATTTGTGACATCTATATAAGGTTGTATGGGACTGAACTTTATTCTCAAGGGACTGATATTTCATTGATTACTAATATCACATATATACTACCTGTACTCCATATATATTGCCTTATTCCGAGAGCTTTAGTATACATACTGTCCTCAGCAAGGATCAGGAATTTGTTGTTTGTTTTTTTATTTGCTTAATATATGATGCCTGTGACGATCCGTAAGTAGGGGCAATACATCTCCAGAGCCACCTGCTATGGTCTACAGGTTATCTTCCCACACAGACCGTTGGGTTCTTTGAAATCTCGGCACCAGCACCCTGATATCTGGCTTCTGCATCAGTCAGTGTCTCTCCATCAGGAATCAGCATTTCAAGGAGTTCCAGTAACCTTCCTGTGGTTGGGTGGAGATAGGTTCAGTGTCGCAGCCACTAGGAACAGAATCAGAGATACACAATTTCTAAGTATCTCTAAGAGAACTGATGACACATGACTGTATTATGGCAGATAAGGATTTTTTTTATAAACATAGTGGGGTAGACTTAGTATTTTTATTACAATACTAAACAATAGAATTCAACTTTATTGATAAAAAGTTTGCATGGTACAAAAAAATACATCCCTATAAGTAAAAGGACATCCCCTTGTTTTAAGTTATGTTAGACAGAATATTTATAAGTGATGTGCAATACAAATTTTCCTGATTCATTACCAACTCTTATTACCCATGTGTATTCGTGAAGTTTCAATTATTATCAAGTACGCGCCTTAAACAATGATTTAACACTTGAAAGTCATATGCCCCCAAGACAGAAAACAAGGCTACTGAATATCGTGTAGTATATACCAGTACTGGTTTCAATTGTTTTTATGAATTGTTGTACAACACAGTTACTAGTCTAAATGATATGATCACTTTTACCTTATTTTAAGAAATAAAACAGCTACCAACTGGGTAAAATAATAGATCATTATTGTAAGCTTTTGTACTGTACGGGCTGACAAAATGGGGGGGTCGTGCGAAAAGAATATTTGTAGACAATAAGGGTCTGATGATTTACGGTTAAGTGGTAAAACACCCTCTCACTTTGGGTATCTAGGAAACAAAGCCTGGAGATTGGAGCCATAAGTGGCTAAACTACATGCTGACATTTTTGTTTCTTTGTCAGTATTTACTTGAAATGCTTCAGTCGGCAAAAACCAAAAAACTAAAATTTCCACCGCTCTCAGACACTCACTGCCTGCAGCCAATGCTGTTCAAGAAAGGAAACCTAAAAAAACTATTTCCTAATCTCTGTCATGGGCGAAATTGAAAAATTATTTATTTTTTGTGTTAAAAATAAGTCATTTAGAAAAGGTAGAAGAGGGGGGAACAGACACAGGGGAGGGAGGGGAAAGGAGACACGGGAGTGAGGGGGGGAAAGAGGGAAAAGATATGGGGGAAGGAGAGGGGGAAAGAGACACAGGGGAGGGAGAGGGTGGAACAGACACAGGGGAGGGAGAGGGAAAGGAGACACGGGAGGGGAAGGAGAAGGAGACACAGGGGCGGGAGAGGGGGATGGGGAAGGAGACACAGGGGAGGGAGGAGAAACAGGAGAGGGAAAGGGGGGAGAGACACATGGCGGGGGAGAGAGGGGGATGGGGGAAAGAGACAAAAGGGATGGTGAGATTGAAAAGAGACACAGGGGAGGGAGAGGGGGGAAGAGACACAGGGGAGGGAGATGGGGAAGGAGACATAGGGGTAGGAGAGGGGGAACAGAGACAGGGGAGGGAGGGGAAAGGAGACACAGGGAAGTGAGAGGGGGGGAAGAGACTCAGGGGAGGGAGAGGGGGGAACAGACACAGGGGAGGGAGGGGGAAAGACACACTGGGGAGGGGGATGGGGGAAGGAGACAGGGGGAACAAGAGAGGGGGGAGAGACACGGAGGGAGTGGGGGAACAGACATGGGGGGAAGAGACACAGGGGAGGGAGAGGAGGAACAGACACATGGAAGGGAGAGAGGGGAAGGGACACAGGGGAGGGGGATGGGGGAAAGAGACAAAGGGGAGGGAGAGGTTGGAAAGAGACACAGGGGAGGGAGAAGGGGATGGGGAAGAGACAAAGGGGAGGGAGAGGGAAGGGACACAGGGGAGGGAGGAGAAAAAGGAGAGCGAAAGGGGGGAGATACAAAGGGGAGGGAGAGGTTGGAAAGAGACACAGGGGAGGGTGAAGGGGATGGCGAAGAGACAAAGGGGTGGGAGAGGGAAGAAAGAGACACAGGGAAGGGAGATGGGGAAGGAGACATAGGGGTAGGAGAGGGGGAACAGAGACAGGGGAGGGAGGGGAAAGGAAACAGGAGTAATGAGGGGAAATAGACACAGGGGAGGGAGAAGGAGGTGGGGGGAAGGAGACACAGGGGAGGGAGAGGGGATGGGGGAAGGAAACACTGGGGAGGGAGAGGGGATGGGGGAAGGAGACACAGGGGAGTAAGAGGGGGGAAAGAGACACAGAGAAGGGAGAGGGGGATGGGGAAGGAGACAAAGAGGAGGGAGAGGGGGGAAAAGATACGGGGGAGGGACAGGGGAATGGGGGAAGGAGGCACAGGGGAGGGAGAGGGGGAAAGATATGGGGAGGGAGAGGGGGTGGGGGGAAAGAGACACAGGGGAGGGAGAGGGTGGAACAAACACAGGGGGTGCAAGAGGGAAAGGAGACACATGAGAGGGGGAGGAGATGGGGAAGGAGACACAGGGGAGCAAGAGGCGGAAAGAGACACAGGGGAGGGAGAGGGGGATGGGGAAGGAGACACGGGAGGGAGGGGGGAAGATATAGGGGTGGGAGAGGGGAATGGGGAAGGAGACACAGGGGGAAAAAGAGGGGGGGAAAGACACAGGGGAGGGAGAACAGACACAGGGGAGGGAGAGGAGGGGCAAGAGACACAGGGGAGGGAGAGGAGGGGGAAGAGACATAGGGGAGGGAGAGGAGGGGGAAAAGACAAAGGGGAGGGAGAGGTGGGGGAAGAGACAAAGGGGAGGGAGAGGGGGAAGAGACAAAGGTGAGGGAGAAGGGGAAAGAGACACAGGATGAAGAGGGGGAAAGAGACACGGGGGAGGGAGAGAGGGGGAAGAGACACGGGGAGGGAGAGGGGGGAAGAGACACAGGGGAGGGACAGGGGGAACAGACACAGGGGAGGGAGAGAGGGGGATGGGGGAAAGAGATACAGGGGAGGGAGAAGGAGGATAGAGACACATGGGAGGGAGTTGGGGGAAGAGACACATGGGAGGGAGGAAAAACAGTGGAGGAAAAGACACGAGGGAGCAGGGGAGGGGGGAAGAGACACAGGGGAAGGAGAGGGAGGAAAGAGACACAGGGGAGGGAGAGAGGAAGAGAGACATGGGGAAGGAGACACAGGGGGAACAGACACGGGATAGAGGGGGAGAGACACAGGGAAGGGAGAGGGGGGAAAAGAGACACGGGAGGGAGAGAGAGGGAAAGGAGACACAGGGGAGTGAGAGAGGGGAAAAGGAGACACTGGAGTCAGAGGGGAAAGGAGGGATAGACACCGGGGAGGGAGAGGGGTGAAGACACAAAGGAGAAGGGGAGAGACACAGGGCAGGGAGAGGGGGAAGAGACAGAGGAGGGGAAAATAGAAAAATAAAATATTAACCCATCGTTTGTGACGGCAAGTCACTAGTATGGAATAACATTGTTAGAATTTGTTAGAGACAGGCCTGTGCTCCTAGAGTGGTATAAGGTGTTCACTATAGATATTGTATGACTTGAAACTATTCGTAAGTCCACTACAAAACTCTCTCAATGAATGCACATTCAAATAGTCCAAATAGGTCTGATCCTCTCAATATATATTGCTCCACATTGGCATGGGCCGATCTATCACCTGTGCAACAAGTGCGTTGCACCGAGGCCCTTGCTCTGTGAGAGCCCAGGGTTGTCTCCCCCCAGGGTCCCCTCAGCAGCCCCCCAGCCCCGTCCTCTTACTTGTACACTGAGCTCCGTGGGCCTGTTCCCATAAGTCAGAGGCTAGATATCCTTCCCCTGCCGGCGCTTCATACTGCAGGGAGTTCCCTTCCCCCTGTGTCTCCTTCACTCCACCCCCTCTCCCTCCCCTGTGTCTCTTTCCCCCTCTCCCTCCCCTCTGTCTCTTTCCCCCCTCTCCCTCCCCTGTGTGAATGGTGTTGCTGATGAGGGGTGAGGGCTGCTGGGGGATGAATGGTGATGCTGGGGGAAGTCTTGGGGCTGAATGGTGCTGCTGGGGGGTTGTGGGTTGAATGAGGCTTCTGGGGGGTGAATGGGGCTGCTGGGGGGGGGAGCTGAATGGTGCTGCTGGGGGGTGAACAGTGCTGCATGGGGTAAATCTTGGGGTGAATGGTGCTGCTGGGGGCTGAACAGTGCTGCTGAGGGGTGAATGGTGTTGCTGGAGAGGGTGGTTGTGGGGCTGCCGTGGGGGCTGGTGGCTGAGTAGTGCTCCTGGGGGTGAATGGTGCTGCTGGGTGCTAAATAGGGCTGCTGGGGAAGGGGGGGGTAGGGGTGAATGGTGTTGCTGGAGAGGGAAGTTGTGGGGCTGCTGGGGTGAGAATGGTGTTGCTGAGAGTGAATGGTGTTGCTGGGGGAATTGTGGGGCTAAATGGTGCTGCTGGGGGGAGTGAATTGTGCTACTGGGTGTTTGTGGGCTGAAAGGTGCTGCTGCAGGGTTTGCAGGGGTCCACTGCACTACAGAAGAGGAACATGTTGACATAAAATATTTTTTACAAGAAAACTTAGTTTAAATATATATATATATATATTGTGACAGGGATAGCCGTATAAACTGTTTTCCACTTTGAAAGAATGGTTCATAAGTAGAACAATGGAGTGCAGTAAACAGGATTTTATTATGCAAACAAAAACAAAAACAATAGAAACAGAATAATTGTCGGAAAAAAAAACATCTATATAAACGTTCTAACTGGACTTCAGGAACGCCCTGACTAGACATGAGCAGCTTGTCTGTCTCATGGGGGAAAACAAATGAAGCACTAATTTCCTTTTCCTGTATGCATACTTGTATACTTTTTACTGTTTGAAGTAATAACCGCAGGCAGAGCATAGGCCCACTCTCTTTCCTAATGATCTCAATGTATTTTAATAAAAATAATATACACAATCACAAATAAACTCACATTTCCCCACTTTGTGCACAGAGGTAAGTGTAAATCACTCGTGAACATCCACTGGTACAACAATTTGGGTACCAAATGAAACGGTGAGTCACAACAGTAATCAAAAAATAAAATAGAATAAAATAGTATTAAGTTCCCAAGGTGTATGTTTGACTAAAATGCTGATATGGGTCTTCGAACCAGATACCACTATTGGGATCAATCACAGACCACTAAATTCAAGTAGACACAGTACCCAGGTTGATTAGGAAAGATATACCAAGAAAGATATATATACCCAGAAAGATATATAGGCCGTGGTTATGTACTCTCTATCTCCAAGAGCCTTTTCTATGAGCATTTGGACTTACTAGGCTCAAAGTTGTTTGTTATAATGTTTAAAGCATGTATGTTGTGATTAGAATTTGTTCTAAGATATGATGCTATTATATCAAGTCTCTTCAGATATTACAAACCTATCTAGTGCAGTGACATAATAATTACATGCAGCAGGGTTGTTACATAGAGAAAGCAACTACTCTTAAGAAGTGGACCTAAAAGTGACTTAGGGCCCTATGCTAATCTCCTCAATCACAAATACGGATGGTTTAGTAACAAAGTAAATCCTACCTAGCTATACTATTCCCCATACCTAAAACATTGCGAGAGAACTGCTACGAGTGAGTGCTGCAGGACAAAGACGTAAACCACGGCCAAAATCTCTATTTTCTGCCCTGCTACTTTAAACTTTTACACCAATACGCTATGCTAATAAGAAATTACAGATCACTCACAAACCAGGGCAGTGTGCTAAAAAAATATTAAGTATACTAAAGACCACTTGCAAATGGTTTCAAAACCATTGCTGAGTGCAGCAGTTAAAAAATGGGATCCGATCAGGCCCCCTTGCAGCATGTAGGGTTAATGTTAGGTGCAAGGGGAGTTCTTTAAGGACCCCCCTTGCAGGGGTTAACAGTTTATATAGCAGTCTATATAGCCCCATGGGTATGTGGATGGGGTGTTCGGGTAAGGGAATGCACAGGGATTGCTTCCAGCGGGTATTTAAATGGAGATAATCCCCACGGCATGAAAAAGGCAAGAGTTTATGGATGTAAGTTGAGTGCCGTAATGTGGGGGAGCTAAAGATTAGCTTAGGCGTGCCATGTTGATATTATGTCTCCGACTTGGTTATTTTCACTGAAATGTACTGCATAAACCCTCCCAGCCAGATATACTGGCTTCAAGAAGATGGCACCTAATATAAATCCCCACATGCTACTAAACCCCCTCCCACTTATCCTTAAGGGACCAACAGCATCTAATTAACCCATGCCTGAGCTTCAATCTGAGTAATCTGGTCCAAAATATTCAAATTGACAATGAGCAGGGTGACATCCAAAAAAACATTCGGATTGGCTGAAATATGATTGACATTTTTCAGCCAATCACAACGCTCAAAATGCATATTTAAGCAAGGCAGCCTCCATTTGTGGCGGGGGAGCTCCGGGGTATTTTTTTGTAAGGCCCTTTCCTGGCCCAAAAGATGAGGACATGGGCCCTCATTCAATTGCAATTTGGCCAGTTGAATAGGGCTCTAAATAAGCACATAGCATATTTTTTTTAAAGAAGTTTTTAGTTAGTAAGCATCTATCCAAAAGCAAGGTTTTCACTAACTAAAAACTTCTTTAAAAAAAATATGCTATGTGCTTATTTAGAGCCCTATTCAATTGGCCAAATTGCAATTGAATGAGGGCCATGGGCTTTAAGTAAGAAAGTGGAGGACTGAACCATGTTTAATCAACATGGACAGCCCAACTAGTCTAGGGCAGAAGAGTGAAGACCAGGGTATCGTTTATCATTGCTGGATTACCATTTGGGGTAGGTAAGTATTTTTCACAGATTTAATTTTTTTTTATTTTAATAACTTGTATTATTTAAAAAAAATTAAGTTGTAAGTCATTTATTATTTTTTGTAACTATTTTTTCATTTTATGTGTTAGCTTTTTTTTATTTTTTGTAATTTAGTGGGGTTTTTTTTTTGTAATTTAGCTTTTTTTATCCTTTGTAACAGTTTTTTTTTAAATGTTCAGTAATTAGGTTTATTGTTATGTAATTAATTTGTTTTAATTTTAGTTAATTAAATAGGTTAATTTATATTTAATTATTTAATTGTATTTAATCATATTTATCTTTATTTGATTAATTAGGTTTATTTATATTTAATTCATTTTTTTTATTAAATTAAATTAATTAGAGTTACATTTTATTTAATAATTAGTTAGGATTAATTTCCTTTTTAATTAAATAGGTTTAATGTATTTAATAATTAGTTATGATTTATATATTGATTAATTAAATAGGATAAATGTATTTTAGTATTTAATTAGGTTTAATTATTTTAGAAATTAATTGGGGTTTTTCATATCAATTAATTTAGATTTTATTTAATTTATTAATTTATCAGGGGTTCATTTTATTAGGTTAGTGTAGTTTTTTTTCCGGCTTTGTTGTGATGTAGTGACTCTTAGCAGTTCTCTCACATTGTTTTAGGGATGGGGGAATAGCATAGCTAGGTAGGATTTACTTTGTTACTACAGCACCCATAATTTGCGAGAGAGGGGATTCTTTTTTTATGGAAAAAAGTATTGTAAACTTGCAAATGCTGGCTTTACCACTTCACACTAAATCCAGTTTTAAAAGTCCTGGTGGCCAACAATGTTGTCAAAGTGATGGGATGGACTGTGTCTTGCATATTATATTTTTTTATGAAAAACAATGCGGTGTTGGAGCGGGCATTGTCACCGAATAGGCCATTCTTAGCAAAAGTACTTAATGATTTTTTCCCCACACAAAGAAAGACAGAGGGCACAGAGAGAGAGAGAGAGAGCACACACACGAAGAGAAGGCACAGACAGAGTGCACTGAGAAAGAGGGCGCATAGAGAGAAAGAGAGACAGCACACAGAGAGACAGAGGGCTCACAGAGAAAGAAGGGCACACAGAGACGGTGCACAGAGAGAGACAGAGAGCCCAGGAGACAGCACAGACAATTGAACATAACATATGACAAGTTACTAGTATATATATATATATATATATATATATATCACATATATAGTTGTGAGCATGCGAGTTGTTGCTAATGCTATCAGGCGTAGCGCAGCCGAAGGCGCTCCTTGCCAGCACCTGAGCAATTGCCAGCAACTGAGGCCCTCGCAAAAAAACAAGGACGCAACCCGCGCGACCCCAAAAACATTACAAACACAATAAATACACCTCAATTTAAGCACAAATTTTGAAGTTTAGAGCCTCGAAAATCTGCACTGGAGTGGGGCAAGGAGTAGCTGTTTGCGTGTGAGAATCAGCTCTATCTCTTACAGTCTGATTGGTAGCATCACTTCTTCCCTGTAGCTTACACAAAAGCTAAGCAGTTTTTTTGAAACAGGATGAGGGAAATCCAGCATTTTCCACCCAAAATCTTCTTTTCTTATCACATAAAAATGAAAAGCTGTTTATGCTGTTTTTACTATTTGAAAGCTAAATGTCAAACTAGAATGACTAATCAACTCTTTGTATGAGCATGCGCATAGTTCACATATAGTGATGTCGCGAACATAAAATTTTGGTTCGCGAACCGCAAACGCGAACCGCCGCAAATGTTCGCGAACCGGCGAACCGCCATAAACTTCAATGGGCAGGCAGATTTTAAAACCCACAGGGACTCTTTCTGGCCACAATAGTGATGGAAAAGTTGTTTTAAGGGGACTAACACTTGGACTGTGGCATGCCGGAGGGGGATCCATGTCAAAACTACCACTGAAAATTACATAGTTGATGCAGAGTCTGGTTTTAATCCATAAAGGGCATAAATAACCTAACATCCCCCTCCATCATCATCCTCCCTGTATCTCTTGACCCCCTCCCTCATCATCCTCCCCTGTGTCTCTTTCCCCCCTTCCTCATCACCCTCCCCTGTGTCTCATCCCCCCTCCCTCATCATCCTCCCACCTCCCTCATCATCCTCCCCTGTATCTCTTTACCCCCCTCCCTCATCCTCCTCCCCTGTGTCTCTTCCCCCCTCCATCATCATCCTCCCCTGTGTCTCTTTCCCCCCTCCCTCATCATCCTCCCCTGTGTCTCTTTTCCCCCTCCCTCATCATCTTCCCCTGTGTCTCTTCCCCCCCTCCCTCATCATTCTCCCCTGTGTCTCTTCCCCCCCTTCCTCATCACCCTCCCCTGTATCTCTTTACCCCCTCCATCATCATCCTCCCCTGTGTCTGTTTCCCCCCTCCCTCATCATCCTCCCCTGTGTCTCTTCCCCCCTCCCTCATCATCCTCCCCCCTCCCTTGATGATAAGGGGGGGAAGAGACACAGGGATAAGTGTGAGGGGAGTTAGGGTAAGGGGTGTTAGGGATATTGGTGTGGGGGTTAGGTGTTAGGGTTAGGGGTGTTAGGGCTAAGTGTGAGGGGTGTTAGGGTGAGGGGTGTTAGGGATAAGTGTAAGGGGTGTTAGGGTGAGGCATGTTAGGAATAAGTGTAAGGGGGGTTAGGTCTTAGGGATAAGTGTGAGAATGTTAGGGTGTTAGGTTGATGGGTGTTATGGATAAGTGTGAGGGGTGTTAGGGTTAGGGTAAGGGGTGTTAGGGATAAGTGTGATGGGTGTTAGGGTAAGTGATGTTAGTGATAAGTGTGTGTGGGTATTAGGGTTAGGTGTTAGGGTGAGGGGTGTTAGGGATAAGTGTGGGGGGGTGTTAGGGTGAGGGGTGTTAGGGTTAGGTGTTAGGGATAAGTGTGAGGGGTGTTAGGGTTAGGGTAAGGGGTGTTAGGGATAAGTGTGAGGGGTGTTAGGGTTAGGTGTTAGGGTGAGGGGTGTTAGGGATAAGTGTGATGGTGTTAGGGTAAGGGATGTTAGGGTTAGGTGTTAGGGTAAGGGCTGTTAGGGATAAGTGTAAGGGTGTATTAGGGTTAGGTGTTAGGGTGAGGGGTGTTAGGGATAAGTGTGAGGGGTGTTAGGGTTAGGTGTTAGGGTGAGGGGTGTTAGGGATAAGTGTGAGGGATGTTAGGGTTAGGTGTTAGGGATAAGTGTGAAGGGTGTTAGTGTAAGGGGTGTTAGGGGTGTTAGTGTATGGGGTGTTAGGGATAAGTGTGAGTTATGTTAGGGTTAGGTGTTAGGGTGAGGGGTGTTAGGGATAAGTGTGAGGGATGTTAGGGTTAGGTGTTAGGGATAAGTGTGAGGGGTGTTAGTGTAAGGGGTGTTAGGGGTAAGTGTGAGGGGTGTTAGTGTAAGGGGTGTTAGGGATAAGTGTGAGGGGTGTTAGGGTGAGGGGTGTTAGGGATAAGTGTAAGGAGTGTTAGGGTTAGGTGTTAGGGTGAGCGATGTTATGGTTAGGTGTTAGGGATAAGTGTGAGGGGTGTTAGGGTTAGGGTAAGGGGTGTTAGGGATAAGTGTGAGGGGTGTTAGGGTTAGGGTGAGGGGTGTTAGGGATAAGTGTAAGAGGGGTTTGGGTGAGAGGTGTTAGGGTTAGGTGTTAGGGTGAGGGGTGTTAAGGATAAGTATAAGGGGTGTTAGGGTGAGGCATGTTAGGAATAAGTGTGAGGGGTGTTAGGTCTTAGGGATAAGTGTGAGGGGTGTTAGGGTTAGGTGTTAGGTTGATGGGTGTTATGGATAAGTGTGAGGGGTGTTAGGGTTGGGTGCTAAGGTGATGGGAGGATGATGATAAGGGGGGGAAGAGACACAGGGATGTCCTTGCAGCAGAGTCCTTCAGGACTGTATTGCACACTGTATACAGTAGCCTAGCTATGGTTTTCCCTATTGATGCAGTATCACCTACACTCAGCCTCCTCTCAATAAGACTGCAAGTTAGTTATGATTCCAAAATGGCTGCTGTCCATGAGTGAGAAGGGTCTGGAAGGCAGGGTATGATGCTGATTGGCTGGAATGTGTCTGCTGACTGTGAGTTGCTGGGTCAAAGTTTGCTCAATGATAAAGTATAGGGGGTGGATCGAACATCGCATATGTTCGCAGTTCGCTGCGAACGCGAACATGCTATGTTCGCCGGGAACAGTCTGCTGGCGAACTATTCGCAACATCTCTATCCACATACTTAGACTTAGTAGGGTTGCAAATTACCTAATGACAATACATTAAATATACTAGGGGCCCACTGACACATTAATCACTGTCTGTATCTCATTTTTTGTTTTTGTCTATGTAATTCCCTTACAGTCTCCATATGGAACACACAGTAACCCAGATGTTTGCCCTTTGTTCACTGAGTGAAGGAAGATAAGGAGCAACTTGCTGACACATGTTTTATTTCTATTATTTTGAATATTGTGTAATGGATATCGCATAATGTTATGTATATGAATATAAAATTATATACAATAAAAATGCAAGAAGACATGTGAACAACTGATTTTATTGCCATTCATTTCTTGCAAAATTCAAATATGTGGTGAGTCAAACATCATCAAAAACTGAAGCCAGCTTGCCTTAAGTGCAGAAGCAATAAGCTTAACAACAAACAATTCTTCCTTGGTATCTCCAAAAATGAAGTGGCTGATTTACTACTGCATCCCACCACAGAAATTATTACCTATTATTATTATGTATTCCAAGTTGTTTGGCCATCATTGACGCTATAATATTTCATGTCTCTTTCCCCAATCTCCCTACTCTGTGCCTTTTCCACCCCTGTGTCTCTCCACCTCTCCCTTACCTGTGTTTCTTTCCCCCCTCCTCCATCCTGCCCCTGTATCTCTCCCCCCCCCCTTTCTCACCTGTATCTATTTCCCCTCCACCCTCCCTCCCCTGCGTCTCTTTTTCCCTCCTCCCTCCCTGTGTCTCTTTTAACTCCCCCGTGACTCTTTCCCCTCCTCCCTCCCCTATGTCTCTTCCCCCTCCTCCCTCCCCTGTGTCTTTTTGCCCTCCTCTCTCCACTGTGCCTCTTTCCCCTCCGCCCTCCACTTTGTCTCTTTCCCCTCCTCCCTTCATCCCCTGCCCCCCCCCCCCCAGTGCGCAATGTGTGGCTAGCATTGTCGCGCAGTGTCTCTTTCCCCTCCTCCCCCTATCTCCCCTCCTCCCTCCCCTGTGCTTCTTTCTCCCTCTCCCCCCTCCCCTGTGTCTCTTTTTTTTCCTCCTGCCTCCATCCACTGTGTTTCTTTCCCCTCCTTCCTCCATTCACTGTGTGCCCCCCCCCCCCCCAGTGTGCAATGTGCGGCTATCATTGATGAGCAGTGTCTCTTTCCCCTCCTCCCCCTAGCCCCTGTGCCTTTGGCGCTCTTTGTGAGCTCCACAATGAGCGGTTTTGGCGTACATCTCAAGCTCTGCAATGAGCGCCTTTGGTGCTCATTGCCAGCCTCTCCCTACTCTCTCATCCCAGTGTGTCTCTTTCCACCGTCTCCCTCCCTGTTTTTGTTTTCCCCCTCTATCCCTCCTGTGTCTCTTTGCCCCCTCTCCTCCCTGTGTCTCCTTCCCCCCACTCCCTCCCCTGTGTCTCTTTCCTCCCCACTCCCTCCCCTGTGTTTCTTTCCACCCTCCCACATTTCCCTCCCCTGTATCCTTCTCTCCCCTCTCCCTTCTGTGTGCCTCTGTTCCATTTACGGGTGTGAAACCATTTGCAGGCTTGAGAAATTTATTATTTTTCCCAAGCCTGAAATTGGTGTTTCGATTTACGGGCTTGAAAAAAAAATTACGTTCTCACGGCTGCCATTTTTTTTTCTCGCGTAGCTGCTTTTGAGACCGGCAATAAATGGTGATTAAATAGCAAATTTTGCAAGCCAATTTTCTGATACATTGCCTTTTTTTGGTGGCCCCAAACGGCTTTCGAGTTATGGGCTTGAAAAAAATAGCCTGTAATCTTTGTGAAGCCTGTAACTAAGGGGCTTCAGCGTTTATCTCAAGCCTGGCAATGAGCGCCTTTGTCGCTCATTGCAGCCCCGTCAAACCAGTCACGTACAGGCCTCGTGATGAGCGCCTTCAGCGCTCATCATGAGCCCTGAAATGAGCGCCTTCAGCACTCATTGCAACCCCTGTCAAACCCGTAACTTTCGGGCATCGCAATGAGCACTTGTGGCGCTCATTGCGCATGCGTTAGCCGGTAACTTTTAACATAGCGTTACCAACAAACTCGCAATTACGACAACTATATATGTGATAGATAATAAAATGTAGTGAAGGAGGTAATCATTTTCCATTAATTAATACAGCATATACATATACATTCACAGTGTAGGAAGTTCAATCCTCCTATATTTTACTTTCTCAGTATCCATTGAAATGCTGCATTCAGCAATAATGTGTACATCATTATCCAAGACTTGAGTTTCACTAACTCCACTCAATGGCCTTCTGGAGAAATGAAACTGATCTATCCACTGGGGAGGGGGTTGGGTTGGAGGCAGCTTCACTGGGCTATGATTGGAAGAACAGTTTGCAAACTGCTGCATAAATAGCAGCTTATCGTATGGGCTTGCATCCAGCAAGGTGAGGCGGTTTCATACAAAGGTTTCCTGCACATTCTGTCCTTCATTTATTTGTAAGGTGTGTGTCTAGAACTCCAGTGACCCCGCACTTCACATCTGTCTGTATTCATCCATGGAAGTAATGGGAGTCCTGCAATGGCTTCTTCCTTTCTCCCTCCTGCTGCACTGTGGAATGATGTCTGGTGAGTGAATATACCAAATAGTGATGATGATGATGATGTGTGTAGTTCCTAAAATGCTCTCTACTACCTCTTGTTAATTAAACTGATATGATAGACACAGTGGTGGACTAGTGTCTAACACTAAATGGAGGAACCCGGGGCAAAAAAACTAAATTTTTTGCCCCCCCTCAGCATGTCAGGGGTGAGGGAGAAATAGAGGCAGAGAAGAGAATATAGAGAGAAAAGGGATATAGAAGGGGAGATAATATAGGGAAAGGGAGAATGGGGAGAGAGTGAGAAAAAAGGGGGAAAGGAGAGGAGGTGTGATAGATCACTGGGAGAGAGTAGGGGCGATAGAGAAGGGAAATGAGGAAGAGGAGAATGAAAAGTGGGTGAGAAAAACAGAAGGTAAGGGAATGAGATTGAGATTTAAAATGGAGAGAAGAGAGAAAGGGGAGGGAGAAATGTGCTGGGGACAGGAGAAAGCTAGAGAGAAATAGAGACAAAAGGGAGAGAGAGAGAAGGGAAAGAGGGATATACGGTTGAGAGGAAAGATGAGGTTGGTAAGGAGATAGGAAAATGGGGAGGGAAGAGGTAGATAAAAGGGGAGAAAGAAGAAGGATAATAGGGACAATTAAGCGAAAACAGAGCAGGAGTAGAGAAGAGAAAGAGAAAAAAGGAGAGCAAGATTGAGAGTGATGAGTGGTAAAAGGGAGGGAATCAAACATGAGGAGGAGAAAAGAGGGAGAATGGGAGGCTGGAGTGAGAGGAGAAGAGGAATGAGAAAGAGAATAGAGAGGAGGGTAGAGAATAGATAGGAGTGAGAGCATGGGGCAGAGAAACAGAAAAAGGGGAGGAGAAAAGGGCAAGAGGAGGGGGAAGAAGAGAAGGGGTGTGCGGTGGATAGTTTAGGGGAGAGAAAAAAGGAAAAATAGGCAGAATAAAGGGGATGAAAGAAAAGGGAGGGAAGGAGAGGGGAGAGATAGGGACAAAGGAGGGAGTGAGACAGGAGAGGAGATAGGGGAGGGGAGAGAAATAAGGGCACAGAGAAAATTATGGGTGCGAGAGAGAGAGGAAAGGGGAGGAGAAAGGAGAGATGAAGAGAGTACTTGTAGCCATAGGGGAAAGTTATGGCAATGAAGGACCAAGAGGGTCTGCTGGGGGCAGCGAGGGATGCCGGGAGATATAGAGGGCCACTGGGGACAAAGAAACCTGCAAGGACCACCGAGTCCAGAGATAGTTTCAGGGACAGCTGGAGGCCAGATTTTGCCACTGGGATCAATAATTGGCCACAAGAGGGCTGCCGGGGGCCAGAGATGGCCACATGGAGACAGAGGGGGCCACTGCAGGCCAGAAGAGGGAGCGTGAGGACCGGAAGGTGCTGCGAGGGCCCCCTGAAGGCGAAGGCCCTGGCGCAGCTTCACCGGTGATTGCTCAGCCCCTGGTTAGGCAAAAACAAATGTAGACTTTAGAAAGCTTTCAGTTTTTTTTAAATGAAAAAGTGATCTGAAATCTACTAATCTTACAAGGTAGCCCACAGAACTATAGTGTCTTTGTAGTGCTTTTGCAGGATTTTAAAGCGACATAGCAGAGATTGCAAACATGCTATAATATAAAGCTATAAGAACTAAAACTAAAAACTTACATTGAAATTTGCAATTTATACCTGACATTTCAAACTTCTGATCCACCCGCCAAGAACAATCTGCTGTTTCTTTCTTACTGGGTGATTATTGCCAGGAAGAGATAATTACCCTGTAGAGATCTAGCTGTATTGTTTTACATCTAAAGTCATATGATACTGATAATTATGAACATGTGACAACCCCAGGGAGTAATTAGCCTTATTGGCCTTGTTACTCCATGGGGTCTATACTGCTCAGAAAAGTCAGTTTTGTGCGGCTTTAAACTAAAAACAAAAAAAACAAAACTCAGGTAGTATTTCGTAATTACTGGCAATAATCACCAATTAGAATGACATGTAAGACTATGTATGGGGGATAGATCAGAAAGACTGATTAACAGATAAAAACAGCAAATTTCATTGTAATTTTACTGTAAGAAAAAAATGGTTTCAAATATTCAGTTGATAAATAAAATGTTAATACAACTAGTTATGGCATAGAGGGTCCTTCACATTTCCTTGGCTCTTCTGGAAAAATAGGGATGGAGTCATATTAAATACAAGTCAGTACTGCCTAAGTAAACTTTGTTAATTATCCTGTGAATATTATTTTTAAAGTCTTTAAAATGAGGAGTAACAGAAGAAACTATTTATGTTATTCCCTGAATCTTATTTTGTAATCATTGTTGTTTTTTAAATCCTACTACATTTTGAAAAACAAGTAATTCAAAATCCAGAGATGAACATAAACTATATAGAATAGCTTCTCTTAGCTCATTCAGTTTTTGGGTATATTCAATAATACTTGGAGATGTCTGATCCGTAACCTTTTCTTGACCCTTGAAGCTCTTCGCAATGGAGACGTGAGACTCGTTGATGGAAATCACACAAGTGAGGGTCGTGTGGAGGTCTATTATGGAGAAACATGGGGGACAATCTGTGATGATGAGTGGGACATTCAGGATGCATCTGTCGTCTGCAAATATTTGGGTTTCTCTGGCGCCAGTGAAGCTACCAAGGGAGGGTTTTTTCCATCAGGTAAGGAGCTTCTACTCTTGTTTCTTGCCCATCTCAAACGTCAATGCCCTATATCTCACTATGTGTCCTCACCTAGGGTCTGGTACTATCTTCTTGGATGATGTGCGTTGCAATGGAAATGAGACATCTATAGCTGACTGTAAGTTTAAGGGCTGGGGAAACAATGACTGCAACCACAGAGAAGATGCTGGAGTGATATGTATCCCAGAAGAAGATGGTGAGTGCTGGGCCTCCCCCTTCTTGTCCGCTTTTTTGTTTAATGTGCTATTGAAATCAGAGTGCAAGTGGGATTCTACTAAGTACAGGAGAGAATTACATGTCAGATACTAAAGGGCTCGAACAATATTTGAGTTCATATAACTATGGTCACCATTAGAATTACAAATGTTACAGCCAGTCACATATTGTCACCTCTCATAGACTACCTTTATATTAACTGTACATCCTTTATCTTTCTACCATACTCTCCTCTCATTCCACTTTTATTGCTCATTTAATTTCAATCTCTTATTCGATCCTTCCTTCAATTCCCTCTCTCGTTCTATTACATGTTCTGAATGTTTTCACCTTAATTCTATCAATACTCTGTTTTTACACCCTTTCAACAGCTCCTTTCATTTAAACCTTCAAATTAGCTTTGACTTGTTGGCCAATATGTTTTTGTTTCATCACTCCCTCATTACTCTTCCCAGTTTATTTATCACCATATAACAGTTCTCCATCACATCTTTCACCAACTCTTTGCTTTCTACGTCCTCTTCCGCTGCTGACTCTATCCCCTTTTGCTCTCCAGGCATCTAAATGCAACTTTCCCATGACCGAACGAACAATTTTATCCAATCTAAGTCATCATCACTTTGTTCCGCTGAATTTCTAACAAATACTGTAGGTCCCCTCAGCCATAATGAAATTGATCTGTGCATCCCCAATAAAGTACCCTCCCACAAGTCCTCTACAAAAAAGGCGCTCTTTGCCAGCAACTGCAACCCTCGCAAAATTTCCGTTACAACGCAAACAACACACCACAACTACCGCGACCCTCGCAAACTTTACCTTGCAACACAAAAACCATACGAGACACGTTACCACACATTACGACCTTGCAACAATCGGACGCAACTCGCGAACATTACATTACATCAAAACACAATAAATACACACAGCACATACATAAAAAGCTTACCTACAGCAAGAGGAAGCATCCAGGACCTCAAAAAAACAATTTACACCTTCATTTAACTAAAAAAAAAGAGTTTGAACACTCAAAAATTTGCTAAGCGAGAGAAAAAATGGCCGCCGAACAAAACGAAAACGAGGCTACAGCACTCTAAACTCGCAAAACACCACAAACGAACTACGGATATTCCGTTAAGTACACAGCTACGCTAACGGTTTGGTCTTGCACACACACACTATTACACTGCACACATTCAGCACACTTACACAGCAGCTCCACACCACTAATGCTGCAGCAACATCAAAACAGATTGCCAGCTCTTCAACACAATGCTTCAAAATAGGTAAAGTATATTCATTTATTAATGTATTATATATTTCATTATTACACAAAAAACAGCATTAGCTACCTTACAATTTCATTGCCGTCATTTTTTGACGGGCAATTCGCTAGTATATATATCAATATATATATCTAAACTAAGCCATGCTCCTCCTGTAACTATTTATAGTTTAACATTTTAATTCACCTTTACTGAGCTGTGCAATCAGTCAATTAATGAAATAATTATTATTTTAATCTATATTGAATAATAATCTAATTCATGTACATTATTATATATATTATATATAGCTATTGAATAATAATCTAATACACGTACCCTTACTGAGCCACGTCCCTCCTATAACTATTTCTGGTATAATAATTAAATGTACCCATACCCATCAGTGCCACTTCCCACCTATAAATATTCATTGTGTAGCAATCCAATGTACTTTCAATGAACGATCTGCCCCTCCAACCAACCTGGCCATGTTCATTTCGATCTTTGAGCTGCTATCCATTCATTACGGCAAAATGGGACACTACCGTTACATAGATGATCTGTTCATCTTATGGACAGAAGGAGAAAGCAAACTCAGAGACTTTCACAGTTCATTCAACACCTTCCATTCATCTATTAAACTTAAAATGGAATTCTCTACAGAACAGGTAAACTTTCTAGACCTATCCATCACTAATAGCACTCTCCACTCATCTGTATATATGAAACCCACAGACAGATGTAGTTACCTACACAGCTCCAGTTTTCATCCCTCTCACACCAAACAAGCCATCATCCACAGTCAAGCTATTGGATACAATCACATTTGCTCAAACACTGGAGACCATAATAAAAATGTAAAAACACTGTCTGAATCTTTCAAACAAAAGGGTTACAAACCCCATATTATTACCAAAAAAATAACCACTGCCATCAAAATACCCAGTGAACACCTAATAAAGAGCAAAACAAAAGAAACTACTTCACGTATACCTCTAGTGACCACATACCATCCAATTTTAGAGATAATACGGAAAATAATCAAAGATTTACAACCATTACTAACCGAAGATACTAAATTATAAGATATATTCCCCAAACCTCCCATCCTTGCATTTAAACAACCATCAAACCTGAAACAAAAACTTGTCAACAGAAAACTGGCCAATGAACAACTGAATATAAAAAAATGCAACTAAACATTGTAACAAACGTGCCTGTAAAGTATGTCAACACATTTGTAATGATGACACAGACACACATAACAACAAGACCTATCATATCAAAGGATCGTATATATGCACATCCTCATATGTGGTTTATATAATACAATGTACTTTATGTGACACAGGCTGTTACATTGGAGAAACCGGACATTTTAAAAACATTCAAGAGAGAAAAGCATTTGAAATAAAGATGATCACATTCTTCAACACAAAAAATACATGACTTAATATGAACTTGGGTTTTCTAACACATTATCAGAATTTCATGTGATTTTTTCTAATTATACCATAACAGGCTTACCACTCTTAGTGAGATGTTTGTCCAACAGGAAAGATATCACTGTGGACTACAGTGCTCTGTTTTTTCATGTACCGTATATACTTGAGTATAAGCCGAGTTTTTCAGCCCTTTTTTTAAGGCTAAAAAGGTCACCGTCGACTTATACTCGAGTCACTCTACGCCCCAGTGTCTCTTTCCCTCCCCCCTCCTCATCCTCAACCCCCCCATTCTAACCCCCCCTCATTCTAAACCCCCCTCCTCATTCTACTCCTCTAAATACCTCCCCCTCTCTCTTTCCCCTCACTTACCTGCATCTGAAGCTTCTGCTCCAGCCTCCGCTCCTTCCGGCGTCTTGACGTGGCGTGCATGTGACGTCACGCTATTAGCATAAACCGGGTGCCGGCACCCGGTATATGCTAATGGCGTGGCGCGCGTGTGACGTCACGCCATTAGCATATACCGGGTGCCGGCACCTGGTATATGCTAATGGCGTGACGTCACAGGCGCGCCACGTCAAGACGCCAGAAGGAGCGGAGGCCGGAGCAGAAGCAGGTGAGAGGAAAGGGAGACGGGGAGGTATTTAGAGGGGTAGAATGAGGAAGGGGGTTTAGAATGAGGACGGGGGATTAGAAGAAGGAGGGGGTAGAGGATGAGGAGGGAGGATGAGGAGGGGGGTTGAGGTTGAGGAGGGGGGTTGAGGGGTGGGGTTCAGGTTGAGGAGGGAGGTTGAGGAGGGAGGTTGAGGAGGGAGGTTGAGGATGGGGGGTTGAGGTTGAGGAGGGAGGTTGAGGAGGGGGTTGTGGAGGGGGGGTTGAGGTTGAGGAGGGAGGTTGAGGAGGGAGGTTGAGGAGGGAGGTTGAGGATGAGGAGGGAGGTTGAGGATGAGGAGGGAGGTTGAGGAGAGAGGTTGAGGAGGGGGGTTGAGGAGGAGGAGAGGGTTGAGGAGGAGGAGGGGGTTGAGGAGGAGGAGGGGGTTGAGGATGAGGAGGAAGGTTGAGGATGAGGAGGGAGGTTGAGGATGAAGAGGGAGGTTGAGGAGGGGGTTGATGAACGGGGGGGTTGAGGATGAGCAGGGGGTTGAGGAGGGGGGGGGTTGAGGATGAGGGGGTTGAGGAGGGAGGTTGAGGATGAGGAAGGAGGATGAGGAGGGAGGATGAGGATGAGGAATGGGGTTGAGGAGGGAGGTTGAGAATGAGAAGCTGGGGAAGAGACACAGGGAAGGGAGAGGGGGGAAGAGACACAGGAAAGGGAGAGGGGAGAAGAGACACAGGAGAGAGAGGGGGGCACAAGAAAAGGGCACACAAGAGGGGGACACAGAGGGCACAAGAAGGACACAGGGGGCAGCACATTTCCCACCCTTGGCTTATACTCAATTTACTAATTTTACCCAGTATTTTGTGGTAAAATAGGTGCCTTGGCTTATACTCGGGTCGGCTTATACTCAAGTATATATGGTATATATTTATGTATATGTGTATATAGTATGTGTATATATATGTTTCCTTTACTATGTTGTGTTTATTCCTGCTGTCTCCACTCTCTGCATCTGCTGTTTTTATTCAAACTGAGGGTTTCATCCCATGTTAGTATTGCTTCAGACTTGATAAAGAGAGGTTGAACCCCTCGAAAGCTCCTCATTATAACACGTAGCACTTTACACATCAAACAACGAATTAGAAAATACACTATTACAAAAGCGGGAAAATGCTCACGAACCGAGTAACACATTAATAACATTACGACTATACAATGCCGCTTTACACAATAAACCAACGGCTTTCCCTCTCGCACGCAGCCTATTTATAATGCACACTTGGAACATTCATTACACTTTATCATCAGGGCACCAACACTCAAACTGTATATTCTATGCTGTCGGAAAATACAAGCAGATTGTTAGCACTTCAGGCTATTGCTGGCTGCATTTATTAATTATAAATACTTAAAGTATATTAATTTATTCAATAAATAATTCATTATTAATTAACTACATATACATAAAAATATATATCTCTCTTTATCATGACTGATGAAGGTGCTCAGAGGACCAAAAGTACACGACAGGAGAGGCTCGCAATGAGCGCCGAAGGTCCTCAGAGTACAAAACGGTTTACATTGTGTGTCAAACAGCATTCCCATGTTATTGCCCCGTAATTTTTGACGGGCAAGTCGCTAGTATATATATATATAATTATAAAATATATTATTATTATATTGTATTTTTTTATTTGTCATTCAGTCGTGTCTGACTTTCGAAATGACGAAAAGCAAATCTGTTAGCCACTGCCCCTCTTAGTTCCATCAAGCTCATGTTCGTTACTTCAATTACCTCATCTATCCATCTGCGCTTCTGCCTAACTTTCGAATGCCTTCAATCTTTGCCAACATCAGAGTCTTCTCTAGTGATTTTTTTGTGTGTGTATTTGTGTGCTGCGCCCTCTGGTGGCAACTTATATATATATATATATATATATATATATATATATATATATATATATATATATATATATATATATATATATATATATGTATATATATATATAGTAGTACAAATAAGGAATAGTACATTAGTGATTCCATTTGAATGTTTAAAAATAAGTTGATGAAAACTTATTTCTTGCTCAAATTTCTCAGAAATACAGTATATGCACTGCAGTCTGGGGAAACTGGGCGGGGCATGCAAATGAGGCCACATAATGCACCATCACTCTGTCAATCAAAACCATTTTAAACATGGCTCCTTTTACGCATATGCTTACTGTATTTCACAGTTCAGTACCGCACCCTCCAACCGAACGTACCTGTGTGTAAGTGAGGAGTGAAAGCTGCTGCTGCTAGAATAGCCTTCACTGACAAATATACTTAGCAGAGCATCATATGTGCAGCTAATCTATGACTCTTTTAATAGTGACTCTCAAGCAACCAGAAACTACATTTATCCGGCATCTACCAATTCCCTTGGGTGCCGGATGACTAAGGGTCTACTGTATAAACAGATATGTACATATATATGTATATATCTATTTATATATGTATATATTTATCGTAGTACAAATAAGGAATAGTACATTAGTGATTCCACTTGAATGTCTAAAAATAAGTATATTTATCTATGTATATATATGAGTTGCCACCAGAGGGCACAGCACACAAATACACACAAAAAAAAAATCACCAGCTCCACCACTGTCCATGTTCCCCATCCATTTGCCAGGCTGCCACTAACTAATGAGTTTGTCTTTTCACTGTGGTATTCAACAAAAGGTTTGTGAACTTTTGGATACATGTACATTCAATAAACATATACTATTTAGCGTGAAATCCCTTAGCTCTGCTACATTGTGTAATTGTTGTAATTTAGTTTATCTGTAAAACAGGACGTTTTCTGGTATAATGAGAACTTTGCCTGTAATGTCACAACTCAAACTCCTGCTACTCCATGTAGTTCCAAGTAACATCAGATTACTCTGCATGTGTGTCCGGGAGGTAGTAACAGTGTAATCTCTTGCAGATGGTAATTTCACTGCGTACACTCTGGATAAGTCCTGTGATCTTGGGACATCCCTCAGTTCTCTCTTTGACAATCAAAAGAGTTGCGACCTCTTCATCACAGTGACTAGCGATGGCGGTCAATCTCAGCCTCTGCAGATCTGTGCTCACAGACTCATCCTAATGCTAAACCCAGAAGCAAGCTTTCTGCTCGAAGGAAACAGCAGCCAAGTATCGCTGAGTGTGCCAGGGGACTGTCTGTCTCAGGTCAAGAGGATCATTAGGTGAGGTGGGGAGAAGTGCTGGAACTAGTCTCTAGCCAAAGGGTTTAGTATAGCTAATTTATGTGTGAGTGTGAGGGTGAGTTCCATTGTGTTTGTTCTGGGAGGGTATGTGTATCTGAGCTGTGGATGATTCAAAGTACTCTGTAAAACATATACCTATCGCTTTTATTTAAATCACTGAAAACAAATTCATTGGATAAACATTTTCTTAAACCAATATGGCAGAAAGAGGAAGGTACACTGTGCACGGGTAATACATTTAATGGCTAACTGATGAAAAAATACATTGAGATTTTGGTTCCTTTATTAGATGAAGGTTCATGTGAGCCAATGTGTTCCTCCCTAAAGTATTATCTTTATACCACTTTTTTTTTTTTATTAACCTAATACATATATGTAAATGCTATATTTCATGTTAGTCTCTTACAGAACCATGTATACTCTTAGTTTTTAGTCATTCAATGTTAACCTGTTTTACTAGTAGATTGTGAACTCATGTATAGCATTAGATCATAATTACGTCATTCAAGTACAACCAGTGAATAATATGCTTTTTTCCCTCTGGCTCAGATATTTATACAGTCACAAGATTAAGGTGACATTGCCTTATGTGAAGTGCATCCACCAGTTCGCCTCCACATACAAAATATCAAGCCTACAGGAATACAGTGCCCAGTTCTTCTCCATCTTGATCCCACAGGATCCATCCTTCAAGAAGCAGCTGGATCTTCTCACCTATGCAGAGTCCAGTGAGGACCCCAACCTCCGGATGTTGTGTCTTCAGTACCTGTCATGGAATTTTGAGACTTTCTCTAAGTCCAGTGCCTGGTATACCCTTACAATTGCACAGCTGCGCTCTCTACTTTCCAGGACAGATATTGTCATCAAGAGCGAGCTGGCCCTTCTCGAGGCTCTACAGAACTGGGTGACCATAAATGATGTGAAAAGAGACATCCAGAAGGAGCTGATTGATACAATAAGGTTCCCCATGTTGACTCCTGAGGAGCTTTTCCAAATTCAGTTCAATTCAACATTGTACCAAGAAAACAAAGAAACTTTCCAGAATAAAATCATGCAGGCTCTGATGTTCCACACTGTGGCCTTCCAAGTAATGAAAAGGTATATTGACCTGTCAGATGACCTCTATACACCCAGGATTTATACCTCCTCAACCTGGAGCTTTACGGTTTCACCATATTACAATCCCTATAACTACTTTAATACCCCAAAGCACACCAGCTTTGTGTATAACTCCCAGTTAGTTCAATGGAATGTTGGGTATATTCCCAACATACAGACCTGCTGGAACTATGGAATCTCTTGTACTGAGGTCTCATTGCCTGCTATCAGACTCACTACTGGCACTTATGATGCTAGCATAGAATACAATAATGTGGCTCTGCAAATCTGTGATGGAACCATGGTTGTAGGCATCCAGGAGTCCAAGAACCAGTTAATTGGGGTTCCAGATGCACAAAATGCCACAAAGTTCCCCTGCTCCTCTCAGTCCTCCCAATCCATCACTTTAATGGTGGTGGTCCGTCCCATGTACAAGCCTAGCTGAGACAGCATTACTTTGGGTGCTAACCCCTTTGAAGCCATGCTCTTTAGTACTGGAGATATAGCGGAGGAAACAGTGATCTTGGTTAGTGTCTCTTTACCCTGCTTTATGTAAAAGGGGTGGGGGGGATATAGTAACTTTACAGGTGGGATTTCACAAGGCCACAATTTAAAGCTGTTTTTCTAAAGCATTAATTGTCCTGTCAGAATTCAGTGATATTTTAGTTGTCCTCTGGTGTTTCAAGATACTAAAATAGGTCACTTAATAAAAAATGTGTTTTTCTTATAAATTAATAATCAGATATCCAGTCTTGTTTTGTTTGCACAGATGATACGTGGATTTAACTTTAGACTTACTCATACCACTACCCATACTGGTCCCTCTCTGTTCATGCCAACTGTCTACACCTTCCCCCTTTCCTAATAGCAGGACTTTACTATTCTATGGAAACCATTTTGTCTTAAGCTTATTACATTTTAGACCATGCTGAGTTTAAGATTTAAACTGAGCTTGAAATTCAGCTTTCTGTGCTATTATTCACATTCTTTTTTTTGTGTGTGAATCTGGGCTTAGCTGTTTTAAAGGCAAATTTAAATGTTGTGGATTATGAATGCATCTGATAGAGGAGAATCAGTAGTGTATGAAAAAAATTGCATGAAAAACAAACAAAATAAATATTAATAAACGTAGCAAAATTCCTTCTATGTTCCGAAAATCCCAGCTAAATTGGCATAAAATTCAACATTTGCTTTGGCCAATTCAGAGGCATCTGCAACATTATATGGGGATCCTGTCTCTGCAGAAATGCATTATGGGGTTTGCAGTCTAACACACATCTGTGTAAAAACGGTGCTATGTATTTTCATATGAGTTTCTCTCTCTCTCTGCAGCACATTCCACCTCAAGTCCCTGAAGCACATTACAACTCTAATGGCTAGTACTATATATATATATATACTAGCGAATTGCCCGTCAAAAAATGACGGCAATGAAATTGTAAGGTAGCTAATGCTGTTTAGTGTGTAATAATGAAATATATAATACATTAATAAATGAATATACTTTACCTATTTTAAAGCATTGTGTGGAAGAGCTGTGAATGTGTTTTGATGTTGCTGCAGCATTAGTGGTGTGGATCTGCTGTGTAAGCGTGCTGAATGTGTGCAGTGTAACACTGTGCGTGCGCGAGCCCAAACCGTTGTCGTGTACTTCCGCATTGGCGTCAAATGGCGAGTAATGTGTGTTATACGTTTGTATCGGAATATCCGTAGGTGTTTTGTGGTGTTTTGCGAGTTTCTTGTGGTGTTTTGCGAGTTTAGAGTGCTGTAGCCTCGTTTTCGTTTTGTTCGGCGGCCATTTTTTCTCTCGCTTCGTTTTTTTTTTAGTCTCTAAACTGTTTTATTTGAAGTAAAATCGAGGTGTAAGTTGTATTTTTGAGGTGCTGGGTGCTCCCTCTTGGTGTAGGTAAGTTTTTTATGTATGTGGTGTGTGTATGTATTGTGTTTTACATTTTGTAATGTTCGCGAGTTGCGTCCGAGTGTTGCGAGTCCGTAATGTGTGTGAACGTGTGTCGTATGTTGTTTGCGTGTGTCGTAATGTGTGTGTCGTACTGTTTGGGTTGCGACGTGAAGTTTGCGAGGGTCGCAGTTGCTGGCAAGGAGCGCCTTCGGCGCTCCATGCCAGCAACTGCGGCTCTCGCTTTGCGAGGTCCTCAGGTGCTGGCATGGAGCGCCTACGGCGCTCCATGCCAGCAACTGAGACCCTCGGGCAGTGCCCTCGCTACGCGAGGGCCGCAGCTCGCTACGCGAGCCCGCAGCGTTAGCAACAACTCGTACGCTCACAACTATATATGTGATATATATATATATATATATATATATATATATATATATATACAGTTTTTAATACTCGTTAAGATTAAGCCAACTTGTTTGTGGTGACATTGTCCCTTTATATTTGTGTTTTCTTTTTTCAAAAGAAACTCTCAAAGCAGAAAAACTGTTTTAAATGTTTAACTGATCTGGGGGCTTGCACCTGTCAGCCAATGAGCAGTAATTTAGTTGTATATGTCTCATATTTGTCTGCCAGTGAAATCTACAGATGTACTTATGCTGTGTACACTTCCTGTTGGTTTCAATGAAGTTTAAATAGGTTTTACACAGGGGCGGCTGGTGCATAGGGGCAAATGGGAAACTGCCCTCCAGAAAAGAATGTACTGACTTAATTCCCCCATCACTCATTTGTTTAATTTAAATAATAATAAAAAACAAAATATTATATAATGTTCAATCTTCTATTTTTTTTATATCTGCTGCTTTCAGATTAAAATCAATTACAATTACAATTAAAAAATCATTTGTGCAGCAGACACTGACTTCACATCTATTCCCCTGCTGGTGACTTGCCTAATACTACAGATCAGGGCACATGTGAGAATTAAAAAACAAAAACTCAAAATGCTGTCTTTGACCAAACTGTGCTCTAAACTATAGAACTGAGCCTGTCATACGCACATCACCGAAGCAGAATGGCCAGGAGGGAAAAGTCCCGGATCCTGCATGGGCAGCCCCTCTCACAGTCCCCCCAGAAGTGAATACATTTGTGCAATCCTAAATAAAGTTTATTGAAAAAAAAATCAACTCCCTGCTGACTGTGCAATATGCTGGTGGCCCTATTGTTTCTGACTACCATGCTCCACACACCAAGCTTGTGATCTGTCTGTCACCCCCCCTGTCTCTACCAAAAAGAAGCAGCTGGTGAGCTCAGGTGAGTCAATATCCCTCTCTGTGTCACTGTCATGACACTCTCACCCTCTGTCTGTGTCAGGTCTATGTGAACTCATGTTCCTCTCTGTGTCACTGTCAGGACGCTCTCAGCTTCTGTCAGTGTCTCTCTCTTCCAAATAAATCTCCCTGTGTCTTGTTGTTGTTCTGTCCTTCAATCGTGTCTGACTCTCAGTGACCACATGGATACAGCACACCAGGTACATCTGTCTGTGTTTCGGGTTGTGCTTATCCATATTGTTTTCAAGGCAAAGATACTGAAGTGGGTTGCCAGTTCCTACTCCAGTGGACTGTGATTTGTCTGACCTCTCTGGAATGACCTCATCTTGGGTGACCCCTTCATGATATAGCTCACAGCTTTATTTAGGTACCAAGCCCCTTCACCACGACAAGGTAGCGATCCAGAAGGGCCCTGTGTCTTAGTCTCTCTCTATGTCCATATGTATTTATAAGGAAAGGGTATACGTACTTTTGGGGGAGATCTCTTATTGTATGTGTAAAATATATATAATGCGTGTGTGTACATATGTGTGTGTGTGTGTCTCTCTCTCTCCCTCTCTCCCTCCCTGTGTGATTACGACTTCAGTGATTAGCTCTCTTCCTAGTGCAGCATGTCCACACTGGCCTCTGGGGGGCAGACCATCACAATACACACATATATATATATATATATATATATATATATATATATATATATATATATATATATACACTGTATATATATGTTTTTTTTTAATTATTATTATCCTGTATTCGTAACGCGACAACATATTCAATAGTGCTATGCAGGGGTTAAGTACAAGTCAAAGACAATTTTAACATAATGCAAAGGAATGGAGGGCCCTGTTATAGAGCTTTCAATCAAACACACATAGTGCTTTCCCTAAAGCTCCTAACAAGATTGTAAACTCGCAAACTTACATTCTAAAGGGTATGGGTCAGGTACAGGAGAGTGATAGATGGAGGCTAAAGGTGATAGGCTTCATTGAACAGATGCGTTTTCAATGAGGTTTTAAAATATTTGAGGCAGGAAGATAGTCTAGCAGTGCGAGGCATGGATTTCTAAAGAATAGGGGCAGCACGAGAAAAGTCCTAAAGGTGGGAGTGAGTAGAGATGATAAGAGAGGAGGAAACAAGAAGGTCACTAGCAGAGCTAAGAGGGTGATTGGAAACGTATTTTGAGACCTGGGCAGAGATATAGGAGGGTGCAATATTGTGGAAGGCTTTATATGTTATGGTCATGATTTTTAATTTTATTCTAGAGGCTAAGAGAAGCCAGTTGAGTGCCTGGCAGAGAGGTGATGCAGAAACTGTGCATTGATTGCGTTATACGAGTCTAGCAGAGGTGTTCAATATGGATTAAAGTGGAGATAGCCAGGTAATGGGAAAGCCAGCAAAAGGAGAGTTGCAGTAGTCAAGGCGAAATATGATAAGAGAATGAATTTGAATTTTAGTTGTGTCTTGTGTAAGGTAGAGACGAATTTTGGAGATGTTGTTTAGGTGAAAATGACAGGATTTAGTGATTAAGTGAATATGAGGAATGAAAGGGAGGGCAGAATCCAATAGAATTTCAAGTCAGCGGGTCTGGGAGGTCAGAGGGATGATAGTGCTGTCGACAGTGAGAGATATGTGAGTAGTGGAAACTGAGGAAGAGGATGGAAAGATAAGGAGCTCTGTCTTGGCAACTTGAGCAAGCAGAGAGGAGGATCGTTCAGGTGCCAAGAGGTAGATTTGAGTGTCATCTGCATGTAGATGATACTGAATATATATTTATATATATATATACACACATATACACATATATACTGTATATATGTATCACTATATACTGCAGTACTCTGATTATATACAGTATCTCACAAAAGTGAGTACACCCCTCATATATTTGTAAATGTTTTATTTTATATTTTCATGTGACAACACTGAAGAAATTACACTCTACTGCAATGTAAAGTAATAGGTGTACAGCATTTATAACAGTGTAAATTTGCTGTCCCTTCAAAATAACTCAACACACAGCCGTTAAAGTCTAAATTATTGGCAATAAAAGTAAGTACACCCCTAAGTGGAAATGTCCAAATTGGTCCCAGAGTGTCAATATTTTGTGTGTCCACCATTATTTTGTCTTAACCCTCATGGGCATGGAATTCACCAGAGCTTCACAGGTTGCCACTGGAGTCCTCTTCCACTCCTCCATGATGACATCACAGAGCTGGTGGATATTAGAGGTCTTGCACTCCCCCACCTTCCGTTTGAGGATGCCCCACAGATGCTCAATAGGGTTTAGGTCTGGAGACATGCTTGGACAGTCCATCACCTTTACCTTCAGATTCTTTAGCAAGGCAGTGGTCATCTTGGGGGTGTGTTTGGGGTCGTTATCGTGTTGGAATACTGCCCTGCAGCCCAGTCTCCGAAGGGAGGGGGATCATGCTCTGTTTCATAAGTCACAGTACATGTTGGCTCAATGAACTGTAGCCCCCCAATGTCAGCAGCAGTCATGCAGGCCCAGACCATGACACTTGCACCACAATGTTTGACTGTAGGCAAGACACTTTTGTCTTTGTACACCTCAGCTGGTTGCCACCACACACGCTTGACACCATCTGAACCAAATAGGTTTATCCTGGTCTCATGGGACCACAGGACATGGTTCCAGTAATCCATGTCCTTAGTCTGCTTGTCTTCAGCAAACTGTTTGCAAGCTTTTTTGTGCATCATCTTTAGAAGAGGCTTCCTTCTGGGATGACAGCCATGCAGACTAATTTGATGCAGTGTGCGGAGTACGGTCTGAGCACTGACAGGCTGACCACCCACCCCCCTGCATGAGTGCTACTGGCACTGGAGAGCTACAGTTCATTGAGGGAATCATGAATGCCAACATGTACTGTGACATACTGAAGCAGAGCATGATCCCCTCCCTTCCGGAGACTCGGTTGCAAGGGCAGTATTCCAACATTATAATGACCCCAAACACACCTCCAAGACGAGCACGGCCTTGCTAAAGGAGCTGAAGGTAAAGGTGATGGACTGGCCAATCATGTCTCCATACCTAAACCCTATTGAGCATCTGTGGGGCATCCTCAAACGGAAGGTGGGGTGGAGTGCAAGGTCTCTAACATCCACCATCTCCGTGATGTCATCATGGAGGAGTGGAAGAGGACTCCAGTGGTAACCTGTGAAGCTCTGGTGAACTCCATGCCCAAGAGGGTTAAGGCAGTGCTGGAAAATAGTGGTGGCCACCAGTGGCGGCTGGGGAACTTTCAAGTTGGAGGGGCTCCAGAGCAACACTTGGCTCCTCCCCTTACACAGACCCCACCCATTTTAAAATTCCTCTCCCTATTGTCATATTGACCTTTATATGCCCTGCCCAATGACGTTATACATACCCCGCCCATTAAAATAGACTCCACATACTGATTTTTTAATACTGTTCAAAAATTCTAGAATCTTGGGATTCAGGCAAATAATAACATTTCTCTTCTGCATAAATGCAATGACACTCGCCAACAGTTGACTCTCCTTCTCGGGGTGTCTTCAAGTGTGGTAGTCCAAAATAGTCTGCAGCCACAGAGTGTTTGGACCTGGGCGTGCTATAGTTACATAGTTACATAGTTACATAGGGCCTCATTCAATTGCAATTTGGCCAATTGAATAGGGCTCTAAATAAGCACATAGCATATTTTTTTTAAAGAAGTTTTTAGTTAGTGAATAACTTGCTTTTGGATAAATATTTACTAACTAAAAACTTCTTTAAAAAACATGTTGTGTGCTTATTTAGAGCCCTATTCAATTGGCCAAATTGCAATTGAATGAGGGCCATAGTATTTAAGGTTGAAAAAAGACCTTCAGTCCATCAAGTTCAACCTTTCAAGATCTCCGATGTGCAATATGCGGATTAACTACTAATTAATTAGTTGTATAAAAATAAAAATAAAAATCAAATCCCTCCTGATCCCAGACACCGGCGACCAGACTTCTCCCTGGATCAATACTGCCTCTCTAATTATCCATGATAACCCTGAATTCCCTTTTTAATTAGAAATAAATCCAGTCCCCTTTTAAAGCTATCTATCGAATCCGCTGTCACCACCTCCTCTGGTAGAGAATTCCACAGATTAACCACCCTTACTGTGAAGAACCCTTTTCTTTCTTTAAGGTGGAATCTTTTTACTTCTAACCTCAAGGGATGTCCTCTTGTAAGTTGAAAACCTCTTGGCACAAAAAGCTCCCTTGACAAATCTTTATACTGACCCTGGATGTATTTATATAAGGTAATCATATCTCCTCTTAGACACCTTTTTTCTAGAGAAAATAATTTTAATTTGGTTAGTCTTTCTTCATAACTTAGCCCCTCCATTCCCCTTATTAGTTTTGTTGCCCTCCTCTGTACCTTTTCCAGCGCTAAAATGTCCTTTTATAAAGTGGTACCCAAAATTGTACTCCACATTCCAAATGAGGGCGTACTAGAGATTTGTATAGTGGCAGAATTATATTTGCTTCCCTGGCTTCTATACCCTTCTTAATACATGCTAATATTGTATTTCCCCTTTGCAGCTGCTGCTTGGCTTTGAGCACTGTTACCTAGGTGGTTGTCCACAAGCACTCCCAAATCCCTTTCAATATCTGATACACCTAGATTTGCTCCTTTAAGATTATAAATTGCATGGCTATTTTTCCTTCCCAGATGCATAACTTTACATTTATTCGTATTAAATCTCATATGCCATTTAGATGCCCATTCCTCAATTTTATGTAAATCCCTTTGGAGGGAAAGCACATCACTATCTGATTTAATTACCTTGCACAACTTCGTGTCATCAGCGAAAATGGAGACACCACACTCCAATCCTACCTCTAAGTCATTAATAAATATGTTAAAAAGGAGAGGACCTAATACTGAACCCTGAGGAACCCCACTTACCACATTAGTCCAATCGGAGTATGTTCCATTTACAACAACCCTTTGCTCCTGTCTTTTAGCCAGCTCTCAATCCATGAGCAGATATTTACTGCAACTCCTGTATCTCTTAGTTTGCACAATAGTCTCCCATGTGGCACTGTATCAAAAGCCTTTGTAAAATCCAAAAAGACTACATCCACTGAGTTGCCTTGATCCAGGTTCCTACTAACCTCCTCATAGAAACTAATTAGATTTGTTTGACATGACCTATCCCTCATAAATCCATGCTGACTCCTACTTATAATCCTGTTCAAATAGACATATTCTTGTATATTATCCCTTTTTAACCCTTCTAAAAGCTTTCCCAGTATAGAAGTGAGGCTCACTGGTCTATAATTCCCCAGATTTGCTCTTGCTCCCTTTTTAAATATAGGTATCACATCAGCTTTTCTCCAGTCATCTGGTAGAGACCCTGTGTTGAGTGAATCTTGAAAAATTAAATATAATGGTTTGGCTATTACAGAACCCAGTTCCCTTAGTACCCTTGGATGTATTCCATCAGGACCCGGGGCTTTATTAATATTTATTTTTTCCAGCCTCTTTTGGATTACTTCCTGTGTTAACCAATTATTTGGCAAAGGTAGTGCAGCCCCATTATGTTGCCGTGTCCAAACCACTGGTTCCTCCCTTGTGTATACCGAAGAAAAGAACCTATTTAGATCATCTGCCTTTTCTTGATCACTAATTATCAGAAGGTCTGTGTCACATTGTGATGTTCCTATAGCTTCCTTCCTCGCCTTCTTCCCATTAATATACTTAAAAAAACATTTTAGGGTTAGTCTTACTATCTTTTGCAATTAATTTTTCATTTTCTATTTTAGCCAGTCTAATCGCCCTTTTGCAAGCGTTGTTGATTTCCTTGTATTCTTGTAAAGCAGTCTCTGTCCCCTCTTGTTTGTATAATTTTAATGCCTGTTTTTTACTCCATATCTTGATCTTTAAATCATTGTTAAGCCACATTGGATGGGATTTACTCCTTTTACTTTTATTCCCACACGGTATATGCCGATGTGTATGTATATTTAGTAAGGATTTAAATGTTGTCCATTTATGTTCAGTATTTTTACCTGCCAGTTCTCTGTCCCAGTCTAAACTTTGTATTGCTGCCCTTAGACCGTTAAAATTTGCCCTTTAAAAATTAAGAGTTTTCATTGGCCCCTTAAAATTTTGTTTTTTTAATTCAATCTCAAACGAGACTGTGTTGTGATCACTGTTTCCCAAAGGTTGCCCTATTCCAACATTTGATACTATATCAATATTATTTGTGATGAGTAAATCTAAGATAGCTTCATTTCCAGAAGGCTCTTGTACAACCTTGGCCAGATAATGATCCCTGAGTGTACTCAAGATCCTGCTCCCCTTAGATGAACTGCTGGTCTCATTTATACAGTTTATTTCAGGATAATTAAAATCTCCCATTATTAGAACTTGCCCGTGCTTAGCTGCATTTTCAATCTGTAACAATAATTGTATTTCCTCACTTTCAGCTATATTTGGGGGTTTATAGCATACTCCTACTAATATTCTTTTGGAATGGGCTGCTCCGCTATTTAACTCTACCCACAAACATTCAGCTTTATCACTAGGTCCACCATAAATATCTTCTCTGACTATAGGCTTAAATTCAGGTTTAACATACAGACAAATCCCTCCTCCTCGTTTACCATTGCCTCTATCTTTCCTAAATAGGTTAGAACCATCCAGATTAACAGTCCAGTCATTAGATTCATCCCACCACATTTCAGTAATGCCTAATAAATCCCATTTTTCATTAATTGCTTATAATTCTAACTCTCCCATTTTTCCTGGCAAGCTTCTGGCATTAGCAAGCATACACCTTATGTTATGAGTCTGTAGTTCTGAAGTGCCTGCCACTGTACTTGAATTACTTTGTACTACATCCCTATTGACTATACTACCCCTCCCCCCATCTCCTCCCCTATGAGTTGTTAATTCATCCCTTATACCCTCTACACTTTCTACCCCATTACTTATATCTAGTCCCTCCCCCCCACCTACTAGTTTAAAAACTCCTCCAGCCTTTCTACCATCCTATCCCCTAGTACAAAAGCTCCCTCATCATTAAGGTGCAATCCATCCCTACTGTAGAGATTGTACCAAAGTGAGAAGTCAGCCCAGTGCTCTAAAAAAACAAACCTCTCCTTAGTGCACCACATCTTTAGCCACGCATTAACCTCCCTAAGCTCCTTCTGCCTCCCTGGGCTAGCACGTGGCACTGGTAGTATCTCAGAAAATACTACCTTGGAGGTCCTTGCCTTCAGCTTATTACCTAGTTCTCTAAAATCATTCTTTAGGACACTCCATCTTCCACTAACTTTGTCATTGGTACCAATATGTACCAAGACCGCCGGTTCATTTATAAAACAAGCAAACAAATCAGAGAGTGCAAGACCCCAACTATACTTAAATACACTTATGACACCAAGCAAGACTATCTAGGCCCAAGCCATACCTAAAAAAAACATATTATACCATCAGGACTATATAGGCCCCAACCAGACCTTAAAACCCACATTACACCAAGCAGGACTATATAGGCCCAAACCGTACCTAAACAAACATAAAATACCAAGCAGGACTATATAGGGCACCACCGGACCTTAAAAACCCACTTTACACCAATCAAGACTATATAGGCACAAACTGTACCTAAAAAAAATCATCAAATACCAAGCGGTACTATATAGGCCTAAACCGGACCTTAAAAACCCACATTACTCCAAGCGGGACCATATAGGCCCCAACCGGACCTAAAAAACCCACATTACACCAAGCGGGACCATATAGGCCCCAACCGGACCTTTAAAACCTTAAAATACAAAGCAGGACTATATAGGCCAAAACTGTACCTAAAAAGAACCTAAAATATCAAGCAGGAATCCACAGGCCCCAACCGGACCTTAAAAATCCACATTACACCAAGCAGGACGATATAGGCCTGAACCGGACCTTAAAAACCCACATTACACCAAGCGGGACCATAAAAGCCCCAACCGTACCTTTAAAACCTTAAAATACCAAGCGGGACTATATAGGCCAAAACTGTACCTAAAAAAAACTTAAAATATCAAGCAGGACTATACAGGCCCCAACCGGACCTTAAAAACCCACATTACACCAAGCGGGACCTTATGGTCCCCAACCAGACCTTAAAAACCCATATTACACAAAGCGGAACCATATAGGCCCCAAACGGACGTTAAAAACCCACATTACACCAAGCAGGACCATATATGCCCCAAACGTACCTTTAAAACCTTAAAATACCAAGCGGGACTATATAGGCCAAAACTGTACCTAAAAAAATCTTAAAATACCAAGCAGGACTATATAGGCCCCAACCGGACCTTAAAAACCCACATTACACCAAGCGGGACCCAACGGACCTTTAAAACCTTAAAATACCAAGCGGGACCATATAGGCCCAAACCGGACCTTAAAAACCCACATTACGCCAAGCGGGACCATATAGGCCCCAATCCGACCTTAAAACCCCACATTACACCAAGCGGGACCCAACCGGACCTTTAAAACCTTAAAATAACAAACATTACTATACAAGCCCAAACCGGACCTTAAAAACCCACATCACACCAAGCAAGACCATATAGGCCCCAACAGGACCTTAAAAACTCACATTACACCAAATAGGACCATATAGGCCCCAACCGGACCTTAAAAACCCTCATTACACCAAGTGGGACCATATAGTCCCGAACCTTAAAATCCCACATTACACCAAGCGGGACCATATAGGCCCCAACCGGACCTTAAAAACCCACATTACACCAAGCGGGACCATATAGGCCCCAACCGTAATGATAAGAAATATCTTATTTCTCAAATTAAGGAATTTTCTGAGCTCAATAAAAACTCTGCTTCATTTAATAGTTTGTTATGGACTACTCAGAAGGCGTAAATAAGAGGTATCTTAATTAAAAGGAAAGGTAACTCAATAAAACAAAGAGGCACTTCGCTCCGCAATTTATTGATCCAGTTGTACAATCTTGAGAAAGATAATAAACTAAATCCATCAGAAAAAAATCTCTTTTGAGATTAAAAACTTAGAAAAACAAATTAATAAAATGAACCAGCTAATTTCTGACAAGGCTTTATTCCGCTTACAACAAAAACTTTATCAATATGATAATAAAAGTAGCAAATTATTAGCAAATAAATTCAAAGCCCAAAAACAATATACTAGAATTGAGGGTGTTTTCAACAAAGAAAAATGGGTCACTAAACCCTTTGACATTGCTAAAGCCTTTGCTTCATACCATTCAAAATTATATAATCTTTCACAATATACGGAAGCCAAACCTCCATCAGAGATAGACATTAAAGAATTCTTAAGGAAATATAATCTCCCAAAAATGACTCCATTGCAATTGGAGGTACTAAATTCTCCCATCTCTGATGTGGAAATTAGTAGTACCATAGAGCAATTAAAAACTAAACAACCCCTGGTCCAGATGGTTATACCAACTTATTTTATAAAAAGTTTAATGTAGTTCTAACTCCACTTTTAAAATATTTATTCAATGAATGTATGTGTTTGGGCAAAATTCCACAGGAAATGTTAAAAGCCACAATCATTGTTATTCCAAAAAAAGATCAAGATTTTCAAAAATGTGCTAGTTATAGACCCATCTCATTAATGAATGCAGATTTGAAACTTTATTCTAAAATTTTGGCTACTAGACTGGGAGATATAATCCATACTTTGATATCTATGGATCAAGCCGGATTTATTCCTGGAAGACACGGTTCAGACAGTGTCAAAAAACTTATGAATTTAATATCTATTTCTAAGTGCTCTTGTGCTCCCACCCTGTTTATTTCTTTAGACGCCGAAAAAGCTTTTAACAGGGTGGGGTGGGAGTACATGAAATTGACACTGTCTGAAATGGGTTTCGGTAATTTTGGCTCACATGTAATAGTGGCTCTTTATTCGGCTCCTTCAGCTGTAGTCGCTGTTATCAATTTTCTTTCTCAAAGTTTTGAAATCACTAATGGTACAAGGCAGGGATGCCCTCTCTCTCCTGTTCTTTTTACCCTTCTGATTGAACCACTAGCTTTGGCTATTAGAAATTCATCTACATTGAAGGGGTGAGGGCACAAAACTACCTTATTTGGCGATGATATTATTCTGTCCCTTACCTCGCCCAGTCAATCTTTGAATCATTTGGAACAATTAATTAATTTCTAGCTTTTCTTACATATCCAACTATAAACTAAATGCCTCAAAATCTGAGATTCTTACAATTAATATCTCAAATAAGAATAGGGAAGAATTGGAGACAAAATTCTCATATAACTGGCATTCAAACTCTTTTAAACATCTAGGAATCACATTCTGTGAAGACATCAGTAAGATGCCTACTATCAATCTTCGCAAAACTTGTAGGTGGGGGGGGAGGGACTATATAGAAGTACTGGGGTAAATAGGGTAGAGAGGAAAAGGGATAAATTAGTTACCCATGGGGGAGGAGAAGGGGGGAGGGTTCAATAGACAGTAGGGAGGTATTAATAGGGGCCTAAAATACAGTGGCAAGCACTTCACAATGGCAGAGCCATAGCAACATAAAGTGTATGCTTGCTAACGCAAGAAGTTTGCCTGGGAAAATAGACAAGCTAGAAATATTAGCGGTACAAGGAAAATGGGGCTTAATAGGCAATACTGAAACATGGTGGGATGAATCTCATGACTGGACTGTTAATCTGGATGGTTATAACCTATTTAGGAAAGATAGGGGAAATGGTAAAAGAGGAGGAGGGATCTGTCTGTATGTTAAGCCTGAATTTAAGCCTATAGTCAGAGAAGATATGTATGCTGGCACTAACGGCATCATTGAATCTTTGTGGGTTGAGCTAAATAGTGGAGGAGCTAATTCTAAATGCATATTGGTGGGAGTATGCCATAAACCCCCGAATATAGCTGAAAGTGAGGAAATACAATTATTGTTACAGATTGGAAATGCAGCTAAGCATGGGCAAGTTCTAATAATGGGAGACTTTAATTACCCTGAAATAAACTGGATAAATGAGACCAGCAGCTCAGCTAAGGGGAGCAGGTTCTTGAGTACACTCAGGGATAATTATCTGGCCCAGGTAATACAAAAACCTACTAGAAATGGGGCCATCTTGGATGTAGTCATCACAAGTAATATTGATATAATATCAAATGTTAAAATAGGGGAACCCTTGGGGAACAGTGATCACAACACAGTATCATTTGAGATTGAATACAAAAAACAGAGTTGTAAGGGGCCAACAAAAACTCTAAATTTTAAAAGGGCTATCTTTAATGGGCAGCAATACTACATATAGACTGGGACAAAGAACCTACAGGGAAAAATACTGAAAATAAATGGACAACATTCAAATCCTTACTAAATAAACATACTCATCGGCATGTACCATGTGGAAATAAAATGAATAGGAGTAAATCATATCCCATATGGCTTAACAATGACTTAAAGATCATGATGAGGAAAAAGAAACATGCATTTAAATTATACAAGGAGGAGGGAACAGAGCTACCGTATATACTCGAGTATAAGCGGACCCGAGTATAAGCCGAGGCACCTATTTTACCACAAAATACTGGGTAAAATGAGTGACTCAAATATAAGCCAGGGGTGGAAAATGTGCTGCCTCCTGTGTCCCTCTTGTGCCCTCTGTGTCCCCCTCTTGTGTCCCCCTCTCTTTCCCGTGTCTCTTCTCCCCTCTCCCTTCCCTGTGTCTCTTCTCCCCTCTCCCTTCCCTGTGTCTCTTCCAACCTCTCCCTTCCCTGTGTCTCTTCCCCCCTCCCTTATCACCCTCCTCAACCCCACTCCTAATCCTCCCTCCTCATCCTCAACTTCCCTCCTCATCCTCAACCTCCCTCCTCATCCTCTCTCCTCATCCTCCACCTTCCTCCTCATCCTCAACCCCCGCCTCAATCTCCCTCCTCATCCTCAACCTCCCTACTCATCCCCAACCTCTCTCCTCATCCTCAACCCCCTCCTCAACCTCCCTCCTCATCCTCAACCTCCCTTCTCATCCTCAACCCCCTCCTCATCCTCAACCCCCTCCTCAACCTCCCTCTTCATCCTCAACCTCCCTCCTCATCCTCAACCTCCCTCCTCATCCTCAACCCCCCTCCTCATCCTCAACCCCCTATTCAACCTCCCTCCTCATCCTCCACCTTCCTCCTCATCCTCAACCCCCGCCTCAATCTCCCTCCTCATCCTCAACCTCCCTACTCATCCCCAACCTCTCTCCTCATCCTCAACCCCCTCCTCAACCTCCCTCCTCATCCTCAACCTCCCTTCTCATCCTCAACCCCCTCCTCATCCTCAACCCCCTCCTCAACCTCCCTCTTCATCCTCAACCTCCCTCCTCATCCTCAACCTCCCTCCTCATCCTCAACCCCCCTCCTCATCCTCAACCCCCTATTCAACCTCCCTCCTCATCCTCAACCTCCCTCCTCATCCTCAACCCCCTCCTTAAACTCGCTCCTCATCCTCAACCTCCCTCCTCATCCTCAACCCCCTCCTCAACCTCCCTCCTTAACCCCCCATCCTCAACCCCTCCTCCTCATCCTCAACCTCCCTCCTCAACCTCCCTCCTCAACCCCCCTCCTCAACCCCCCCATCCTCAACCCCCTCCTCAACCTCCCTCCACAACCCCCCTCCTCAACCCCCCCATCCTCAACCCCCTCCTCACCCTACCTCCTCAACATCCCTCCTCAACCTCAACCTCAACCCCCCTCCTCATCCTCAACCCCCTCCTCAACCCCCCTCCTCAACCACAACCCCCCTCCTCAACCTCAACCTCCCTCAACCTCAACCCCCCTCAACCTCAACCCCCCTCAACCTCCCTCCTCAACCCCTCTCAACCTCCCCCCTCAACCTCAACCCCCCTCCTCAACCCTACTCCTCATCCTTCCTCCTCAACCCCCCCATCCTCAACCCCCCTCCTCAACCCCCCATCCTCATCTTCTCTCCTCAACCCCCCATCCTCAACCCCCCTTCTCAACCTCAACCCCCCTCCTCAACCCCTCCTCCTCAACCTCCCTCCTCATTATCGCTCCTCAACCCCCTCCTCAACCTCCCTCCACAACCCCCTCCTCAACCCCCTCCTCACCCCCCCATCCTCAACCCCCTCCTCACCCTACCTCCTCAACCCCCCTCCTCAACCCCCCCATCCTAAACCCCCTCCTCAACCACCCATCCTTATCCTCAACCCACCATCCTCAACCTCCCTCCTCAACCTCAACCCCCCTCAACCCCCCTCCTCATCCTCAACCCCCTCCTCAACCCCCCTCCTCAACCTCAACCTCAACCCCCCTCCTCAACCTCAACCCCCCTCAACCTCAACCCCCCTCAACCTCCCTCCTCAACCCCTCTCAACCTCCCTCCTCAACCTCAACCCCCCTCCTCAACCCCCCTCCTCATCCTCCCTCCTCAAACCCCCCTCCTCAACCCCCATACTCATCTTCTCTCCTCAACCCCCATCCTCAACCCCCCTTCTCAACCCCTCCTCCTCAACCTCCCTCCTCATTATCCCTCCTAAACCCCCTCCTCAACCTCTCTCCTCAACCCCCCTCCTCAACCACCCCATCCTCAACCCCCTCCTCAACCTCCCTCCACAACCCCCCTCCTCAACCCCCTCCTCAACCTCCCTCCTCAACCCCCCTCCTTAACCCCCATCCTTAACCCCCTCCTCAACCCCCATCCTTATCCTCAACCCCCCATCCTTAACCTCCCTCCTCAAACTCCCTCCTCAACCTCAAACCCCCTCAACCCCCCTCCTCATCCTCCCTCCTCATCCTCCCCATCCTCAACCCCCCTCCTCAACCACCCACCCTCAACCCCCCTCCTCAACCCCCCATCCTCATCTTCTCTCCTCAACCCCCTATCCTCAACCCCCTCCTCAACCTCAACCCCCCTCCTCAACCCCTCCCCCTCATCCTCAACCTCCCTCCTCATCCTCCCTCCTCAACACCCTCCTCAACACCCTCCTCAACACCCTCCTCAAGCTCCCTCCTCAACCCCCCTCCTCAACCCCCTTCTCAACCTCCCTCCTCAACCCCCCTCCTCAACCTCCATCCTCAAACCCATCCTCAACCTCCCTCCTCAACCCCCTCCTCAACCCCCCATCCTCATTCTCAACCCCCCATCCTCAACCTCCCTCCTCAACCTCAACCCCCCTCAACCTCCCTCCTCAACCTCAACCCCCCTCAATCCCCCTCCTCAACCTCAACCCCCCTCAACCTCCCTTCTCAACCCCCCTCAACCCTAACCCCCCTCCTCAACCCCCCATCCTCAACACCCTCCTCAACCTCCCACCTCAACCCCCCTCCTCAACCCCCCCATCCTCAACCCCCTCCTCGATCAACCATCCTCATTCTCAACCCCTCATCCTCAACCACCCTCCTCAACCTCAACCCCCCTCAACTCCCCTCCTCAACCTCAACCCCCCTCAACCTCCCCCCCAACCCCCCTCCTCAACCCCCCTCCTCAACCTAAACCCCCTTCAACCTAAACCCCCTCAACCCCCCCTCTTCAACCTAAACCCCCCTAAATACCTCCCCCTCTCCCCTCACTTACCTGCTTTTGCTCCGGCCTCCGCTCCTTGACCCGGCGCGAATGTGACGCCACATGCGCGCCGCATCATTAGCACATACCGGGTGCCGGCACCCGGTATATGCTAATGCCGTGACGTCACATGCGCGCCGCGTCATTAGCATATACCGGTGCCGGCACCCGGTATATGCTAATGATGCGGCGCGTGTGACGTCACATGCGAGCCGGGGCAAGAAGGAGCGGAGGCCGGAGCAGAAGCTGGTAAGTGAGGGGAGAGGGGGAGGTATTTAGGGGGGTTAGAATGAGGAGGGGGGTTTAGGTTGAGGAGGGGGTTGAGGAGGGAGAATGAGGAGGGGGATTTATAATGAGGGGGGTTGAGGATGAGGAGAGGGGAGGGAAAGAGACACGGGCGGGTTAGAGAGACACGGGTGGGGGGTTAGAGAGACACGGGGGAGGTTAGAGAGACACGAGGGGGTTAGAGAGGGGGTTAGAGAGACACGAGGGGGTTAGAGAGACACGGGGGGAGAGGGGGTTAGAGAGACACGGGGGGAGAGTGACTCGAGTATAAGCAGAGGGGGCCCTTTTTAGCCTTAAAAAAAGGGCTGAAAAACTCGGCTTATACTCGAGTATATACGGTAGCTTTATGTGACTATAAGGAAATCAACAAGGCTTGCAAAAGGGCTATTAGACTGGCTAAAATAGAAAATGAGACGTCAGAAGTCAGTTGCAATGGAAAATAAAACTAACCCTAAAATATTGAAAGAGATTTGGGAGTACTAGTGGACAACCACCTAGGTAACAGTGCTCAATGCAAATCAGCAGCTGCAAAAGCAAGTAAAATATTAGCATGTATTAAGAAGGGTATAGAAGCAAGCAAATATAATTCTACCACTATACAAATCCCTAGTATGCCCTCATTTGGAATAGGAAGTACAATTTTGGGCACCACTTCATAAAAAGGACATTTTAGAGCTGGAAAAAGTACAGAGAAGGGCTACAAAACTAATAAGGGGAATGGAGGGGCTAAGTTATGAAGAAAGACTAACCAAACTAAACTTATTTTCACTAGAAAAAAGGCATCAGAGAGGGGATATGATTACCTTATTTAAATACATCCAGGGTCAATATAAGGCTTTGTCAAGTGAACTTTTTGTAGCAAGAGATTTTCAACTGACAAGTGGACATCCTTTGAGGTTAGAGGAAAAAAGATTTCACCTTAAACAAAGAAAAGGGTTCTTCCCAGTTAGTGTGGTTAAACTGTGGAATTCTCTACCAAAGGAGGTGATAACAGCGAATTCGATAGACAACTTTAAAAAGGGGTTAGATATATTTTTGAATAAAGAGGGCATTCAAGGCTATCCTAGATAACTAGCGAAGGAATATTGATCTAGGGAGAAATTTGATCACCAGTTTCTGGGGTCAGGAAGGAATTTTGCTGTTTTTCCCCCTTATGAGACAATTTTTTTTTTCTGTTTGCCTTCCTCTGGATTAATTAACAATTAATAATAAATAGTCCACATATTAAAAAGATCAATAGAGATCTAAAAAGGTTGAACTTGATGGACTAACTCTTTATTCATCCTCCAATACTATACTATTAATAATTATTTAACAACAAATTAATTAATAACTAATCCGCATATTGCAGATCAGAGGAGATCTTAACAGGTTGAACTTGATGGACCCAAAGTATTTTTTCAACCTTAATTACTATGGGCCTCATTCTATTACGGCCGCAGCCGCTGCGGGGCCGCAAGGACCGGCCGCAAGCTTTTACGGCTATTCTATTCCCCTCCGGCCGGGGGTTCCGGCAGGCTTGCGGCCGGCGCCTTGCTATCTCTTGCGGCCGATCGCGCCGGAGGAAAGCCTTTGATCTAAAACGGCCGCAAGGAAATCGGCCGTAAGAAAAGCCTGGTTGCGATTCTATTGCTCCGGGAGCCCTGTCTGCAAGGCTAAAAACTAGCCGCAGCTTACTTGCAGCAAACAGGTCCCGCTAGCACCAATTAAGCACATAAAATAGCTCAAATAAAGCCATCCTGCACTTTGAGAAGACTATAAAGTGATATTCGGTGTTAGAAAAAATAGCACATAATTACCCTATACTCAAATCCGTAAAATAATTTTTTTTTAATATCCGTAAAATATCCATGTAAAAAGTCCATAGGGCTTGTAGCACCTCAGACACGCCCACGCCGCAGCCGGAAAATAAACAGTTAATTTGAACTCGGGTTTGGGCTGATGTGCAAGCTTGAGAGTGGGTTACTTTTAATCCTCATGTCCCCCAATATGATCCCTAGCATTTACAGAGCTGTACAGTGCAGGCTTGAATTTATTTTTCACTTTTTAGATTTCTGAGCTTACGGCCGGTTTCAAGATTTACGGCCGGCCGTAAGGGGAGATCCTTGCGGGGCCGTTTAATAGAATCGCGAGCAAACAGAACCCCCGCAAGGAATCGCAGCCTTACGGCCGTTTTACGGCCGATAATAGAATGAGGCCCTATGTAACTATGTAACTATGTAAAGCGTTTCTCAAATGTGAAAAGTCCATAAAAGCTTGGAGTGGTATTCGCTTGTCCGTTTCAGGCAGAGTGGCCACTATTAAAATGGTTATCTTGCCAAGAATGAATTATATTTTACAATCCATTTCTATTTCCTTTCCAACGGTTTTGCTTATACGTTATTAATCTCTAATTGATAAATTTCTACACTCTGGTAAACACATTAGGTTAAATAGATTAATTATGGTCAAAACATTTACTAATGGTGGCATTGGTTACCCAGTAATTAAATCTTACTACAAAGCTATTAGATTATCACAAGTTTTGAAATAGTTGGATCATATCAATAAATATCCATGGCAACACTTATTATAAATTGTGACTTAAAGTCTTTGCTTTTCTATGAAAAATTCCCTGCCAAATATTTAATGAAAGGTTCATCTATAGTTAAATCAAATCTAATTTTTTGGCAACGTATCAATAAAAAGCAGTCACATATTCCTTTTCCTAGTTTACTATCTCCAATTTCTAGTATTATTAAATCAATTCAAACAACTATAAATTCTAATCTTTTAATTAAGTCATCTAAGATACTTGGTGATTTTTTTGTGATAGAAAACTTCTCCCTTTTTCCCAATTTAAAGTAAAAACTTGGTATTTTAAACTTTTGTTGGTTAACATATGAACAATTAAAAATATGGGTAGATAAGCATATAACCTATAAAGTTTTTCACAAGCAGTTGACTGCAGTCGAACTGCTTGTTCAAAAAATTGACTTTTCCCACCTAATTTCTAAATGTTTTCATATTATGCGATCTAACATTGAGAAAACTAAATCTGCCTCTTTGATGTTGTGGGAGCAAGATTTTACCATTTAAATTTCCCTAACTTGTTGGGAAAAAGCTTTCAGAGTAACCAATAAATTTATCAAAAATGCTTCCCAAAGGGAGGTATATTTTAAGACCTTAAATAGATGGTATATAGTTCCTCTTAAAGTATACCAAATCTCCCACGACATCAAAGATAAATTGTGTTGGAGAAATTGTGGGGGCATTGGCAATCAACTCCACATTTGGTGGGATTGTCCTTTTATTAATCCTTTATGGGTTGAATGCTTTGAATTTATTTCTGTGGCATTAAAAAAGATTATCTGTTTTACCCCACAGGGTTGTCTATTCCACATTTTTTCGGGCGCTCTTAAAACTAGAGAACTTGCGTTAATTGTTCAGATTTGTTCCACAGTCAAATCTACCATTATTCACAGATGAAAACAACCCAACCCTCCTAGTTGGGTTGAAGTATAATCATAAAATTAACTATATTAGAGATTTAGAAAATCTCTATGAATCTGGCAAAATTATTAATCAACATAAATCTAAATGGTTGGTTTGGGACTCTATTATAGAATCGTGAACGTTTAACAAAATAAGTTTAGATGAGACTCTTTTTGACCTTCACCTGGGTACTAATATAGATTATGAATGTGGTGTGATTGTGGTGAGAATGAGGCTATATCTGTTTTTTTGTTTTTCATGTTTTTCTATCGTTGTTATTGTAAAATAATGATTTTTATTTTTGTTTAAAATTACCAAAAAACAAAAAAAAAACACATTACACCAAGCGGGACCATATAGGCTCCAATCGGACCTTAAAAACCCACATTACACCAAGCAGAACCATATAGTCCCCAACCAGGCCTTAAAAACCCACATTACACCAAGCGGGACCCAACCGGACCTTTAAAACCTTAAAATACCAAACAGGAATATACAAGCCCGAACCGGACCTTAAAAACCCACATTACACCAAATGGGACCATATAGGCCCCAACCGGACCATTAAAAACCTTAAAATACCAAGCGGGACCATATAGACCCCAACCGGACCTTAAAAACCCTCATTACACCAAGTGGGACCATATAGTCCCGAACCCTAAAATCCCACATTACACCAAGCGGGACCATATAGGCCCCAACCGGACCTTTAAAACCTTAAAATATCAAGCGGGACCATATAGGCCCCAACCGGACCTTAAAAACCCACATTACACCAAGCAGGACCATTGCGAGTCTCTCCCCCCTCTACCTCTCCCCTACCTCTACTTTACTGGACTAGCAATGAGCGCCTTTGGCGCTCATCACGCGCCTCGCAATGAACGCCTTTGGCACTCATTGCAAGCCTCTCACCCCCGTACCTCTCGCCGCCTTTACGTTACTGGCCTTGCAATGAAGGCCTTTGGCGCTCATCACGGGCCTCGCATTGAATGTCTTTGGTGCTCATTGCGGGCCTCTCCCCCATTCCCCTGTGTCTCTTCCTCCCTCCTCTGTGTCTCTTCCCCCCTTATCTGTGTCTCCTCGCCCCGTCTCCCCCCTCTGTGTCTCTTCCCCCCTTCTCTGTGTCTTCTCGCCCCTCTCCTCTGTGTCTCTTCCCCCTCCTCCGGGTTCACTTCTCCCTCCCATCCTCTGTGTCTCTTCTCCCCCTCTCCCCCTCCTCTGTGTCTCTTCACCCCTCACCACCTCCTCTGTGTCTCTTCACCCCTCTCCCCCTCCTCTGTATCTCTTCCCACTCCTCTGTGTCTCTTCCCCCTCTCTCCCCCCTTCTGTGTCTCTTCCCCCTTATCTGTATCACTTCCCCCTCTCCCCCTCCTCTGTGTCTCTTTCCACCCTCCTGTGTCTCTTCCCCCTCCTCTGTGTCTCTTCCCCCTCTCCCCCCGTATCTCTTCCCTCTCTTCCACCTCCTCTGTATCTCTTCCCCCTCTTCCCCTCCTCTGTGTCTCTCTCCCCTCCTCTGTTTCACTTTTCCCCCTCTTCCCCCTCCTCTCTATCTCTTCCTCTCCTCCTCTGTGTCCCTTCCCCTTCTCCCCCCTCTTCTATATCTCTCCCCCTCTCCCCCCTCATCTGTGTCTCTTCCTCCCCTCGCCCCCTCCTTTGTGTCTATTCCCCCTCCCTCCCTTGTGTTTCCTTCCCCCTATCTCCCTCCCCTGTGTCTCTCCCCCCATCTACTTTCTCTCACTCCCCTGTGTCTATAGGCAAACCATTTAGTGTATGGTGAGGAACAAGAGAAGCCTCCACCATACAGACTACAGAAACAGATAATACATACACAGATATATGTAAGAATTGGGTTGTTGCTGGTGGTGCAGTGGGTTAGCTATTGACCTGGGTTCTAATCCAAGTCAGTTCCACTGGAGAAGGAACTGGCAACCCACTCCAGTATCACTGCTGGCGCAAACTTACTTGGTTGCTGAGATCAGCATAGGAGATCAGTCAGTAAAAAGAGCATTAACAGAGTGGGGAGTGTTTGAGATGATTGGCTTTATAAAGCCTTCCTGATATCATATGATAACAATAAGCCTCAGAGACTTTGGGGCAATCAGAGGGGATGTTCATAGCAACCAGACAGCATGCAGCACTGATTGGTTGTTGCTGCAAGCTGTCAGTCAGGCAAATTGATACAAATTGTAGTAGAGTGAATACAAATTCACCCAAGTTGGAGAATTACAGCCTGAGGCGCACACAGTAATATGATCTAGTAGTGCAGCACTATGGAGAGAGACCAGGCAAGGGGAAGGTACACAAAGGGTTAATTTAAAGAGATAGATGCATACAACAAAATCATATGAAAGAAGACATGAAAGCTGATATACAGATGTAATTAAATTGTATTATCTATATAAATTAAGAATACAACAGTAAAGTGATTGATCATTTTTTGTGGGGGAGCCTGCCCATTTGCCCCTATGCACCAGCTGCCCCTGGTGGCCACACAAAATATTGACATTTTGGGCCCAATTTGGACATTTCCACTTAGGGTTGTACTCAATTTTGTTACCAGCGGTTTAGACATTAATGGCTGTGTGTTGAGTTATTTTGAGGGGACAGCAAATTTACACTGTTATACAGGCTGTACACTTACTTTACATTGTAGCAGAGTATAATTTCTTCAGTGTTGTTACATGAAAAGATATAATAAAATATTTACAAAATGTGAGAGTGTACTCACTTTTGTGAGATACTGTATATATACATATACATATATATATATACATACCTATATTATATACCGTATTTTTCGCCGTATAAGACGCACTTTTTCTTCCCCAAAACTGGGGGAGGAAAGTTGGTGCGTCTTATACGGCGAATATACCTTTTGAAACTGCCTCTGTCCTCTTGATTTCACCCCAGCGCTTCCTACCAGCATCGCGTCGGCCGGTGCGTCCTAGTGACGTCACACACGCAACACTGCAGTACACGTGGAGTGCTGGTAGGAAGCGCTGGGGTGATGGCAGAGATCAGAAGGAAGGTGAGGATCAGGGGGATCAGGGGGGTCAGGGAGGATCAGGAGGGTCAGGGAGGGTCAAGGGCTCCCAAATGCTGCAGTATATGGATATGTATGTGTATGTGTGTGTGTGTGTATGTATGTGTGTGTGTGTATGTGTGTGTGTGTGTATGTATGTGTGTGTATGTGTGTGTATATATGTATGTATGTGTATGTATATTTATGTGTGTATGTATATTTATGTGTGTATGTATATGTATGTATGTGTATCTATAAAGGTGAGGATCAGGACGGTCAGGGAGGATCAGGAGGGTCAGGGAGGGTCAATGGCTCCCAAATGCTGCAGTATATGGATATGTATGTGTATGTATGTATGTATGTGTGTGTGTGTGTGTGTGTATGTGTGTGTATGTGTGTGTATATATGTATGTATGTGTATGTATATTTATGTGTGTATGTATATGTATGTATGTGTATCTATATATATATATATATATATATATATATATATATATATATATATATATTTGTGTGTAATGTAGGTGTGTATCTGTGTGTAAAGTGTATTTGTGTTTGAGTGTATTTGTGTTTGATTCAGATTTTTTTTTTCTTGTTTTCCTCCTCTAAAAACTAGGTGCGTCTTATCTGCCGGTGCGTCTTATAGGGCGAAAAATACGGTATATACAGTGTGATCAAAAGTGTGTATACCCTGGCAGAAATTGTGAAATTTTAGCATTTATTTTGAAAATATGACTAATCATGCAAAAAAAAAAAAAAGTCTTTTATTGAAGGATAGTGATCATATGAAGCCATTTATTATCACACTAGCGACTTGCCCGTCAAAAATGACGGCAATACAATTTGAAGCCATGGCAATGCGGTTTGCCACCCAATGGCGCTCATCGCGACCCTCTCCCCCTGTCTATTTCCTCCCTTGTGTCTACTTTCCCACCTCCTCTCACTCCCTTTTGTCTCTTTCTCCCCCTCTCCCTCCCCTGTGTCTCTTCCCCCCTCTCCCTCCCTTGTGTCTCTTCCCGCCCCTTTACCTCCCCTGTGTCTCTTCTGCCCCTCTTCCTCCCCTGTGTCTCTTCCCCCTCTCCCTCCCCTGTGTCTCTTTCCCCCTCTCCCTCTCCTGTGTCTGTCCCCCTTCTCCCTCTGCTGTGTATGTCCCCCTCCCCTGTATCTGTTCTCCCTCTACTCCCTCTTTGACTGTTTGCCCTGCTCTCCCTCCCCTGTGTCTCTCCCCCCGCTCTTCCCCCCTGTGTCTCTCCCACGTGTCTCTTCCCCCCTCTCCCTCCACTGTGTCTCTTCCCCCCCCTTTTCCTCCCCCGTGTCTGTTCCCTCCTCTCCCTCCCCTGTCTTTTCTCCCTCTATTCCCTCTGTGTCTGTTTGCCCTGTTCTCCCTCTCCTGTGTCTCTTCCCCATCTCCTGTGTTTCTTCCCCCCTCTCCTGTGTCTCTTCCCCCTCCCGTGACTCTTCCTCCCCCTCCCCTGTGTCTCTTCCCTCCTGTGTCTGTTTCCCTCCCCCCTTTCCCCTTTTCATCCTCCTCCTCCCTCCTCCTCCTCCCTTTCCCCCTCTCCAATTACCAGCCTCTCCCTGTCCCCTGACTTACCTTCATCAGCTGCTCCTACTGCTGTCCATCGCGTCTTCCGGCTGTGTCGGGACCCGGCATATGCTAATGACACGACGAGCATGTGATGTCACGTCATTAGCATATGCCGGGTCTCGACACAGCCGGAAGACGCGATGGAGAGACGCAGGAGCAGTTGCTGAAGGTAAGTGAGGGGAGAGGGGGGTTAATTGGAGAGGGGGAAAAGGAGAAGGAGAGAGGAGAAGGATGAGGGGAGAGAGGGAGGAGGAGGATGACGATGAGGGGAGAGAGGGAGGAGGAGGATGAGAATGAGGAGAGGGAGGAGACAATGGGGGTGATGCTAGCACTGGGGGCCTCGCGATGAGCGAAGCTCATCTCCAGCAGCGCTCATTGCGTGGCCGCAACCGCCCCCCTCTTCCCATCACCTTCATCAGCTGCTCCTGCTACTCTCCATGGTGTCTTACGGCTGTGTTGGGACCCGGCATATGCTAATGACGTGACGCGTATGTGACGTTACATCATTAGCATATGCCGGGTCCCGACACAGCCAGAAGACGCGATGGAGAGCAGCAGAAGCAGCTGATGAAGGTAAGTAAGGGGAGAGGGGGGTAAGTGAAGAGGAGTATGAGGTGAAGGAGGGAGGAGACACTGGAAATGATGCAAGGCTGGGGGGCCTCAATGCGAGTCCTCCCCTGGCAGGAACCAGGTAGTCCTGCGGGCATCGTGGTTACGGCTGCAACGTCTCGCCTCACTTTGCGAGGCTCTCAGTTGTGGTCCTACGGCCCGCAAACAGCTAACCTCGCAGCTGCGGCCCGTACTGCCTGTCCCGCGAGACGTAGGAACGAGCGCCTCTGGGGCTCATCTCCACCAGCGCAATGAGAACCTTCGGAGCTCATTGCCTGGCCGCAACTGCAGTTTTAACATTGCGTTACCAACAACATTTGGTAAGCCCGCAATGCTGACAACTGTATATGTGATGCAGCAATCAATATCCTGAAGAGCTAACAATATCTTTGGATTTTCCTGCATCAGAAAGTGTCAAGTGTCAGCAATGTGCCTAGTGTGCAGTGTAAAAAGGCTGTATGCGCGAGGACAACCCGTTTCTGTAGGCGGGTAAAGCTCCATTTTAGAATCGTAATGTTATTATTTGCAAGTTAGTGTTGTAAAATGGCAGCTTTTTTCTATGTGTTACGTGGCTCACGAGTATTTTCCGTCCACGGAATGTTATATTTTGTATCTCCTACGTTCCTGGCTAACTCGTACGTGCCTGGTAGTGATTTGCGCGCCTTGGTCTCCTTTAGCCTTGTTTTAATTTTTTTCGGCCTCCATTTTATTCCTTGCTTATCTGATTTTCGGGTACCGAAACTCTGCAAATTCGACTTAAATTTGTGTGCAACCTCACTTCCAGGCGTCCTGGCGTTCTTGTTTTTCGATTTCCGTGGTTTGGCCGTTAGATTAGTATTTTTGCGCTGTAGTTTTTTTAGCCCCCAAGATTCCGAGGTCGTTCCTGGCTAATTCGTACGTGCCTGGCGGTGATTTGTGCGCTTCGGTCTCCTTTAGCCTTGCTTGCAATTTTTTCAGCCGCCATTTTGTTACTCTCTTCGAGTGCCGAAACTCGGCAAATTCAGCTTAAGTTTGCGTGCATCCTCACTCCCAGACGTCCTGGCTGGCCGCTGTTCTGTGTGTGATTTTTTGATTTGCGCGGTTCGGCTGTTAGCTTCTTATTTTTCCAAGATCCTATTTTGTTTGCGAAGGGATTCCGAACTCAGAATTTTTTTTCTAAGTCCTGTGTTCCACAACTGCTTGCAGCCTACGGCAATACCATGTTTCCTGACTGCTTGGAGGCTAAGTCCCGCGTGCTTCAATGCCTCAACTACTCGCCTCACTTCGCGAGACTCGCAGGAGTGCCTTGGGCACCTTTGGCGCTTATTTCTGCCTAAGTCCTGCGTGCTTCAATGCCTCGCAAGGCTCGCAGGCAATGAGCGAGCCTCAAAGCCTCAACTGCTCACCTCGAAATGGGAGGCTTGGAGGCAATGAACACCTTTAAAGCTTTTCGCCTAAGTCCTCCGAGCTCGAAAAGGCTTCTATGCGTTAACGACTCACCTCGCTTTGCGAGGCTCGCAGTTGCGGCCCCATGGGCCGCAAACCGTTCACTTCACTTTGCGAGGCTCCAAGCGTGACGGCGAATCACAAGTTGACAATTATTATATAGTGCCTTGCAAAAGTATTCACCCCCTTGGCATTTTTCATGTTTTGTTGCCTCACAACCTGGAATTAACATTGATTGTTTGAGGATTTGCATCATTTAATTTACTTTACTTTCTGGCCGTAAAGTCAAATTTTAGTCTCAGACCAGAGCATACATTTTGGGAGTCTCCCACATGCCTTCTTGCAAACTCAAAATGTGCCATTTTGTTTTTTGATGAAAGTAATGGCTTTCTTCTGACCACTCTGTCATAAAGCCCAACTCTATGGAGCGTATGGCTTATTGTCGTCCTATGTACAGATATTCCAGTCTCTGCTGTGGAACTCCTCCAGGGTTACCTTCGGTCTCTGTGCTGCCTCTCTGATTAATGCCCTCCTTGCCCGGACCGTGAGTTTTGGTGGGTGGCCGTCTCTTGGCAGGTTTGCTGTTGTGCCATGTTCTTTCCATTTGGTTATGATAAATTTGAAGGTGCTCCTGGGGATCATCAAAGATTTGGATATTTTTTTATAACCTAACCCTGACTTGTACTTCTCAACAACATTGTCAATTACTTGTTTGGAGAGTTCCTTGTCTTCATGGCAGTGTTTGGTTAATGGTGCCTCTTGCGTAGGCGTTGCAGCCTTTAGATTGCACACAGGTGGACATAATTTCACTAATTATCTGACTTCTGAAGGTTGCACCAATTGGTTGCACCAGAGCTTTTTATGGGCTTCAAACCAAAGGGGGTGAATACATACGCACAGACCATTTTCTATTTTCTATTTCTAAAAAATAATTTTATGTATTTTTCTCATTTCACTTCACCAACTTAGACTATTGTGTTCTGATCCATCACATAAAATTCAGATTAACAAAACATTAAACTTAAGGCGGTAATGTAAAAAATAGGTAAAAAGTCAAGGGGGGTGAATACTTTTGCAAGGCACTGTATGTGATAGTTGTTTGGCTCCTTTTTAAATCATAATGATAACAGAAATCACCAAAATGGCCCTGATCAAAAGTTTACATTCCTTTGAATGTTTGTCTGAGTACCGTTCAATCACTTATTAAGAAGTGGAAAATTTGGTAATCTCTTGATACCAAGCCAAGGTTAGGTAGACAAAGAAATATTTCATCCACAACTGCCAGAATAATTGTTCGGAATACAAAGAAAAACCCTCAGGTAACCTCAGGAGAAATACAGGCTGCTCTGAAAAAGTGTGGTTGTTTCAAGGAGCACAATACGACGATACCTGAACAAAATTGAGAGGCGTTGTTGAGTTGCCAGAAAGAAGCTTTTACTGCACCAATGCCACAAAAAAGCCTGGTTACTATATGCCTGATAACACCTTGACATGCCTCAGAGCTTCTGGCACACTGTAATTTGGAGTGACGAGACCAAAATAGAGCTTTACGGTGACAACCATAAGCACTATGTTTAGAAAGGGGTCAACAAGGCCTATAGTGAAAAGAATACCATCCCCACTGTGAAGCATGTTGGTGGCTCACTGATGTTTTGGGGATGTGTGAGCTCTAAAGGCATGGATAATCGTGTGAAAATTGATGGCAAGATGAATGTTATCAGAAAATACTGGCAGACAATTTGCATTCTTCTGCACGAAGGCTGCTCATGGGATGCTCTTGGACTTTCCAGCATGACAATGACCCTAAGCACAAGGTCAAGTTGACCCTCCAGTGATTACAACAGGGAAAGGTGAAGCTTCCGGAATGTCCATCACAGTCTCCTGGCCTTAATATCATTAAGTCACTCTGGGGAGATGTCAAACGTGCGGTTCATGCAAGGCGACCAGAGACTTTGCATGACCTGGAGGCATTTTGCCAAGATGAATAGGCAGCTATACCACCTGCAAGAATTAGGGGCCTCATAGACAACTATTACAAAAGACTGCACACTGATGCTAAAGGGGGCAATACACATTATTAAGAACTAAGGGTATGAAAACTTTTGATCAGGGTGGAGATGCGGCTAGTGAGGAAGTCCAGGGAGGAAGCTGGGTTACCATTACAAGGGGAAGCAAGAAGAACAGTAGGAGGAGGCAGGACAGTTCTGAGTTGGCAAACACCAACATATTTGCCAGATTGAATGAAACTGTTGGGGATGTCCATTCAGGAATGGCAATGCCAGATAGAGCTGTTTCCTCTAACAGCCGGGAGAACAGATCTACTGGAAGAGTGGGAGGGCAGATTAGGCAGAGCAACAGACAGGTTTTGGTGGTAGAGGACTCTGTTATTAGGAAGGTAGACAGGGTGATTTGTCACCCAGATCCCAGCAAGCAAACAGGTTGCTGTCTCCCGGGTGCTCGGGTTCGGCATGTTGTGGATCAGGTAGACAAATTATTTGGAGGGGCTGGAAATGATGACATATTGGTACCAATGACAAAGTTAGTGTAAGATGAAGTGTCCTAAAGAATGATTTTAAAGAACTAGGGAATAAGCTTAAAGCAGGGACCTCCAGGGTAGTATTTTCTGACATACTACCTGTGCCACGTGCTAGTCCAGAGAGACATAGGGAGCTTAGGGAGGTTAATGCGTGGCTAAAAATGTGGTGCACTTAGATTTAGCTATCACAAATAATATTGATATGGTATTGTAACGGAGCTGGGACACGCAGTCCAAAATCTCCGCTGGTATACGATAAAATACCCACGAGGCACTACAGTTTCACCATTCCCGACCTCCCATATTGGACGACACACAATTTGGGAGTCAAATGAATACTGACTTTATTTTGTTATTGCAGAACTATATATACATCTCTTTGGCCACAGGCAATACACATGCCCATATTTGGCTACACACAATACACACAAAGAGAACAATAGGGGGGTCACACCTCCCTGGCAACTTTGATACAATCAGACACTGATTCAATTACACCTCTTTGTTCTTATCAGAGAATGAAAACACTTTGGAAAATGCAAGGATCCTTTACAACTTTCTTATCTCTTGAATCTCTGTAATAGGATTATCTATTAGCCTAGGTCTGCAAAAGTCTGGCTAATATTCTGCAGAGCATCAACCAGCATACATATTGTAGGATCATATTTTAACCAAGAATAATCATAAAACAGGGTAAAACAGTGATGGGTTCCGCTACACACCTCCCCCGTGACCATAAGCCGGCATACACGGTCTGATCCCAACGGATCGGCCTGGGGATGTCCGGACAAAAGTATTTGTTGGTCAATTCTCTAGTTTGACAACCCATCAGCATTACTGCAATTCACATTTACTCACATTTACCATATCCCCAGATAGCTGGGATCTGAGCGCACAAAACCACCGAATAGCGCTCAGATCCTCTTCACACAGTTCAATTGCCATGTAGCTAAAGTCTTTCCCATAGTCTTTCATTATATGAATGGGCTTCATGGCACAGTTATCTGGGGTATCATTGTTCACACAGGGCAAGTACAGAATGACCCCCCTGTATGTAAAGGGCCAGAATGAGTGACTTATACTCTGGTATGGCCGAACACTGGTTCCAAAGGGCAATATGTACCAGGGCCATAGTCGCAGGGCAGGAGGCTGGCAAACAGTCCCCTCCAAGCCAAGGTGGCGAAGGGCACTTCGTCACACATCTCTCCTTTGGGGGGAAGTCTAACCAGGTACCTGGATATTTTGCTGTGGTGAGGGGGCAACACGCTGAGGGGACTTGAGGGGCAGAGGCCAGCGGCACTCTGCCCTGATGCCAGCTCTTCTGCTGGTATAACCTGCAGGACATCCTGCTCTGTACAAGGGACAAAGGGAGGGCAGAGGCCGACTGCACTCTGCCCCGCTGTCAGCTCTTCTGCTGGGGTACTTGGGACATATTTCGGCTCAGTAGCCAGGGAAACGTGGGGGTCAGTGGGGGTTAACATTTCCTCTGTTAACCCTGGGGCCACATTAGAAGTTAGCTGGGGAGGGGAATTTGTACTTACCCCCTCCTCCGGTTGTCCCAGTGACGGTAGTTGGGGATCTGGACAAGCTGTGGGCGCAGAGACCACGGTCCCATCTGCGCCGTCTGGGAGATTGGTGTCTCCCCTGGTTAGGGTAAACTGTTGCTGGGGGGGAAGGATGACACCTTCTGCCCCCTGTGTTTCACACTGCCGCTGGGGGGGAAGGACAACACCTTTGGCCCCCTGGGGTACCCACTGCCGCTGTGGAGGAAGGTCGACACCTTCTGCTCCCTGGGGTACACACTGCCGCTGGGGGGGAAGGACGACACCTTCTGCCCCCTGGGGTTCACACTGCCGCTGGGGGGAAAGGACGACACCTTCTGCCCCCTGGGGTTCACACTGCCGCTGGGGAGGAAGGACGGCCCCTTCTGCTCCATGGGGTACACACTGACGCTGGGGGGGAAGGCCGACACCTTCAGCTCCCTGGGGTACACACTCCTGCTGGGAAGGAAGGACGACACCTTCAGCTCCCTGGGGTACACACTGCCGCTGAGGGGGAAGGACGACACCTTCTGCCCCCTGGGGTTCACACTGCCGCTGGGGAGGAAGGACGGCCCCTTCTGCTCCCTGGGGTACACACTGCCGCTGGGGGGGAAGGACGACACCTTCGGCCCCCTGGGGTACACACTGACGCTGGGGGGGAAGGCCGACACCTTCAGCTCCCTGGGGTACACACTGCCGCTGGGAAGGAAGGACGACACCTTCAGCTCCCTGGGGTACACACTGCCGCTGAGGGGGAAGGACGACACCTTCTGCCCCCTGGGGTTCACACTGCCGCTGGGGGGAAAGGACGACACCTTCTGCCCCCTGGGGTTCACACTGCCGCTGAGGGGGAAGGACGACACCTTCTGCTCCCTGGGGTACACACTGCTGCTGGGGGAAAAGGATGACACCTTCGGCCCCCTGGGGTACACACTGCCGCTGGGGAGGAAGGACGACACCTTCGGCTCCCTGGGGTACCCACTGCCGCTGTGGAGGAAGGTCGACACCTTCTGCTCCCTGAGGTACACACTGCCGCTGGGGGGGAAGGACGACACCTCCTGCCCCCTGGGGTTCACACTGCCGCTGAGGGGGAAGGACGACACCTTCTGCCCCCTGGAGGGCCGGTAGAGAGACCTCGGTCCCATCTCTACCTGCCATCTGGAGGTCATCCCAGGACCAGTCAATGAAGTCTGGTTCTGCTTGTCGAGTAGGTTGGGGCTGCACAAGGCTGAGCAGGTGTTGGTAGTCCTGCTCCAGCTCCCACTCTCTCGTTACCAGGTGGGTCATGTCTTTGCTCACCTCTCCTTCATCATCCCAGACATACATGCCCATCCGGTAGTCGTAGATGTCCCAAAACCTAGACCCCTCCGTGCTGCCAAGATCAATATCGTCCTCCAAGGCATCCCATAATAAACCCGGGCCATCATAATCATCCCCCTCCGGTAAGTCGTGTTCAGCCGTCCAGGGGGTAAGTCGAACGGTATACCACCAGAGGGCCTGGTATGCGTTGTCTAGCCAGATCTCTCGCCATACCAGGGTCTCTAGTCTTGTCACCCACTCATCCAGTGGCTGCTCTCCCAATAGATACATCCGCATCGCCACACGCTTCTGTAGCCGCTGCTCATCACTGGGGAGACTCTCACCTCGCCGCCATTGGGCATCTTGCAGGGCATCATACCAGAGTTCCTTTCTGTCTGTTTCCCTGTAGTCTGCGGCCTCCTTCTCATCCTCATCATGGAACGCTGTCCGAAAACTAGCCGGTTCCATCCTGCTGTAGCCAGGGGCGCTGTACGGATACTAGCGTTGCCCTCAATCTGTACTCCACGGAATGGTGTCTCCTGTAGCTGTCCTTCTGACCGTGGGAACAATTCCACCACTTGCCACCAAATGTAACGGAGCTGGGACACGCAGTCCAAAATCTCCGCTGGTATACGATAAAATACCCACGAGGCACTACAGTTTCACCATTCCCGACCTCCCATATTGGACGACACACAATTTGGGAGTCAAATGAATACTGACTTTATTTTGTTATTGCAGAACTATATATACATCTCTTTGGCCACAGGCAATACACATGCCCATATTTGGCTACACACAATACACACAAAGAGAACAATAGGGGGGTCACACCTCCCTGGCAACTTTGATACAATCAGACACTGATTCAATTACACCTCTTTGTTCTTATCAGAGAATGAAAACACTTTGGAAAATGCAAGGATCCTTTACAACTTTCTTATCTCTTGAATCTCTGTAATAGGATTATCTATTAGCCTAGGTCTGCAAAAGTCTGGCTAATATTCTGCAGAGCATCAACCAGCATACATATTGTAGGATCATATTTTAACCAAGAATAATCATAAAACAGGGTAAAACAGTGATGGGTTCCGCTACAGGTATCAAACGCTGAAATAGGGCAACCTTTGGTAAACAGTGATCACAACACAGTCTCATTTGAGAAAAATTGTAAGGGGCCAACAAAAACTCTCAATTTTAAAAGAGCAGATTTTAATGGTCTAAGGGCTGCAATACAAAGGATAGACTGGGACAAAGAACTGATGGGTAAAAATACTTAACAAAAATGGACAACAATTAAATCCTTACTAAATATACATACTTATCACCATATACAATGTGGGAATAAAAGTAGAAGGAGTAAATCACATCCCATGTGGCTTAACAATTATTTAAAGATCAAGATATGGAGCAAAAAAACAGGCATTTAAAAGCAAGTGGGGACAGAGAGACTGCTTTACCTAAGTACAACGAAATCAACAAGGCTTGCAAAAGAGCTATCAGACTAGCTAAAATAGAAAATGAAAAATTAGTTGCAAAAGAGAGTAAGACTAACTCTAAAATATTTTCTAAATATATTAATGGGAAGAAGGCCAGGAAGGAAGCTTTAGGAATATTACAATGTGAAATAGGTCTGATAATTATTCATCAGGAAAAGGCAGATGAGCTAAATAGGTTCTTTTCTTCGGTATACACATGGAGGTACCAGTGATTGCAACATAATGGGGCTACACTACCTACACCAATTAATTGTTTAACACAAGAAGAAATCCAAAAGAGTTTAAAAAAAATAAATGTTAATAAAGTCCCAGGATGAATACATCCAAGGGTATTGAGGGAACTGGGTTCTGTAATAGCCAAACCATTATATCTAATTTTTCAAGATTCACTCAACACAGGGTCTCTACCAGATGACTGGAAAAAAGCGGAGATGATACCTATATTTAAGAAGGGGTCAAAAACAAACCCAGGAAATTATAGACCTGCAAGCCTTACTTCTGTAGTGGGAAATCTTTTAAAAGGTTTAATAAGGGATAGTAGAACATGTCTATTTAAACAAGATTATAAGTAGGAGTCAACATGGATTTATGAAGGATAGGTCATGTCAGTGGGGTTCCTCAGGGTTCACTATTAGGTCCTCTCCTTTTTAACATATTTATTAATGACTTAGAAGTAGGATTGGAAAGCATTGTCTCCATTTTTGCTGATGACACAAAGTTGTGCAAGGTAATCAAATCAGATAATTATGTACTTTCCCTCCAAAGGGATTTACATAAATTAGAGCAGTGGTTCTCAACCTTTCTAGTGCCGTGACCCCTTGAAAAAATGTCCCAAGTTATGGTGACCCCCAACAGTAAAATTATTTTCTGCTGCCCCCAAAACTTCACCCCCAAACCCGCCCACCTTCACACCCCCAAATCTGTTTAGGCAGGAAAACCATTTCAGATTCGTAATGTTTTTATTTGCAAGTTAGTGTTGTAAAATGGCGGCGATTGTCTAAGTCTTATCTGCCTTGCAAGCATTTTGCTTCCGTCTTAATGGTATATTTTTAAAATCGTACCTGCCTGGCGGTGAGTTGCGTGCTTTGGCCTCGTTTTGCCTTGTTTTATTTTTTTTCAGCCGGCATTTTTTTTCTCGCTTAGTCGATTTCTAATCTTTATTAAAATATGCCTTGAAATTAACTTGAAACCTCACTTACAGGCTTTCTGGCTCTCTCCCTGTGCTGTGTGTGAGTTAGTAAGTTAATTTGAGACATATTTATGTTTTTCGGTTTGTTTTTCGATTTCAGAGGTTCAGCCATTAAATTAGTATTTTTTCCGAGGTCAGATTTTTTGCCCCCGAGATTCCAAGGTGAGAATCTTATTTTCTAAGTCCTGTGTTCCTCAACTGTTTGCAGCCTAAGTCCTGCGTTCCTCAACTGCTTCCAGCCTAAGTCCCACGTGCCTGAACTGCTCGCCTCGTCTCAACTTCCTCCAATGTCTTTGACTGTTGCTTGGTGATGGTACTCACACCTCTAGCCACATTGGCTTCATTACTTTTCAGAAGTTCATGGCATTTTGAACTCAGTTTCAAGATCACAGATGTGTCTACCACCGTCATACTTGACTATTATTTCTTTTTCGCCTTGTAAAGTATAAAGGATTAAAATGTATCTTCAAACTGTTTAGTTAAGCAACATTCTGTGTAATGCATTTATTTACCAGAAGGTTGTGTGCAGACGTAAAGATTATAATCTTGTTTGCTACAAATAAAAGGAAGATTGACTTGTGATTAAAATTCGAGGTAGCCACTTTGTCTGTTGTCAAATATCATGTGTTTTATAATACTTGTTGAGCTGCACATACACTACATGTCATACATTAATGGTGTGGCTTCTTGCTATATAAGCTGGTCTGTAAAATAAATTTAACAGAAGCATTTTGACAAAATTTCGGTGTCATGTCAATTTGTTTACCAAGTGTGATTGTATCAGACAGAGAGACGCCATGACAAAGAAAGCTGGACCAATCTAGGGGTGACGTCGCCTCCCTTAACCACTAGGACTAGGAGTTTCTCTAACAATTTGGTGTCAAGAAGTGGGATCCTCTCTGGAAAGGTAAGTTACCATACCTTTTACATGTGTACCTACCAACCCACAGTGGATAAAAAATAGTTATTGGGAGGGATTGTCTGGATGTGTGTTAGAGTACCACGGTTTGTAAAATAAGGTATCAAGTCCCACAAATTGTCTGGACATGGGTTAGAGTCCCACTGCCTGTAGTCGGGTTTTAAGTCCCTTAATTGTTGTTGTCCACTGTTCTTTGGGCTCTCTCTCTCTGATTAAAAGGTGGTGGTATTTTGTGTGTCTCTATTTAATGCTGTTCTAGTTATTTGTAAACATTGTTTTCTTGCATTCTGTTATATTCTGTTTATAATTGCTTGCACATTTAAGTTGTATTATGGGGAATACAACATCAAAGGGAGAAAGTCCAGATAAAAAAAAAAGTGGCAACATTATAATTTCTTTTAAAAATGTTATGTCTCATAATAAGGATACTATACAATCCTCTAAAGAAACTCCTCTTGCTCTAATTTTACCCAACCCCTAGGTGCAGACCCAGGAGAGTCCCCAAAGTGCTATATTAGTCGAATAGCAGGGGATTATGATTGTAACATTTTTGTTGATAATGTAGCAGGATGGACTGAAGGTCTTGGGGAACAGGCAACCCCATTTTCTAGGGAAGGGTCACTTTCCATATGTGGAAATTAAAGGGCATGTTGTTATATAACTCAATTTTTCTCTAAAGTTACACAAGAGGTGTTCAAAACCACCACAAAATGGTGGTTATAGGAATTTTGGGATGTAATGTTTGAAATTATGTAATTAACTTATTTTTTTACTTTTTTTTTTTCAGGAAAGTAATACTTATTTTCATATGCATTGAGTAATACCTATGAATGTTAGTATGAAATATTGGCAACCTTTAAAATTATGTCGTAAGAGTAAAAAAAAAAAATTGTTTGCAAATAATTGAATTTGTAATTGTTAAAACTCCAGTGAATTGTGTTTGGTTTTCTTATGTTTAACTATATTTGTTCCACTTGTATTCATTTTGTTTATTTTTTGTAGGAAGGCTGCATTGACAACATTAAATGTTTTATCTTTTTATTCTATGGTTTACACAAGTCATTTTTTTTTGGTATGGCTAATGGAATTTAAGTTAATATTTTATGTGTTTCCATTTTTTATTAGTATTTCATGTTTTTTTCTTTTTTGTCTTTGTTTCTGTATTTGATGTTTTATGTTTCTCTCTGTCTCTCTGTGTCAGAATTTTGTTCTGTGAGAATCAGTTTTTTTATACTGTATATTATTATTATCGTTTATTTATAACGACATATTCTGTACCGCTGTATATAAGTGAAGTTCCAGACAAAGATAAATACAAATTAACACATAGCAAAGCAAGGAGGGCCCTGTGTTTCAGTTTGGAATTCAGTGTCCATGGTGCTTTCCCCAAAGCATATTGCAGGATTGAAACTCGCAGCCTTACAACCTAAAGGTATTGTGTGTGGTAAAGGAGGGAGGGAGAGGTGATGAGTGTGTTAGGGTGGAAGGTGATAAGCTTCTGTAAAGGGATGCGTTTTTAGTGAGAATTTGAATGTTTTTAGGCAGGAGGGTAATCTGGTGGAGCGAGGCAAGGAGTTCCAGAGAATTGGGGCAGCACGAGAAAAGTCCTGAAGGCGAGAGTGAGAGGAGATGACAAGAGTTGTAGAAAGAAGAAGGTCATTAGCAGAACAAAGAGGGCGGGTGGGGGAGTATTTGGAGATGAGAGCAGAGATGTATGGGGGTGCGCTATTGTTGAGGGCTTTGTATGTTAGGATCATGATTTTAAATTTTATTCTTGAGGCTAAGGGAAGTCAGTGGAGTTATTGACAGAGAGGTGATGCTGACAAGGAACGATGTGTACGGAAGATGAGTCTAGCAGAGGCATTCATGATGGATTGAAGTGGAGATAGTCAGGTGGTGGGTAGGCCAACAAGAAGCGAGTTGCAGTAGTCGGTCGAGAGATGATGAGAGAGTGTATTAGGATTTTAGTTGTGTCTTGTGTAAGATAGTGGTGAATTCTGGAGATGTTTTTTAGATGGAAAAGATAAGATTTTGTAAGTGACTGAATGTGAGGGATGAAAGACAGAGCGGGGTCCAGTAGAACCCCGGGACAATGGGCTTTGGAGGTTGGGGTGATGATGTCGTTGTTGATAGTGAGAGAGATGTGAGGAATTGACACTGTGGGAGAGGGAGGGAAGACTAGGAGTTCAGTCTTAGATATGTTGAGTTTGAGATGGTGTGTGGACATCCAAGAGGATAAACTAAAGAGGCAGTTGGAGAGGTGTGTTAGAAGAGAGAGGGATAGATCTGGTGCTGAGAGGTAGATTTAAGTGTCATCTGCATAGAGATAATACTGAAGCACAAAAGAGTTTATTAGGGTACCAAGTGAGGATGTGTAGATGGAGAAGAGTAGGGGCCTTGGACGAATCTTTGGGGTATGCCAACAGACAGGGGGTGAGGAGAAAAAGAGGTGTCGGAGAAGGAGACACTGAATGATCGATTTTGTAAATATGATGAGAACCACGAGAGAGCAGTGTCTTGAATACAGAGGGAGGAGAGGATATGGAGTAGAACATATTTACAGTTATTTACAGTGGGCCTCATTCTATTATCGGCCGCAGCCGCTGCGGGGCCGCAAGGACCGGCCGCAAGCTATTCTGCTATTCTATTCCCTTACGGCCGGGGACTCCGGCAGGCTTGCGGCCGGTGCCTTGCTATCTCTTGCGGCCGATCGCGCCGGAGGAAAGCCTTTGATCTAAAACGGCCGCAAGAGATTTGCAATTCAATTGCTCCGGGAAACCTCTCTGCAAGGCTAAAAGCGAGCCGCAGTTACTTGCAGGAAAAAGGTCTCGCTAGCACCAATTAAGCACATAAAATAGCTCAAATAAAGCCATCCTGCACTTTGAGAAGACTATAAAGGGATTTTAGGTGTTAGAAAAAATAGCACATAATTATCCTGTACTCAAATCCGTAAAATATTTCATTTTTAATATCCGTAAAATATCCATGTAAAAAGTCCAGAGTGCTTGGAGCACCTCAGACACACCCCCGCCGCAGCCGGCAAATAAACAGTTAATTTGAACTCGGGTTTGGGCAGATGTGCAAGCTTGAGAGTGGGTTCCTTTTATTCCTCATGTCCCCCAATATGATCCCTAGCATTTACAGAGCTGTACAGTGCAGGCTTGAATTTATTTTTGAGTTTTTATATTTCACAGATTACGGCCGGTTCCAAGATATGCGGCCGGCCGTAAGAGGAGATCCTTGCGGGGCCGTATAATAGAATCGCGAGTTAACTGAACCCTCGCAAGGAATCGCAGCCTTACGGCCGATTTACGGCCGATAATAGAATGAGGCCCAGTTTCTTTTGGCCCCTGTTTTTTTAAATACATTTTTTCCCTTCTCTCAAACTTCTGGCTGTTGTGTTTTTCTTTTTTTTTAGTTTAGTTTCAATATTTTTTATTGCCAATTACAAACATTGTAATAATGACATTTTTATGTTTATTTGAAATTTAACAATTTGTTAATAAAGTTTAGTCATTTTGTATAATGTGGTTCTTTATCGTTATTGAACTATTACAACATTTCTTCAACTTTTCCGTTTTCGTAAAGTAAAAACAACATTTAAAAAAAAAAAAAATGTAAGTAAATTAAACCAAATAACTACTGAGTGGGTTAACATAATTAGCCTCAAGAAGTCCATTTCCAGCCAGCATTAAATTACCTATCTGATCTTAGAAAAGTTCTAAAACATTTTTTTTAATAAAATGTTTATTATATGGGGTGATCTAAGCCATGAGTCCCAAGTCTCTAGAAATACGGAGTATGTGTTTGTTATTGTATGGGTAAGTCTGTCATGAATCATTATAACATTTACTTTGTTGATTACTTCTTTTAAATTAAGTGTTTGTTCTTCCAATTACAGGCAATGTGGCTTTTAGTGGAAATCATTAAATATTGTAGCCAATTGTTTTTTTTATTTTTTTATAGTAAAGTGGTATGGTTACCCTGAAGGCAAATATCTATGGATGGGGGGATTGATTTTTGAAGAATACTAGATTTTAGTTCTAAGGTTTTGGTCCAAAACTGTTGGGCACCATGTGTGAATGCAAGTACCTATTGTTTTGCATTGTCTGAAGCAATTGGATGAATTTTGGGGATTCATTTTTATGTGAGGGGTGTAGTATGCTCTATGCAATATTTTAATTGTTATTTCCATTAAGCTGTAATTCATTGAGCCTTTACTTGAGTTTGTACAAGTCCTAACTTAAGCCCATGTCAGCCTCCAATCTTTCCCTAAATGGAGGTTTAAAGTTGTTGGAGGGTGTGTTTATGATTGCATAAATGGAGCCCAAAACTCCTTTATTCAAAGGGGCTTTGTTGCTAATGAGCGATAGCCAACTAGTCTGGGGTGTTCCCCATTTTCTGATTAAAGTGGTGACTAGGTGCCTAATTTTACAGTAATTATAATGTTCTTTTAACGGGATATTCAATTCTATTCTGCAATGTTCAAATTAAATTATTTGGTTATTTAGTAACCAATTACCCAGTGGCTGTTATGTTTTCTGTGTGAGTGAACATTTCCAATTTTTGTTTTTAATTTTTCACTATTTTAAAAAAATTTCTGAACAGAGATTTTTTTTACATTTATTTAAAATGTTATACATGTTCTTTTTGATGTTTTTACAAACACTGTCTTCGTTAAGATGGGAATAAAATGTCCTCAGGCTGCTGATATAATACAACTCCCTGTAACAATGGGTATGCTCACTGGTGGATGTTTGCCTTTGGCTAAATAATTACCAGTTAGCACAAACTCCAAAGCAGGAATATTCACTTTTTTGTTAGTATTCAGATTAAGTCACTTACAGTAAAGAGAGATAGCAGCCCTGTAGATATTCATGATGGTCTTTCAAACATATATACACATATAGTGAAAAGTCAAGCTATGATAGTGTACACCTGAGTATTTCTACATATTACCTTATTTATAGTTAGATTTTATTTATTTTTATATTTTTCAGTAATGATTGGTTTTAGTAACATCACTAACAATAGTTGATTTTTTTTAAATAGGTAAAAAAATAAATACATATTATGAGAGACAAAGCATAAGTATAAATATTATCAACATAAATTTATATTATTGGTAGATCAATGTAGTCTTAGGTGATTTTGATTCAAATAATTTAGTATGTATGTCCATTACTAATGAAATACAGTATATCTACATTATCTGTTGAGCATCTGTGACGTGATGCAACTGTTGGGTTCTATTTGTGTCTGAGTTTGGAAATATAACAAACAAAATGTACTATTTCATATGGCATCTTGCAATATGTACTAGATACTAAAATGTTATTTTATCTATATACTACTTCTAAAAGTGTTTTGATTGGAAAAAAGAAAAAAATATTTTTCATTACTTAGATCTAGTTTTTCTTCTTTTTGGATCTTTTATTTTAAGTAATAATCACTACAGGGCATTATTTTGATGGTATTTAGATAACATCACTCACAAAACCCTATACATATTGGTGCTGGATTGGTTTCTCAGCATAGCTAATATGAGATTTCTTCTACTGCTAACTATTGAGACAATAATACAGTATGAGGCTATGTCCAAGCACCTCAGAAAATGCATAGCACAGCAGAAAAAGTAGAACTGTCAAAATTACTGTATGTTCGACATATGGAGAGAAATGCATCCAAATGAGCTAGACATAACTCATACTCCCATACTGACTTTATTTGAATCCATCATAAAATCAACCATTCCCTACTTCCTAGCAGTGTGGCTCATTCCCTAACCCTATGGACGCAAATGAATAAGAGAGACAGGATCATGGCTCACTCCTTTATGGTTACCCCATAGAGACACTTCAATTAACAGAATTTCCCAGCTAGCATGGTGGATAGATAAAAAAATTGACTATCGCCACTGACATATTAAGTGTAAATAGACTTTTAGCGAACAGAACCACCTACGCCTTAAGGAATGTCTCAATCTAGCACAAATCAATTAAAATCTATCCAGCATACTAACAATTAACAAGTCGGATAGCAAAACCCTATTTGAATTATGCTGCATATATAACTCAAATGGTAATAAAAACATTTCCATCATCTACAATTACTTGTTAGACCAGGCCACACCCCCTAAGCTTCACCACCCGTATCACCTTAGATAACTTGCAATGGAGTAAAATCCATAAAAATGCAACAAACCCCTCCCTTAACATAATCTTGAGAGAGAATTCCTACCAAATCATCATGAGGTGGTATCTGACCCCTGCTAAACTAAAGCTCTCAAATCCTTCTCTAGATGGAAACTAGAGGTTGTGATTCCACCGGTACACTAAGCCACATACTATGGGACTGCCCTGAAATAGCCCACATCTGGTTAGAAAATGACACCCTAGATAAGCTATGGGGACACAGAATACCTCAAAAAACAGAGGAAGCCTTATTAGGTCTCCCTATCACTGGCCTTTCTAAAGAGGCTCAACTTCTCTCAAACCATTTTACACTATTGCTAAAACTTGGAAGATGTCTATTCCTGTGTTTGGGGAAGTACTGAAAAAACTTAAATACATTCATTCAAAGAGCTTGATCTCCGCCAAACTAGATGACAACTATAAAAAGTGGGCTTCCTTTTGGGACGTCTCGAAACTATGAATTGGATGGTAGCATAAAAAAACAAAAAACTAAAACATAACAAAACTTCACATGATAATGGCTAAATGTTTTAAGAAAGTTGTTGTTGTTATTTAGTCGTTCAGTGTCCGACTATGGAAGGCAGCACACCAGGCATATCTGTCAGCCACTTTCTCTCTGAACTCCATCAAGCTCGCGTTCATTGCTTGAGTGACCTCATCTATCATCTCCGCCTCTGCCGTCTTCTTCTTTGTGTGACTTCAATCTCTCCCAGCATCAGAGTCTTTTCTATGGAATCTTGTCTTCCCATGATATGGCCAAAATATTTGAGCTTCAGCCTCATGATCATACCTTCCATTGAACAGTTTGTCTTGATTTCCTGAAGTACGGATGTATTGGATCTTCTTGTAGTCCAATGGACTCTAAGCAGTTTTCTCCAGCACCATAATTCAAAGGCATCAATTCTATGGTGCTCAGACTTTGTTATGGTCCAGGTTTCATGTGTATGTTACTGCTGGGAATACCATAGTTCTAACTATGCAGACCTTTGTTGATACTGTAATATCTTTACTTTTTATTAGCTTGTCCAAGCTCAACATAGTTTTCCTCCCCAGAAGCAAACATCTTTTAATTTCATGGCTACAGTCACTAACTGAAGAAATCTTCGATCCCAGGAAAATAAAATGGCTCACTACCTCCACTTCTTCCCCATCTACTTCTAGCAACATTGATTCCGGCTTTGAATTCATCCAGCCTGGCCTTACGATTGATGTACTCTTTGTATAAGTTGAATAAATAAGGTTACAATATATAACCTTATTCCATCTTTTCTGGGTGTTATATCTATGAGGTGTTGAATATCTTCATAGAATTGAACAACTTCTGCCTGTTCAGCATTGGAGCATAGACTTAGATTGCTGTGATGTTAAATGGCTTGCCTTGAATTTTAATTAAAATTATTCTTTCTTTTTTGGGTTGTAATTGAGCACTGCTTTGGCCAACAGGATTGACTATGAGAGCTACTACATTTCTTCTGCGGGATTCTTGACCACAGTAGAGGATCCCCAGCACCCCAGCCCCTTCATGACCCAGCCTTTCCTGCTCCCCAGAGTGTTCCCTGAGCATGCCGTGAGCCTCACCAACTCCAGCACTTCCTCCCCTGCCTTTGCATATACTGGCTGGGACTGACGTCACCATAGTGAAGATGTGCTGGCAGGAGAGGAAAGTGCTGAAGCTGGTGAGGCTCAGAGGATTTGTGTGTGGTGGTGGGGGGAGGTGTGTGTGGTGAGGGTGGGCAGGAGGTGCCATGGGGGTTGGGGTCCTGGCTGGCCGTTCCCCCAGGGGCAGTTAAGTGTAATTTTATGTATATATTGTATATTAGAGAGAGAGAGTGAATATTACATTATATTATATACACACACATATACATACCGGTATATATATATTTATATATGTATAGTGTATATATAATATATATAGATATATATAAATGCATATAAATGTGTAATATATTATTATTATTATTATTTATTTATTTGCATCTATCTGTATATATATATATATATATATATATATATGTGTGAATTTATAGATTCAGTTTGCACGGGAGGGGGCCCAGGGGATGAATGGAACCATTCTCTAGCTCCGCCACTGCTACTAGCTAAAATTATTTTTTTAGTTTGCTGATTAACGTTAAAACCATAAACCTGGCATTCAGTTATGAATCAAGACCTCTTTAGCTTTATATCATCTTTTATTTTCGGATATGTTAGAGTTACTTTTGGTCTCTGACAGTGCTAATAGAAAGGGTATAAAAAATAAGATGCATTTTATTCTGTAGCTGGAGCTTCCTGTTGCTGTGGCAAAGCAAAATCTGCCTAGTTTTACAGTCTGGGGGAACTAACCCATTTTACCTGTTTCAGATTGAACCATAAGGAGCTGTGGATATACTCAAGACTGCAGTGGTCTATATACAGGTGCCACCACTCGTCTAAGGCCATCTTTTTTTTTATTATTACAAAATTACATGTACAAGACATAATAAAACATAAAATACATACACAACTTACATACAATACATACTAATAGTTATCACAATGGGGAATACGAGAATTTTACCCCAGAATAACTGATCTTCCAGTATAGGGTTTTCAATAAATTTCCAGAGTTTAATTAACTAAAACAGAGGGTAAGCCAACGTTGTTTATCTTTAGAGGAGGGTCTCTTGCATGCTCTTTTACCTTAAAGTGGTCGTCCCATCTCGACCATTTTGCTAAAAGTTTCTTCCGTTTCTTAGTCTGACACATTATAAGGCCTTTCTCCATCAATTTATCTGATTCTAATCTAACTTCAATGTCTGACCATAGTGGTATTTTTTTAGACCTCCATAATTTAACTAACTGCCATTTACATACCATTAGTATATGTGTTATTAACATGGCAGATTGGATAGAGGGCATTATGGGTAAGATATGAAATAAAATTATTTCTGGGTTCAGTTTTAACTGTATTTTTGTAATTGTCCTAATGTGGTTGATACATTGAAACCAGAAGGATTGGATCTTAGGACATTTCCACCACATATGTGTCAGGGAACCAGTCTGTCCCCATTTTTTCCAGCATTCATCCGAGTTTATTGAGTTAATCTTATTCATAATGGTTGGCGCTAAGTGCCATCTCTGAATTAATTTAATATATTGTTCCCTATACGACATGCAGATGGAATTTTCCTTAACAAATTTACAAGCTCTAAACCATTTTTCTTCTGACCAGGTAGTTTCGAGGTCCTGCTCCCATTTTATCATTTTATTTGTTTTAAAATGTTCTTCTCTTATACTAAAGATGTCATTACATTTAGAGATATTATGTATACTATTCTTTTTAACAATAAGATTTTCCAGAGGTAAGTTCTCTCTATGGCCTTCTACTTGGAAGCCACATCTTTCCAGAATACGCTTCATATTCTCATAGCCCAGCCATGTCAATTTAAGGCTAGGGAATTTCTCCTGAAGATTTGTATGAGATAAAAACACTCCCTTATCAAATAGATCCCCAATTATCGTAACACAGACAGACTCCCAGTGTAATACTTCACTATATTTATACTTATATTGTAATAGACTCAGAGGAGCGACCAACGCTGGATATTTAGTCAAATACCATTTGTCTCTTTGTCTATAGTCTAAGGCCATCTTGACTGGAGGAGTTCTCTGTTTCCCAAACTGTAATTATGCTGTGGCTGCGTTAACTTGAAAAAATAAGCAGATGATATGAATTAGCTTTTGGGACAGAACCAGTCCCACTGCTGATTCCAAGGCAGAATGATTCCAAGGCAGGACTTTTGTGTTGTCTGGGTGGGTCGAGCACAGAGTTACTTCTGGGAAATGTGTCTTGATATTTTCAAAAAAATATGTATTGAACTATTTGTCAAATGTGAGAGGTGATCTTAAATAGAGACAAGAATTAGATGCTTAAACTAAAATGTGGCAATCCAGAACTGGAACTTTAACCAACCACTGGAATGGACTGGTAGTGTCAGTAAGGTGCATAATCTGCTGTACAATTTCAGAAAAGTCTCTTATAGACTGCCTATAATAGTTGGCCAATCCTTGGACCCCTTTTTCCCATTTGATTTTGGGGAATAGATAATCTGGCGACAACAGAGACCTTATGAGGATCCACTGTAAGTTCCTGGGGATTTTATGAATACCAGGAGCTCCATTATGGTAGTTCCAAAGACAATTTTGTAGCTTTGTGTACAGCCAGTGAGTGCAAGATGTAAGACACATGCTTGCAGTGCTCCCCCATAGCAGACAAAAATACACAATGTAATCCAGTTGAATAACTACACATACAACCAACAGGTCTCGGAGTACATAGTTTACAAAATTTTAAAATACGGCAGGGAAATTGCACAGTCCAAATGGCTATGTTCTCTGAGTGGTGTTATCTTGCACTCAAGGCCATCTTCTATTTGTCTCTCTGGCAGATACACATAAGATAATAGGCTACATTTGCTCTTAATCCGAGGAACTACCCAAAGACAGAGAGCAAAATATTCCTGTGATAGTTAGAATATTAATTGCTGAATGGTCAGATATCTCAATTTTCCTTCTTTGAAAATAATTTGGGAGCACAGTCTGGAGATGAATAATGGTAAATGAAGCTTTTTTTTATATCCTGTCTTTAATATGATCATTCCGCTTACAAATTGGGCTTGGACAAGATTGTGTCTGGTACTATATTGATGGGGCAGTTGTGTATAAAGTTAGGTGTTAGCCTTAGTTAATAAACCTGAATATTACTGGTAAGTCTGAAATAGATCTAGTAAAGCAGGCAGGACTCAAATAGGAAGAGTAGCTGGAGGAAGAATTAGACTGATTCGGCTAGTCAGTGGCGGAGCTAGTGCATAGGGGCCCCGGTGCCAAAAAAAAATAACCCCCCCCCTCAATGCAGTACATATATAAAATATATATTAAATATGTAGAAAACATAAATATATAAATATGTGGGTCTGTGTCTCTCTCTCTCTCTCTCTCTCTCTATATATATATATATATATATATGTGTGTGTGTGTATATATGTATATATATATATATATATATATATATATATATATATATATATAAACGTACGCATTTACCTATACATCTATATATTTTATAGTACTATAAATACTTTCTTACCTGCTCGGTGCTGCACTCCACTTCCTGGGGTTAGAAGGGTCCAGTGCAGGTCAGAGGGCCGAGGGTGGCCACCGAGGTCCGAGGGGACCACAGGGGTCAGCAAGTACTGAGGGGGCAACAAGGGGCTGAGGGAAGCCGCAGAGGTCCACAAGGGTCCAGAAGTGGTCCACGGGGGCCATCAGGTGCTGTGGGGGCCACAGGGCCTGCTGGGGGCACAGTGGGGGGGCACAGTGGCCATAAGGGGCTGCAGGTGACCCACAGGAAATCTGAAGGGGTCATATGGGGCCACCATGGGGGCCACAGGGCCTGATGTGGTCCCCTGGGGCCGCCTGTGGGGGGCTACAGTGAGCCTTAAGGGGCTATGGGGGCCACATGGGGCCCCAGGGCCCTATGGGGGGAGCCACAGTGGGTCATAAGGGGCTGCAGGGGTCCCACAGGAGTTCTGCAGGGGCCATAAGAGGCTCACAGGGGCTGCAGGGGGCACAAGGGGCCACAGGGACCCCAGGGGATCCGTGGGGCAACATGAGACCTGCATGGGCCACAGAGCATCTGTGCGGGCCACAGTGGACTCGCAGGGGCCACAGAGGTCCCGCTGTGGCCACAGAGGTCCCGCTGTGGCCACAGAGGATCCATGGGGGCCACATTGATATAAACAGGGGCCACGGGAAGGCCGCAGGGGCAACATAAGGGCTGCGGGGCCCACAGGGTGGCTGCGGGGGCCACAGGGTGGCTGCAGGGGCCACAGGGGACCTGCAGGAGTCCCGTGCGGCCCCTCAGAGGTCATGGGCCTCTGTGCCTTGCACCTTTTTTTTTTTTTTTTTTTTTTACTTTATTTTTTCTCGTTTTTCTTTAACAAACATCAAAAACATAACAAAACAAAACAATCATACATTCCAGAGGTATCAGTAATTCAACAGTTTAGCAATTGCATATGTATAAATACACTGTTAAAATCTCCTCCCTCCCATCTCTTCGAATACCGATTTTTATGTAATATCTTGTACTCCTGATGGGAAGGCAATTCCCTAATAGCAAGGTCACTTAACTTGATACCTCCACCAAGCATACAGAGGAACCGGCACTACTCTCAATATAGTTAACAGTTTAGCACAGAAATCATGTGCTTCTGGGGAGACTCGGGTGAATAAGGAAAATAAAAAACAAAGAAACAAAATATCTTTCCTCTTCTCAGGGAGCCAGAAAGTAGAATCCTTAAGATAGAGACAAGGATGACATCAATGAAGCAGTATGTATCATGAAGCACTAGGGAAAAACAACTGAGCACAGGGAACATGACATTGTGTTATACTTTGACCACTAAAAACAAACTACTCAAATCCAATACATTTGACATTAAGATGTAATCTTTTCTGTAATATAAGCTAGCATTAGGTTCACAGTTGAAGGTATCTCCTTGTTAATTACAAAATGTGTGACTGTAAATTAAAGGCTTATTGCATGTTTACATGTTCTTTGCTGGTGAATTCTTATCAGTTGTTGTTTGTTTAGGAATAAAACAATTGTAATTCCTTAACCTTTGAAAATTCACTTTACCAAACAAAAAAATTGAATACATTTTAAGTGAAACAAATAAATTATTTCAGTTTTATGTGTTCCTCTAATTCAACTAATTGCCAGCATACTGTTTATACATAGAACCAGAAGACTCCTCTAGTTCTCCCATTATATCTACCTAAAAGTTTGGCTTAATAAAGCCTCAGCAAATCCTTATCCCAAGAACTCTTAAATTACTAAACTGGGTTTGAACCTACGACTTCCACTGGAAAGCAGTTCCACTGGTTCTCTTAGCTTTTCAGTAAAGCAGTGCTTTCTCGTGTTAACCCTTCATATTTCACCATCCAACTTCAAATCATGACCTTTTGTTCTTCTCTATTCTGAAAGATACTTCCCTCCTAAATTTTATTACATTATTTAAAATACTTGAAGATAGACGGTTAACTTGTAAAAAATGAAACAGAAAGCAGCAGAGGGAAACATAACACCTCTTTATCTGTTCATTATATGGCAGGCAGTAGGAGGAATGTTCAGACTGAAGAGATAGTTTGAGAGAAGAAGACACTACTAGGTGTCTCAGCAAACGTTGATGAATCTCAGATGCAATTGGGCAGGTGAGTACTATCAGAGCAGGCTTAAAGTGTAGGTTAAAGAATCCCTTCACCTCAAAATATACATTAATAGATAGGGGATGTTTTGGGGAGTTATTATATTTTGTCACTGTTTAGAAGATACATTTAAAGTAATTTTGAGATATTACATTTTGTTATCGAAAATTCTACCCGATTGGTTATTCTTAAGTGTTTTAAGAATGCTGTTATCCTATCGTCAAGGTGAAGTTAGACATAAACACAAGTTGCTCTTATATGAAAGATTAAGTTTATAGGAATTTGAAAATGTGTGATGGAATATGCAGTCGTTGATATCAGACCCTTAGTGCATGACACTACTAATTGTATATCAAAACATTAACAAGGGATTTATTAACATAATATTTATAAAAAAAATTAAATATGGCAAATAAAAGAATAAAACCAGTGTGTTAGATGAGCTAAAGTTTGAATGCCAATGAAACTTTAACACAATACACCAAAAATTAAGAATATTTTTTATGGAAATTATAAATTATAGCTTTCAATGAGTTGCTGCCCAAATTAGTAAATAGCACATTTTTAATAGTAACAGTGAGAATGAGAAATATGTAAGAGCTTTTGAATAATGAGATGATAATATCTCTTGAAAGTGTGTTAGCAATAAGAATAAAAGCCAAACAGGACAAGGTATTAATGTAGTTTATTGCCATTTTCCAACATATTGTATTAAGATTTTGATGACAAAGTATATATCTCATGGACGAAATGTTGCAATTTCAAAGTCTAATTCAAGCTCTCTAGGATAAAGACAAAATTTGTATTAAACTGGTTACCATTTTTTGATAATCGAATGATTATTTGGGAAACAAAATGACACAAATAATACAAGATTCTAATTATTGTTCGGTTTGGTGTGGGTTATTCAGAAAAAACTTTGTATATCGAACAGATAGAAAAATATCTATTACTAGCTATTTAGCAACCTTTAATCTCATATACATCGAGAAATAATTTCTATTTATAAGGAACGTCAGCTGGTGTAATTTTGCTACATTCGTATTATGTGCTACCTTATACCAAAATGTTTATCAGATACAGACTGCTGTTTCTGATTGAGCTACTAGAACAGTATTAATTTTGTATGCAATCTTTTTATCTCATATGCATAAGGATGTGATTCTCATATTTAACTTCTCAAGACTACTATTTATAATTAAGTTGCTCAAACAGCATTCATTGTATGTGCAACCTTATATACATACGGAGATGATTCCCACATTCAAAGGGAATGAAGCTGTTGGTTCTTATTAATGTTTTGTAACAGCATATATTCTAAATGAAGTCTCTAATATAAATATATATAAATTGCTTCAGATGTAAAGTCCAAGTGGAACTGCTATATGATTCATGTTTATGCAAAATCAAGCAGTTAACATTTTCTTAGAGAATAGAAAGTCTAAATAGGTGTAGATTGTTTCAGATGGAAAAACAAAGTATATCTACTGTATAGTTGTGTTTGATCATATGCTAAACAACATCTTCATATTATGCAATACAAAGCAATCATCATTTTGTTGTTTAATGAATGAAACTTAATTTTGCAGCACAAATGAGCAGTATTTATTTGTTAAAAAAAGGGAAATGCCATAATTTTTTATTTCTTTTTTATAATTTTTTATTTCAAAGTGAGCAGTTTATAACATGTTATTTTATGAAACCAATATATATTCCTTTGTGCTCAAAAGTTTGCATACCCTAGCAGAAATTGTGAAATTTTGGCATTTATATTGAAAATAAGACTGATCATGCAAAAAAAAAGTATTTTATTGAAGGATAGTGACCATATGAAGCCATTTATTATCAAATTGTTTGGCTCCTTTATAATCATCATGATAACAGAAATCACCCAAATGGCCCTGATCAAAAGTTTGCATACCCATGGTTCTTATTACTGTGTATTGCTCCCTTTAGCATCAATGACAGCGTGCAGTCTTTTGAAATAGTTGTCTAGGAGGCCCCTAATTCTTGCAGGTGGTATATCTGCCCATTCATCTTGGCAAAATGCCTCCAGGTCATGCAAAGTCTTTGGTCATCTTGCATTAACCTGATAACATGCTGCATTTATCTTGCCATCAATTTTAACCCCCTCCCCGTGCCTTTAGAGTTCACACATCCCCAAAACATCAGGGAGCCACCACCATGCTTCACAGTGGGCATGGTATTCTTTTCACCAGAGGCCTTGTTGACCCCTCTCCAAACATAGCGCTTATGGTTGTGCCCATAAAGCTCTATTTTGGTCTCGTCACTCCAAATTACAGTGTGCCAAAAGCTGGGGGGGGGGGGGGGGTCGAGGTGTTGTCAGGCATAATGTAAATGGGCTTTTTTGTGGCATTGGCGCAGTAAAGGCTTCTTTCTGGCAACTCGACCATGCAGCTCATTTTTTTTCAAGTATCGTCTTATTGTGCTCCTTGTAACAACTACACCTTCTTTTTCCAGAGCAACCTATATTTCTCCTGAGGTTACCTGTGGGTTTTTCTTTGTATTCTGAACAATTCTTCTGGCAGTTGTGACTGAAATCTTACTTGATCTACCTGACCTTGGCTTGGTATCAAGAGATACCCAAATTTTCGACTTCTTAATAAGTGATTGAACAGTACTGACTGGCATTTTCAAGGCTTTGGATATCTTTTTATATTCTTTTTCACCTTTATGAAGTTCCATTACCTTGCTACATGTCTTTTGACAGTTCTTTTCTGCACCCCGTGGCTTGGTATCTAGCCTGCACAGTGCATCCACTTGAGAGCTAACAAACAAATCGACTATTTATACACAGACACTAATTGCATATTTAAAAAGCCACAAGTGTGGGAAATTAATCTTTAATTGCCATTTCAATCTGTGTGTGTCACTTTGTATGTCTGTAACAAGGCCAAACATTCAAGGGTATGTAAACTTTTGATCAGAGCCATTTGGGTGATTTCTGTTATCATTATGATTTAAAAAGGAGCCAAACAACTATGTTATAATAAATGCCTTCATATTATCACTATCATTCAATAAATTACATTAGTTTTGCATGATCAGTCATATTTTCAAAATGAATGCCAAAATTTCACAATTTCTGCCAGATTATGCAAAGTTTTGAGCACAACTGTATATCTACACTAAAATTCCACCCCTACCACGCACACATTTAAAAGAGAAAGAGACAATGACACAAATACCAGAACGCACAAAATGGTGAGGTTTAAAGAGCTACAAAAACATATGTAGATAGATACAGGTGCCACATAGACAAAGAAAAGCCATAACTGCATTCAAACCAAATCCCAATTTGATTTTCCAGAGTTGTTATCTATGCAGAAAACTGTTTTAATACAATCTCTTGTAAAGGTTTAATGTTTACTTTTATCTTTAAAATATCTTATCTTATCTCATACACATCATGGTTGATTCCTTTTGAATTGTTTCCAGGGAGAATATTTCAGAAACAACTTCCTTGAGACTGGGCAAAGGTAACATTTGACAAACCTTATGTTCCATTGAGTTCAGATTCCACAAATGTATAGCACAATTTTTGATAAGACACTTTTACCTACCTATAATAGCCATGACACCATCAGGAAACCCCTGACGGGTAGAAAGCACCACCGGCAGAAAAGCAAAGGTTTTAACATTTAAAAATATTGCACAATATCACATTTTGTGATGCATACTGATTTCACTCACACGTCTTAAGTGACCTTATGGCCATTTTTATACCTCTTGATTCCATGGCAGGTGACACTGGTAATACGTCTCCTGCACAGTGGTCCCTGTAAACACAGAATCCCTAACATCATGGACTGACTTAGGGAGTAGTGTGATTGAGGAAATGTACTTTTGTAAGTGATTATGTGTTTATGATTGTCTATATAATAATAAGAGCTTAACATAGCAAAGTAAGGAAACTGATAAACGAGAAAAAAGATTGAGAAATTGTGGCGTCAGGAAAGAATTGTATTTTTCCTTGATTTGGGTCATGACCTCACTCCATTCCCGTGAGTATACAATTTCTATATACTGTGTTCTGTGGTTTTACTAATCTTTCTCTTTTGGCATTGGGTAGTTTTAATGAAAAGGAACAGTCTATTTTTGAAAGATGATCAAGAACACAGCCTTAGGACCAGCCAACAAGCTGTGCTCATATCTCTCCCCTAAAGGGCAGCCAGCTTCTTATGTGTTCTCTGTAATACCTATAAAGCTATTAAAGAATAATTTAGAGCCAGTTCATATGTGTTTGGATAAATATATCACCTTTATCAGTCTGGAACCCTTTCATGGTTTCAAGTCAATCACTTAAAACCATGGCCATACCCTAGGGTGAACCTACTACTCACAGTTATGCTTGATAAATAAACGTCTTAATAACTGTGACTAAAGCAAACCAATTTCTAAAAAGGGTATATCGCATTGGTGCTGCTAATGCCTAAATTCAAAATGGCTACTAATAAAGGCAATTATAGGTTTTCATGCTCAGGCCTTTTTCTAGAAATCTGGCAACCAGTGTAAAACTTAAAAACATGCCCCTAGACACCCCTATTTTGATATACAGAATGTATTAAAAGGAGAATTAAGTTACTTTTCATAAATAATCTTTTTATTGCCTAGCAAATTGCTTTATTTTCCTTGTCACAACAGTATACACTAACCATAGACACATACACATGTAAACATACACATATGTGTGTGTATAATAAAAAAGTAATTAGACAGAATTTGCTAAACAATGCCACTCTAGAGTAGATGAGGACCAAAGCAGAGACTGGGACTTTATACAGTGTATATTGTGCACTCAAAATGGAGGCAGTGAACACTTTCCTACATGGGAGTGCTCAAAATTTTTTAGAGACCGCCTTATAAACGTAGCTTTGTGTGATGTTTTTTAAGGGGGTTAAACGTTATGTGTCACCTGGGAGATGCTCTGGGTACGTGAAGGTGCCTGCACGTTGATAAAGGAGCAAATTTACACTTCCCCCTGGGTGTCCGTGTCTGTAGGCACTGTGGTTCCAAAAACATGTGCTATGTGATTTTCTAAAATTACTTTCATTTTATAATGTATGGAGGAGCCCAGTGGGAAAAAGAAGAAGCAGAATTAGTTATTAGGAAAATGCTAGAAGAATATGTTCAGTGGGTAATGATAACTGGCACATAAATAAGACAAATGCTAATTTAAGTATGGAGGAGCCCAGTGGGAAAAAGAAGAAGCAGAATTAGTTATTAGGAAAATGCTGGAAGAATATGTTCAGTGGGTAATGATAACTGGCACACAAATAAGACAAATGCTAATTTGAGAATGTTCTTTAAATTGTTGGCATTGTCCTTTTAAGCAATCCTGTGCCTGCACTTGTTTGCATCGTGCAATATTTGACTAACATGTATGCCTCCAATTATACTGATTGAAAAATGAAGGTTACTCAGGGTATATCATATTTTGGCACCCATAGACAACCTACATATATATATTTATACAGAGCCACATGTCTACATTAAAGTACATCCCCTACCACACATTGCAAATATAAAGAGACAATGACACAAATAAAGGAACACATACAATGACGAGGTTTAAAAAGCTACAAAAACATATGTAGACAGATAGAGCTGCCACATAGATAAAGAAAAACTAAAAGTGCATTCATAATCATATTGCCTACTAGTATCAAGATTCACAATTAGTTTTTACCAAAGTAGTTATCTATGCAGAACCCTGTTTTAATACAATCTCATGTAAAGGTTTATTATTTACCTTTATCTTTAACAATATATTATCTAATCTCATACACATGGTTGATTACTTTTAAGTTGTTTCCCAAGAGAACATTTCAGAAACAACTTCCTTGAGCCTTGACAAAGGTAACGTGTGACAAACTTTATGTTCCATTGAGTTCAGATTCCACAAATGTACAGCACATTTTCTGATAAGACAGTTTGACCTACCTATAATAGCCATGACACCAGCAGGAAACCCCCGACGGGTAGAAAGCATTACCGTCAGAAAAGCAAAGGCTAATACAAATATAGACTATTACACAAATGCTCACATTTTCTAATGCATACTGATTTCACTCACAAATTTTAAGAGACCCTATGGCCTTCTTCATACCTCTAGATTTTATGGCAGGTGACATTGGTAATAAGTCAACTCCACAGTGGTCCCTGTAAGCTCTGTCTGGCACAGAATCACTAACATCATGGACTTATTTTGGGAGAAGTGGGATTGGGAAAAAATTACTTTTGTAAGTGATTATGATTGTCTATATAATAATAAGAGTTTAACATAGCAAAGAATTGAAGCTTATAAAGGAAGAAAAATAGACTGAGAAATTTTGGGTTCACGAAATAATTATAATTCCTTGATTTTCGTCATGACCTCACTCCATTCTCTGTTGGCTATAAATTTTCTGTACACTGTGTGATTTGGTTGTACTGATCCTTGTCTTTTGGAATCGCATAGTTTTAATGAAGAAGAATGGTCTATTTTATAGCCATCATCAGGCTTAGGACCAACCAACATGTGTACACATAGCATTCCACTAAGGGCAGTCAGCATCTTGTGTGTTCTCTTTTAATACATTTGTTTGGATACAATATCATCTTTATCATTCTGGAACCCTTTCATGGTTTCTAGTCAATCACTCATAACCATTTCCATACCATTACACTAGGGTGAACCTACTCCTCATAGCTATGCGTAATATACAGAATCACATATATAGTTGTAAGCGTACGGGCCGTTGCTTATGCTTGCCGGCTCGTGCAGCGAGGGCCGCGGGTGAGGGCCTCAGTTGCTGGCATGAAGCGCCAAAGGCGAAAAAAACAAACAAACAATAAATACACACAGCACATACATAAAAAGGTTACCGACAGCAAGAGGGAGCATCCACGACCTCAAAAAACCTACTTACACCTTCATTTAACTCAAAATAAAAGAGTTCAGACACCAAAAAAATTCTCTAAGCGACAGAAAAAATGGCCGCCGAACACAACGAAAACGAGGCTAAACACCACAAGCAATTTGCAAAACACCACAAAAGACATACGAGACACGTTACCCAACATTACGACATTGCAAAAATCGTCCGCAACCCGCGAACATCACAAAATTCAAAATACAATGAATTCACACAGCACATACATAAAAAGCTTACCTACAGCAAGAGGAAGCATACAGGACCTCCAAAAAACAACTTACACCTTCACTTAACTAAAAATAAAAGAGTTTAGACACAAAAAAATTCTCTAAGCGAGACAAAAAATGGCGGACGAACAAAACGAAATGAGGCTACAACACTCTAACCACGCAAAACACCACGAGAAACTCGCAAAACACCACAAACGACCTACGGATAATCCGCTAAGACAAATAACACACATTACCCGCCATTTTACACTAATGCGGAAGTACCCAACTACGCTAACGGTTTCGGCTCGCGCACTCACACTATTACACTGCACACGTTCATCACACTTACACAGCAGCTCCACACCACTAATGCTGCAGCAACATCAAAACAGATTGCCAGCTCTTCAACACAATGCTGGATTACATATTTCAGTAGTACACACAAAACAACATTAGCTACCTTACAATTTCATTGCCGTCATTTTTTGACGGGCAATTCGCTAGTAATTATAATAAAAGGGATCATTGTTATGATCCATGGCTTCTGTTGGGATCAGAAAGATCCTAGATCAATCTCACCCCATAGGTCATAGGGTTCTTTAGATTATCCCTGTTTAGCAGGAATGATGCCAGTATAGTATATCACCTCCACTAATACCAAGGAAGTGCAGGAAAACAGGTCAGCAGCAATACTACCCCCAGGGGTCAAAGGAAGAATTTTAGGCAGAGTCCATTGCAATACTTCCATTGTTTAGAAATATTATTCCCTCAGAATAAAGCATGCACATTTGTCCAACAGCAACTTTTATTGAACTACATTGCAGTATATTTATAGCATACAGGGACCAATTACAAGAGGTTTATTAATCTTGCCACCTGGTCAAATTACTGTGAGATGTTTTCCTTTCTGCCTTTTGAACTTTATAGGGGGCCCTATTAATTATTATCTACAAGGCGGTGAGGAAATTGGAGGAGATGCTCTGTTTTAACAATTAATGTAATTTAGCACACTAGTGTCACCACTGTTCCCTCTGTCAGAGAGTCAAATGGCCAGGGGCGGAATATTATAAATCTATTATCCTTCCAGACTTTTTGTCTACCCTAACCCCTCTTTTCTGTAAGCCCCCCAGGGCTCCCCACTTCACTCAGCTGGCAAACTCAGGTCACCCCGTAACGCTGACCCTATTCCCCCAGGATTCAGGCGATATGCTTTATTATATTCCTCAGGGAAAACCCAAAATATTGCTTAGAACTCAACGCTTGCTCGGAACTCGACTTTTCAGACTGATCAAATTGCTTGGAAGTCGACGCTTGCTCGGAAGTGGACTCGCTTGCTCGGAAGTGGACTCACTTGCGACACCCTGCATCCTGTCTCTGCCTGTAAGAGACCAAGAGCAACCTTGCCTGTGCCTGTAAGTGCCAATGTGCAGGCTGTGCCTGTAAGATCCAATGTGCAGCCTGTGTCTGTAAGTCCCAATGTGCAGTCTGTGCCGGTAAGTGCCATTATGCAGACTGTGCCTGTAAGAGCCCAAGTGCAGCCTGTGTCTGTAAGAAGCAAAGTGTAGCCTATGCCTATAAGAACCAAAGTTCCAAGCAATAACCTCCCTCCTCCTACTCTACATCGCCACCATCCCACTCGGCTCTCAAGTTCTCTCCCTCTCTCTCCCCGTTATCGCTTCTCGCTTTACCCTTTCCATCTTTCTCTTTCTGCCCCATCCTTGTCTCCCCACTTCTCTCCCCCCCTTATGTGAAGATCACATGGGATGGCCTGTTCTCTGGTCAGGAGACTCTCTAATTGAGTGGCCATTTGTCTAATCACTGCTGAGCTGGGGACAGTTACATGTGTGCCCAATAGTAATATATTGTGCCCATGCCCAAGTACTGATTTTCCTTTGTGGGGGTTGCAACTCGGTTCCCTTCACTGGGAAGTACTTCCAGTAGACTTAACCTGGGGGAGAACCAGCTAAGTCCCTGATTGACTCTAACCACCCAAGTCTGCCAGTATCCCCTCCAGCTGCCGTTCTCTTACTGGATGATCCTGATTGGGGAGGAGATTTTGAATAGGTCCTCCTGCCCACATGAAAAATATGATATATAGATTGCAGTAAGAAATAAAGTGTGGTTTTTACTTGGATCGCATAGAGGATGGTTACATTTAACGGGAAGGCTTTTATTATTTTACTGAGCTAAAGCACATGTACATGTACCTGATCCGTTAGCCGGATACCGAGCAGCCCATTCCTTCAATGAAGATCGCCTATTTAGAGGGGAATTCCTGTGGCCAAAGGCAGGGATTGTCTATAGCTAAATAGACCCCCTTTTTGGGATCTTCACACCTTGTCTCTCCCCCTTCACTTGTCTTTCTTCCCTCTCCCCTTGTCTCCCCACCCCCACTTCTCTCTCCCCCCTTGTCTCTTACCTTGCACCCTGCTGGGCACTACTGGGTCTGGAGGCTCCTCCCACTGCCTGCTCCTCCTCTACCAGGTCAGAGAAGAGAGCAGACAGCCTGGGATAAAGAGGAAATTTTGGAGAAACGGGTCAATATTAACAACCTCATGCGAACAGGGCAATACCATACCATGTTAATCCAATGGGCCCTCCTGGGCATGACAACAATTCACCAGACCAAAGAATAGACTGGGAAATAAAGAAAGAAAATTTGTGAGAAGTGGCTACTTTACGGGATCATATCCATTCAGAAATGTTAGAGTTGAAGGGGCAACAGCTCTCTCCTTACCCTTAAATCCACTATCAGCTCCATATCCTAGCTGTTTGCCTCTGACTACTCCTGGCAATTAATTGTCCATAGTGATGCTTCTCCTTTGGCATAGAGCTACCCGATAAGGCAGAGTTTGGTAGGGATGGGTTCTGGAGAGCTGTACAGGAATTGAAGATTTCCCTCTTGTGTCCCAAGATTGTGAACCAGAAAGACTGAGATAGTCTTAATTCTTTGTCTTTGTATGGCCTTCTGGGGCCAACTTCTGCTACTCCTGCCATGAGTATAGACATAGGTTAATATCTACTCTATGTGCTTCTGAAGATTCTTACTGAGTTGAATAAACAACTGCTGCCCAAGTCAATGGACATTCCTATCACATTGTGATACCATACAGAGTGTACATTTTAAGAACCAAAAAACCACAGGAAGAACCAAAGAGTCGCTCATTTTAGTTTTAAGCTTTTGCATCAAAAAATATCCCCATCAATTAAAAGTAAAATGTGAAATTTCTGGGGTTCAGAAACTGATTATTTAAATTCACATTAATCCTTATGGGAAATGTTAGTTTGGTACTCATCTTTTTGGTACTCATTGTGCCGTCTGGAATGCATTAACAACGAGTACCAAGGCACCACTATATATTGTATATATATATATATATATATATATATATATATATATATATATAGTTAGATAGTTACATAGGACCTCATTCTATTAACGGCCGCAGCCACTGTGGGGCCGCAAGGACCGGCCGCAAGCTTTACGGCTATTCTATTCCCCTCCGGCCGGGGACTCCGGCAGGCTTGCGGCCGGCGCCTTGTTATCTCTTGCGGCCGATCGCGCCGGAGGAAAGCCTTTGATCTAAAACGGCCGCAAGGAAATCGGCCGTAAGAAAAGCCTGGTTGCGATTCAATTGCTCCGGGAACCCTGTCTGCAAGGCTAAAAACAAGCCGCAGCTTACTTGCAGCAAACAGGTCCCGCTAGCACCAATTAAGCACATAAAATAGCTCAAATAAAGCCATCCTGCACTTTGCGGAGTCTATAAAGTGATATTCGGGGTTAGAAAAAATAGCACATAATTACCCTATACTCAAATCCGTAAAATAATTTTTTTTTAATATACGTAAAATATCCATGTAAAAAGCCCAGAGTGCTTGGAGCACCTCAGACACGCCCACGCCGCAGCCGGAAAATAAACAGTTAATTTGAACTCGGGTTTGGGCAGATGTGCAAGCTTGAGAGTGGGTTACTTTTAATCCTCATGTCCCCCAATATGATCCCTAGCATTTACAGAGCTGTACAGTGCGGGTTTGAATTTATTTTTGAGTTTTTCGATTTCAAAAGCTTACAGCCGGTTTCAAGATTTACGGCCGGCCGTAAGAGGAGATCCTTGCGGGGCCGTTTAATAGAATCGCGAGCAAACAGAACCCCCGCAAGGAATCGCAGCCTTATGGCCGATTTACGGCCAATAATAGAATGATGCCCATAGTAATTTAGGTTGAAAAAAGACTATTAGTCCATCAAGTTTAACCTTTTAAGACCTCCTCTGATCTGCAATATGTGTATTAACCCCCTAAACCAGAGGAAGGCAAACAGAAAAAAAACAGAGATACTTAGCCAATTGTTTCAAAAGGGATTCAAAATGAATTCCTTTCTGCCCCCAGATACTGGCGATCGGATTCCTCCCTGGATCAATACTTTCTCTCTAATTAACCAGGATAACCATGAATGCCCTGTTTAATTAAAAATATATCCAGTCCCTTTTTAAAGTTATCTATCGAATCTGCTGTCACCACCTCCTTTGGTAGAGAATTCCACAGATAAACCACCCTTACTGTGAAGAACCCTTTTTTTTCTTTAAGGTGGAATCTTTTTACTTCTAATCCTAAAGGATGTCCGCTTGTCAGTTGAAAACCTCTTGGCACAAAGAACTCACTTGATACTGACCCTGGATGTATTGATATAAGGTAATCATATCCCCTCTTAGAGAAAATAGTTTAGTTTACTTTAGTCTTTCTTCATAACCTAGCCCCTCCATTCCCCTTAATAGTTTTGCTGCCATTCTCTGTACTTTTTTCCAGCTCTAAAATGTCCTTTTTATGAAGTGGTTCCCAAAATTGTACTCCATATTCCAAATGAGGGCGTACTAGGGATTTGTATAGTGGCAGAATTATATTTGCTTCCCTTGCTTCTATACCCTTCTTAATACATACTAATATTTTATTTGCCTTTGCAGCTGCTGCTTGGCATTGAGCACTGTTACCTAGGTGGTTGTCCACAAGAACTCCCAAATCCCTTTCAACATCTGATACCCCAAGATTTGCTCCATTAAGATTATAAATTGCATGGCTATTTTTTCCTCCCAGATGCATAACCTTACATTTATTTGTATTAAATCTCATCTGCCCATTTCTCTAATTTATGTAAATCCCTTTGGAGGGAAAGTACATCCTTATCTGATTTAATTACTTTGCACAACTTAGTATCGTCAGCAAAAATGGAGACGCTACTTTCCAGTCCTACTTCTAAGTAATTAATAGATATGTTAAAAATGAGTGGACCTAATACTGAACCTTGAGAAGCACCGCTTACTACATTAGTCCAAGTATGTTCCATTTACCACAACCCTTTGCTTCCTGTCTATTAGCCAGCTCTCAATCAATGAGCAGATATTTACTGCACTTCCTGCCCTGATCCAGGTTTCTACTAACCTCCTCATAGAAACTAATTGATTTGTTTGACATGACCTAACCCTAATAAATCCATGCTGACTCCTACTTATAATCCTGTTCAAATAGACATATTATTGTATATTATGCCTTATTAACCCTCCTAAAAGCTTTCTCCCTATAGAAGTGAGGCAGACTGGTCTGTAATTCCCCAGCTTTGCTCTTGCTTCCTTCTGAAATATAGGTATCACATCTGCTTTTCTCCAGTCATCTGGTAGAGACCCTGTGTTGGGTGAATCTTAAAAAATTACATATAATGGTTTGGCTATTACAGAACCCAGTTGCCTCAGTACCCTTTGATGTATTCCATCAGGACCTGGGGCTTTATTAACATTTATTTTTTCCAGCCTCTTTTGGATTCCTTCATGCTTTAACCAATTATTTGATGAAGGCAGTGTAGCCCCATTATGTTGCAGTGTCCCAACCACTGGTACCCCCCTTGCACCAAAGAAAATAACCTATTTTGCTCATCTGCCTTTTTTCTGGTCACTAATTATCAGATGGCCTGTGTCACATCGTAATGTTCCTATAGCTTCCTTCCTCACCTTCTTCCCATCAATATATTTAAAAAATATTTTAGGGTTAATCTTACTCTCTTTTGCAACTAATTTTTCATTTTCTATTTTAGTCAGTCTAATCGCCCTTTTGCAAGCCTTGTTTATTTCCTTGTACTCACGTAAAGCAGTCTCTGTCCCCTCTTGTTTGTATAATTTAAATGCCTGTTTTTTACTGTGGATCTTGACCTTTAAACCTTTGATAAGCCATAATGGATGTGATTTACTCCTTTTTACTTTTATTTCCAGATGGTATATGGTGATAAGTATGTATATGTAGTAAGGATTTGAAAGTTGTCCATTTATGTTCAGTATTTGTACCTGACAGTCTTTAGACCGTTAAAATCTGCCCTTTTAAAATTGAGAGTTTTTGTTGGCCCCTTATAGTTCCTTTTTTTTTTTATTCAATCTTACATGAGATCGTGTTGTGATCACAGTTTCCCAAAGGTTGCCATATTTCAACATTTGATACTGTATCAATATTATTTGTGATGACTAAATATCCAGGAAGCCTCATTTCTAGTAGACTCTTGTATAACCTGGGCCAGATAATGATCTCTGAGTGTACTCAAGAACCTGCTCCCCTTACCCATACTGCTGGTTTCACTCATCCAGTTTATTTCAGGGTAATTGAAATCTCCCGATATTAAAACTTGCCCGTGCTTAGCTGCATTTCCAATCTGTAATAATAATTGCATTTCCCCACTTTCAATTATATTTGGGGGTTTATAGCATACTCCAACCAAAATTCCTTTGGAATTTGCTGCTCCGCTATTTATCTCTACCCACAAACATTCAACATTATCTCTAGTTCCACCATAAATATCTTCCCTGACAATAATCTTAAATTCAGGCTTAACATACAGACAAATCCCTCCTCCTCTTTTACCATTTCCCCTATCCTTCCTAAATAGGATATAACCATCCAGATTAACAGTCCAGTCATGAGAGTCATGCCACCAAGTTTCAGTAATGCCTATTAAATCCCATTTCTCATTAACCGCTAATAATTCTAACCCATTTTCCTAGCAAGCTTCTGGCATTTGGGAAAAGAAGAAAAAAAGCAGCAACTATGTGCCCAGCTAAACCTAAATATTGAGGCAAAGATTGCCTATATACATCTAAGAAGGAGTTTCTAATCACACCATTATTTACTTGATGATACAGTTTAAACCTTACAACTGGTATACCTGATGTTTGCCATGTTAGCCCTCATACCTAAATGACCATGTTATTGGGTTTCCACTTTCCCACATTATAGGCAATCTGTACATTTAAATATGCATTCATGGAATATATATCAGTTTCTTATGCTGAGAGTAAGAATAGTTTTAAATGTTAGTAATATTAAGTCTCAGAGTAATAATTATTAGTCTAAACACAGACTAGCTATAGAGCATATATGTATCTGATGCTAAATCTCACAATATGCAGCCACTCAAACTGTTTAAATCATCAGACATATGCATCTACTTATTATATCCATATAGCCTTCTGAGTGACAGTAAAATATAAATTAGCATAAGCACACAAACAATAAACTTTTCTGCATATATGCACTAAGTGATCAAGAACCTGCTATTTAAATCCTTTGGCGCCACCCAGTGGACTTAGTGTGTAACATCTCTATTTACTTAGGCTGATTATCATGATGCTGGCATTAGCAAGCATACACTTTATGTTACGAGTCGGTAGTTCTGAAGTGCCTGTCACTGTACTTGAGTTACTTAGCAGTATCTCCCTATTGACTATAATAACCCTCCCCCATCTTCTCTCACAATACTAGTTAATTCATCCCTTATCCCCTCTACCCTTTCGATCCCATTACTTCGATCTAGTCCCTCCCCCTCCTAATAGTTTAAAAACTCCTCCAGCCGTTCTACCATCCTTTCCCCTAGCACACCAGCTCCCTCTTCATTAAGGTGCAATCCACCCCTGCACACACCTTTTTTAGCCACTCATTAACCTCTCTAAGCTCCTTCTGCCTCCCTGGGCTAGCACGTGGCACTGGTAGTATCTCAGAAAATACTACATTGGAGGTCATTGCCCTAGTTCTCTAAAATCCTTCTTTAGGACGCTCCATCTTCCACTAACTTTGTCATTGGTACCAATATGTACCAAGACCACTGGTTCATTTTCAGCCCCTCCCAATAATTTAGCTATCCGATCCACAACATGCCGAACCCGAACAACCGGGAGATGGCAAACTTTTCAATTGCTGGGATATGGGTGACAAATCACCCTGTCTACCTTCCTAATAATAGAGTCCCCTACCACCAAAACCTTTGTCTTGCTCTGCCTATTTTGCCCTCCCTCTATTCCAGTAGAACTGTTCTCCCGGCTGTTAGAGGGAACAGCTGTATCTGGCATTGCCATTCCTAAATGGACATCCCCAACAGTTTTACTCAATCTGACAAATCTGTTGGTGTGTGCCAACCCAGAACTGGCCTGCCTCCTGCTCCAGTCCCCCCTGCTTTCCCTTCTAACTGTAACCCAGCTACCTCCCTGGACATTCTCACTGGTCCCAGCTCCACTCTCCATGCTAGGCCCAGCTAAACTGTGCTCAGTGAGCACCAACTCCCTTTACAGTGGAACAATATCACTAAGTGCTTCAGTTCTCCTCTCCAGTTCTCCAATTTGAGCTTCCAGAGAGGCAACATGCTGACAACTCTCACAGAGGTATGGAGCCTGGATCAGTTGTTCCAGTAGTTCATACTTGTGGCAGGATGTGAGTGAGGTTGTCACTAAACTGACTTATAATTACCAATGACAAAAAGCAGAGAGGGAGAAAGAAAACAAAAAGCAATACCTACTACAATTTGCCCTCTTTTCTTTGAACTCCCTCCTTTTATTTAAACTCTTACACTTATACTAGAACTGCTCTTAAACTAGAAGTGTTCGCAAGCTCACAAGTTCGCTCCTTCCTCTGTTTAAATGAGATTCTGACTACTCACCTGGACCAAATCACTGCTCACAGCAAATCAACATACTACTTGCAGTAAGCCAATCAGTGGCAAACAGACCTCCACAAGTCACACACTTTTATATGCTAGTTTAACAAAGGTACAAACACACCCCTCTCACCTGGACCAAATCACTGCACACAGCAAATCAACACACTACTTACTCTCAGTTAAGTGGCACCCATGGGGACATGGGGATCGATAGATGCCGGACAAATGTAGTTTCTGGTTGCTTAAGAGTTACTATTAAAAGAGTCCTAGATTTTACAATTAAAAGAGTCCTAGATTAGCTGCACATAGTATGCTCTGCTAAGTATATTTGTCAGTAAGGGGTGTTCTAGCAGCAGCAGCTTTCATCCTCACTTACACAGAGGTACATTTGGCTGGAGGGTGCAGTGCTGAACCCAGGGAATGTAACGCCAACACCGCACTGGCTCAGTCTCTCATGCCTGTCTGCTTCCAGGTAACATTGGATTACAGAGACATACAGTGGATGAAATCTAGGTGCCTGTAAGCATTTTGTTGAGTGACAACCTGGCTCCTGGCATTTCTTGAGCCCTGTAAATTTTTATTTTTATTTGAAGTACAGTATTCAATTTTTTTTCTGGTTGCTTGAGTTCTGTTTGATACATACATATACAGATATTCTGATTTTTTTTCTTCTCCCTTTCTCTCTTTCCTTTTATTCTTGTTTTCGCTTTACTATCTCCTTTATTTTCTCCCTTCTTTCTCAATCGTGTTTTCTTGTTTCTGTTTCTCCCTTTCCTCCTTTTCTTCTCTTTTTCTCTTTTTATTCCTCTGATTATTCTTTTTATTTCTTTTATACTTGTTCTCTTCTCCCTTCTGCTTCTCTCTCTTTCTCTCTTCCTTTTTATTGTTCTCTCTCCTAATAGACAGATTTCAGACCAAATAGCTCTCCTTCCTCTAAGTGGGTAAGAATTGGACCGTGAAAAACAAAATGAGGTTGATGTGCTCCAGAATGACAAATTCAACATGTTACATATCTCTCTTATAAAAAGTCATATTTTAAAAATCTAATTACCTTAATTTAAAATGATTTAGGCATTGCCCTTTCACCTAGCATGGAATGTATGGAATAAGGACGACATAGACATCAAATTGGCATCTCCAGCTTAATTCTCTCTCCAGGCACATTGAATTGTGTGAGAGAGAAGTGGACACATAATCATTTTACCACAATTAGCAAGCATCCATAATTGGTAAAGTTCATATACAGTATATTAAAGTTAGGATTTTCTCAAATGCTGATAAGGTAAGGTTTGTGACATACCATTGTGACACTCACAGCCCCATTAAATTCCAAGCCTGTAACGGCAACGTGATCCCAGCAACGGCTGCGGGCTTGAAATCTGGCCGAGTTACAGAGCTTTTAAATTGGAGCAGGGAGCGAGTTACAGGCTTGAGAAGCAGGCCCGTAAATCCTTTTCGTGCACGCAAACTTTTAAGGGGATGGACGAGCTGCGCTCGCCTGTAACTATCCAATTGCGGAATAGCGCAGTGCGGCACAGGCCTCTAAGCCATTCAGAATCAGTCTAGTTGAATATGATTGACAGTCGGAGCTTATAAATTTGAGTTCCACACTCCCATGCATTGACTGTGTTGTAAAATTCACTGGAAGTTGCAGGAGGTTTGGGTTTGTCTTTGAGAGTAGGAGCTAGGTAAGAGAGGTAGTTTGTGTTTTTTGTTGATTTATATTCTATCACACACAGATTTACACTTTATACTTACACATATTTACAGATTACACATATTTGCAATACACATAGGTTAAAGAACACACATAGATACATACATAGCTCACACCACACACACACACACACACATCCCATCCCCCACACCCCATCCCCCAAGACTTATTATAACACATAGCACATACATTTTTATTACATATACATACCATACAGTCAAACTCTTTTTTATTTATTGTTATTAATATTTTTGGTTATAATGGAGAGAGGAGATAGGGGGGAGGGTAGAGTTGGGGAAGAGGAGAGGAGAGTGAAGGAGGAGAGAGAGGAGCGGCAGGAGGTCATAGGGAGTAGAGGTGGGGAGGAGGAGGTGAGGAGTGAGGAGGGAGAAGAGGTGGAGGAGGAGGAAGGAGAGGAGGGCGAGAAGGGAGAGGAGGAAGAGGAGGAGGGAGTGGACGTGTAAGGAAAGGCGGGAGGAGAGGAGGGCGAGGAGGGAGAAGAGGGAGGAGAGGAGGGCAATGAGGCTGAGGAGGGAGAGGAGGGAGGAGAGGAGGGGGTAGAGAAGGGACAGGAGGGAGAGAAGAAGGAGGGTGAGGAGGAGGAGGGGGAGGAGGGAGAGGATAAGGAGGGTAGAGTTGGAGAGGAGAGTGGAGGAGGAGAGAGAAGAGAGGCAGCAGGTCATGGTGAGGAGTGAGGAGGGAGGGCAAGGAGGGAGAGGAGGAGGAGAGAGGAGAGGAGGGCGAGGAGGGAGAGGAGGTAGAGGAGGGAGAAGAGGAGAGAGAGGAGGAGGAGGGAGGAGAGGAGGGCGAGGAGGGAGAGGAGGTAGAGGAGTGAGAAGAAGAGAGAGAGGAGGAGGAGGAGGAAGGCGAGGAGGAGGAGGGAGAGGAGGGCAAGAAGGAGGAGGAGGGAGAGGAGTAGGAGGAGAGTGCAAAGGTGGGTGGTGGAAGGGGGCCCTAAATGTGTTAGACACACATAGAAGAGGAACAGAGGGGAACGGGGGTAGTTTGGGGAAGGGACAGGCCTCAGGGACAGGTCAGGGAGGCAAGGGTCCCTGTCCACAGTCGAGAGGGCAAGAGGCTAGGGGCAAGCACAGGGCCCACAATTATACGCACTGGGAAAATGTGGTCCTCCTCAGTGCTATCCATGGCCGCCCCGTCAGCCTTGCAGGTGGTATGGAAGTTAAGCCTGGTCCTAGGACTCAGGCTTGGCAGGAGGTAGCGACTGAGGTTACTGCGGTGGGCACAGCGCTGAGGGATGTGAGGTCTGTGAAGCATCGTCTTGATGACGTCAGGGCCAAGGTGAGGAGGATCATGTCCAAGGAGAAATAAGGCCGCGTAGTGACCTATAATGAGTCACCAAGGACCTTCTGAGACCTTTGCCCGCCGCTGGAGCTTTGGGCCTGGTGGCCCAGCATTTCTCAGCCTCCATGTCAGGTGAGTATGACATACACCAACGTGCCACCACATGTGCATCACACACAATACACATGTACAGTACTTGATGACCAACAAGGACACTGACATGTCAGCGCCATGGAATTAACAAGGGATAAATGGATGCGTCATTAAATCCATGAAGCTGACAAATCACTGTCATTCCTGGGCACAGCAACAGTAATCAAGCAACAGAGAGTACATGTATTGGTGTGCCCATTGCAGCCTATGCAGTTACAGAATGCAGCCAGAATCAAGATAGGGTTAGGAGCCAAGAACGATCCAGAACATAAACCAAAGAATAGATCAAATCTAGCATATGATAGCTAATCTGAGTTGCAATTAGGAGAATCATCCATGTTCAAGCCTAGATGTCAGATAGTTAGGAATGAACACATAACAATGCATTAGTCATCATACTAATTATATATACCGTTCTCTTCTGTCTTTCAGCATCCAGGAGGAGGTCTGGGTCCAGTAGTGAGCCAGAGGTGGGGGTGTCGTCTCCATCAAAACAGAATGTGGAGGAGCAAGCCCCCGCCCAGCAAGAACCAGCACAGGGGGAGGAGGAAGGACGAGGATCAGAGGGGCTCAGAGGAGGAGGGGGGGTCATTTGGGTGGTGGGGTCACTTACTGGCCACACCGCTGGGATTTTACCCGACTATCCCCCTCCTTGAGAGACTGTGTATTTCGCCGGGGCCCTCCAACGTGCTATCCAGCCAGCCACCACCTCCTTCCCGGCACACAGATACTCCCACCTGCGTCAATCCTGGCTCCAGCCGGGCATCAGACCCTTCCCACTCTATCCCCGCCACCTCCTCACCCAGCCCTGCAACAAGGACCTCCATCCCCACCACCACCAAGCCAGGCTGCGCAGGCGGAAATGCTGGCCCTCATGCACCAGCAACTGGATTGTCTTTGAGGGATCCAGGCCAGCATCTCTGCCAATCATGTGGAGGTGATGCACAGAACGGCAAAGCGCTCCAGGGAGGAGAGGGGGCATCATCTTATGACTAAGAACTATCTGGCCATGCTGCTAAGAAATTTGGCTGGGTCCAAGCCCGGTCTCCTTTACATCGGATGCAGCACCAGCACACCAGCAGCCCGGCCACTCCTCCCACCCTGCCTCCACCCCCACCACAGTGCCGCTGCCTCCCCCCACCACCAGCAGTGAGATGGTGGCTGGCTGCGGATGATGTGGGCCCTGTGCCCAAGCGGAGGAGGACATAGGGGCTGCGGACATGTTTGTGCCTTCTCAACAGCACTCTTCAGTAACAATCTATTGGTCACAATGTTAACCTAATCTAGCCTGGCTACAGATTCTTAGATCTTGGCCTATGTGATGGTGATATTTTGTATGCATATGGCTACCTCCCATCACATGGTCCATGTTCCTCTTCTTTATGGACACGTAGGGTTCTGTTTAACATACCGCCAATTGATGGTCACTGAAGAATGCTGCTGAGAAGAGATGCTACAGTCCCTATGAATTCAGTTTTATTTTTTTTAATTTCTCTTTTTTTGTTTTAGGTACAATTCAGGTCCATGAAGGCATTTTCTGCATCTGCAAGCATTGTGGATGAAATGTATGAGGTGTAAGGATTTCACAGTGCCTCTCAGGTAGACATTCCTTCAATGACAGCCCCTATTAACATGTAGCTCCCCCAATCTTAAAGCTATAATATAGCCAGATATCTCAGACATACTTGTTGTTAGCTTAAATGTAGACTAATACTCCTATGGTACAGATATATGCACTAGTGAAGCATGTGATCCTGACCTCAATATCAGTCTGAGAACAGATCCTTGGGTCTGATGTAAGTAACAGTGCATCTGGCTGCTGACCTTTGTGTCCTCTCCGTATTAATGGGTATTTTCCCATATTGCTGATTATCCAGAGACCTAGCTAATAGTTAGTAATGCTTGCAGATGGGAATCAGGTGAGTTGGTATATTGTTACAGTTACAGTATTTAGCACTGTACATGCATGTTCATTAGTTTTTTTTATCCTCCTCCACCTTTTTAAGTTGACCACTTTTTTTTCTCTTTTTTTGTCACCACACTGTATGTGTGAAACTGGATTGGATTACGCAGTCCAGAGGTTGAATCGTCTGTTTCATTGAGCAGATCTAGACAAGTTGTAAGTGCTATTCACATTAATGGTTTCTTCAATTAAATGGATTGATTTCTGATGATCCTTTTTTTCAGCAGATTCCGGTTGCAGTGGTGTAGTGACCACATGTAACCCTGGTAAGTGCAATGAATCATGCTTATTCTAGACTATGACATTACCCCTTGTAGGTATCCCCTTTTTTCCAATCATAGCCTCTTGCTCTCTCGGGATCTGCCCACACCACACCCATGATATTAATGCACAGTCTTGACCATTGCTGATTGTGGTCTGTGTAAAAAATAAAGCTTTGTTATACCGTTCCAACTGTGTCCGTGTGTTTTCAATTGTCGAGGTTATGGGACATCCACATACATCACATTAGTGTGACAATTGTAAACTAATGAGCCCCAGTTAACATGTAATAGATCAATAATATATATAATAAGGATAATAGTCATAATAGCATTAGATATCATATAATACTGAATATCACATTTAATACTAACATAGGGTTAATACACAGGCCAAGTCCAATTAGTGATTCTGTGGAGTATGAGCATTCCCCTGAGGGCCTGTTAACAATATGAAAAGTGATACTGGAGTGGGTTGCCAGCTCCTTCTCTAGTGGACTGTGATTTGTCTGACTTCTCTGCTATGACGTGTCCATCTAGAGTGACCCTACATTGTGTAGCTCACAGCGTCATTGCAGTATGCAGTACACAAGCCCCTTCACCACTACCACTTAGCAATGCTGAAGGTGACCATGGGAACATACACCACACTAATCTACCCTAAACTGTCAGGAGAGACCGCAAAAACACATGGAGGCTTTGCAGATGCACCTGGATCAATAGCCAAGTCATTTCCATCAGGGGTAATTTCCGCTACGCCCATCCTGGTAAGTCCCACACCATTGCCCGTGGCCTTGTGCCAAGATGTCTAGTCATTACCATTTTGGGAGCTCCCATTCTGTTCTGCTATTCATCAATTGACATTAATGTGGATTGCTAAGTGGTGACGGGGCTTTTGTGCCTGAATGAAGCTATGAGCTATACCATGTAGGGCCAGTGTAGGTGGGCAGGTGATAGCAGAGAGGTCAGACAAATCACAGTCCGCTAGAGAAGGAACTGGCAAACCCCTCCAGTATCTTTGGCATTCAAATCTGTAGAAAAGCACAGGCGGAGACTAGCTAAATGTGCTGCAGTCCATAGGGTGACAGAGAGTCGGATACTGAACAATAAATACTAAAATGTTCCCGGCATACTTGATATATGGGATGTGGCAGGGATATATGGCCACTATGTATGTTCCCAAATGTAGATGTGATAAGTGAGATGTATATGCAATTATATTTATATTTTATGGTCCACAATAGAGCCCCTGGGAGTTAGAAGGGATTAATATGGCATGAGTTTAATGTTTTTGTGTTGCTATTTAATCAGGTAGTGTGTCTTTAATTTCTTTGTGTATGTTGCAGCATGACTTTTCATATTTACATCTGCATGAGCATTGCAACATATGATAAAAATATATATATTTTTAATGTTTTTATTTTATTGGGGTGTTATTGTGCAAGTAATTGTGCAAGTAATTGTAATGCCTTTCCATGCTTTCCCCATGTTTTAAAATGCACTGGTGTGTTTATATTGTCTTTTACAGAGTTTAAAAGTTGTCTGTAAACCCTTTGCTATTTGAAGCCTGTAATGTTTTTGCCTCCATTTGCGAGTTACGGGCTTGTACGCCAGGGCGTCCTTGGAAAATTGTTGCAATTTAATAGCGAAATTGGAACGTAGCTTGGGAGAACGAATGATTTACGGGCTTAAGCTTGACTTTTTCTTGTCCCGGGCTGCTTTACGTGCTGCGGTTTTACACGTTAGCTCAATTTAATAGGGCTGTAGAAGTAGGAAAAATCATAAGCCATTGGAGGTTCATTAAATAATATAAAACATTGTAATAATTATTACAACTTAATTTATTTTTTAAGGTACAATTGAAGTGCCAGATTTACAAAAATATTTGCTTATGTGATTTGACAGTGGGGAGGGTGACTTTGCATATTGGTAATATTTCAATTATACTATGGAGAGGAACTTTTTCTTGAGGGGGACAGTGTCCCTTTAAGGAATTCTTCCAAAGTGTAGAGGCCCCATAAAACAACTTGGATCAGTCTCTTACCAGCATATCATCATAACGAACACAGCCTTTGTATTTCATAGTTTATTGCCAGCAATTTTAGTTTTGTTACTTCTATTATACTGACATTTATATAATCCTTGTTTAATAGGTGAATGGAGAATGCCTAACCTTGGATCCAGTTTTTCAAGATGAAGTGTGCAAGTTGTGGCCATGTGCCACTTGATAAATCCCCCAGATTCTGCAGTAATTGTGGGGAGAAAATGGACACCAACACAAATTTACAAGGTACACATTTTGCTACACATATTTAGCATATGTCTTATCATCAGAAATAAAAAAAAGACATTGAATTCATTTGAGCCTTTAAAGTAAAAGAAAACACACACACAGATATGGCAGATTATTAGTATTATTGTTCCATGTAGTTGAGCATAATTATTATTATCATTTTTTTTTAATGTTCTAATATATTCCATAGCTCCAAGAAGAGAAAAGGCCAGGCTCTGATAAAATGGCTTTACCAGTTGGCGTGGAGCCTACTCAGTTTTTCTCAGTATCCCAGAAAAGCAAGAGCAATGATCAGATAGAATAGCTTCTTCTTTTGGTGTGAAGCTATTTCAGAGGTTCTCAGTTTTCTCCAGTTGGAGTAGAGAAATGTAATTGGTTCTCAGCTTCCCAGAAGACCAAGGGCCAAGCACAGATAAAATTACTTCTCCAGTTTATGTGAAGCTGTCTCAGTGGTTTTCAGCTTCTCGGAAGAGAAAAGGCCAGATACTGTACATATAAAATTGTTTCTTCAGTTAGTGTGAAGCTGTTTCAGTGGTTCTCAGTTTCCTTCCAGGCAAGGGCCATGCACAGATAAATTGCTTCTTCAGTTAGTGTGAAGCTGTTTCAGTGGTTCTCAGTTTCCTTCCAGGCAAGCGCCATGCACAGATAAAATTGCTTCTTCAGTTAGTGTGAATCTGTTTCAGTGGTTCTCAGTTTCCCTCCAGGCAAGGGCCATGCACAGATAAAATGGCTTCTTCAGTTTGTGTTGATCTGTTTCATTGGTTCTCAGCTTCCCAGAAGACCAAGGGCCAAGCACAGATACAATTACTTCTCCAGTTTATGTGAAGCTGTCTCAGTGGTTTTCAGTTTATCAGAAAGATAGGGCCAGATACTGTACATATAAAATTGTTTCTTCAGTTAGTGTGAAGCTGTTTCAGTGGCTCTCAGTTTCCCTCCAGGCAAGGGCCATGCACAGATAAAATTGCTTCTTCAGTTAGTGTGAATCTGTTTCAGTGGTTCTCAGTTTCCCTCCAGGCAAGGGCCATGCACAGATAAAATGGCTTCTTCAGTTTGTGTTGAGTTGTTTCAGTGATTCTCAGTTTCCCAGAAGAACAAGGGCTGGGCACAGATAAAATAGCTTCTCTGGTTGGTGTGGAGCTGTTTCAGTGGTTCTCAATTTCCCAGAATTGCAAATGCTAGGTACAGATAAATGGCTTCTTTTGTTGATGTGGTTGAGTTCCACAACCCTATAATTTACATAGAATCCTCCTAAGAATGGCACAGCAGCAAAGGAGAACATTACTGCTTGATCAGAGCTGCAAATGAGGTTACAGGGAATAAAAGTAAAACATTTGGAAAATAAGTAAGTTTAAGTTTTTTTAATAATTTTATCATTTCTGATTCTTTAGAGTACTGGCTATGGGGGCACTATACCTTTCATACAGTGGTAATTTTTGTATAATGTCCTTTTATCTACATTGCTACAGGTCTTTTTCCAGTTTTCCAGTAGATATTGCTCCACTGGAAAGGGGGTTGGTGCTCACTGAGCACAGTTTAGCTGGGCCTAGCATGGAGGGTGGAGCTGGTTATAGTGAGGATGTCCAGGGAGGCAGCTGGGTTACAGTTACAAGGGGAAGCAGGGGGAACAGGAGGAGGCAGGCCAGTTCTGAGTTGGCAAACAACAACAGATTTGCCAGATTGAGTGAAACTGTTGGCGATGTCCATTCAGGAATGGCAATGCCAGATAGAGCTGTTCCCTCTAACAGCCGGGCGAACAGCTCTACTGGAGGAGAGGGAGGGCAGAATAGGCAGAACAGCAGACAGGTTTTGGTTGTAGGGGACTCTATTATTAGGAAGGTAGACAGGGTGATTTGTCACCCAGATCCCAGCAATCGAACAGTCTGCTGTCTCCCGGGTGCTCGGGTTCGTCATGTTGTGGATCGGGTAGACAAATTATTGGGAGGGGCTGGAAATGAACTGGCGGTCTTGGTACATATTGGTACCAATGACAAAGTTAGTGGAAGATGGAGTGTCCTAAAGAATGATTTTAGAGAACTAGGTAATAAGCTGAAGGCAAGGTAGTATTTTCTGGGCTAGCACGTGGCACTGGATACTACCAGTGCCACGTGCTAGCCCAGGGAGGCAGAAGGAGATTAGGGAGGTTAATGCGTGGCTAAAGATGTGGTGCACTAAGGAGGGATTTGGCTTTTTAGAGCACTGGGCTGACTTCTCACTTCGGTACAATCTCTACAGTAGTGATGGATTGCACCTTAATGATGAGGGAGCTTTTGTACTAGGGGATAGGATGGTAGAAAGGCTGGAGGAGTTTTTAAACTAGTAGGTGGGGGGGAGGGACTAGATATAAGTAATGGGGTAGAAAGTGTAGAGGGTATAAGGGATGAATTAACAACTCATAGGGGAGGAGATGGAGGGAGGGGTAGTATAGTCAATAGGGAGGTAGTACTAAGTAATTCAAGTTCAGTGGCAGGCACTTCAGAACTACAGACTCATAACATATGGTGTATGCTTGCTAATGCCAGAAGCTTGCCAGGAAAAATGGGAGAGTTAGAATTATTAGCAATTAATGAAAAATGGGATTTAATAGGCATTACCGAAATGTGGTGGGATGAATCTCATGACTGGACTGTTAATCTGGATGCTTATAACCAATTTAGGAAAGATAGAGGCAATGGTAAACGAGGAGGAGGGATTTGTCTGTATGTTAAGCCTGAATTTAAGGCTATAGTCAGAGAAGATATTTATGGTGGACCTAGTGATAAAGTTGAATGTTTGTGGGTAGAGTTAAATAGCGGAGCAGCAAATTCCAAAAGAATATTAGTAGGAGTATGCCATAAACCCCCAAATATAGCTGAAAGTGAGGAAATACAATTATTGTTACAGATTGGAAATGCAACTAAGCACGGGCAAGTTCTAATAGAGGGAAATTTTAATTACCCTGAAATAAACTGGATAAATGAGACCAGCAGTTCAGCTAAGGGGAGCAGGTTCTTGAGTACACTCAGGGATCATTATCTGGCCCAGGTTATACAGGAGCCTACTAGAAATGAAGCTATCTTAGATTTACTCATTACAAATAATATTGATATTGTATCAAATGTTGAAATAGGGCAACCTTTGGGAAACAGTGATCACAACACAGTTTTATTTGAGATTGAATTTAAAAAACAACATTTTAAGGGGCCAACAAAAACTCTTAATTTTAAAAGGGCAGCAATACAAAGTATAGACTGGGACAGAGAACTGATAGGTAAAAACACTGAACATAAATGGACAACATTTAAATCCTTACTAAATATACATACACATCGGCATATACCGTGTGGGAATAAAAGTAAAAGGAGTAAATCACAACCCATGTGGCTTAACAATAATTTAAAGATCAAGATACAGAGTAAAAAACAGGCATTTAAATTATACAAACAAGAGGGGACAGAGACTGCTTTACGGGAATACAAGGAAATCAACAAGGCTTGCAAAAGCGCGATTAGACTGGCTAAAATAGAAAATGAAAAATGAATTGCAAAAGAGAGTAAGAATAACCCTAAAATATTTTTTAAGTATATTAATGGGAAGAAGTCGAGGAAGGAAGCTATAGGAACATTAGAATGTGAAATAGGCTGTCTGAAAATTAGTGACCAGGAAAAGGGAGATGAGCTAAATAGGTTCTTTTCTTTGGTATACACAAGGGAGGTACCAGTGGTTGGGACACTGCAACATAATGGGGCTACACTACCTTTGCCAAATAATTGGTTAACACAGGAAGTAATCCAAAAGAGGTTGAAAAAAATAAATGTTAATAAAGCCCCGTATCCTGATGGAATACATCCGAGGGTACTAATAGCCAAACCATTATATTTAATTTTTCAAGATTCACTCAACACAGGGTCTCTACTAGATGACTGGAGAAAAGCTGATGTGATACCTATATTTAAAAAGGGAGCAAGAGCAAATCTGGGGAATTATAGACCAGTGAGCCTCACTTCTGTAGTGGGGAAGCTTTTAGAAGGGTTAATAAGGGATAATATACAAGAATATGTCTATTTGAACAGGATTATAAGTAGGAGTCAACATGGGTTTATGAGGGTTAGGTCATGTCAAACAAATCTAATTAGTTTCTATGAGGAGGTTAGTAGGAACCTGGATCAAGGCAACTCAGTGGATGTAGTCTTTTTGGATTTTGCAAAGGCTTTTGATACAGTGCCACATGGGAGACTATTGGGCAAACTAAGGGATACAGGAATTGCAGTAAATATCTGCTCATGGATTGAGAGCTGGTTAAAATACAGGAAGCAAAGGGTTGTTGTAAATGGAACATACTCCGATTGGACTAATGTGGTAAGTGGGGTTCCTCAGGGCTCAGTATTAGGTCCTCTCCTTCTTAACATATTTATTAATGACTTAGAGGTAGGATTGGAATGTGGGGTCTCCATTTTCGCTGATGACACAAAGTTGTGCAAGGTAATTAAATCAGATAATGATGTGCTTTCCCTCCAAGGGGATTTACATAAAATTGAGGAATGGGCATCTAAATGGCAGATGAGATTTAATACGAATAAATGTAAGGTTATGCATCTGGGAAGGAAAAATAGCCATGCAATTTATAATCTTAATGGAGCAAATCTAGGTGTATCAGATATTGAAAGGGATTTGGGAGTGCTTGTGGACAATCACCTAGGTAACAGTGCTCAAAGCCAAGCAGCAGCTGCAAAGGCAAATACAATATTACCATGTATTAAGAAGGGTATAGAAGCCAGGGAAGCAAATATAATTCTGCCACTATACAAATCTCTAGTACGCCCTCATTTGGAATATGGAGTACAATTTTGGGCACCACTTCATAAAAAGGACATTTTAGAGCTGGAAAAGGTACAGAGAAGGGCAACAAAACTAATAAGGGGAATGGAGGGGCTAAGTTATGAAGAAAGACTAACCAAATTAAACTTTTTTTCTCTAGAAAAAAGGCATCTAAGAGGAGATATGATTACCTTATATAAATACATCCAGGGTCAGTATAAAGATTTGTCGGGGGAGCTTTTTGTGCCAAGAGGTTTTCAACTGACAAGAGGACATCCCTTGAGGTTAGAAGTAAAAAGATTCCACCTCAAAGAAAGAAAAGGGTTCTTCACAGTAAAGTAAATCTGTGGAATTCTCTACCAGAGGAGGTGGTGACAGCGGATTCGATAGATAACTTTAAAAGGGGACTAGATGTATTTCTAATTAAAAAGGGTATTCAGGGTTATCATGGATAATTAGAGAGACAGTAATGATCCAAATTTTTTACATTTCCCCTTGAGACAATTGGCTAAGTCTCGCTTGTTTTTTGTTTTTTTTTCTATTTGCCTTCCTCTGGACTAATTAATAATAAAAATTAAAAAATTAAAAAACATTAAATAATTGATTAATAATTAATTAACAACTAATGAATTAATTGGTAATCCGCATATTGCAGATCAGAGGAGATCTTAAAAGGTTGAACTTGATGGACTGAAAGTCTTTTTTCAACCTTAAATACTATGGGCCTCATTCTATTATCGGCCGTAAATCGGCCGCAAGGCTGCGATTCCTTGCGGGGGTTCCGTTACCTTGCAATTCAATTATACGGCCCTGCAAGGATCTCCTCTTACGTCCGGCCGTAAATCTTGCAACCGGCCGTAAGCTCTGAAATCTTTAAAGTCAAAAATAAATTCAAGACAGCACTGTAAAGCTCTGTAACTGCTAGGGATCATATTGGGGGACATGAGGTTAATAGTAACCCCCTCTCAAGCTTGCACATCAGCCCAAACCCGAGTTTACATTAACTGTTTATTTTCTGGCCGCAGCGTGGGCGGGTCTGAGGTGCTCCAAGCCCTCTGGACTTTTTACATGGATATTTGACATATATAAAAAAATAATTTATTTACGGATTTGAGTATAGGGGAATGTTGTGCTATTTTTGCTAACACCTACAATCACTTTATAGTCTCCTCAGAGTGCAGGATGGCTTTATTTTGGGTATATTTTGTGCTTAATTGGTGCTAGCGGGACCTTTTTCCTGCAAGTAAGCTGCGGCTCGGTTTTAGCCTTGCAGAGAGGGTTCCCGGAGCAATTGAATAGCAAACAGGATTTTCTTGCGGCCGATTCTCTTGCGGCCGTTTTAGATCAAAGGCTTTCCTCCGGCACGTGCGGCCGCAAGGGATATCAAGGCGCCGGCCGCAAGCCTGCCCGAATCCCCGGACGGAGGGGAATAGAATAGCTGAATAGCTTGCGGCTGGTCCTTGCGGCCCGCATCTCCTACGGCCAATAATAGAATGAGGCCCTATGTAACTATGTAACTATGTAACTGGATACATCACTAGAGCCATAGAACAGTCTATCTTTGGTACATTTCAAGTTGTAATGATCAATTTAAACAGCTATACAATTTATATTTTGTAAGAAAACTTACCCTAAATATAGATTATTTTCCCTGATCTGTAGTTTGTAGGTCCTCCCATTTTTACATGTTAAAGCTTTGCTTTAAGGTTTTGTGCTTGTGTCATATTAATTTTAGGAAAATCAATAGATTCTCGGTCTTCGATTTGGGCCATGTTAACAAGTTTAATACAGTAATTATTTATGACATATTTTGTGGTATTCAAGTGCAACTGACTTGTGACAGTATTTTTTATTTTTTTAAAGACTTGGAGCTTGGTAAAAAAAGACTTCTTCAATACGGTATCTTTCGCTAAGCTCTGTCCTATGGGATATCACTGATGAGTGTTTTTTTAGAGTAGGAGACCTCATGCCCCTTTTTGCCTCTTTGAAACCTTAAGTATTTGTAGCAGATATCTCCCAGATTCTGGATTCACATTCCTGAATGCAGGTGTTCTATTTAAATTGTTGGTTTGAGCCTTCAGTGTTTTAAACTGCCTTTGAGTTCTGTAGGCCTTCCCCTTGAGCAATGTGAGAGTTCATTTATAGCCAGGTATCTTTCTGTCAGTGTAATAAACTCATCCAAGCTTTACTGATTGCAATTCTTTCCAAGGTCCAGATGTATGTTTCCACATCATCTTCACTGTTCATTTTCTGAAGAAAATGCTTCTACTGGTCTCTGAAGTGACAGTAGATTTTGCAGGTATTAGGTGCTTCAGCTAGGCCAAAAGTCATTGGTTTGGTTCCTGCTGAAGTTTTCTGTGGCTTGGGCTTGTTTTTCTGCCAAGGCATGTGTCATATGGGCTTTATCCTTTATGGCTTGTCTCAACAATTGATGTGTATTCTCTTGCTGTCATGCAGTGGCTTGTATCATACAGGATCTATCTTTTGTTGCTTGGGCTTCTTGTGCTGCCAAGACCTGTGTCAATTGCTGTGTGTTCTTTTGCTGGCGTGCAGTGACTTCTACCAGTCCTTTCACAAGTTCCTATATCTTTAACCCACTTCTGACACCATACGTAACAAACCATAAGTCTCTAATGGGTTTGTGCCCTTGTTTCTGGAACTTTTAATGGAGAAAGATTTTTTTATATAATATATTTTCTACAATATATCCACCAAAACAAAACAAAGAAAATAACAGGCCTAGCTCACATCGAGCAGAACTTCACTAAGATAGATCCCTCACTAACAGAGCTTCCATTGAGCTGAACCTGGATGGAACAAAACAAAAAACAAAACATAAATAGTCCAATAGTTCGTTTGTTTTCACACACATACATATATATATATATATATATATATATATATATATTGTGTTGGCACTGGAGGGGAGCCATGGGTGGGTGTACAACACACAAAGAAAAAAATATTTGGGCTCCTGCTGGTAATAATGAGGGTGGGGGGTAGAGTGTGGCAGGGGCAAAATAAACAATTTGTCAACAAGACTATCCGCTAGCTCTGCCAAAGACATGAATACAAAGATGAACATATAACATGTCTGGATCCTCCTGACCACCAGTCCTTGAGACTCATGTGACCCACCCAGGATGATTAGGATTTTGAGGATGGCCATTACCCTGTTTGCTTAAAGACTACTATCAGGACTGTGGTGTGGGACTGGGTTAAGTCTGTTTATAGGTATTTAATGTTATGTTAAGTTGATTACCATATGTATGTTAATTACTGTATGTTATGTTATGCTGTGTTATGTTATGCTATGTTATGCTGCTTACTGTATGTTAATTGTGTCCAGTGTATAGGGAGTTAACTGGCAGATAAAATGTTGAGGTAGCGCAGTTATGTAATGTATCTCTCTGAGGTAAAGTCTGTAACTGTCAGAGAGAGCAGTGAGGCAGTTAGGATGCTGCTGGGCGGACGAGTCTGCTCTTAATGAAGAGGGAGAGTCTGATCTGAATGAAGATATCTAAAGTATGTTTATGCTTCTAATCAAAACGGAGATCACATAACTTGAAAAAATAAATTATATATATATGTCAGAATCTATAGTGAAGAGAAGATTAATTTATATACTGTATATATGGAATAAGATATCTGGAGAATTTTTATGTGTCAAAGTCCATAGTAAAGAAAATGACTGTCCTGATCCTGTACAATTAATGAACTGTGTACATGCTCCTAAAAGAAAAGGGAGGACAGAATGTTATCAGTTCAAGTTTAAACATTCACTCGTTGAACCTGTTCTACTGCAATAAAAGCAGTTCCTTATATTTTTATAAAGCTGAGCCTATGTTTATATTTTTAAATACTGCATCTGAGTAAGGGCATTTAAGAGACATCAGCTGTCTTGGTGAAGGGATATCTGCTGGGTAGGTTTGGCCATAACATCCTTATCAAGCATGACTGAAGAAGGCAGATCGCCACATAACAGAAGCCAAAAATTGTCTCTTCCTATTTAATTCTACAGGAATACCCCGTTTAATGTTGTAGATAGGTTCCGGGCAATAGGAGTGAACTCATGGAAAAATAAATAGAATATGCAAAAATAATAACAACAACTCAAATAATATTTAAAGAAACAGCATACATAAATTAAACAGTTCACTTTAAATAGCAGATGTGGAAGCTTAAGGCTCATCCCCCATTCTGGCTTTTTTGGACACAAATTTGTCTAAGGACATTTGTCTCTGCTTTCTATGGACATCCAGCAGATGCTGGTAGCAAGACACTGTCCCAAGAATGCTGCGTCTCACATTTCTGCTCCTCACAGTGTCCGGATCATTGGCCACAAAATCATCCATAAGGTCATGGATGGACCGCAAATTCCTGGTGAGGAAAGTTCTTTTGGTTCCTCTCTGTCAGAGTCAAGGGCGGAGCTACCGCCAATGCAAGCAGTGCAATGCACTGGGGCCCAGGTCAAAGTTGATTATTTATGTGTGTTTTTTTTTTTCCTGGGCCCCCCAGCTCCCCTTGCTCCCCCCTTGCCTCCCTCAACCCCCTTGCCTCCCTCGGGCCCCCCTCTGTCTCCCTTGTCTCCTTCTGTCCCCTGCTTGCCCCCCTCTGCACCCAACATACTCTCCATCCTACCTGCTATTCATTGGTGGTTCAGCGCAGCAATGCAGTCCCACCCCTGTCGGCGCTTCCTCTCTAGAGCGGAGGGACATAGCTGTGACGTCAATTGGGATTACCTACACTGCCGTGAGGACGTGCCAGGTGATTCAAATTTTCACCAGGTATTTACTGTACCCCTATAATAACAGCACAAAAAGGCCAGAAACAGTCAACAAAAATTAAAGTAAGTATGTTGTTGATATATTTGGCATACAGACCCTGCAAGTTTTAAAAAATTACAAGTAGCATCAGAATTTTATAAAACATTTTGAAAATGTAAAAACAGGTTTGATAAAATCCTCTGCAGTCAAGGGTTAAAACCATTTTTTGTTTCAGAGAATGACCTGAATGACCATTTCAGTTTATTGAGTTTGGTTCTATGAAAGGAAATGAATGGTGTATCCCCGGGTTTACCTAAATGTTACTTATGTTAAATCCCTCTGTGGTGTACAGTACCTTAGAGAGTCAACATTTATCTTTGATAAACCAAAATATACATCAAAATATAAAATAAGTGAAATTATATAAAAAGATAATAATCTAACAAACATATTCAATTGATGTTTAGGAGGAAAATTTATTTAGTCTCAAAACTGACAAAACCCAGTGTATGAGCAAGAAAAAACTTGTATATCTTGAAAGGATGGGCCCTAAAAATCCTATTGGAAACCAATGGAAAAATATGTTAAAAAAGTTTTATTGTCATACATTGAGATCATACATACTTACAAAAGGGATCTATGTATGAGTTGAACATATTTCTGTACATCTGAGTTCTTTCAGTAATATCAAATACACATATTACAGTATTAAAATGAATAATGGAAGAATATTCTACTCTCAGATATACATGATTTTACATGGTAAACATAAATACCACATTTAAAATGTAATCCCGCCATTCTCATATTCTTGTTTCTAACCCAACACATTTCTTATACAAACTTCTTCAGGGTGTGGCAAAAGGCGATTTTTCCTTTGATGAAAATTATTGCATTGCTTAGACCTCAATGTCTTCTCATTAGTGCATTAGGAGCACCACTGTATTTAAAAAAAAAGTCGAACATAGCTTTTTTTTCATTATACAGTGGTCCTAGCTGCTGTAGAGTTTTCATTAAGAGGTTTGTAAACAAGATATAAATATATATACTGTATATATATATATATATATATATATATATATATATATATATATATATATATAATATTACATGATATGTATCTTCTATAGGGAATGAAGAGGTGCCTCTTTTTGAACCAGATGAAGATGAAACCTCTTTTTCTTTCAACATCCATGTGGAAGAACCTTCATCAGAAGAAGATGATTTATTCATTACACCAATACGAAGGGTAAGTACAACTATAACATATTTCTCAAACTATTATCTTATAAAAAAATAAAGACATGTGAATGTCAAAAAAGCAATGCACAAAGAAATGTTTGCCTTAGAGGATACTTTATACACATATGCAATACCATATGCACAGTGAGAAACATACAGATGCAGCCATACACATTTTTGATCAAAGAGATTCTCAAATGTTGTTTTAACACTATATTGTAAAATATATGATGGTACCTAGGGTACCCTTGCAATCTTCACTTGCTGCAATTAGCTTCGCATGGGCTGTACCTTGTAGCCTGATGTCAGGGATGTGAGGGGGTTAAAGAAAACTGCAGCCATTACTTTTACAGTCCTTATCCTTCCCCCAGTCCCTAGGCTGACCAGGCTGGGGACCTTGGCAGCACTTTGCATCAGTCTGTCCTCAGTAGCTCTACTCCACCCCAGCTTGAATCTCATGTCTTCATTAACTCAAGGATGCATCATTATTTCACAGGCACTGTACACACAAGGGTAGCTTAAGGAAATTATACAGAGGCAATAGTCCTGGAGGAATGAAGACAAAATCTGTTTCTGAACATAAAAAAATAAATAAATAAAATGTCCTGTCCTAGGCCTTGTCCTAAAAGATGTAGGCATAAAACACCTATGCATGGGTTATCCGATCACTTTTCTATAAAAATAATTATCTGTCTTTTTCCTCAAATAAATTAAAAGTATCCCTTTACTACAGTGAGCCTCTACCATGTTGTGGGCCCCCATGCTTTGTACCTTCTGCACCAGCAGTAGCTCCACCACTGTGTCAGAATGAGAATCCTAAAAGTAGTTTGGGTAAAAAGGCCAAGATTATAAATTAATATTAAAATCAATATTGTATATAGTAACTAATCCCTTGCATGGGGTAAAGATCAAGAGTATTAATCAGCTACAGGCCTCGTGTAGCGGCAGCAATCAGGCTCAGGTTACATTTACTGATGTTTGAACCATCTGCAAGCAATGCTCTGAGGTGAACTAAAAAGGTTGAACTTGGTGGACTATAGTTTTCTCAGGTTCAATTATGTAACTATGGGTTACAAAGTATGATGCATCCAGTTTGATTATCCTTTTCCCTGTAACCCAGCTTCCACTACATTCTCTAGCTTATACTAATAAGCTTAGAATATTCAAAACAATGACTGTCATGTCCAAACAGTCTTTTGCAGGAGAAATTTCCTATCCATAATAAACATTAACAGATCATTACTTCCCTCTCCTACCACTGGATCTTACACACTGAAATATGTTACAAGACATATTACAAGAGATATCTACAAGACATTTTCCTGCTGCAGGTATCAGTCTGCTCTACCTTGAGCAATTCCCTTCTGATAACCTATGGTAAAATTGTAATGTTTAATATCCATGCTCCAACTCAGCATTTGCCACTATCTTGAACCATCTAGATTTATCGTTTCAGTGGGATTTGGTGCTTGACCGTTGTAAACTCAATGTTGTACAAGTAGAGATTAAACTTGTGAAGTGTTCAGATTATGATTAGCCCACTTGGTGTTCTTCGTCCATAACCTTGATTGTTTACCTCACCAAGGATATTGCTAGTGATAGATGTCAATGGTGGATGCATCAGTATTAGACGCTACCGATTATAAAGGATTAGGAACAGTGAGAAGTAGGGAGGTGGTCACGCTGATCTTGAATAAATCTTGCCAAAGTGTATATGCTGGGGAGTAAATGTGACTTTTTAGCACTATAAGAAGGTACATGCTTTCCTTAATAGCCAGCAGTTCCTAGAAACAAAATAGTTCCAAAATAAGCTCTGATCACAGACTCCATAAATTCAAAAAACTGGTGACCTAGGTATGTACATCCAGCCTAATGTTATTCCACACAACTGGTTATTTTGGATCCTGCACAGTACTATGTCAATATGTGGGGCAAATTACGCGGTCTCTTCATGACACTATGAGCCACCAAAAATATCCAAGAATTTTGCATTCTAATGGTCACCATGGAAGAATAATATAGCCTGAACAGAATTTTGAAGGGTGATTTGTCTTGGGTGTCAGCCATGAATGGACTTTGTCAGTGACCTTTAAGCTTATTGAATTGTTGGACTATTCAGTCAGTAAATTATTTGAACCAAGTCAACGAGTAAGCATCTTTTATAGGAACTAGTATAATGAACAGAGCTAACTATCAATAAGAGGGAGCCTTTTGGATTACAGGACAGCGAAATCACTAGCACAACCATCTGATCGAAGTGATGGGTGCCCTAGCACCTAGATATTAGACTGAATCCACAGAGTAGTACCATCTTCTGCCAGGAATTATTGATGACCCTAGATAATAAGATTGTGGGTTTTAGACAGTTGGAAGAAACCTATTTTGGGATAATTATAAAAGGATTAATGTTTCACCTATATCTGAATAAAATTACATTAAATATTTATGTAGGATGACCAATTGAGACAAGTTATGAAGAACCAATCGACGAAGAGATCGAAAATCACTTCCATTAACAAAATTGCACAAAATGAAGAAGCCACGAATGTTGTCTTCATGAGGTATGTTAAAAAAAGTAAAGATATTTCCAATTGCTTTGCCAAAAATATACATGTATTTGATTTGCTACTATATTCACGTAAAATGTACTCTGTATTATACTGTGCATTTCTAATATGACTTTATTCTGGAAAAAAACAGAAATTCTTGTACTTGGCTAAATCATTTTAAGCTGAGATATTAGTGGATATGCCACAGCTATGGTTCTGTGCCCATTTGGTAAGAAACATGTTCAAGGAGGGAATGAGCACTTGGGAGGGATTGAGTATAAGAGAACTAATTTGAGTCTAAGCCGAGGCACCCATTTTACCACAAAATACTGGGTAAAATGAGTGACTCGAGTATAAGCCGAGGGTGGGAAATGTGCTGCCCCCTGTGTCCCTCTTGTGCCCTCTGTGTCCCCCTCTCTCTCCGTGCCTCTTCTCCCCTCTCCCTTCCCTGTGCCGGCACCCGGTATATGCTAATGACGCAGCGAGCATGTGACGTCACATGCGCGCCGGGTCAAGGAGCGGAGGCCGGAGCACAAGCAGGTAAGTGAGGGGAGATGGGGGAGGTATTTAGGGGGGTTTAGGTGGAGGAGGGGGGTTGAGGGGGGTTTAGGTTGAGGAGGGGGGAGGGAAAGAGACACGGGGGGGTAGAGAGACACATGGGGTGTTAGAGACACACGGGGGGGTTAGAGACACATGGGGGGGTTAGAGACACACAGGGGGGTTAGAGACACACGGGGGGTTAGAGACACGGGGGGGTTAGAGAGACACGGGGGGGTTAGAGAGACACAGGAGGGAGAGTGACTCGAGTATAAGCCGAGAGTGCCCTTTTTTGCCTTAAAAAAAGGGCTGAAAAACTCTGCTTATACTCGAGTATATATGGTATGTTGAACTTATACCCTCTATTCCTCCATCAAAAATGCTTCCCCTACTTATCTGCATCTAAGATGATCGAAGAATGTCACTCTGTTTTCTATATTTTGTGAGCATTTATTTAATATATTGACAAGTAATCATGTTCTCTTTCATCCCTACATCTGTAGTTCAATAGATCCTGCAGATGTCATCACAGTGTATTTTCATGTAGTTGTTTCAAAAGACTTCAGTCTCAACACCAAAAGTGATAAAGTTGTGGTGAAGGCAGAAGGAATGAAGGAGTACAGGGATTGGGAAGATGTTGTCTGTAACCTTTCTTGCAAAAGGTAAATAAATGCATCTGATCGATGAGGATTGTTAAGTGGGATACATTCGGTATCTGGAACACATGCTTGTTTTACTTTTGGAATATAGTTAAGATAATGCTGTCTATTAATTAATTTGAATTTAAGTTTTCAATAATTATTTTCATATTAGTTATTTTTTTAATCATTATCTTATACAGTAGAAATGTATATGTTTTTTGTACATTAATAGGAATACTAATATTTAATGTCAACTATTTTTATATTTATTTGCAAAAAATGTCCAGTAGAATTAAGTTTTCGGTGTATACAATTCTCATTGTAAAGGGCCATGTAAAATCAGGCTATTTTTGTATGGAAGAAATTTGTCCTAAAACTTGAAATTATCTTAAACCACCTATATCTAATTAATAACAGAGTAGCTGATTTAATCCTTTACTCTAAATCCTTTATAACCTTTGCAGTTCCATCCCAATTCTTCTCCAGTCTCCTTCTCTGGACAGTCTCCCATAGTCTTTTATTTTTATTTGCCATGTTGATGATATTTATGAAAAAGTCAAATGTTCCCATTCCAAATTAATAAGGGACTTAACTTAAGTAACAGAAACTGCCCAGTAAAAGCCAAATATAGGGTGGAGATATAAATCATAATGCAAATCTAGTCTGTTTTCAAAACAGATTAGTCATTCTTAACAAAGCTCTACAAAAGAGATAAATATAAGAATGGATTGTTTCTGTCCTTTTATTGTCCAATGGAGATATCAACATAAGTAATGGTAACCATATAGCATGTAATAGGTCATTTCTAAAAACTATCCATATTTCTGTATGTGTGGTGCAGTGATAAAGCCAAATAATTTGCGGTCCCCTACCTACAGGGTAGTTGCCTATGGGGGTCAATAAAAAAAACTAAAAATACATGTAAGTGGTCTGATTATCCCATGGTGATCAGATCACCTTTCTATAAAATATATATAATTATTTATTAGTCTTACCTAATAAATGTTTGCAATACCTTTACCCGTGCCTGCTGCTGGTAGCTGTGGGCACTGCCTTATGTACCTTGAAGTATCTCCACCACTGGTGTTGAGCACAGTGCTACTAAAACCCCATCTAGAGGTCTCTACTGAAGCATAAATCAAAACTCAGTCCTACACTCTGTAATAGTTTTATAGGAATTTCCTTTATTGGATATCTGAGAAGTTTCACTCTCTCTCAAACTTCCAATTCCACCAAATGGAAACACCATGTAACATGGAATAATCAAGTGGCAAAGGTCTATAAACCACACAGAGTGCAAAATGATTGTAAACCCTCAAAATATTCAACCTTGAAGTGCCATTACTCATACTCTTCTGGAAATACACAGAAACATTTTCAGGGACAACAGGCTACAAGTTACGAGTGAAGTGCCACATAATAGTGTGTACATATGCTAAAAAATGACTGAATGACTGCAAGCAATTATATTTCTGTGTTTAAGTATTTAACTAAACACTTTTTGACATACTGTTAATATATATAAAACACATACCCGTATGCCTATAAATGTATGTGCACAGATGTGAATGGGCATAGGGCAGTATAAATCCTAAACACCTCTGAATTTATACTATATTGCTTTTCATTATGAAGAAACCTGGATGAGCATGGATGGCTGTATGAGGGTCACACTAACATCTCAAAGGCATATCTGGATAAATATATTCCGTACAAGTATTTGGTTATAAGTAATAACATGGAGAAGTATGAGATCATTTACAAGCCTGATTGTACAGAAGAACACAGAATAACACGTTGCCTACACATACAATCAAAATATATTAGTCAAAAAGGTAAGTGATTTTTTCCCCTTAGTTACACATTTGATCTAAAGGGCTATGGGCCTCATTCTATTATCGGCCGTAAATCGACCGTAAGGCTGCGATTCCTTGCGGGGGTTCTGTTAACTCGCGATTCTATTATACGGCCCCGCAAGGATCTCATCTTACGGCCGGCCGCATATCTTGGAACCGGCCGTAAGCTGTGAAATATAAAAACGCAAAAATAAATTCAAGCCTGCACTGTACAGCTCTGTAAATGCTAGGGATCATATTGGGGGACATGAGGATTAAAAGGAACCCACTCTCAAGCTTGCACATCTGCCCAAACCCGAGTTCAAATTAACTGTTTATTTTCCGGCTGCGGCGTGGGTGTGTCTGAGGTGCTCCAAGCACTCTGGCCTTTTTACATGGATATTTTACGGATATTAAAAATAAAATATTTTACGGATTTGAGTACAGGATAATTATGTGCTATTTTTTCTAACACCTAAAATCCCTTTATAGTCTTCTCAAAGTGCAGGATGGCTTTATTTGAGCTATTTTATGTGCTTAATTGGTGCTAGCGAGACCTCTTTCCTGCAAGTAAGCTGCGGCTCGCTTTTAGCCTTGCAGAGAGGTTTCCCGGAGCAATTGAATTGCAAATCTCTTGCGGACGTTTTAGATCAAAGGCTTTCCTCTGGCGCGAGCGGCCGCAAGAGATAGCAAGGCACCGGCCGCAAGCCTGCCGGAATCCCCGGCCGTAAGGGAATAGAATAGCCGAATAGCTTGCGGCCGGTCCTTGCAGCCCCGCAACGGCTGCGGCCGCTAATAGAATGAGGCCCCAAATGTATAAGAACTTGAATTTTTTGTTTTTTGCTTACCCGAATCTTAGTGTTACAGTGTTTACTCTCATATTAGTTTCAATTAAATATTAGATGACCATAATCAATATGAAGTGATAGTTTTGAATATAAAACACAATCCTTACAATTTTTATTAGATAGGCACTTTGTGAAACTGAAGATAGTGATTATAGTTTAATCTTCAGAGATTCAAGACATGTTTTTCTTTTTAGAATGGCATCAATTTGATGATGTGTGTAAGGGACAAAAGAAAAAATTAATCGAGTTGAAGATTAAAAATTTATTCAGCAATAAAAGTGAAACAGTTAATCAAGAGAAGACCATAGCAGCAGAGATCATGCTGAACAACATTTTTGCCAATCTCAACACTTGTGACCCGAACAATTTGTCTAATTTCTTTGGTCAACTACAGCAGTTTTACTTGGTGTCAACAGAGTCAATATTATTTGAGGACAGACTAAACTCGTGGACATCTAATGACTTTGGTTTGACTCAGGTATACATTTTTCCTGCATATCACTATGTTGAATTATTAGATTTGTAAATATTAAACTGTGGGAAGCACCAAAGAGAAGCATAGTGCAAATGTGGCAACGGTATTAACAATGGTATATAATCAATGTATTTTAGGTCTTGGAATAAACATATTTTGTATATTCTGTTAAGACAAATGATACTAGCTAATGTTATCGAACTTTCAGTCTGGGAATAAAATGCATTTATTTTATAGTCCATTTGTAAGATGATATGGTGTAGGAGCAAGAGCAGTTTCAAGATATTTACACATTAAAGGGGCTCTTTAGGATTTTGTTTTATATCAATGTTTTAACTAAATGAATTAATTAGCTTTATCATCCTCAGTTTAACTGTGACATAAAATGTATACTTAACTTACTTCTATGAAGCCCCTGAGTAACAGATTCTTACGTTCTGGAGCCACACCTTTCTTCATGTTCTCCCTCATGAGAGCTGACAAGGCCACACCCACACAGGATATCCCTGTATTTTTGTTAGCAACAAAAGATACTTATAGTGTGAATTTCCTATGGGTGTGGCTTTAGATTACAGCTGTACAACGTCAGTTCTCATGAGTGAGAACAGAAAGGGAAAGTGAGGCTACAGAAGGTACTCTGTTACTCTGGGGGTTCTTAAAAGTATATAAAACCGAAAAATGCCTAAAGAGTCCTTTTAATTTAATAATTTTAATAATTGTTTGAGTGTGCTTCCCACCGTAACTGATATGACCTCTGTTGATTAAAAAAAAAACTTGTGACACATTTTATTTTTCCAAATTAGGTGAATGGCTTAGTTTTGGAAGTACTGAATAGAATTTGTCAAACTTTCCTCAACAAGAATTCATTGCCAGATGATATCATTATAACCAACAGACTGGCAGCGGGGTTGGTCTGTGTCAAAGTGATTACAATGTACTGCCTTCCAGTCACCAAGGATCATCTTAAACAAGTTTGCAAAGTTCTGTGTTTGGAGATGTCAAGAGCAGATATATTCAATGGACTTAACGACTTGAAGAACATTTTTGCTGAAATAAAAGAGTATGTTATCGATCAGCAATTTCATATCCAGGCTTTTGATTTGGTCAAAGGTTACAAGGGAATCCAGATATAGGGTTCTATTCTATTGTCCAAATCGTAAATTTTCCCCCCCTAAAATCACTCTTAATATTGCCACATATTCTATTAGCTATTACACAAAATCAATATTCTATTAGACCCATAGCTCTAGCTCGCAAATAAAATCTGAAAAAAGTATCAAGTTTCTATCAAAAATATTATAAGTAAAAAGAAAAAAATATATATATTATGAGTACTAAATAGGAGTGTAGCAGCAATTAATCACACAATACTGTACTTTAAAGCATGGGAAGGCATGAAAAGACATTAGAATTATTTGCACAACAGTCTCAAACCCACAAATATGCAATTAAATAATATTATTTTTAACTGTTATTTCTGAGTAATATCGATCCTGTGACTCAAGGAGTTAATATATATCTTGAAACCCACATGGACTAAAACATATGATCTAATGCATTTTATAGAGTGCTTGATTGTGAGCAACATCCACAAATATTACTTATTAGCACTAATTAATTCTTGGCCTCTGATTGGAGAGTACGTGTAACTTCCATGTTTTACTGACATCATGATGACGGTCTCATTTACTACTAGCTGTGTCTAAGAAGTAAATTACAAGCTTGCTTAAATATTGTCACATCATATGATCATGCCTCCTGAAAGCCTACTTAAAAAGGCAGGGTTTACGTTTTTAGGCTTAAGGAGGTAAATTGCTGGCTTGAGTCAATACAATACATCTAAACATTTAGAGAGAAAAATACCCAGAGAAAAAATTACTGGTTAGAGCCATTTGCGGGCTTCTAATAGAATGGGGCGCATAGTTCTCTTTCTTCATATGACTAGTGACTAGTGATTAATCCATATTAATACAAGTAATTGGTAATTTAGATTCAGACTCACCTTTTGAATTGAACCAGACAAATATACTAAAATATATTTGTTTTCTCTGCGTTTGCCAAAAGAACAATTGCACATGTTTGTTGAGTGTTAGAATTATCATTTGTGTTAAAGGACCACTGCAGTTCAAGAAAAAATACACTTTTTGTCAACTATGTACCAATTTAAAAAATATTAGCAGCTGTATAAGAGAAACATGTTTTTGAGAAAATCTGAGTTCAGAATCCATGTTTTGTTGTTTCATCACATCCTGAGAACTGGATGATTGGCTTGTGTGTTTGTAGTTATAATTGGATAGAGGGCTGGCGGAGAAGAGAACAGGGAGAAGTACAGTACCTGGATAAGATTGAAATTGATACCACACCCATCCCTCTCTCTGTCCCAGAAGCAGACATTAATTATGTTCTAAAATATAGTTTTGTTCTCATGTTTTACATCACTGCTAATGTGGTTAGTGTGGTACATGCTTTATAAATGTATAGTTTCCAAAACTGCAGTGATCCTTTAAAAGATCTTTAAATATTTCATTTTTGCACAAAATCTGAACTCTATTATATGTACAGATGGAAGCAGTCTCAGCTAAATATAATCATTTCTCTAAAATGCTTTTTTATTATATTTGTTACATACTTCTTCACAAGCATGTGATTTTTTCCCAAAACTACAGTGGTCCATTAAAATATAAACAATTTTATTTCTTTATGCTTATCAGGTAAAAGAAAGTGTAATTCTATTATTATTGTTTATTTTTAACGAGACAACATATTCTGTAGCGCTAATTATAATATCAATGTTTTTATAATGCAACCAGATTTTTTACTTCTGGCCTCATTCAATTGCAATTTGGCCAATTGAATAGGGCCCTAAATAAGCACATAGCATATTTTTATTAAAGAAGTTTTTAGTTGGTGAAAACCTTACCTTTGGATAGATGCTTGCTAACTAAAAACTTCTTTAAAAAATATATGTTATGTGCTTATTTAGGGCCCTATTCAATTGGCCAAATTGCAATTGAATGAGGGCCTTGGTTTTTTGCCTATTATTGATGAAGACAACTTAAATTGAAACATTTGTTCATGAAATATCTGATTATTTGATATATCTTTCCAACTGCAGAATGGATGTGTGCTTGAAGCAGTTTTGTCAAAGCTGCATTGATAAAGATGTCAGCCTCTGGGTATGGATTCTGCCAGAGCTACATACATTTTCTACTTCATCAAATCCTGATAATTCTTCAGTAGTGGAAAAACTCAAACCAAAAGAAGTTTGGGCTGGACTGGAAGGACTTAAATATGACAAATTAAGAAAACTTCATCAAACCTACAAAAGGTTGGTGCATAACAATCATTCTTTAGTTACAGGACATACAGAAAAAACACAAATTTTGAAATTAAGAAAATATAAATAATTAAAGATCTTATTAATTTTTTACATATCCTTATTGAAGTAATAATTTAAAGGCACATGAAACATTGATCATATGAGATGCAGCTCCATAACAGAAATTAAGTTATAAGTATACATCGAAGACTATAATAGAAACAGAATTTTTTTTTAGATATGTCTTATCAATAAATATGAATCAATATCATTATTAGTATTAAAATTAAATGGTTCTGATAATTGTGGAATCTTAGGGCCTCATTCAATTGCGATTTGGCCAATTGAATAGGGGTCTAAATAAGCACATGGCATATTTTTTTTAAAGAAGTTTTTAGTTTGTGAAAACCTTGCTTTTGGATAGATGCTTACTAACTAAAAACTTCTTTAAAAAAAATATGTTATGTGCTTATTTAGAGGCCTATTCAATTGGCCAAATTGCAATTGAATGAGGCCCATAATATTTAAATATTTTACCTATTATTTCTTAAAGAGTTAAACAAGCATTATTTGTAATATTACAATTTTAACATAACTAATCTTTTTTTTTGCTTGGAGCACCATTTTCATTTTTCCAGTATTTATGCGTTGTTAGTATTCTACATACTTCACAATAAGATATTTAAGCAGGAAAGTAGTTATTTGGGATAGCTCAATTTGAAAGTGAGCTTAATTTCTTATTGGGATACAGATGTCAAAATTATATCTGCCTCTATACTTTTTGTTGCTAGACTATTTGTGTTTTTGTTGTGCATGTCTTTGTTGTACTTCCTAAAAATACATACTTATATATTTTTTTAGCACTGATCTTCTTCAGTTAATGATCAGAAAGAAGTATTTGCTGCAGGCAGACATAACCTTGATCAGATCCTGGTTGTGTTTGGTACCACTGGAGCATATGTCAACATTTTTGGAGAAAGTTGACGTACCCATTCTGGATGTACTTACTGCTTGCTGCTACACATTTCCAGGTTCTCACTCTCATATTGAAGCTGAGGTTAGTTTATTTGACATATTTTGTGGTGTTTCAAGTTAAGATAAAGGGGCATAACACAAAGTTGAGCCATATGTTTCAGGTCACAATTCATCTGAGTTAAGTAAATCACATTTCACATGAAATGTTTAAATTCATTTAATATTAAACTTTTTGTTAAAAGTCCCTGGTCATTTACCTCTTCTTCCTTCACCTTATGTTTATTTTTTTTACCTTCTCTCTGTAAGTTTGAAAGCTCACAACCTGTGAAAGCACTTTTTGCAGAAAAGCATGATAAAATATTGATTGTTAGCTCAAATCAGGGCCCTTTTATATCAGTCTCATTAAATATGTATTGTCATTCCCATGGATTTATTGGACCCCTACACTAATGAATATGAAGGTTCTGTGCAATCAATTTCAAATGAAGGAAAAAAATAATCTGATTTGGTGAAATAAGGTTAATCCAGATTAAAGTTCCAAACACTATTTGGGTGTGCTACTAAAAACAATGATATGAATACAAGATAAGAGAAAAATGTTATTAAAAAGTGAATGGAAATAGTTGCCCATCATATTTCAGCCCATCAGAATGGGGTTTCAGATGTCACCCTGCTCAAATTTAATTTTAAACTAGCGACTTGCCCGTCAAAAAATTACGGCAATGTTATTGTAAGTGAGCTAATGTTGTTTGGTGTGTAATAATAAATATATAATACATTAATAAATGAATATACTTTACCTATTTTGAAGCATTGTGTTGAAGAGCTGTGAATGTGTTTTGACGTTGCTGCAGCATTAGTGGTGTGGAGCTGCTCTATAAGCGTGGTGAATGTGTGCAGTGTAATACTGTGCGCGCGCCAGGCGAAACCGTTAGCGTAGTGGTGTACTTCCGCATTGGCGTAAAATTGCGGTTTATCTGTGTTGTGCGTCTTTGCGGATTCTCCGTTGGTGCCTCGTAGTGGTTTTCGAGTTTCGTGTGGTGTTTTGCGAGTGTGTTGTGGTGTTTTACGTGTTGAGAGTGCTGTAGCCACGTTTTCGTTTTGTTCGTCGGCCATTTTTTCTCTCGCTTAGCGATTTTATTAGTGTCTAAAGTGTTTTATTTTGAGTGAAATGAAGGTGTAAGTTGCATTTTTGAGGTCCTGGGTGCTCCCTCTTGCTGTAGGTAAGTTTTTTATGTAAGTGCTGTGTGTATGTATTGTGTTTAGAATTTTGTAATGTTCTCGAGTTGCGTCGAGTGTTGCGAGTGTGTGTTAACGTGTGTCGTATGTTGTTTGCGTTGCTCGTAAAATTTAGTGAGTGTCGTAATTGGGGTGTCGTGTTGTTTGCGTTGCGACGTTAAGTTTGCGAGGGTCGCAGTTGCTGGCATGGAGCGCCAAAGGCGCTCCATGCCAGCAACTGAGGCCCTCGCCCACTGCCCTCGCTTTGCGAGGGCCTTGGCTCGCTGCGCGTGCCGCGGCTCTCGCTACGCGAGGCCCGCGGCTCGCCACAGTTGCTGCCAAGGAGCGCCTTTGGCGCTCCATGGCAGCAACTGAGGCCCTCGTCCACTGCCCTCGCTTCGCATGCTCACAACTATATATGTGATATAACTGAACCAATTAGATTGCTAAGTATGTTTAGGTGCATGAATCTGAGCAATCTGATTTTTCCAATTATATTTAAAATTAAAGTTGAGCAGGGTGACATCTGAAAACCCATTCTGATCAGAATGCGGAAAACAAATCTGTTTAAGCCACAGAAAGCGCGGCAGCAGCCATTAGCAGCGGGAGAGCTCCTCTTTGTAAGGAGCTCAGTTAGTTTAAGATAGGGTGTGAGCGGGGAAGGACAAAGCAACCGTAAAGGCATTTTTATGTAATCATTTTAGCCAAAATCTGAAATATTATTAGTGTTGATTCATAAGTAATTTTGAAAAAGGTGCAATTTAATATTATCTAATGCAAAAGCAACACGTAATATTACAGATGTGTGAAAATCAATGGGGAAGCAAGGTGTAATATTGTGAGTTGCGGATAATAGCAGACATTTTGAGTAGCATAACTCGCAATTATGTTGAGAAGGGTGATTTGAATAATTAGGTAAACTTACTGATCCCTTTTTAGTGGTGTAACTGTGCGAAATAGGGATTTGAATAGGGCCCTCACCAATAAGGTACCAACATGTTAAACAATAGAGATGGTTGTGTATCTGAAAGTAGTCCTTTCAGACACTAGTTCAGCAGGCAGTACAATCATTACATACTTAACCATTGGTCAGGGAGATAAACAGCCTTATTAAATTGAGATTCAGCCAATTGAATAGGGCTCTTTAAAAGCACAGAGCATATTTTTTTACGGAAGTTTTTAGTTAGTGAACTTCTATCCAAAAGCAAGATCTTCACTAACTAAAAACTTCTGTAAACAAACATGCTCTGTGCTTATATAGAGCCCTTTTCAATTGGCCAAATCATAATTAAAGGGTAGTAAGTCATGTCTGTTTGTATGTTATTACAGAACAAACAAAATGTATTGATTTTTTTACATTTGTAGAAAGAAATTTTAAATGAAGTGATGATGATGATGATGACACATAACCTTGAATTCAGGTAAGTAAAATGTATATTTATCTCAAGTTAGTTTCTTCACCTTTTCCTTTCCTATAATTTTTAACTCTTGGCTGTGAATTTTAGATCTCATGCAGATTTAATTCAGTTGCGCTATACAAGCCTTCAACTTCACAAAATTATCTGTACACATGAACCGATGATGAGAAACTTTGAGCTCCCAGCACTATCTGCAAAGATTGTCCTTCATCTTATAAGGATTACAGACCTACAGGTGAGTGTCCTTTCTAGCAATGAGTCTAGTTTCTCTTGATTTTCAGTTATATGCTTTATATTCCCTCCTTATACTATATTGCATATCACAAGTTTGAATGTAACTAGATCGGAGTGGGATTCTTCAATGCTTTATCAAGTTACAGAAAAAATAATGTTTTGTACCCCTTGAGACAGTAAATAGTTAATATTTTGAAAACATAAAGATAACCACACCCTAAAAAAACAAATGATCAATTATACCCAATTTTGGTGCAAATCATGCATACTTTTTTACTTCATTATTCCCATATGAGGCTTAAAAGGGAGAAATGTAATGCATTTTTTTCTTTGTTGACTACTATTGTATGTTTTTTGTTTTCAAATGATGTTCTCAAAGCAGTAAAAACTGATTAAAATATTTAACTGATTTGGAGGCTTGGCCCAGTCAGCCAATGGCAATAATATAGCTGTGTGATTCATACTTGTCTGCCAATGAAATCTACAGACATACGTATGTTCTGGCAAAATCATCCACCCAGTATACAAATCACACTGGTTAGGTGTCATATGTGATTTGTCCCTAACGTTTTTCTCTCACATTTAATCCATTGCAAAAACATATTTTTTTTTCCTCATGAATCTAGCTTTCTTGACCCCTCCACTGCCAGAAGAATTATTCAGGCTCTTATCCTATCTCATCTAAACTAGTGCAAACCTTTATTCAGATTTTCCTTCTTCTCTTTCCACTACACGCAGTATTTAGTGCATCTCCTACTCTTCTACATTTCTTCCTTCCTGCTAAAATCCCTTAAAGGCATATCTAAGTTTGCTGGATTATGAATGCATCTGAAAGAGGAGAATTAATAGTGTAGGAAAAAAAAAAGTGAAGTTAGCAAAATGTCCTGTAATTTCTGACAGTTGAACATTAGGGTTAATACCCCCTCCAAACCCAGGCTAATTTAGCATAAAAAAAATGTTTTGACCTATCAGGAGAAAGTAGAGGCAGCTGATATATTTGAAAACACCTCTAAGTTCCTGTTTGTGCTGCAAAGCAGCCTGGGATATGTAGTGTGTCTGTGGTGAAGGGTGTAGGCAGTACAGACAGAGAGCAGACTGCAGAACCCGGCAGTGAGTTCAGGTTTGATATCAGTGCTCTCCTTTTGCCTGAGGAAGGAACAGAAGGTGTGTAATGAGTTAGAAATCGCTCCCCTAATGCTGCATGCTGATTGGGTGGGGATCAGGGGCTTGTGTAGACACCCCTGGGGATGTCAACATAATCATTAGAGGTATTTTCAGATATTAATAAAAATAAAATGTTTTATGAAATGTGCTGCATACATAAATTATGCTTTTTGTATAAATAGTGCAAAAATCTAACAATACAGGAAACCTGGTGACACAACCCAGACTTTGGGGCTTCGTACACCCCTAATTCTCCTACTGTAAATTATAGGAGGAATCTGCAGGTTGTGACTGTATGCTCATCTCAGCACACCAGCAATGTCAGATCAGATCATTATTCATGGAGAAACAGGACCAACAACACCTTTTTAGTTAGTGTAGATGCAGACTGCCTTGATTTTGGTAACAATGCCACATATTTGAATCATACAGTGTCCAATCACTAGAGATTTAATTCTATTCCCACCATGTCAGGATTATTGATTACCCCTGAAGGCTAATCAGACAGTTTGTTTATTTCTCTGTTGTAACTGGCAGGGCCTTTTGATATCTGTTTGTCCGAAGAAAATAAACACTTCACCCCTTAGTGTGAGAAGTGGTCAGGAAGAGGGAGGCCGGCACTGTAAACACTTGCTTGTAGACAAAGCGTTTATACACTTCCTCCAATACCTCTTCTGGCCTCAAAACAGACAACTGCCATAACTGAATTTCCTTCACCTCAGAGCCCCCAGTAATACACTTTATCACTGCTTGTACGTATTAGACATGTCTGGGTACCACCTTTACATCAATAAATCATAAATCCTGCTTTTAAGGCCACATACCCACAATGTTCTGTATAATACACACACACTCTCTTGGTGTCCCCAACATTACTTATTGAGGCCTACCTTACTTTACACAGCCACATCATGTCCAATTCCTTTAGCAAGTCCCATGCCCATTACAATATTTAGCAATCACATGGGCTAGGGGGTGGGGGACCTTCTGGGCATGACACTTGGATATGCCTTTAACTGGCTTCTGATAATGTCACACATAGCCTATAATACCTTTCTACTCTGCTTCAATGTATTTCAGACCTCAGCTCCTTATCTCTTTTCTCGTCTCTTACTGTACCCCAGCTCGTCTTCTTTGCTCTGCTCAGGAGTTTCCTCACTGTTGTGTACAGTTCTAGAGCTCCATACCGGCTCTGGAACCCACTGCTGAACAATATGAGAACAAAATCCCTCATCTCACCTCTTACCTTTCCATGCTTAATTTAAAGTTCACTTCATGAACATTTTTTGAAATAGTATCCTCAGTGAATGCACTTCTAGAAATTTAGTAGCATCCTGCATTCCACATGCACATACCATTTTACCATAATTTGTCAGAATTAAACTTTGTCCCCATATTAGTATACTGTAAACTCTTCAGGGCGGGGACTATGTAACCCATTGATTTCCTTTAAGCTAAATTCACTTACAGTTATGTTTAAAAGTTTGCATACCATGGCAGAAATTGTGAAATATTGGCATTTATTTTGAAAATATGGCTAATTCTGCAAAAACAAAAATGTATTTTATTAAAGGATAGTGATCACATGAAGCCATTTATTATCACATAGTTGTTTGGCTCCTTTTTAAATCATAATGAGAACAGAAATCACCCAAATGGCACTGATCAAAAGTTTGCATACCCTTATTTCTTAATACTATGTATTGCCCCCTTTAGCATCAATGACATTGTGCAATCTTTTGTAATAGTTGTCTATGAGGCCCCTATTTCTTGCAGGTGGTATAGCTGCCCATTTGTTTTGGCAAAATGCCTCCAGGTCATGCAAAGTCTTTGCTCGTCTTGCATGAATCGCACGTTTGAGTTCTCCCCAGAGTGGCTCGATGATATTAAGGTCAGGAGACTGTGATGGCCACTGCAGAACCTTCCCCTTTTTCTGCTGTAACCACTGGAGGGTCAACATGGCCTTGTACTTAGGGTCATTGTCATGCTGGAAAGTCCAAGAGTGTCCCATGCGCATTCCATTACCTTGTTACGCAGGTCTTTTGACAGTTGTTATCTACCCTGCTCAGTGCATCCACACCTTATGATTTAAAAAAGATCCAAACAACTATGTGATAATAAATGGCTTCATATGAACACTATCCTTCAATAAAAGACAGGGTATGCCAACTTTTGAGCACAAGATTGTATATTATCATACAAGTGTCTGTATTTTCTGTATAGCTCTGTGGTCACAGAAGGAGCTATAACAATAAAAATATGTTCTTACTTGCAAATTATTATTTATTATTAGCTTTTATTTGTAACGCTCCAACATATTCCATAGCGCTGTACAGGGGATAAGAACAAGGGAAGAAACAATATTAGCAAACAGCAGAAAAATCTTATCTTTCAGCCATTCCCTTTATCATTCATCTCTTCCCACCAAATTAATATATGTGTATCTCTGCATTTTCAGAGAAATTAGTGTTATTAAGATGCTGTCTTTGCTCTTTTCAAAATATAATATTGTCACCTATTTACATTGTAGCAGAAATCATTCAGTAGAAGCTATACAGCAATGTCAGTAGACTGTAATAATGACTTCTTCTCATTTTCCTCTAGGATGCAAGCCACGTACAGGAATTCCAACCATCCAAAAACGAAGTTTTGGAAAATGCATTAAATATCACAAAAAAGTGGTTTGATACTATATTTCAACAGAGATTTGATTTATCTGATTATTCAAAGTCTGCTTTTTACAACGAGTTGCAGGTGGATATCTTGTATTAAACAATTCCTCAAGTAATATAAATAATTTACTCTCCTGTCACTCTTGGAATTTACTATCATTTTATCTATCTATCTATCTATCTATCTATCTATCTATCTATCTATCTATCTATCTATCTATCTATCCATCTATCTATCTATGCTTAAGACTAATTGGGTATTGGGTAGGTATTAGACAAGGGAGCAGCAGAAAAATCAAAGAGAGAGGAGATAAGAGTGAGAAAGGTTATAATACAATGAAAATAATAAACTATATGTACAAGAGGAGAGAGGAGAAGCAAGTTTATTTTTGACATTATATTAAACATACATACAACACACCACAGGGTGTAACTGCCATTATGAGGGTATGATTAAAGTACATGTCAACTAGTACAATCCAACATCAAAACAATAACAATGTAAACATTAAAAATCAAATTTAGTTTGAGAGTAACTTATTCAATTATGGTCATAACCATTGAAAATATCAAACCTCAAGGATAGTTAATGCTCCAGTTAATATGTAGGGATTTCCCACTACACATGCATCTATTTGGGTTAATGCACCCCTACTCCTGCCATCAGACTGCCATTTGGTTCTAGTGGATGTTTTCCTTTGGGTCAGTGTAATGATTACTTGATGATGATTTTAATGTCAATATGAATGTATCTAACGGTTATTGCTGAGGTCTTGTATGTTTAGAAAGACCGTTTTATACTCTCTCTAGAATATTGTGGGAAATGTGATCATCATGATAATGTTAATATGGGAAATAAATTCTTATAAGAAGTACATGCAAGTGGGTAATGGGTACCTCTTCAGAACTGGCTTGATAAGCTAATGCTACACACTTCTTCCTTCACCCCCCCCCCCTCTCCCTACAGAGTTCCTACACCGTGGTAAGATGTTAATATACTTGACACTAATGGCAGAATTGTATTATTTATTATGTGAATCTCCATAATATAAACAGAAACCTTGAGGTGAAGGAAGAATAAATGCTTTGTTTTCAGTCCTTTTTTTTTAGAACAGTTTAGTACACCCATTTCAATAAATGTTTTGTTATAATTATTTTATTTAAATTGCCTTCACCCATGGATAATGGACAACAACGACATTCCCATTGTAAAGTTGTTTATTTGAAGGATGCTTAGAGAACTGTGTGTAAGTATCTATGACTACATAGCCAAAATCCCAAACCGTAAACCAGTCTTCCGTATGTAGCCTTTCTGGGCGTGAACCATGATTAATTATTCAAGCCCATAGTTATGGGTTCAGATGGAGCTAATAGTAAAAGAGGCCGCCATCATTAGTGTAACATTAGTGTTCAGATCTCTTCCGAGTTGCGATCTGGCCCTCATTCCAGAAATAATATAAAATTAAAGAATCAATAAATCTACTATTTTAGTCCATGCAAGTTCAATTATATGTATTAACACATTGATTGCCAGGATCGATATAACACAAGAATAAAAAGTAAAAAATATATTTTTCATTGCAGATTTGCGAGCTTGAGACTGTTGTGTAATTTATTCTAATGTCTTTCATCACTTTCCTTGAATTTTAAAGTACAGTAGAGTGTTTATATTTGCTTTTACAGTTTTACCTCTTGCGGGTCCTTTCTAGTACCCGCAGTATTTGTGGCTACATTTCGCAGTTACGGGTGTGAAAGCAAGTGCGGGCTTGAGGAGTTGTAATAATTTAATAGCAATTTGCGATTTTATCAATCGTAACTCTTGCAGGTTTGTAAGATCAAAGGCTGGCTCAGAGTTACGATTTTGGCACTCGCAGTTACTTTTTGAGCCTGTAACCCAAAAATATTTTGCGGGCAGCTAAAAGGAGCTAATTTAATAGAAGTAACTTTTGCAGGCTACTTTATGGGCTTCAGTAACTACAATTCGTGGAATTTATTAGCGTCCTAGATATGTTAAAACAAAGTTTAAATAAAATGCAACTATTTGGCGTTAAAAACACCTTCATCTGGCCTGTGTATTGAAAGGGTAGGTGTAATTGGTTTTGACTATCTATTAATCCTGGGCTGGAAAACAGGGAATCAATAGAACCATCTAATATGCCCGTTTTATATACTTAAAATATTTTGCTTAATTAATAATCACAGTAGCCTTATTCATATTCACCAATTAAACCATAAATTACAGTGTACTATACAAAGAAAAAATATAACAGGGTACATAACTTTTCATCCCATATGGGGCATGTAACTAACTTTTCTATATTAAGTATGCACAGTGGTAATTCAGAAATTGTCGAACAACAATTAATTTGCCTTTTTTTAGAATTATTCCTGTGGTCCTGCTAGTAATAGTTCATCTTTTAATCATCAGATTACAGATATTTGCCATAAATACTCAGAGAGAGGGTAAGATGAGTGTGGAGAGTTTGCCAGTGTGTGCATATGGATATACAGTAGAGGGTAGTACTGAGTAGGTGTGGAGAGGTGGGTTTAGGAGTATATGGAGAGAGAAGATGCATGAGAGTTGGTAAGAAGAAAAAGGAGATATGTAGAGAAAGGGTGACAGTCAATAGTTGTGGACAGAAAAATGGTGGTGTGTGGGGATAAGAGAATTAGTGGTTAATAGGTATAATTATGCTGGGCGGAAGTGGCAAGTGTTTACACCTGGGTGGCAATTATCTTAGGGTTGAACCTCAGTTGGGCCTAAAAACCTATAATATGCCTACAGCAACCCCAACCTCTTCAAAACTCCATCTAAACTGAAAACCCCAATGATTCACAACTTTCCTCCAAGGGTCTTATTGTTACCCGCAAACTCAACAATTCTTATTATCAGCACTTCTCTACATTTTTTTCCTATTGCCTTCCTATTTACCCCTTCACTTCCTTTCCCATGTTTGTTTATTCTCCTTCTCTTTTCTGTATGCCTTCCATCTCTCTCTATTCCTTGTTTATTTTATCACTTCCATTTCTCTTCATATGCCTTCTTTTTTCCTACTGTCCTTTCTTACCTTCCTATACCCATTTCACAATCTTCTCTCTCTGCTATACATCTTTATCTTCCGTTCCCCTCTTCCCTCATTATAACACACTTTATCTTGTCACCATTCTCATTTCATGCTGTATCCCATTCTCTAACTATTATTCTTTGTATTTTTCTTCGCAACATGTTTTCTTGTCAGTCCCCTGCTCTCTCATTCTACTCCACCCACATTTATTTATTTTCTTCTGCTCATTCTTATTTTTCCTGCATGGTATATCTTCTCCTTTCATCTAGTTTGTCTTTACCCTCCTCATATATCTTTCCAACCTTAACCCCTTCTGTTATACATCTTCCTCTTATCCTTTTCCACATATCCTGATTAACATTGTATTATTAACTTTCCTCCCCTCTTCTTATTCATCTTCTCTTTCGTACATCTCTATTTTCCTCCTTTCTTCTCAACCGCCTTCATTCATCTCTACCCTTTCTTTTCCCATACCAATTTCCCTCTATTTTTGTCCATTGTTTTCATTCCCTCTTTTCCTCTCTTCCAATGCCATCCCTCTTTTCCATCTTTTTGCTTCTCCACTAATTCCTATTTTCTCAATATCCACCTACTCCCTAATTCATATTCTTACTGACTTTCTGAGGTTTTCTGGCTTGATACTACAGAATGAGACTATATTGAAATTTGTCTCAACAGAATTATTATTATTATTATTATTATCGTTTATTTGTAACGCACCGACATATTCCGTAGCGCTGTACAAGGGGAGAGAACAGGGAAAAATACAATATTAACAAGTGAAAAATGGAGGGCCTGTTTTGAGCTTAGAGTCTTTCTAGAAAGTGCTTTTTCCCAAAGCACCCTGCAAGACTGAAAACTTGCTACTTACAATCTAAAGGGAATGGAGGAGGCAGAAGTCTGGGGAAGAAAAGTAAGGAATAGCAGGGTCAGGAGGGATATGTGAAAGTTTGCTTAGGTGGGAAGATGTAAGAACTTGGAAATAAGTGGTGGAGGGTACATTTTAGACATGGAGGAGCAAATTGAAATACATGGATTAAGGACAGAGTTAATAACCTTGTTGCTGAAAAGAGTAGTAGTACAGAATGTATAATGACATAAAAAATAGGGACAATAAGGTTAATGGGGACACTTCTTTGAAAATTACATTTAAAATCACAAAAGTACTTTTGCAACTGGATTATTAAAAAATACTTAGTATAATGTAATATTAACTTTTATTTAGTATTCTAAAACTTGCATAACAAAGAGATTTTCCTTACTGGCTCTGTTTACCATCATCATTTGATGCTTAAAAGTCTTATTTGACACTTGGTGTAGAAAGTTGAGATTCAGAGTAGAACTTCTGCAAATGCTGTTTATTATAACATACATTACATATTTATGTGAATTATGTAAGTTAGTATATATATATATATATATATATATATATATATATATATATATATATACATATATATATATTATAACTCTGAATTACACCTCTTTTACTTAGGTCTGGAGTCAGTTTCTATATGCTGGTGAAAATGCTTCTCTGAAGTGGATAAACTCTTTTGTCTCTGATTTACTCGTGAAAATTAAACAGGTAAGTACAGATGGAAAAAAAAAATGTTCCCAATGAAAATCATTTCTGTATTACTTAATTTACAGCTAAAAGAGGTGTAGATAAAAAGGGGAGAATACCTAGTAGAAGTGCATGGAAATGCATTGAATTGAGCTTGAGAAAAATATATATCTAGCAATTGACTTATCTACAAGCCACACAAATACACTGACTCTCAAACATATTATAGAAATAGAAAGAAATTAGATTTTATATTTGTAAAGCAATAAGAAAAAAATATTTCATATTTACAGTATACCAAACTTACTTTTATCAAATGTATTTATGTGCACTCGGCTTTATCATGTGGAAGTTTGGTTCACTCAGACAGCACTCTATGTAGACCCCCATGGTATCCTAAATGTAACCCCCTATGTGCCATGGGGGTCATCAAGAACCCCCATGGTACCCTATGTAACATAGTAACCCTAAACTTAAAAATAAAAACACACACTACGCTATTAAAATAAAATTAAAACACTAAACACTAAAACAAAAAACTAAATCACGCAAAAAAAACATTACAATTAAAAAAAAAAAAAATTATTAAAACTAAGAAAAGAATTACAGGAAAAAAATAATAATTACATAAAAATAACACTACATAAAGTAAAAAAATGAAAGATTGGAATGGGGCCCTAAATGCTAGATATACTGTATTTGTTGCTGATACTCGCAGATAAGGCTGGATCCTACTGAGTTCATGTCTATATCATGTAAACCTCCCTGGATCTGTGTATAATTCACATAAATACAGTATATCAGGTTCACGTCTAATTCAAGCAAAAACTCGTTGTACTAGTCCATATCTGGTATATAGAAACACAAATTGCTAAATTGTACATGGCTAATCTTTTTCAGTTAGAACATGCAAGAAAGGAAAAAAAACGTGTATATTTACTCCACTGTGGTTAGCTATAATGTCATAAAACTCTTTTATATTAAAATTCAAGCTTTTTGTTAAATTATTTTGTTCAATATAGTGATTCAGGGCTACAATCAAGCCAATCATTTGCAGAATGAATGTAAATGTTTAGAGGCTTTTCTTTTAGAGGCTTTTCTATTGAATATTCGTTCAGCATGAAATGAGAAATTAAAGGTCTTCGTCCCAGGAGAGGAAGTGACCTTGATTACATTTTAGCTTTGCAGATAGAATAAGGAAGAACATATTAATTTCCGAATCAGTGTTTTTTTGTGCTGAAAATGTTGATCATAGTGTATATTGTTCTAATAGTTTTAAAAACAGCTAAAAGAAAATATTGTTAGTATAGTGATTTTTCATTCTTATTCATTTTGTTCATATATTCTATATATAGGTAGAATCATTTTTTAGGTTAGCACAAAGTGTACTTTAACAGGCATCTTGTTGGATCTCTATCTACTTTATTCAAACATGCGTACATATTTACTTTTTTATTCCACAAACACCTCTGCATACACCAAGATCCATGTCACACTCCCAAAAAAATATATCCTGTCTTTTGTTTAATTTTCACAAATGTTAATGTTTCAATGTTTGATATACAAAGACAAACCAGGAATATATTGGATGTATGTCTGAATACACCTAGATCCTAGAAGAAAATCCATGTCTAATCATTTTCCAGTTTACACAATTTCAACTAGTTCCAACCAAATCTTTGTCTATTACTCACAAGTAGACCCATGATACTCCAGGTCCTCTTCTAATTAATACAAGTAAATGTGGATCTTGTAAAACCCATGTCAACATACTACGTCTTCATACAATTCTCATCAAACCTATAATCTACGGAACCAAAGCGTAATTCACATCCTACCCGGCAAAGTTAATATCTAATTCATACAACCACCCTAAGAATCCTTGTCTGGTTGACACAATTACCACATCAAAGTCTTATATACAGATTTAGACATATGTCAAATATAAATCAATTTCACAGAGATACATTTGCATCCTCTTGAATTTTTGTCACATAAACACACCTAAGTCTTTGTCTAGATCACAAAATTACGCCTATTGAAATTTACATAAATAGGCAGAAAAAATCCTGGATCCATACATACACACCACAATCTTGGTGAACTCGGAAATTGCAGGATCCAAGTCTAATTCAAGAGATACAGACAGTTCCTGATAAACTCATGTCTAGTTCATACAAACAACCCTAGATTCTTGTCTACTTCGCTCTCTAACATATATACAGTATCAGAAAATATATAGAAATAGAGCCAGAATATGCTAGAAATATGTCAAATTCACACAAATGCCAGACCAATGTCTAATTTATTGAAACAGATGCAAAATATTCCAGATCCCTTTCTAATTCCCACAAATCCACAAAGGTCATGAGGAAGCCATGTGTAATTGACTCAAACATATGCCCATCCATGTCTAATTCATACACTTATACTTCGATCCTGTCAGATCCCTGCAGGATATACAGTTGTGCTCAAAAGTTTTCGTACCCTTGTCAAATTGGTAATATATGTGCCATTTCTAAAGAAAAAATTAGTGGGTATTTATTTTATTTCTTATGGGATTTATATTCAACTGAAGGTTATAACAGAATGGCTCAATCATAAAACAAAACATGTCAACAAAGAAAAAAAATGACATGACCCTGCTCAAACGTTTGCATACCCTTAGTCCTTAATACTGTGTATTGCCCCCTTTAGCACTAATGGCAGTGTGCAGTCTTTTGTAATAGTTGTCTATGAGGCCCCTAATTCTTGCAGGTGATATAGCTGCCCATTCGTTTTGGCAAAATGCCCTCAGGTCATGCAAAGTCTTTGCTCGTCTTGCATGAACCGCACGTTTGAGATCTCCCCAGAGTGACTCGTTGATATTAAGGTCAGGAGACTGTGATGGCCACTCCACAACCTTCACCTTTTTCTGCTGTAACAACTGGAGCGTCAACTTGGCCTTGTGCTTAGGGTCATTGTCATGCTGGAAAGTCCAAGAGCGTCCCATGCGCAGCCTTCGTGCAGAAGAATGCAAATTGTCTGTCTGTATTTTCTGATAACATTGGCACATTCATCTTGCCATCAATTTTCACAAGATTTCCCATTCCTTTAGAGCTCCCCCCCCTCCCCCCAAACATCAGTGAGCCACCCAGGCACAGATCTACCTTTTTGGAGCCCCTAGGCAGTAAAGTCGAGGAGCCCCTGGGAGTGAATGCGCAAGGTCTGCACGCACCCATTTTTTCCTTTTCTGTGTGTGTATATATCACTATTTTGCTGTGTTGCTTACAGACACTTCCATCATTTATACAGCATAGCTACTCATACACATGCTGAGCTATTACTTGTTCTCGTTCTCTTCCTCTCTCCCCCCTCTCTTCTCTCTCTCCTCTCTCACTCCCTCTTTTTCCTCTTTCTACTCTCTGTCTTTCTCTATCTCCCTCTCTCCCCCTTTATTTCCCTCATTCTTTCTCTTTCTCTGTCTCTCTCCATCTCTCCCTTCCCCTCACTCTTTCCCCTCTTTCTCTTCACCTCTCTCCCTCCTCTTTCTTTCACTCTTTCTCCATGTCTCTCTCCCTTACCCTCCCTTCTCTCACTCTCTCTCTCCCACTCTCACTCCCCATCTCCTTCCATATCTCTCACCCCCTATTTCTCCCCCTCTCTCTCTTCCTCTCCCCCTCTCTTTCCCTCCCACTCTCTCTCATTATCTCTCTCCCTTTTTTCTCTCCTTCTACCTCTCACTCTCTCTTCCCATCTGTCTCTCTCCCATATCTCGCTCCCTCCACCACTCTCTCCCCATCTCTCACTCCCTCCCCTCTCACACTCCATTTCTCTCCCCCTCTCTTTCTGTCTCTCTCACCCCTCCATTTATCTGTATGTCTCTCCCTCTTCCACCCTCTCTTTCTCTGATTTCCTCCCCCTTTCTCTTCCTCCCTCTCCTCTCACCCTCTCTTTCTCGCCCTCCTCTCTCCCTCCCCCATTCTCTTTGCCTTTTTCCCCACTCTCTTTTCCTATTTCTCTCTCTCCCTCTCTCTTTCCCTATTTCTCTCTATCCCTCTCCCCCACTCTCTCTCCCTCTGCTCCATCAGTCTCTCCCTCTTCCCCCTCTCTTTCCCTATTTCTCATTCTCCCGCTCCCCCATTCTCTCCCCTTCTTCCCCCGTCTCTCTATCCCTATTTCTCTCTCTCCCTCACTCTCTCCCCCCTCTCCCCCTCTCTCTTTCCCTTTTTCTCGCTCTCCCTCACTCTCTCCCCACTCTCTCCCTCTTCCCCCCCTCTCTTTCCCTATTTCTCTCTCTCCCCCTCTCTCCCTCTTCCCCCTCTCTCTTTCCCTATTTCTCTCTCTCCCCCACTCTCTTCCCCCTCTCTCACCCTTCCCTCTCTCTCTTTCCTTATTTTCTCCCTAATTCTGTATATTGGACATGGATCTTGTGAGATCCATTTATAATTTAGTGCATTTTATGAAGTTTAGGTATGTCTATATGAATCTGACATTGGATTTTGATAGGGTCTGTGTGCATCTATGTGAAATAGGCATGGACCCTCAATATTCTATTTCCATGTATTACCCTTGGATATGGTGGGATTGACTTGTAATATTTTTGTTTTCTGAAGATATGGATGTGTCTGTTTGAATTTCAGATGGATTTTATAGAATTTGTATGCACCTGTGTGACTTAAGCAATGATATGACATATTCTTGGTATATTTCTATATGTTATGGTGGTATCCACTTGTGATTTTGTGATTTTTATGAGATCCAGGTGAGTTGTGTGAATTAGGCCTAGATCATGCATATTGTAAGGAATTTCCTATATATTAAACATGGAGGTGTTGAAAGCCATTGGCATTTTTTTTTAATTTTAGGAAGATCCAAATATATGTGTGTTAATTTACCATGGGTTTGGCAGCATTCATGTTTATCTGTATGTATTAGTAATGGGCCCAGTATATTTTATTTATCAATATTAAACATGGATTTGGTGGGTTCAATTTGAATTTTGTGAAGTATATAGAGATCTGAATACACCTAAATTTGACATAGATTTGTTATGACCTATGTTTATCTGTAGGAATTTGCCATGAATGTGGCATATTGTTTGACTATTATTATACAGTATATTTGACATGGATATGGTGAAATCTATTGTAAACGTTTGAATTGTATGATGATCTGGGCATGTTTGAGTGAATCTAATATGGATTTGATAAGATCAATATGTATCGGTGTCAGTTAGGCATGGATGTGGAAATTCTTGTGCAATTTATTATTTTAAACATGAATTTAGCAGATTCCACATAAAATTAGACATGAATCTGGCAAGGGTATGACTATGTTTATTGACTATTGACTATTTATTGATCATGTATCTGAAATGATCCAGCTAGCGCTGTGTGAAATGGGGAAGGATCTGGTTGGATCTGACAACACAGATACCGTTTTTACCTTCTTTCCATTTTTACACAGATAAAAATAATTAACTAATTTACAAGCAGAAAAAAATGGAAGCTTCTATTGAAATCTATAAAGATTTTTTTTTTTTTATATATTAATTAAGGAGAATAGTGCAAGAGATTTCAAAACGTGGACAGTTTAACCCCTGTCTTCCTCTGCATAACTATGATCTACTTTCTTAAATGTAACTTTTCTGCCCATAGTTCTTCTCTTTTCGCTAAAATATCTAAAGAATGTTTTGGCACTCTTTTTTATTGATTGTGCAATTTTATGTTCTGAGTGGGGTTTTGCACATTGTCCGCCTTTGTTTGCTTTTATATAATTCTCCATTCTTCTCTGACTGTGCCTATTTGTATCTTCTATACAATATTTTTTTTTATTTACAAATGGCTGCAACTTCTCCAGAGTACCAGATTGCTTTTTCCTTTTCTTTTTTGAACATACCTAATGTTGTGTAAAGTAGCATCTAAAAAATGTATTTTTTAAATGTTGCCACTGTTCCTGTACCCCATCCACTAAAAAGGTTTTGTTCTGCCAAGGAACTGCTGAAGTATTTTACCATGTTAGAAAAGTCAGCTTTGTTCTGTAAGGTTAGATGCAGCCTTTCCGTGTATACAAAATCATACTGACTGATGATCAATAGACCCTAAACTTTCACATACAGAAACATCTGAAACTATATTGCTGTTTGCAAGTGGCATCATTGACACAATTAGTTAAGCTTAAGGAAGCTTTATTAGATTTAATAGTCACAAAGACTGTAAAATATAATTACTCCTGGCTAATCCAGCTGTAGGAACTTTCCAGTGCACATCGACACATTCATTTCATGCAGTCTAATCCAAATATCCCAGTAAATTCAGAACTTAAAACTTGTAAGCCCTGTGCTGAAGTACTAAAATGTTGGTCTGCACGTTTTTAGAATACTCCATGTATTTTTATTACATTTTATGTTTCCCTTTCATTACAGGAAGATCCAGTTGATCAAATTAAAATGTATTGTGAAATGCAAACATGGCATAAAAATCTTGATAAATCCATAGTGAAATGCTTTGAGAATTGTGCCATTGACTCTGCACACTTGGCATGCCAGGTAAATCTATTTGTCTTCTAATAATTTGTATAGAGTTGCTTGAATATTCATATTTGTCATTCATTTTACTGCAAGAGAACTAATAAACGTAAATGTAAAAAATTAAGCAGAGAGGATCAGAGAACCTATGTTTTAATTACTAACCTCAGAACACACCTAGAGACTGCTTCGAGGCACCCCTAGAGACTGCTTCGATGCACCCCTAGAGACTGCTTCAGGATGTATTTAGTGCTTTGCAAGTGGATATAGCAAAGCTCCTCTCTGACAGGATGCATTATGTATCTACACAACAAGCTGTCGGTTTGTATTGTAATACATGATATAAACAGTAGACAACAGAACCACAACTACCAGAAATCCCAAGGAGGTTGATCACTTTGTTTGTTCTGTGGAAGGTCACATAATGTACCCAGCTATATGTGAGGAGCAGCTAAAGGTATAATTGATTGTGTATGAGTAGTTCTGGTCCTAGACTTGCCTTAGAGAGTCAGTAACATATTTTTTATGACTTGTACTGAGCCTTAACTCTATCTCTGCCAGTGTAAACAACATAGCTTTCAGGCAACTGGTATGAAAAGCAAATATTAACAGCAGTGTATTGTGTAAGGGTTAACATAGTGAATTAATTAATACATTTATGTGAAAATATAGCATATATTATAGTGTCATCATTAACCACTTTAAAAATGTTGCTTTTGACTCAATATTGTTACTATGATAAGATATTATACCTTTTAGTTTGGTATTATAACATGTACATAGGGTTAAATGTGGTCACTTCTAAAAAACTGGACAACCCTAAAAAAGAAAATACCTTTTTTGAAATAGGAATATCCCCCACCGGTATTCTATGCGCACATAGATGAAATAACAATAACAAATGACCAGAACCAAAGAACACTCCTTATGTTTGTGTCTGAGTAATTTGTGTGCATGACACTTTAAACGTCAATATACAAGGTATAATATATGAGATTGCTAAGAGCACTCACTGATGAAACCACTATGTATATTGAATCAATAGGTTCAATATACTAATGGTGCTGTTTACAGTATCCACCTCATACATCCCAACTGTCCCAGTTTCTGTGAGACGCCCCAGAGTTGGAAATGAAATAAGTATATAAATAGTAAATAAATAGCACATTTGTGTTCACATTTGGATGTCTACAAATAACTAAACAATCATTTCCTGTTCAGAATTCTAAAAATAAAGTTATTGCACTGCATTCTGCGAAAATGGGAAGGTACACGCAAATGAGTTGGGACACATATCCATAGACAGTCACAGTTTCGATCTTAAATCGATCTCATCAGTAAGGGTTTGGTAACTAACTTATGTTATAAATTTTGTGGGAAGGCTGATCCTCTGGGCGAATTAAACATAATAAAAAGCTAGTAAATAACACCTATAGATGCATCCCCTAAAGTGTCCTTCTTTGGCCATTCCAAATGTTGGGATGTATGGCCACTGTTAATTTCCTTATTTTCCTTGTGATATAATGCTCTCTGTTTCATTCTTAGATCCAGGACAATCTCTTGAGCCAACTAAGCAAATACAATTTTGAAAATGCTGGTAGGTTGGTATCAGTTGTAATTAAAAATTCCTGGCCAAAGGATACCCATGGGAGACCAGTTAAGGAAGATCATGAGATTTTGCAACACTTGTTGAGATGGCCTGATGCACATATATTCAAAAAGATTGGTAAGAGATGCTATCATGTATTGTCATAATAAAAAAAACAGTTTAGAGAATGGAGTGAGAGAGAGTGAGACGAAACAGAGAGTTATTATATGCTGACTAATTATGCCTGACAATAAACCTTAAATTAACTTAAATTCACGGGAGTGCTTAAAACACTTTGAGCAAATAAATACCTGAATTATTATTTTATATTCTATCATTTATTCTATAATTATAGAAAATATATAAGAATAATAATTTTATACTAAATAGGCTATCATGATAATAATAATAGGATTTTTTTTTCTTAAATTTTTAATTGCTTTATTTAATTAAATTGCTTTATATTTTTAAGTATATATATATATATATATATATATATATATATATATATATATATATATATATATATATAAAGAGTGAGGTAGCCGTGAATGTCCAGAGTAATCCAGTTGAATCATCAGAGTATTGCAGTATATAGTGATATCTTTTTTATTGGACAAACGTATTCATAATAAAGCTTCAAGCTTTCGAGAGATAATGCCTTTCTTTATCAAGTCAAAAAGCGATACTGATACAAATATGAACTAAAAACAGAAAACAGAAGGAGTTGAAAAAAAAAATGGAAAAACAAGAAAATCAAACTTCATTGACCAGAGTTAAGTGAGAAATAGACCAGCATTGTGAATAATGTCCTGATAGGTCAATAAGTAAGTCTACAGATCAGGTTGTAGATAAGAACACAGCAGAGTAAAATAAAGAGCAATAAATTTCAGCATAGCATGTAGCTTACAAAAACAGTAATAGAAGGGGGGGAGGTATGTGGAATGTGTGAGCTATAAGACATTAAGATAGTGGGCCAGAAAGCCTAAGTCGATATTAATGCCCAAATCCTTTGTATTAAAACATTGAATCATTTTTAATTCAAAAGATTTCCGCTGTTGGATAGTTCTGAAATTCCCTCTGAGTACTTTTATTTTGAGGTTCTGGATGGAGTGATTCTGGGTAAAATGGTGTCCAATTGGAGTACAATAACTGTCTTCATGGTGCTTTTTGATGGAGCTTCGGTGGAGGTTCATTCGCATGTGTAGTTTCTGGCTGGTTTCCCCAATGTAGCACCCCCTTTCACATTATACATTGTATAATGTACACTACATTGGATGATGTACATGAATTTGATACTCTGATGTTGTAGGTCTTGTTTTTGTGTGTGGCTGTGTCCTCTTTGCAGATGTGTTGGCATAGTTTGCAGCAACATTTATTGGTGCCATTTTCTCTGTTATGCTGTTCATTTGGTAATCTTCTGTTCACCAATGTTTGTCTTAAATTTGGTGGCTGCCTAAATGCAAGAATGGGGGATTTTGGGAATATATGTTTCAATTTTGTGTCCTCTGTGAGTTGTGGTTGTAAATCCTTAAATATTTTGCGTATTCCTTCTAGAACCGGATGGTATGTGGTTACTAGAGGTGTACGTGAAGTTGTTTCTTTGGTTTTGTATTGCAACGGGTGTTCCCGGGGTTTTCTGACGGCAGAGTTTACTTTCTAATAATAAAGGGTTTGTAACCTTTCTGTCTGAAGGAGACATGTTCACAAGTTTGAACATATGCAGTGGTATCTGATGGCTTGACTATGAATTATCCCTTGTTTAGTATGGGAGGGGTGTAAGCTAGAGTTAAGGAGGTAACTACATCTGTCTGTAGGTTTCCTATAGATAGATGAATTTAGTTTGCCATTTGTAATGAAAATGGACGTGTCCAGAAAGTGAACCTGTTCTGTGGAGTAATCCATTTTATATTGAATGGATGGGTGAAAGGTATTGAACAACTTATAGAAGTTTTTGAGTTTTCCTTCCCCATCTGTCCATATGATGAACAGGTGATCTGTGTACTCTGCTGTGTTCTTATCTACAACCTGATCTATGCACTTACTTACTGACCTATCAGGACATTATTCACAATGTTGGTCTATTTCTCACTTAACTCTGGCCAATTAATTTTGTTTTTCTTGTTTTTCCATTTTTTTTTATCTCTTTCTGTTTACTGTTTTTAGTTCATATTTGTATCAATATAGCTTTTTGACTTGATAAAGAGAGGCATTATCTCTCGAAAGCTCATAGCTTTATTATGAATACGTTTGTCCAATATAAAAAAGGTATCACTATTCACTGCAATACTCTGATGATTCGACTATATATATATATATATATATATATATATATATATATATATTGTTTGTCAATGTGGCAAATCAGATTAAGAAGAAGCAATGCTGCCCTATTAAGAAAAGTTGCATATACTACTTATTAAATTAATAGCTAAATTTACTTATTTTTTAGTCTTTTAAAGAAACAAAGACAATGTTTCCGTTCTGGTATTGATGAAAACTACATATAAAAATAATGCTTTTTGCAATTGCATGTTATTAAAATAAGTCAGATATAAGTCCACCTCCTTCATCCTCCCCCTGCCACTACTTCGTATCTATTACTGATAAGTATTATCACAGCAAATATATGCTCAGAATTATTTAAGTAAATGACTGTGATGCTGTGATCTCAATTTCACAATCAATTGCATAAATCTCTATTTGTATGTGCTAGCATTTACACCTGATAACACTTTATATACGTTTCAACTCACTAAATTATTTATATATATTTTTTTGAAGAGTAAAAATTGATAATAATAACATTCAATTGAAAAAAATAATAATTTTTTTCAATGTATTTTACAATGATCCTAGAACTTATCTGTGCCCCATACATTTTGGGGTTCCCATCTACTGTAAGTTTGTCTGACAATGCTGTTTATATCCATGCTGTGTTCTGATGTAAAATTAGAAGATGACCGCTTCTATCTTTCTCTGTGTTGCAGGAAATATCTCACACTGTTCTGAAGATGTTCAGTATTTGATAGCCCTTGCAGACTCAGTGTTTCAAGAAGCCACAGACAGTCTTATGAGTGGAGATATATTGTATAAACACCTGGAATGCATTTTAGAGAATAAGGTCCAGTTTTGGAGCCTATGTAAACTGCGTAAGTCTTGAAACCAGTTAACTTTCATATATTTTTAATGTTGATGCCATTTTTATGAACAATATATTATAAGAAATATTTTTTTAATTTCCAGAATTCGAAAATACGGACAATGTCAAAATAGGTAATATAGAAAAAGTTCTAAAGTGGAGAACAGAAGATTTAGAGGCTTTAAAGAGGGAGAATACATTGGTGGACAGTCTTCTAAAGATGTGCCAGTCTGTGGAAAATATTATCAAAGGTACTGAATTCTAGCTTATTTATGTATATTGTTTATGTAACCATAAAAACAAGTACAGGTATACCCCGCTTAAAGCTACCCCGTTTAGAGCTGATTCACTATAGAGCTGTTTTTCCTGCCAGACCACTTTTAATGCTAATCCCTGCTATAACGCTGTTTTTGCCTGCCAGACCCTTCTTAATGCTAATCCCTGCTATATCGCTGTTTTTACCTGCCGGATCCCTTTAAACGCTCTGATTTGCTATTAGAAAACAGAATCCTGGATGAGCCAGAAGCTTCAACATAAATAATTTAAAGTTTATATTTCTACTAATGTTCAGTTTATGTTAGTGTTAAGTTTGCTGTTTCTTTGAAGTTCATATAAAACCAAAAAAGTTAAAATTTCAATTGAAATTGGTGTTTTTTCATCAGTCCCCCTATCCCTATCTTCCCCATGCTAAACTGCCCCTTTAGAGCGGTTTCGCTTAGCACTCCTATTGCCTGAAACCTTATCTACAGCATTAAACGAGGTATAGCTGTATAGGTTTTTGGAATTAGATTTTTTCAAACACATAATGTACAATAGCAGCTAATGTTTTATATATTGATGTGTCTTATTTTTCCATTTTTGGAGTATATATTGTATTCAGATTTTTATAGTATTACTGCCTCATGCCAAGCTCTTTATTATTATTATTATTATTATTACTATCTTTATTTATATTGCGCCAACATATCCCATAGCGCTATACAGGGGTTAAGTAAATGGCAAAAACAGAATTAACACCTTATAAAGAATGGAAGGCCCTGTTTTTGAGCTTGCAATCAAATGTACATAGAGCATGTTTCCAAAGCACCTCTTTGCACCATCTTAATAATCCTCGTTGTATGCTATAGTATTTACAAGTTAAATTTTCACTAGGTTATTTGATGATAAGCAACATATTTGTTATAAGCAAAAAACAAACAAACAAGAAACCTATCATTCTGACAGCCCCATTAAATTCAAAGCCCGTAGCGGCAACGGGACACCTGCGAGGCCTGCGGGCTTGAAATTACAGAACTATTAAATTCCACCATTCCGCAAATAACGGGCCGGAGACATAAATCCGTAAACCATTCATGTGCAGCCTGGACATGATCAATTAATCAAACCTGTAGTTACGTAGTAGACGGAACCAATGGTAAAAGAGATCGTCATCATTACGTCACTGAAAAATGAAGGTTAGATTTCAAAGCCTTACGGGTTTCAATTACGAGTTACAATCGGACCCACATTCCAGAAATAATGCAATATTAATAAATCAGTAAATGTGATATTCTAGTCCATGCAAGTTCCATTATATGTATTAACACATTGATTGATAATAACATGGAAATTAAACATAAAAAAAGTGTTTTGTACTGCAGATTTGCGAGCTTGAGAATGTTGTGCTATTAATTTTAATACCTAACATCACTTTCACTTTCATTATCAGTACAGAAGTGTGTTGATATTTGCATTTACAGTGCTACGGATAGGATTTTAACACCTTTGCAGGTCCTCTCTAGTACCCGTGGACTTTTTGGCTCCATTTGCGGGTTAAGGGTTTTAACGCAAGTGAAATCGTAGCAATTTAATAGCGATTTGTGAACGCAGCCGTTACGGGCTGGACAGAACAAAGCAGTTCAATGTTCCACAATCCGTAGGGTTTTTCCGTCTAACCCGCAGATCGTTAGCAGGTTGCTTTACGGTGCCAATTTAATAGCCGTAAGTCTTGAGGGCTACATTACGGGCTAGGGTTTTACAAACTGAGGGAATTTAATAGGGCTGAAAGTCCTTAAAAGGACAAAAAGTGTGAGTGTGAAAAATGTAAATGTTTATTTTCAGATTATCTTTAGGTTGGAATTAATCACATATTTTGCTTCCTGTTTCAAATCTACAGCAGAATGACCCTTTAGCTGTCTCGCATATTTATATATTTTATTTTTCCAAGTAATTTTGTTTACATTTTCTTGTAATTAATTGTTTATTTTACTATATCAGTGGTGCAGCAAGGGGGAGAGGGGGGAGATGCGCCCCGGGCTGCAGTTCTTTGGGGGCGCTAAAAATGCCAGTTTCCCTCGTGCCCCCTTCCCACAGCTTTCTCATTCCCCCAGTCCCCAGCTATCTCCATCCCCAGGCCTCCTTCTCTCTCCTCTCTCCTCGGAGTCCTTTGACCTGGGAGAGGAGGAGCCACTAGGAAGAAGCCAACGGCAAAGGTGAGAGACAGGGAGACAAGACAAGCATGGACGGAGAGAGAGGGAGAAATGTGCCTAGCTTGTATCTGTACCAACTGATTTGCCCAGCCTGTGTATGTAAGCACCAATGTGCCCAGCCTTGTGTCTGTACCACCTAATGTGCCCAGCCTGTGTATGTAAGAGCCTAATGCGCCCTTCTTTTCTCCATATATACATCCTCCCTTGGTGCCCTAATACAATCTTTTGGATTTCAGTATCATCTATATGCTGATGACACCCAAATCTACATCTCTGCACCCGAACTATCCCCCTCTCTGCTAGCTCATGTTGCCAATTGCCTCTCGAGCATATACTCATGGATGTCTGCCTGTCAACTCAAACTCAGCATGTCTAAGACAAAGCTCCTTATCTTTCCACCCTCTTCCTCAGCTCCCACCCCTCACTTATCTCTCACTGTTGACAATGCCATCATCACTCCCACCTCCCAGGCCCGCTGTCTTGGGGTCCTACTAGACCCTTCCCTCTCTTTCATTCCTCACATTCAATCACTCACAAAATCTTGTCACTTTCACCTATAAAACATATCCAAAATACGTCACTACCTTACACAAGACTCAACTAAAATTCGTATTCACTCTCTCATCACATCTCACCTCGATTACTGCAACTCTCTCCTTGCTGGCCTTTCTATCACCCATCTGTCTCCACTCCAATCCATTTTGAATGCATCCACTAGACTCATCTACCATACTAATTGATCAGTGTCTGTAGCACCTCTATGTCAGGCACTCCACTGGCTTCCCATAGCCTCTAGAATACAATTCAAAAGCATGACCCTAACATATAAAGCCCTCCACAATAGTGCACCCTCCTACATCTCTGCTCTCATCCCAAAATATACTGCCACCCGCCCTCTTCACTCTGCTAATGACCTTCTTCTCGCCTCTACTCTCATCACCTCCTCTCACTCCCGCCTTCAAGACTTTTCTCGTGATGCCCCTATTCTTTGGAACTCCTTACCTCGCTCTACCAGACTATCTTCCTGCCTCAAATCCTTCAAAATCTCTTTAAAAATGCATCTATTCAAAAAAGACTATCATCTTTAACCTCTTCATTCACTATGGATCTATCACTCTCCGGTACCTCACCCACACCCTTTAGAATCTAAGTTTGTGAGTTTTCAATCTTGTGAGGTGCTTTAGGGAAAGCGCAGTGTATATCTGATTTAAAGCTCAATAACAGAGTCTTCCATTATTTTTATTGTGGGGAAATTGTTTATACTTGTACCTAACCCCTGTATAGCGCTACTGAATATGTTGGCACGTTACAAGTAAAGGATAATAATAATAATAATAATAAGAGCCCAATATGTCCATCGTCTGTCTGTACCAGCTAATGTGCCTAGCCTTTGCATGTAAGAGCCCAATGAGCCCACCTGTGTCTGTACTATCTAATGTGCCAAGTATTGTGTCTGTTCGAGCTAATGTGCCAGCTTGTGTATGTAAAAGCCCAATGGGCCCAGCCTGTGTCTGTACCAGCTAATGTGCCCAGCCTGTGTATGTAGGAGCGCAATGTACCCATCCTCTGTCTGTACCTGCTAATCCTGTGTATGTAAGAGCCTAATGTGCCCAACCTGTGTCTGTGCCAGCTAATGTGTCCAGTCTGTGTATGCAAGTACCAATGTGCCCATTCTGTGTTTGTACCAGCTTATGTGCCCACCCTGCTTATGTAAGAACCCAATGTTCTCAGCCTGTGTCTGTACCCGCTAATGTGCCCAGCCTATCTATTTAAGAGCCCAATGTGCCCAGCCTGTGTTTGTACCAGCTAACGTGCCCAGCCTGTGTATGTAAGTATCAATGTACACAGCCTGTGTCTGTACCAGCTATTGTGCCCATCCTGTGTATGTAAGAGCCCAATGTGCCCAGCATGTGTCTGTACCAGCTAATGTGCCCAGCCTTTGTATGTACCAGCTAATGTGCACAGCCTGTGTATGTAAGAGCCCATAGTGCCAAGCATTTATCTGTATCATTCTAATTTGGCCATCCTGTGTATGCAAGAGCCCAATGTGCCCAGCCTTTGTCTTTACCTGCTAATGTGCCCAGCTTGTGTATGTTAGTAATAATGTGCCCAGCTTGTGTCTGCACCAGCTAATTTGCCCCGCCTTGTGTCTGTACCACCCAATGTCCCCAGCCTGTGTATGTAAGAGCCAGATGTGTCCAGCTTGTGTCTGTACCAGCTAATTTGCCCAGGCTGTGTATGTAGGAGCACAGTGTGCCCATCCACTGTCTGTACCAGCTAATGTGCCCAGCCTGTGTATGTAGATACCAATGTGCCCAGGCTTATGTCTGTGCCAGCAAATGTGCCCAGTCTACTGTATGTCTGTACAAGCTTATGTGCCTTGTGTGTGTCTGTAAGAGCCCAATTTGCCCAGCCTGTGTATATATATAATTACCACATTTTTCTTTTTGCACCGGGCTCTCCATGCACTCACTCCACCACTGGAGAGAACAGGGGAAAGGAAGGGAAAAATGAGAGGTAAAGGGAGATGGAGAAGGAGGGAGAGAGAAGGGAGAAGGAGCAAGAGAGAAGGGAGAAGGAGCAAGAGAGAAGGGAGAAGGAGCGAGAGAGAAGGTAAAGGGAGAGAGAGGGAGAAGAAAGAGGGAGGAAGGAGAGAGAGAGAGAGAAGGGGGAGAGAGAGGGAGCTAAGGATAAATGAGAGTGAGAAAGGAGAGAGAGAAGGGGGAGAGAGAAAGGAAGAAAGGAGAGGTAAAGGGAGATGGAGAAGGAGGGAGAGAGAAGATACAATAAAAATGTAAGCCAGGAGCATCACATATAATAGTTGTCAAACTGCGATTCATCGTCACATTTGCAGCAAGAGCGAAAGGAGAAGGAGTTAGAGAGAAGGGAGAGGGAGAAGAAAGAGGGAGAAAGGAGATGGAGAGAGAGAAGGGGGAGAGAGAGGGAGTTAGGGATAAACGAGAGTGAGAAAGGAGAGAGAGAAGGGGGAGAGAGAAAGGGAGAAAGGAGAGGTAAATAGAGAGGGAGAAGAAAAGAGAGAGAAGTGAGAGGGAGAGTGAGAAGTGAGAGGGAGAGAGAGGAAGAGAGAGAAGGAGAGAGAGAAAGGAGAGGAAGAAGGGTGAGAGACAGAAAAGGGGGAAAGAGAGAAGAGGAGGAGAGAGAAGAGTGAGAGAGAAGGGGAGGGAAATCGGGAGATGGCGAGAGAAGGGGGAGAGGGGGAGAGAGAGAAGGTGAAAAGTTGAGAGAAGGGGGAGAGGGTGAGAAAGGGGGGAGAGAAGGGGATAGAGAGAAGGGGGAGAGTGAGTGAGAGTGAGATAGGGGAAGAGAGAGAGGGGGGAGGAAGAAGGAAAGGTGACAGATTGCAAAGGGAGGAAAATAATGGTGTGTGTGAGAGAGAGAGAGAAGGTAGGAAAGGTGAGGAAAGATAAAGAGGAAGCAGACTGATAATGGTTCACTTTATATGTAGAAAACAAATAGACATAGCCATACTATAGCTCCAGAACTTAACACTATAAGTCCATTAGAACAACAAAATGAAAAACAGGAACTTTATGATAAACTGATTCAAAATATATAATGTACTCCAATAAGGTGCTCAATGCATGCAGGTTGGTTAAACCAATACTTCAATATACTTAAGGTACATACTATAATGTCAAAAATTATTTTTTCTATTGACCTTTCTTTGTGTACCCTTTGGGTGCTTAACACCCCTTTACTTCTATCTAGAAAATGACTTTATTTGGATACTATTGATCCTGGACAATGCCGAAAAAATGTATAAAACGTTCTTACAACTACTTAGTACCAAGGTCACAATACTAAGACAATTATGAATATAGAAATAATCAGTTCTATATCAATTAGTCTAGACCTATTCATTCATAAACTGGTATAGTACTATTGTTCTAAATCTAAGCAAATCAACTCTCATCTATCAGGTTATGCTGATGATCCTGTTAATACAGGATACACTGATAATCACAGAGTTAAAAAAATGTAGATAAAAAAGCACATAGTATACATATTATAAAAAAAAACAAAAAAAAACAAAAAAACTATATAGTGGGACACAGGTATTCAATATCTCCAAAAACGGGGTATTTTGACAGTCAATTAAACAACTATATATTTAAACAGAAAAAGTATTTTATAGTTGCAGCAAGAATAAAATTAGCAAATCATTAGAGAATAAATGTATGGGAGGGTAATAACATGTGGCAAAATACAGTCAATTACTTTTTCTAAGGCTATTCATAGCATTGATTTCTTAGAAAACAGACGAAACGGACCGTTGGCACTTTGTTTTTTAGTGGGGCAGGTTCTAATCTCAAAAATATGGCTTAATGGGTTCAAGAGTCAATTTCTACAAGGAAAAGGAGTGTGGAGAGAGGGAAACTGAATGGCAAGTATTTTTTTTGCCACATGTTATTACCCGCCCATACATTTATTCTCTTATGATTTGCTAATTGTATTCTTGCTGCAACTATGAAATACTTTTTCTGCTTAAATATATAGTTGTTTAATTGACTGTCAAAATACCCCGTTTTTGGAGATATTGAATACCTGTGTCCCACTATATAGATTTTTTGTTTTTTGTTTTTTTTATAATATGTATACTATGGGATTTTTTATCTGCATTTTTTAAACTTTGTGATTATCAGTGTATCCTGTATTAACAGGATCATCAGCATAACCTGATATGGGAGTTGATTTGCTTAGATTTAGAACAATAGTACTATACCAGTTTATGAATGAATGGGTCTAGACTAATTGATATAGAACTGATTATTTCTATATTCATAATTGTCTTAGTATTGTGACCTTGGTACTATGTAAAGTTGTAAGCACTTTTTAAAAAAAAATCGCCGTTGTCCAGGATCAATAGTATCCAAATAAAGTCATTTTCTAGATACATACTATAATCCAGAAAAAGTCTATGTAATAAGGTCCCTTTATCTCATTTCAGAGACCTCCTGACTGAAGGGCTATGGTGTGCCCCACAAACTGGCTAAATGCGCTATAATAAAGTGTATCAATGTCCAAGCAAACATAGACTAGTCAAATATATGTATATAACCAAACACAAAACAAGCAATAGTAAAATTCACACAGCTAAAAGCTTTAGCCTTATTTATTCATCTAACTGTGCAAAGTTCGCAGGAGCGCCTTCGGCACTCATTTCAGTCTAAGTCCTACGTGTTTCAATGCCTCAACTGCTCGCCTCGCTTTGTGTGGCTCGCAGTCTGATGACAAATCTCCCACACCTCTTCCCTCCCTCTCTCCTTCCTCCACTACTCAGTAGATAAAATAGATCAATGTCAAAGCTAGTAATATAAATACATAGGCCCTCATTCAATTTCAATTTGGCCAATTGAATAGGGGTCTAAATAGGCACATAACATATATTTTTTAAAGAAGTTTTTAGTTAGTAAGCATTAACCAAAAACTTCTTTAAAAAATATATGTTATGTGCCTATTTAGACCCCTATTCAATTGGTCAAATCGCAATTCAATGAGGGCCATAGACATTAGTATAAGTACTCAAGTCAGACAAAATGGAGGTATACTATATGCAAGCAGAATCTTCAAAATGATAACTGTCTCTAAAGGTGGCTATATCTTTATGACTACAGAGCTGGTTATGTTCTTAGTTTGTTACATACTTCAAAAACATGTGAGGATTTTCCTAAAACCATGATCCTTTAATTTCCTGCTTGACAAGGCAGATAAGCAAAGTCAATGCACCTAACTGTGATTGATTCAATATCCAAGGTCACCTACCACTTGACTGATTACTTTCAGATATGGGATTTGTCATAAAACAGCATATGTCATATGTATTCTTTTTCTGTCCTTGACACATATCACATTTTTGCCCTTCAATACACTTCCCTCCCACTATTCCATTGTCTTTTCACTCTCAAAATTAATTTTAAATCTACTGGTGGTCTAAAAGAAGCCATGAAAATCAGCAGAACATAAACTGCAAGCCTTTCCTTTCTGTGAAATATAAAACTGTCAAGAGTTTTGTGTGTGTGTTTGCATTGTTCACTCGTGTTTGACTCTCCATGACCTCATGGACAGCAACACACCATACTGATCCACTCGGTATTCATGGCAGAGATACTGGAGTGGGTTGCCAGTTCCTTCTCTAGTGGGCCACAGCATACGGCTCCTGGTATTCATGGATAGTCTCCCGATAGTCTCCCATCCAAGTACATACACAAGTGCGTGGCATCAGGGTGGTGTGACTTCTTGGTTCCCGGACTGGAATCGAACCCAGGTCACAGCGGTGAAAGCACCGAATCCTAACCACTAGATCACCATGGTCTTTCAAGGGATATCAAAATTGTTTTCAGTTGTCTAACTGTGTACAATAAACATATTTACACCATAGGTTCCTTGGTAGACAAACTGTGTAATATTATAATGCAAGTAGCTATATATGTATTATGACATAATTATTATTATCCTTTTTATCTTATCATGCAGATTACTTTTCAGAGACAATTATTCACTTTCATATAAATCCTAGTCATTAATGGATTTATTTTTGTCAAATCTGTTGCTAAAGTAATGAGCTAGAATATTAAATCTCTTCAATTGTTTAAATACTAAGGGCCCTATTAAATTCCAAGCATTTAATTACCTTTAAACAGCCCGTAAGTCAGCAGGTTAGAAATTTGCAACAGTTACAGAGCATTTAAATTGAACAAGCCCGCAACTACATGGCTGAGAGCCAAAACCGAAACCATGCACCCGTGAATAGCATTTCAGGGCATGATCCTGATCAATTGAGCAAGGTCTTAACTAGAAACAGCCAATAGTAAATGAGACCGTCATCATGACATCCTCCGTAAAACATGGCGATTAAACGTCAATCAATTAGCATTTAGAAGTCCAATATGCAATCGGGCTCGCAATACAGCAATTTAAAAATCAATAAAAATGAATGAAGAGACTGTTATAGCCCATGTGGGTGGCCTGATATGTATTAACTCCTTGATTCCCAAGATTGATATAACAGGTCATCAAAACCTGAAAATAATAATGTTCTATTACAGATTTGCGAGCTTGAGACTGTTGTGCAATTAATTCTAATGTCTTACATTGCTTTCCCTGTATTTTGAAGTGCCGTATTGATTTTTTTAATTTGTTTTTATAGTGTTACGAACAGGTGTTTAACCCCCTTGCAAGCCCTCTTTAGTACTCATAGGATATTTAGCTACATTTACCATTTACAGATGTGAAAACAATTGCGGGCTGGAGGAATTGTAGAAATGTAATGTATGAAATGTAACGACTTGCGATTTTAGCAATTGTAACTTTTGCGGGCTTGACAGATCAAAGGCTTAGATGAGTTGAAGTTACAATTTTGACAACCGCAGTTGCTTTTCAGCCTGTAACCCGCAAATCGATTTGCAGGTAGCTGGAAGAGGCCAATTTAATAGCAGCAACTTTTTAGGGCTACATAACGGGCTACAGTAATTGCAATTTTGACCATTTAATACAGCCCTAGGTCTTTCTGTGATAAGACTATAAAATAAATTAGATTTATGTCTCATACTCACTATCCTTAAATCCAATAAGGAGTATTATTTAGCTGGAACTAATTACCTATGGAGCCTTAGTTTTTTTCCAGTGTATGTTGAGATATATTAAACCAAAAGCATCAAAAGCAAAACATAAACAGTAAAGGTATATGACTTGGGAAGTAAAAACATACCATAATAACCTTTTAACCTTATCTGAGTCTTTTTTTTTCTTTTTTTCTTTTAGATATTACCGTTTTGAATTACACATACAGTAGTATTTTGCATAGTCACATACATGTAAGAGCATCCTCAATCAAAGGAAAATAGAGAATATTAAGTAAAGAAAAGCAGAGACTAGAGAGAAAGAAGAGAAGCAAAAAAAAAAGGTGTGAGGGGGGGGGGGAGAGCTTATGGAGTATATACCCATTGTTTATTATTTTAATCCTGAATCTCTACCATCCAACACAAAGGGTCCAGGTGTCCCAGAATGAAGCCCATTTTCTATGTGTAGGATCTAGGTCGGCTGAGATAATGCTTATAGAATAGATAAATTTGAGTTTTGCCAAACCTCACTATATGCAAGAATTGTAGATTTACAGGATTTGGCTAGTATAATTCGCACTGCCAAAAACACTTGGTTTGATAAAAGCTGAGCTTCTTTGCATAGACCCTCTATAGGAAGGCCTAACAGAACTTCCTCCAGCCTTTGGGGAATGCTGCGATCCCACATTCTCTCCAAAATATGATAGGTCTCTGACCATATATGGGCAATCTTTGTGTAGTCCCAGAGGTCAAGTTAAAGGGTGCCTAATTCGCTGCAACCCCCTGAAGCAGTTGCCATCTAAAGAGGGGTTGGAAATTTTAATTCTGACAGGCGTCAAGTACCACCTCATGATAGTTTTGTGCGCATTTTGCCTCAGAATAGTGTTTAGTGAGGAGTCAGCAACTTGCTTATGAATTTTGTTCCACTGCGCATAGGTCAAGGTGATGGCATGTTCTGATTCCCAAGAGTGCTGATGGTGGAGTTTAGATGGTATGGACTGGTCTAATAGGAAATTGTATATAGTGGATATATTACAATTACCATTAGGATTATTCATATAGCATTTTTTGAAGGGTGTGGACCTAGCTAGAGTATTACATTTGAGTATCTGAGTAACAGTGACATGTACCTAGGAAAGATTGAGCCATTTCTTCAAAGGTAGGTGATGTTGGTCTCTGAACATAGGGGAACCATTCCTGATTCCCCCTTAGGAGATCAGCAGTTATAGTTAAATCTTCATCTAACCACCATTTCAATTGTGATAGCCTATTAATCGGTGTAGTGTTCTGGTATAAGCATAGGGAGGTGAGCCTTGAACCTGGCACTTTAAGTGGTATACTTTTATGAGTTTGAATCAAGATCGTCAATGACTGAACTACACAATTGGGGAGGGAAGAATTGTTAAGTTTATGGTGTAAGCTAAGCCATAATACTTGGCTAATACAGAGGTCTCGTTCCCCAAGGATACTTTTTTCAATCTCCACCCATACTGGCAGTTGCCCTTTGCTTAACCATTTGGTTATTTGGGCCAATCTAGCGGTTTTACAATACTTCAATAAATCTGGAAGGGCTAGCCCTCCCCTGAGTTTGGGTGCCATCATGACGCCGTCTTATTAATCCTTGTTTTTTTGCGAACCCAGATAAAGCGAGAGATTGCCTTCTGAAGAATCAAAATGTCCTTAGTCTGGACCGCTGTCGGGATAGTGCAGAAGAGATACAGCAGCTTGGGTAATAAGTTAATTTTGATGGCATGAATCCTACCAAGCCACGTGATTTTGTAAGAAGACCATATGTCGATTTCATGTGCTAACTTTTTTAAAGGGGGGGAAAGTTTGCTGAATACGTTAGGCCAGATTGTCTAGGAGTAAAACCCCAGATATTTAAGGTGGTGTTGGACCTATTTAAAGGAAAAGTTCCCTACCAGATGATCTTCTAAATGTTTTGGTAAGGAAACATTCAGCACTTCACTTTTGCTTGGGTTAAATTTAAAACCAGAAATGCCGCCAAAATGCTCAAGAACATGAAATAAGTTAGGGATACTAGTAAATGGTTCAGTAACAGTAAGCATGACATAATCAGCAAAAAGGCTCAATTTGTGTTCTGTCTCTACTACCTGGATAACCTTTATGTTCAGGTTTTCTCTAATAGCAATAGCCAGGGGCTCAATGCATAGAGAAGAGGGGACAGGGGACATACCTGGCGAGTCCCTCTAGCTATCTTAAAAAGGCGAGATTTGAACCGCTGTTATGCAACATATGCTGTAGGAGCTGAGTATAGTGCTAAAATACCCTTCACTAATCTGTCACTCAGGCCAAATTTTTTAAGGTCTCAGCCATATAAACCCAATCAATTCTATCAAAGACCTTTTCTGCATCAAGGGAAAGAAGTATCAATGGTGTCTTTACCAATGCCACAAGCAAATTTAAAATACGCCTGGCTACCTGGCCTGGATGTATCAAACTCTGTAAAATTTGGGAGAGTCTATTTGCTATCATTTTAGAGTATAGTTTGACATCACAGCTGATCAGGGAAATAGGCCTATAGCTCTTACATTTGGACAAGTCCTTGCCTTCCTTATGTATAACAATAATTTTTGCCTCTAACAAAAAGCCATTGAACATTGCTTGTAAATGAAGCGATAACGTATCAATAAATTGTTTGTAGTAAAAATTGGAAAACTCGTCCGGACAAGGGCTTTATGTGACTTGGACTCTTTTATAGCATTTTTAACTTTGTTTAGGGATATTGGGACATCTAATAACTCAGATCTTTCCACATCAGGTTTGGGAGGCTAATGGAGGACAAAAAGTTATCAATTTGACTTACGTGATCTATGGAGCCTGAACTAGGAGGTGCTGAGTATATTAGTGTAGAATTTTTCGAAATGCCTCTGTGATGTAATTTGGCCTGTGAATGATCCTATCATTCCCCACCCTTAATTTGGGGATGAATGAGTTTGCTTTTTGTTGGTTGAGCTTTTTGGCTAGCATCTTATCTGGTTTGTTTGCGTAAGTGAAGTATTGAGATTGAGTTCTTTGTAACACAGTGACCACCTTTTTTCTGAGAATCTTGTGTAAATCCTGTTTAAGTTTATGGATTTTCCCTTGGGTCCCAGGTGGTGGTAGAGAATGGTGAATAGCTTGGAGGGCAGATATACTACCATTTAAAGTATTGATTTGGGCTAAATCTCCAATTTGGATACATATGCCTCTAAACACTGCCTTGTGCGCAGCCCCCCACTCCTGCATGATCTTCTTCCCCATCACCATTCAAATCAAAGTATTTCACTAGGTAGATATGAATCTTGTCCCTTGTTTCTGTATCATTAAGAAGGGCCGGGTTTAGTGCCCATGAGGGAGATCGACCCTTAGGTAGAAGGTCACTTAAAGAAATACTGGTTATTTCATGGTCAGACCATGCAATGAGTCGGATTTCAGCATCCAATAAGTTTGGGGCTAAATGTTGCTGAATATAGTCGATGCTGGAGTGTGAGTCATGCCTGGTGGAATAATGAGTATATTCCCTTTCATTAGGATGTACCATTCACCAGGCATCAAGCATACCAAAGTTTTTAAGCAATAATTTTAAAGATTTGGTAGCTGAGGGAATCACAGGCGGGGAATTGGAATTTGATCTATCTTTTGCCGGGTCTAAAACCCAATTAATGTCCCCACCCATGATCCATGCTGAGTGTTGCCAGTCATACGTTCTCCCTTCTTGCAAGACATTCAATTTGAATGGGAAACCCCAGGTGTATCTCCATCCCTGGGCTAATATAATCTCTAAGATAGTTTTCAACAGTCTCCTTTTATACAGGGTGGTCGGGTTGTCCGCCATCAACCTCTAGTATGCCCGGTCTTGCCACCTTCATAAAGAGATCTTTAGTTGTATAGTAGTGTAATCTCGCGATCACATCCCTAGGTCTTTCTCTAGGAGAATTGCGTCCTGCCAGGGCTCTATGAATGCGATCCATTCTGAAGGCTTCTTCCTCCAGATTTGGCAGCAGTGTTTTGCAGAGGTCCAGCATATAGTTGGGGGTGATCTGTTATCATTTCTGGTAAGCCACGTATGTGGACATTTTGATGGCAGGATCGATTCTCTAGATCCTCATGTGCATATTGGAGTTGCCTTTGCTCATCCCTCAAAGCAGCCACCTCTCCCTCCAATCGGTTATGTGCTTCCAGCAGGTCATAATATTTTGCCTCTATTTCCGTCACCTTAGAATCAACTGCTTTTATTTCCCCGGTCTGGTCTCCCGCCACCTTCTGGATTTCCCCTGTAATCTTTGACCCGAAGGAATTAATCAAATGCTTCCGATCCTGGATATCTGCCTTTGTGCTTGGCGCTGTGGCTTCCATATTTGGTGCTAGTGAACTTTTGGGCGATGCAGAAGGTTGTTGGGTAGACTTGGGACTTGTTCTTGTCATGCAATACTCCTGTATGGATTTAAATAATCTCTGTGTTGAAATCCCTTTTATTCTAAACTTTACACATGAGAGCCTGCAATGAGCGCCTGCGGCGCTCATTGCCAAAGTGCTAAGGTTTAACAGCTCGCCTCGCTGCGTGAGGCTCGCCTGCAATGAGCGCCTGCGGCGCTCATTGCCGAAGTGCTACGGTTTAACGGCTCGCCTCGCTGTGCGAGGCTCGCCGGGCAATGAGCGCCTGCGCCGCTCATCGCTAAGTCGTACGCACTACGCAACACAGCGTGACGACGAATCGTAGTTGGACAATTATAATATGTGATTTGGACCACTGCTACCAAGGGGGGCCAAATTTATTTTTTTGCACCGAGGCCCTCCGTTCACTAGCTCCGCCACTGTTGCTAGACGTGAGCGAAGGCGGATACACCCAATTTAATATTGATGTTAAGTCTCTGAAAGATGCATATGTTATAAATTATGTAGTAGGGCATACAGTAGGTAGGTCAGAAAATTTTAAATGCAAATATAAATTCAAGACGGCACTGTAAAGCTCTGTAAATGCTAGGGATCATAATGGGGGACATGAGGATTAATAGCAACCCCCTCTCAAGCTTGCACATCAGCCCAAATCCGATATTTCATTAACTGTTTATTTTCCGTCCCGCAGCCTGGGCGGGTCTGAGGTGCTCCAAGCCCTCAGGACTTTGTCCACGGATATTTGACATGAATTAAAATAAAATGTATTTTCGGATTTGAGTGTAGGGGTATGTTGTGCTATGAATGCTAACACCTACAATCACTTTATCGTCTCCTCAGAGTGCAGGATGGCTATATTATGTGCTTAATTGTGTGCTTGCGGGACCTTTTTGGTGCAAGTAAGCTGCGGCTCTGTTTTAGCCTTGCCGAGAGGGTTCCCGGAGCAATTGAATAGCAACCGGGACTTTCTTGCGGCAGAAACTCTTGCGGCCGTTTAAGATCAAAGGCTTTCCTGCGGCGCGTGCGGCCGCAAGGGATAACAAGGCGCCGGCCGCAAGCCTGCCGGAGCCCCCGGCCGGAAGGGAATAGAATAGGCAAATAGCCTGCGACCGGTCCTTGCGGCCACGCATCTCCTACGGCCGTTAATAGAATGAGGCCCAGTGTGTCCAAACAGAGGGCTATTATACCTCAAAGTCCAGCCCCAGCATCCATATTATAATTATGTTTATATATCTCAAGCCCACACCAAGATCACACTCCCTTTGTAGTATAATATACTAGTGAAGTTAGCAGACCTCACATAGAATAACTCGCATTGGAGGTGGATTAAGGTCTCAGCATTTGAAAGGGTAAGACTATACCTATAAATGTTGCTTGACTCCTTTGAACAACACAATAATGCAGGCAAATTATTACCTGTACCCACCAACAAGTGATTAGTATATGTAGGTAATATCTATACAAGTGATGTTTAGCAATATGAGCAATATGACAGTAATCCATGTCAAAAATAGATGCACTAATAGTACAAAAAAAGTACAACAATTGTGTCAATAGAAAAATAGTACCAAACGCGTTTCAACCTTTTGCAGGCCTTTCGCAATGGTGATATGTAAAAAGTTAAGTTTTACAATTTTATTTTCTTGTTGATAATCTGATAAGAGAGGTGTGCCCTGTAACAAGCGGTGTGCCCTGTATCTGTCTGTTTATTTTGATTTTTGCTATTTGGTGTGAATTTTGGTCTATATACCTGGAGCCATCACACAATTTTTCTTGTTTGATTTCATGCAAATTATTCGTTTCTTTTCCTTCTAGTAAATACTTCAAATGTTCAGAGAAAACATTCGGGAAATCTAGGCTCAAGAAAACTCAACAATCTTTTGTCTGTTAAGAAAATAGGTGTATCGTCACTTCAATCATGCGAGGGAATGGACCAGTGTATACTAAACCCCTCTATAATGACCATGGCTGCAAATCTTCATAATTACAAAGAAAGTCATATTTTCAATATTTTGTGGAAAAGGGAAGCCTATGAACTTGCAGAGAAATACCAGAAAGGCGACCAAGAAGATGATGACCATGGTAACGATGATGATGGTGAAAGAGAGCATTGCAAGGATTATGAATTGAGCTTAGAGAAAATGGAGAAAGAACTCTTCACTCCCTGTTTTAAAAAATACCAAACAATTTCAGGACGCCTTAAATCGGGAGCAGTGAAATTAGTGGTAGTGGACAACTTTTTTAATGATTATAGAAATCGGTATAAAGAACTGCGCAGGGAACTGCAACACATGTGCCATTTATTGCAAATGAATAAAAATCAATGGATTGAAGAACGTGTTTTGCAGATTGAGCAGTATCACCAACTCCATGTTGCATTTAATTCAGCCAAGATCATACAAAATTTGAAAAATTATTTTAATATTTCTGGAAATTTTGAAGCTCTTGAAAACCTGCTACAGTTTGTAAGTAAATGCTCTTTGAATCATGAGGTTGTACTACTAAATATATAAACGTGTGACAGAGGATGTATCAGATTGTACATATTGGCCCTGAACCCTGTTGCCTTTCCAAAGAAAACAAACATGCAGCACTTTCTGAGTAGCTCAGACTTAAGTTAACATAAAAAGGTTCTATTTCTTGAATAACTAAAAATGACACATATAATAAATATAACTGCAAATGGTTGAAAAAAAGTTAAAGTGCCTTAAAATTGATAGAGAAGCTAATGTAATTTTAGGAATAAATTAACCAAATTATCCACTCTCTGGGGTATTGGTATTATCAACAGCAATTGATTAAATGGCCACAGATCTACACCATTCAGACACTGGAGCACACAGCAGGAAGTCTGCTACAGCGGGCCCTCCTGTAATTGTGCAAACGTAGTGGAGCTAACCAGCACCGGGCAGAGACCTATAAAGGCAAGATCTTGAAATTATAACTAAACATTATAAATCAAGTATATATTGGTCCTGGAGATGATACCTAACTGAATAAAATGGCAATTGTGACATTTACTTAAATTTAACTGTACAATTTTTAAATGTTTGCGACTATTATATTTTTTTCAACTAGGCATTTTCTTCTTCTGTATAACTTATTTACTTACTGTTGATAAAACATTACCTGCCACAGTGTATCTTTCAGTTAATTTATAAATAAAATAACTATCTTTTATCTAAATTTAAGGCACTTCCACTTATTTTTTTGTTACAGCCAATTGTATAAATGTTTCCTTTATGCTTCAGTTCGTTAATAATTAGACATTTTTGTGCAACCTTAAGGTAGAACTAGTGTCAAATATATTTTATTTGTTTTTATTCTTTTTAAGCTCTATTATTTTTAGACTAATTTACTAATCTTTTTAGCAGCACAGTCCAGGATATATTACATTTTGAAATCTAACATACAGCAGTCTTTCATTAAAGTTAAAAGAGCCAAAAATGTAACTGTCATTTCTTTACCTTGCAGGCTGATAACTTTGATAAGTACAAGATGAAACCATTGTCTTGTATCAGTTCAGTTCTGAAGACAAAACAAATTCTTTCAGAGATAACAGAAGAACGAGCTGAGTGCCTCCAAGAAGTTGTTTTAAGAATAGACTTTGTCAACTGGGTCACAGAATCATTGAGAGGTGAAGCACATTATATTATAATATTGTTTATTCTAATGTCTGCCATATTCATATGGGACGTAGTAAGCGGCTGAACAAAATATATTATTTTAAATGTATATTACATGCCGAGTGTTACTTCATCTGACTGGGTGATCGTCTTGGTGAGTTCAAAAACAATTTATTTTCTTTAAATGACCATAATGTTTTCTGAAAATAAACACTATCACATACAGTATATAGTTGTGAGCATACAAGTTGTTGCTAACGCTTGCGGGCTCGCGTAGCGAGCCCGCGGCCCTTGCGAAGTCCATTAAAGTAGGTATATTTTATCTCCTTCAGATGATATTCTGACAAATGTCATGCATTTGCTTCTTTATGCTCCATATTAGTCAATTACTAGGTTGTGTGACTTCGATAAGTAATCCTAGAATATTAAAACATATGCAGCCTTATTAAATTGCGATTTGCCCAATTGAATAGGGCTCTATATAAGCACAGAGCATATTTATTTTACAGAAATTTTTAGTTAGTGAACTTCTATCCAAAAGCAAGGTCTTCACTAACTAAAAACTTCTGTAAAAAAAATATGCTCTGTGCTTATTTAGAGCCCTTTAGATTTGCCGAATTGCAATTTAATAAGGCTGATCACATATATAGTTGTGAGCAGGCGGGTCGTTGCTAATGCTGCGGGCTTGCGTAGCGAGCCTGCGGCCCTCGCAAAATTTACGGACTTACGAGAAACAAATACGAGACGCAGGACTTACAAAAAAAAAAACTTTACGACCTCGCAAAAATACAACCTTACCACCCGAAACCCGCGCACATGAAAACATTAACAACACAATAAATACACACAACAAATACATAAAAAGCTTATCTACAGCAAGGGGGGGCACCCAGGACCTCGAAAACTGAAGTTACACCTCAATTTCACTCGAAATACAAGAGTTTAGACACCCGAAAATCCCCTAAGCGAGAGAAAAAATGGCCGCCGAAAAAAACGAAAACGAGGCTACAGGAGTCCAAAGACGCAAAACTCAACCAAAACACCTACGGATTTTCCGAAAAAGACGGACGCCATACAAGAACAAGGATGCCAAGTTAGCCACATACGCGTACCACTCATTAGGCGCCATTTTACAACACTAACTTACACAATGCGGAAGTACACAGCTACCCTAACGGATTTGGCTCGCGCACGCACACTATTTACACTGCACACTGCACACATTACTGACACTTACACAGCAGCTCCACAGCGCTCAAAACACACATTGTATGCTGCAGCAACATGAAAACAGATTGCCAGCTCTTCTGCCCAACGCTTCCTGCATATATGACTTCAAAATAGGAAAAGTATATTCATGTATTATTTTATTAATTATTGCATTAGCATTAGCAAAAAAAAACAATGCTCATAGCAGACAAACAACCAACAACCTCGCAATTAGCGCCGAAGCATCTTGGAACACCAAGAAAATTTACCGCCCTTACAATCCTATTGCCGTCATTTTTTGACAGGCAAGTCGCTAGTGGTTTATAATACTAAAAAAACATATTACAATGACCCATTAAGATTAAGCATTAAAAATCAGTGAGTTAAAACTTTTGTCATGTAACAAACCAAAAATAAAAACCATAGCAAAAAGATGGTTTCACTTACCGTTTAACAAACCTATGAGAGAAAGCACTGTGTATTCAGTTTTTATGTAAACTTTCTCATGTGCTTTGTTATATGCAGCTTTAAGAAATTGCAAACACAGTGTTTGAATACCTCTGTATATCACTGTATAGCTGGTAAAAGCAAAACCTAATGGTTTTAATGTGATCTTGAAGTAATTCTGATAGTAAACATGTAGTAAATCAATCAATAAATAAAACCAAGCTTCCTGGCTTGGAAAAGGGAAAAAAAATATCCTAAAATGCTTTGCTAGTGTGGACACAATCACTGGCTACAAGGTGGGACCAACTAGGCCTCCTGAATATGTTGAGGCTGCAGAGGCCCTGAGATTAATGGAGAGCAGTTCTGGTGAATTTATAATGCAGAAAGCAAAGCCCTTCAACTGCTGGTTACCAAGTCTAAGAGGAGTGGGAGCACAGTATTCGTTAATATATGGTCTTTAATTTAATATTACCCTTAAGAAATGTGCTTCTTGACTTAGAACTCAAAGATCTATGTTCCATATGTCTGCCTAGTCTCACTATAACTCATGTTTAATGTACATTTTTTTGCTATTACTAGTACTACCTGATAAAGTTTAGCTTCGGTTTACTGTTGTTTAGCCATTCAGTTGTGTCTGACTCTTCATGACTCTATGAACCTCAGCACACCAGTCACTTCTTCAGCCACTGCCCCTCTGAGCTCCCTCAAGCACTTGTTCATTCCTTCACCTAATCCGTCTTCTCCTTTGCCACCCCCTTCTTCATAAATGCCTTCAATCTTTCTAAGCATCAGATTCTTTTCTAGGGAATCCTGCCTTCTCATGATCACTTTCAGTCATCAGAGTAGTATCATCAACATATCTGAGGATATTTATATGTCTCCCAGCAATATTAATTCTGGTCTTGAATTAATCCAACCTGTTTACACATTATTTATTACTCATATAAGATGAATACATAAGGTGACAATATACAACCAATGTTCTGCTCTGACAGTGGCTTCTTGGTCGACATACAGATTCCTTAGGCATCAGATTAGATGGTCTGGTACCCCCATCTCTTTAAGAATGTTCCACATTTTGTTGTAATCAAAACAGTTAAAGGCTTAAAAACAGTCTATGAGTAAGAGATAAACATTTTTCCGGAACTCTCTTGCTTTCTCTATTATCTAACGGACATTGGCAATTTCTTCTATTGTGCCTCGTAAAACCCGGCTTGCACATCTGGTAGTTCCCTGTCCATATATTGTTGGAGCTGAGCTTGCAGGATCTTAAGCATTACTATGCTATTGTTCTATAATTGGAACACTCTTTAGCCCTGCCTTTTTTGGGATTGGGGTGTAGACTGACCATTTCAAGTCCATTGGCCACCAAATGTGTTGCCATAATGCAAGTGACAGTTTCACCGCATTAGCTTGTAGGATTTGAACTGTTCAGCTGGGGTTTCATCATTCTCCAAGATGTCTAATTCATTGAACAAACTATTTAGATTATCAATGATGTCAAGATCCTTCCTGTATAGATCTGTGTATTTCTGCCACCTCTTCTGTATTGGAACTGCTTATGTTCCCAACCATTTTCGTCTTTTACCATGCCCACTTTGACATAAAAGTTTTTTTTGAGATCCCCAATTTTCTTGAAAAAAATCTCTTTCCAAATCTGTTATTTTCTTGCATCGTTTTACATTGCTCATTATAGAATGTATCTTTTATCTCTTCTTGCTACCCCCTTGAATACTGCATTTAGTTGTACAAATCCTGTCCCCGAAACCTTTTGCTTTCCTTATTTCCTGGGCTATTTTCAAAGCCTCATCAGATAGGCAGATTGCTTTCGATGAGGGAAATAATCCCAACAGTTTCTCTCAGGAAATTATGTACCACACATACCCATTCGGTAGTGCACTATGCGATCTGAGAATAAATTAATTCATTCTTATTGTAGTAAAAAAAACAGCTAGATGGGTGCATTCTGCATAAGTGCACATGCTTGAGTTGGCAGGCATAACAGTCTAGTAAATTGGTTTGTACCAGCATCTCAAGGTTGCAGGTTATCTTGTGTAAAACAAAAAAGAACATTAAGCAGAACGCCAAGTTATATATCTAGAGTCTCATTCAATTAGAAGCCATCATCTCGTGATATACAGGCTGTATGTCTGCGGCCCTGCTGCCGGCTTGAACTCAGCTACAATTACGGTGCTATTCGATTGAACAAGCCCGCAATTTACGGGCTGAAAGCCAAAATTGTAAACCATGCACTTGTACGTAGCATTTCAAGGCGGGTACATGATCAGTTCAGCAAGGCCGTAACTACCGATTTAGAAACAGCCAATAGAAAACCGTCATCATTTTGTCAGTATAAGATGGAGGTTACATGTCAATCAATAAGCGTTTAGAGGTCCGATATGTGATCGGACTCGCATCCGGCAATGTACAAAATAATAAAAATAATTCCGGATTTGCGAGCTTGAGACTGTTGCGCAATTAATTCTAATGTTTTCATCGCTTTCCCTAAGTCTTTAACCCCTTTAAGAGTCCTCTCCAGTACTCGTAAGATTTTCTTCTACATTTGCCGTTTACGGGTGTGAAAACATTTGCGTGCTTGCGGAATTGTAGCAATTAAATTGTGATTTGCGATTTTTGCGATCGTAACTCTTGCGGATGGGAAAGATCAAAGGCTTAGATGGACTGTAAGTTACTGTTGTAACAACCGCAAGGATTTCAAGCCCGTAACTCATAGACCGTTTGGAGCTCGCAAAAAGACACCAAATGAATAGCACTGTAGTTTATGGGCTACGTTACTGGCCCCCGGAAGCTACAATTTCTCAATTGATTGAGACTCCTAGTCTGTAAAACTATGTATTAGGCAAGCAGGCGAAAAACAATGAATATGTGTTATGCTGACATATGCTATGCTAACATGATGGAATATGACTGCTGACAGAATATAGATGGTGGAACAATGATAAAACAGTACATAAAACACAAATTCGAGGAACAATGCTGACAGTATATTCTCCTACACTTTCTTAGTTTTCTTTCTTTTGGGGATATTCTTTGTTGCCATTTTCTGTATAATATCTACCATGTCTAGCCCCTTAAATTTACTTTTTACCTCCACTGCATATTCACAAGAGATATTATTTATTTTGTATTTGCTTGGTCTGATGATTTTACCTCTTTTGCTCAGTTTCATTCTCAACTTTGAAATAAGAAGCTCATGGTCTGAGCCACAGTCAGCTCCAGGTCTTGTTTTTGCTGACTGTAGAGAGCTCCTCCATTTTTGGCTACAAAGTATATAGCGAGACTGATTTCTATATCTGGTGATGCCCATCTATAGAGTCATCTCAGAGGCGTTGGAAAACAGGGAATTCTCTTGACAGAATTTTGCTAATCTCTGACCTGCTTCATTTTGTACTCCAAGGCCAAACTTTCCCATTATTCCAGGTATCTTTTGGTTCCTTGCTTTAGCATTCCATCTCCTATGATGAGGCAGCTTGAGTTAGTCATAATTAATTAATTATACTCTGCCAAGAAAGATAAGGAGAGAAGAGTACCACATTCAAGCTGATGGAAAAGGAGCACTTTTAATTACAGTGAATGTAAAAGTTGTTTATGCTGATGTTTCAAACCAAAATGTATTGATTGCCAGGGAATTATAGTGGAACTGTGGATTCAGCTTACATCTCTATTCAGTTCTTCTGGAAGACTGACACTTTGAATAGAAGAGAAGTACTCCCAGTAGGAAAACCCTCCCATAAGAAGCATCTATGAGACAAGTGCAGTCTCCTATAGTTAAATTATCTTTAAAACTGCTTTTATGCTAACGACTTAGATACCTGCTAATTTTGTTCATTTCTTATATACTTCATAAATATGATTAGTTTTACCAAAACTATAGTTGTCCTCTAAGTACTAAAATAGTATGAAAAAGAGAAAAAGGGTTGGACAATCATGTGTATTATTTCTGAAATTTGAATTAAGTGTGTTTAGAGTACAATGTAGATTTAAAGTAAAAGAACATAAAAATATATTGTAAATTAAAGGTTCTGTAGTGGTCCCTTTCTAAACAGCATTAAATCAGAATTGGGTGAAAATGTGTATTCCAGAGTGCTGCTTCATACCAGATATAGTTTAGTGCAGGTTTATTATACAGAATCATCTGATAAGAGAGCATTGCTCTCTATTAGAGAGCAGTGTTCCAAACCACACTATTACAGAGTGACCCACTTTGGAGGATTAAAGGTACATTTTTATCCTGTCTTGAGGTAATCAGGAAATAGTTTTGAATTATATGCTTAATTTGGGATCAAATATACTTTCTTTTCAATCATCCCCTTTAGAATGTTTTTTGGAAGCATCCACTGCATAAACTCCAACGTTCTGCAGTGAATGCAACTTGTTCTTAATTTTCTTGTAAAATTATTCTTTTTTTATCATTGCTTAGATGTCACTGAACTAAAAGTGTTTGTTGACTTGGCCTCTATCTTTGCTGGTGAGAATGACATGGATGTGGACCGGGTTGCTTGTTTCAATGACGCAATCCTCGGATACTCTTCTTTACTGTATGAACTAAAATTGGACTGGGGGTTTGACAATTTAATGAATCACTTGCAAAAATTGTGGAGAGCACTGAAGAGTGATAGGAACCTTCCAAAAAAACTGGTAAGCCAGTAATAGTAATTTTTTTGGTCTATTAAGTAATTTTATTATGCGTTTATTTGAATCTGTTTCTCTCTTAGAGGGACTCAGCTCGCCATTTACAGTGGCTGAAAACTGTGAAGAAAAGTCATGAGTCCGTTGAACTCTCATCATTGTCCTTGGCTGCGACAATTAACAAAAAAGGAATTTATATAATTCAAGCACCCAGCGGAAACAAAAAGGTAAGTTACAGAACTTCATAATCTTATTTATTTCACTGAGAAAATTGATATAACCAAAATCTTTGGTCAAATGTTTATTTGTGAAAAATGTTCTCACATCATTTGTTTTTATGTTAGTTATGATTAAATCCTGTAACTCTAGAAATGTAATATGCGCTGGTGAACCTCAGATTCGTGTTGTAAAAGGTCCTAATAATGCCCTCTAGTTAACTACATACTGTAGACTTCTCATAAATGATCTTAAAGGAACACTATAAATATCCTAACAACATAAGTTCAATGTTTTAATTAGACATTGATCATTAAAAAAATTCATATTAAATGACTTAAAAAAACATATTCAATATGAAATTTACTTTTATATTCAGATGCTGTTAGTATGCCCTCACTAAAATGTCTATAAGGGGAGATGGCAGCTACATTTTCAGTTGCAAATTTATATCAATGCAGTATTCTCCAATGGCTGGAGACTTGTGCTAAAGTTGATTATCTTAGCAATAAGCTTTTACTGGGTGGGCAGCCTATGAGTCATTGTTTGATCTCTTATCTAATCATATGGTTCTTAAGCCCCTATGATCTGCTTCCCCACGAACCACTCTCCCCCACACTCCCCTTGATGATCTTATCAGGGTGGGGAAACTGGATGCTGATACTGTAATCTTTGAAATTTAATTTATTATTGAATATTGTTATTATAAACCATTAACTAGGAGTTTATTAAGGATTGAGGCATTATAGTGGTCATTTCCCCACAACAGAGCTAATTGAACAATCAAAACAAGTACTCACTTCTGGGAGACACTATATTACAACACCCTCAAACATACTATCACATACCCTAAACTTACTCAAAACACCCAAACAGTCACATACTGTATATATATATATATATATATATATATATATACAAATGCCAAGATAAAACATTGATATCCTGGGAATTAGTGAACGCAAATGGACTAGAAGGGGACATTTTATTTTAGACAACCACCATATCTTCCACTGCGGGCAAGAATTCTGCTGTAGTGTAGTTGCCCTCCTAATCAATCAAAGGGTGTCCAAAGCATTGCTCGGTTACAACCCAATAAATGTAGCATTTCAAGGCGGGAACATGATCAGTCCAGCAAGGCCGTAACTACCGATTTAGAAACAGCCAATAGAAAATGAGACTGTCATCATTGCGTCAGTATAAGATGGAGGTTACATGTGAATCAATAAGCGTTTAGAGGTCCGATATGCGGTCGGACAAAGGCTACCATTACCCAAAATGATGGGCCTACCCGGAGGTTTCTTTTGACTTTTATGAATTTTAGGTAACATATACAGAGTTGGGACACGTGGATGGTCCATGGTTAAAAAAAAATCCATTCCTTGTTAGATATCATCTTAGAAGTTTTAGCATCTATAAGTATTTGATTATACACAGTCATATAGTCATCTGTGGGGTCCCCTGCCAACTTAAAAAAAATACATTTGTAGCTTAGTTGTCTCTGGGCTTACTCTAGGTACTGGCCAGATAACTAAGGTTTGATGTCAATGTCATCCAACATCATGATATCCTGTAATGTAAAATGTTCCTCTTTGGTGGAATTATGCATACTTAAGGTGTGTAATTTCTCCAATTCACTTATAACTAATTTCAAACAAATTTCTACTGCATGACAAGTAGAAGGTGAAGCATTAAATGTCGATTTAATTTTTAATTTGTCCAACATTTTAGAATTATCCTAATCACAATTTAAAACTGAATTTTTCACGGGGTTCAACACCATCAGTCTCAACAACTGTATTAGGCTGACAATCAGATTGAGCAGTACCAGATTTGCTAAAATTGGGTTTAAAAAAAATGTCTTTTAACCAACAATTTACATGAAAACAAATGTAAATCTTTAAAAATTTCAAAAAGATCAAATGATTTGCTTGGTGAAAATGAAAGTACTTTTTTCAAAATACCAATCTGTACATCGGTTAGATCTCTTGATGATATATTTAAAATAAAATTATCATCATTTACCACTTCATCCATTCTGGCCAATTTTTCTTCGGGTGACTGCATCGTTGGGCCTGTATCCCCATCTCTGTCTGTCCCTGAGGTTCAGATTTGATATAGGTTCTGCTCTCGTTTCCTGAGTCTATAAATGCTGTCGCTCTAAAGGGACCAGGCGTTGTAGGCGTTGTTTTGGTTCTATACCCCCTTACCTGAGTTTGTGATTCAGTACCTCCATCATTGTCATTAGCTGAGATTTCTGATTCAGATGTAATATGGCAGGCTTCAATATCTCTGTAGGTGGTTACTGCAGCCATGAAATTAAAAGACTTTTGCTTCTGGGGAAAAGGATACGACAAGTATGAACAAGCTATTAAAAGCAAAGATATTACACTATTAACCAAGGTCTCCACAGTTAGAACTATGCAATTCCCAGTAGTAACAAATAAATGTGTGGATAACAGCCTTTTCATTATGTTAACAGATGGAAATGGACAGTGTTCTCAGCCTGTGCATTGAAGAAGACGATCTGGTGCAGGAGGGTGTGTACTCTCGCTCCTTTACTCTGGAAGAGCTGAAGGAACTACTGAACAAGCTTATGTTAATGTCTGGGAAGGGTAACGATGGAAACAGTGATGTTGAAAAGTTTTCTGAGGTAAGTGTTAGTTTTGCAGTCTCTCAGAGTTCTTGGAAAACTGGCAGTACTAAATACCTGAATGTCAGTGGTAAAATAATTTGCAAGTAGTTATATAGAATAACAAGCATGGGGTGTATCACATTTTATCTTGAGATTATCAAAATTTCAGGGGGCCACTGCCACATTTGTCTTTTTTCCCTTTGAGATTACAATCTAAAGAAGTCAAAGGAATAAGTTGACATTATGTGATTACAACAAACATACAGCCTAGAAATTCTTCAAGATTAACCAGGGTATATATATATAAAAAAATATCTTATATAACAGTGAAATATGCATCAATTTGAAAAATCACAACGTTTTTATTATGTGGTTTTCATTGTTTTCTTCGATGATGTAGAGCAAAGTTCCACGTACCTATAAAATGAAGCTCACTTTAATTTTGAATAACATAGTATACATATCTGCTTGGACAGATACTCAAAATGTGCGTATGTTATTTAACTAAGTAAATATTATTGTTCAAAGTATCTTCAGAACAGTAGATGGATATAGGAAGTTGCTATCATTACAATTGATGGAATCTATCAATAACACCAATTGCTTTGTGGCCAAAAGTCTCTTTATCAAGCTCACCAGTTAACAACAGCCAGAAAAATATTATTATGAAATAATACAGTAGAGAGGACTCAAGAGTTACAAGCTTATCTCTATATAACACGAAAAAAGGAAGTAATGTGTAAGTAAATGGCAAGAAATTAAATATATATCAATCTTGTTATACTAAAAAAAAATATCTATTATTCGATTGCATTTGTGATTTAAATTTGGAGGCTAGAGGGTTTAGAAGACGTTTGCAGAAATATATAATAGCGTGTTTGTTTTACAGAAAAATTCAGATAGAATAGCTTTCAGTGGAAGTGGTAATGAGCAGTATAGTGAGGGAATTTAAGAATGAATGGATGTGTATAAAACATTCCTTAAATTGAATTAAGCCTGAGCGTTTTAGATAATGTATTTATGCATATAAACACAACAACCATATGAAATGAGAAATTTAGGAAACATGTACCAATATGAGCAAAACAAACATATTGACCCAAACCAGTGTATCATATGCAGACTGTAAAGATATAACTATAAAACACTAATAATGATGACTGTTTACACTACCTAAACCTTATAGTCATGTTCAGCTGATGTGTGTTGTTTTAGGAAACATATTTTATAATGATTTACATACCTGGGAATTTTCTGACTAAACCCACACAGGGACCCTTTAGTCACTTTGTACTAAACTATGTATTTACATGTACTCTAAAATAGGAAAGCACATAAACATTCCTGTAAAAAAGTTTAAATAAAAAAAATAAAAAAAAAATAAATATATATATATATATATTTATATAAATATATATATATAAAAAGATGCCACCCTGCCCCCCCAAACAAACAGCCCTAAACAATAACTGCCATAACGCTGCTTCCGCTATTAATTGCTGAATGTCATTACTTTATACATATGTGTATATCCAGGATTGGGTTACTATAGATGTTGTACACCGAGTATCCTGTACTATACTTGCGCATATTGGAAACTTGAAAATTTGTCAGTGAAATATTACACACCTATTAGTAAGCACTAACTAGTTTTCCCTCTGCTGGCACAATTAATCTTCTAATACTAATAAATTAAGAGAATCAGTAATCCAGGTTTTAGTTCCCGCTTTTGCACTTATTTTTTAAATCACCCTCATTGGTAGTAAAAGTATAAGTTACTAGCAATAATAGAACTGTCTTCTAATGTTATCCTTTACAGATATTATCTTTCAAATCAACAACAAAACTTTAGCCGTAAGCTGTCCTGTGTAATATATGGTGGAAAACAATAGCACATATAACATTTTGAAGCAGAGAGTCAACTAAGTGGAGTAGACAGGTGGCAAAATAAAATCACTCACGTTTATGTTTTGTATCGCTGCCAAAGCTTGAAAGGCAGGGAAGAAATGAAAGTAACATTGGTTAAATGTTTCATTGCTTTTTCACTACTTAGAAATAAAATCAGAGCACTTAGGCAATGAGTGTTAAACTCTGAGCACTTAGGCAATGAGCGCCAAAGGAGCTCATTGCTGGCGAGCTTCGCGTAGCGAGGAGAGACGTTAAACTCTGAGCACTTAGGCAATGAGTGCCAAAGTAGCTCATTGCTGGCGAGCCTCGCTTAGCCAGGCAAGCCGTTAAACTCAGAGCACTTAGCGGGACCTAGAAAAAAACAAATACGAGACGCGGGACTTAGAAAAAAAAAGATACGAGATGCATAAAATTATGAAATTAGCGTCCGGCTAGCCGTGTTGGATGAATAAAAGACGCGGGATTAGAAAAAAAAATATGAGACACGGGACTTAGAAGAAAAAAAATACGAGACGCAAAAAATTACGAGATTAGCGGCCGCACCAAACACCCGAAAAACACAATAAATACACCCCCAAAAAATCCCAAAACCTCACAGACAGCATGGGGCAACAGTCAGGACGTCTGTGAGTGAAGTGGAACGCAAATTTAACTCGATTTAGACGATTTTCGCCACCCGAGTGTACAATACATGACATAAAAAATGTGCAGGTAAACATGCCTTTTCCATAGTATTATATGTTTCACGTAGCAAGTGAAATAGATGGTAATGATTCATATATTCAGCTCATATTAGTAACTAGTAACTTGTGCATCATAAATGACGGCAACATATATGATCTGTTCTCTCTCTTTCTCTGCGCCCTTTCTGTCTCTCCCTCTGCCACCTTTCCCTCTCTGCTCCCTCTCTCTCTGTGCGCCCTCTCTCTCTGTGAGCTCTCTCCCTCTCTCTGTGTGCTCTCGTCTCTCCTTGTGCACCATCTCTCTCTGTCTTTTTGCCCTTTCTCTCTCTCTGCCCTATCCCTCTCTCCCTCCCTCCCTTATTTTCTATCCCTCTCTCCTTCTCTCTCCACCTCCTTTTTCTCTCGTACCCCTTCCCCTCTGCCTTCTCTCTCCCCTCCTCCTTCTCTCTCTCCCCCATGTCTCTCTCCCACCCTCTCCCCTGTCTCTCTCTTCATATGTCTCTCCCCTATCTCTCTCCCACATGTATCTCATCCCCCTCCCCTGTCACTGTCCCCCTCTCTCCCCTGTCTCTCTCCCCCATGTCTCTCTCCTCCCTCTCCTGTCTACCCACGTCTCTCCCCCTCCCACTGTCCCCCATACATCTATTCCCCTCCCCGTCTCTCTCCCCCTATCTCTCTCCCCACCATGTTTCTCTCCCACCCCCTCTTTGTCTCTCCCCCTCCCCTGTCTCTTCCCCCATGTCTCTTTCCCTGCCTCTCCCCTGTCTCTCTCATACTCTCTCCTCCCATCTGCTCCCCCCCCCCCCCTCGTGGCGCTCAATGCGTGGCTTCCGATGCACAGTAGGGCTCAGAGACGGCGAGAAATCAAGTGTGAATGTGCTAGACTATTGCTCAACGAACATGCGCCATATTAATTCCCTTAGGATGCATGCACATGTATTAGAAGTATTGCACATGTACGGCAAAGGCGCACATGTGCAGCAGCTACCCATTCGAGCCCATGCGCGTGCAAATGCATAGCGTTGTGTGCCCTACTGTGCCCACACTTACTGTATATACCAGAGTATAAGCCGAGGCACCTATTTTACCACAAAATACTGGGAAAACTTATTGACTCAAGTATAAGCCGAGGATGGCAAATGCGCTGCCCCCTGTGTACCTCTTGTGCCTTCTGTATCCCCCTCTTGTGTGACCTGTTTCCCCTCCAGTGTCCCCTTTTTGTGCCACCTGTGTCCCCCTCTTGTGTGCCCTCTGTGTCCCTCTCTTGTGTCCCCCTCGTTAAAGATGTCTCTTCCTTCCCTCTCCCTCCCCTGTGTCTCTTCCCCCCTCTCCCTCCACTGTGTCTCTTTCCCTCCCTCTCCCTCGTGTCTCTTCCCCTCCCCCTCCCTTTCCCCTTATCATCCTCCTCATCCTCCCTCCTCATCCTCCCTCCTCATCCCTTTCCACCTCTCCAATTACCCCCCTCCCTTTCCCCTCTCCCTTTCCCCTCTCTTACCTTCATCAGCTGCCCCTGCTGCTCTCTGCTCTTCTCCTGGCTGTGTAGGGACCTGGGATATGCTAATGATGTGACGTCACATGCGCGTCATGTCATTAGCATATGCCGGGTCCTGACACAGCCAGAAGACGCGCAGAGAGCAGCAGGGTGACTCAAGTATAAGCCGAGGGGGGCTTTTTCAGCATTACAAAATGTGCTGAAAAACTCGGCTTATATTCGAGTATATACAGTATATAGTTTCTGTAATGCACATGTGCAGCAGCATTACACACTACAGAAACTAAATTAGTTATGATGATTACTGATGTCACGAACAGTTCGCCGGAGAACTATTTGCGGCGATTTTCGCATGTTCGCGTTCGCAACGAACGGCGAACATATGCGCTTTTCGGTCTGCCCCCTATTCTTTATCATTGAGGAAACTTTCACCCTGCACATCACAGTCAGCAGACTCATTCCAGCCAATCAGCAGCATACACTCCCTTCCAGAGCCTTCCATCTGTATGACAGCCTCCATTTTAGATTCATTCGGTCGCTGCATTCGTAGAGAGAGGAGATATATTCTACCTGACCTTGATTTAATACGGAAATATATAGCCAGGCTGTGTATTTAGCTTTAACTACACACCTGAAGGACTTCTTTTCATATCTGCTGCAAGGACAGCAACCCAAAAAGCCCTTTTTATTTTATCTTATTACTTTTTTCTGTGTAATCTAATTGCATATGCCAGCCTGCTAGCGTGTGTGTGAGGCCTATTGCATCTAGTTTTCCAACTTTTGCCAGTGCACAGTGACACTCATATCTAGTGCCACCGTAGTGTGCAGTGAAATAAAACAACCCTTTTTTTACTGTAATCGATTGAATATCAGTAGCCTGCCTACAGGCGTGTGTGTGAGGCCTATTGCATCTAGTCTGACAACTTTTGCCAGTGCGCAGTGACACTAATATCTAGTGCCACCGTAGTGTGCAGTGAAATAAAACAACCCTTTTTTTACTGTAATCGATTGAATATCAGTAGCCTGCCTACAGGCGTGTGTGTGAGGCCTATTGCATCTAGTCTGCCAACTTTTGCCAAAGCCCAGTGACACTCATATCTAGTGCCACCGTAGTGTGCAGTGAATTAAAACAACCCTTTTTTTTACTGTAATCGATTGAATATCAGTAGCCTGCCTAAAGGCGTGTGTGTGAGGCCTATTGCATCTAGTCTGCCAACTTTTGCCAGTGCCCAGTGACACTCATATCTAGTGCCACCATAGTGTGCAGTGAAAAAAACAACCCTTTTTCTACTGTAATCGATTGAATATCAGTAGCCTGCCTAAAGGCGTATGTGTGAGGCCTATTGCATCTAGTCTGCCAACTTTTGCCAGTGTGCAGTGACACTCATATCTGGTGTCACAGTAGCTTGCAGGGAAATAAAACAACCCTTTTTATACTGTAATCGATTGAATATCAGTTGCCTGCCTAAAGGCGTGTGTGTGAGGCCTATTGCATCTAGTCTGCCAACTTTTGCCAGTGCCCAGTGACACTCATATTTAGTGCCACCGTAGTGTGCAGTGAAATAAAACAACCCTTTTTTTACTGTAATCGATTGAATATCAGTTGCCTGCCTAAAGGCGTGTGTGTGAGGCCTATTGCATCTAGTCTGCCAACTTTTGCCAGTGCCCAGTGACACTCATATCTAGTGCCACTGTAGTGTGCAGTGAAATAAAACAACCCTTTTTTACTGTAATCGATTGAATATCAGTAGCCTGCCTAAAGGCGTGTGTGTGAGGCCTATTGCATCTAGTCTGCCAACTTTTGCCAGTGCGCAGTGACACTCATATCTAGTGCCACCGTAGTGTGCAGTAAAATAAAACAACACTTTTTTTACTGTAATCGATTGAATATCAGTTGCCTGCCTAAAGGCGTGTGTGTGAGGCCTATTGCATCTAGTCTGCCAACTTTTGCCAGTGCCCAGTGACACTCATATCTAGTGCCACTGTAGTGTGCAGTGAAATAAAACAACCCTTTTTTTACTGTAATCGATTGAATATCAGTAGCCTGCCTACAGGCGTGTGTGTGAGGCCTATTGCATCTAGTCTGCCAACTTTTGCCAGTGCCCAGTGACACTCATATCTAGTGCCACCATAGTGTGCAGTGAAATAAAACAACCCTTTTTTTACTGTAATCGATTGAATATCAGTTGCCTGCCTAAAGGCGTGTGTGTGAGGCCTATTGCATCTAGTCAGCCAACTTTTGCCAGTGCGCAGTGACACTCATATCTGGTGTCACAGTAGCTTGCAGTTAAATAAAACAACCCTTTTTTTACTGTAATCGATTGAATATCAGTTGCCTGCCTAAAGGCGTGTGTGTGAGGCCTATTGCATCTAGTCTGCCAACTTTTGCCATTGCCCAGTGACACTCATATCTAGTGCCACTGTAGTGTGCAGTGAAATAAAACAACCCTTTTTTTACTGTAATCGATTGAATATCAGTAGCCTGCCTAAAGGCGTGTGTGTGAGGCCTATTGCATCTAGTCTGCTAACTTTTGCCAGTGCGCAGTGACACTCATATCGAGTGCCACCGTAGTGTGCAGTGAAATAAAACAACCCTTTTTTTACTGTAATCGATTGGATATCAGTAGCCTGCCTACAGGCGTGTGTGTGAGGCCTATTGCATCTAGTCTGCCAACTTTTGCCAGTGCCCAGTGACACTCATATCTAGTGCCACCATAGTGTGCAGTGTATTAAAACAACCCTTTTTTTACTGTAATCGATTAAATATCAGTAGCCTGCCTAAAGGCGTGTGTGTGAGGCCTATTGCATCTAGTCTGCCAACTTTTGCCAGTGCGCAGTGACACTCATATCTGGTGTCACAGTAGCTTGCAGTGAAATAAAACAACCCTTTTTTTACTGTAATCGATTGAATATCAGTTGCCTGCCTAAAGGTGTGTGTGTGAGGCCTATTGCATCTAGTCTGCCAACTTTTGACAGTGCCCAGTGACACTCATATCTGGTGTCACAGTAGCTTGCAGTGAAATAAAACAACCCTTTTTTTACTGTAATCGATTGAATATCAGTTGCCTGCCTAAAGGTGTGTGTGTGAGGCCTATTGCATCTAGTCTGCCAACTTTTGCCAGTGCCCAGTGACACTCATATCTAGTGCCACCATAGTGTGCAGTGAAAAAAAAACAACCCTTTTTTTACTGTAATCGATTGAATATCAGTTGCCTGCCTAAAGGCGTGTGTGTGAGGCCTATTGCATCTAGTCTGCCAACTTTTGCCAGTGCCCAGTGACACTCATATCTAGTGCCACCATAGTGTGCAGTGAAAAAAAAACAACCCTTTTTTTACTGTAATCGATTGAATATCAGTTGCCTGCCTAAAGGCGTGTGTGTGAGGCCTATTGCATCTAGTCTGCCAACTTTTGCCAGTGCCCAGTGACACTCATATCTAGTGCCACCATAGTGTGCAGTGAAATAAAACAACCCTTTTTTTACAGTAATCGATTGAATATCAGTAGCCTGCCTAAAGGCGTGTGTGTGAGGCCTATTGCATCTAGTCTGCCAACTTTTGCCAGTGCGCAGTGACACTCATATCTGGTGTCACAGTAGCTTGCAGTGAAATAAAACAACCCTTTTTTTACTGTAATCGATTGAATATCAGTAGCCTGCCTAAAGGCATGTGTGTGAGGCCTATTGCATCTAGTCTGCCAACTTTTGCCATTGCCCAGTGACACTCATATCTAGTGCCACTGTAGTGTGCAGTGAAATAAAACAACCCTTTTTTTACTGTAATCGATTGAATATCAGTAGCCTGCCTAAAGGCGTGTGTGTGAGGCCTATTGCATCTAGTCTGCTAACTTTTGCCAGTGCTCAGTGACACTCATATCTAGTGCCACCGTAGTGTGCAGTGAAATAAAACAACCCTTTTTTTACTGTAATCGATTGAATATCAGTAGCCTGCCTACAGGCGTGTGTGTGAGGCCTATTGCATCTAGTCTGCCAACTTTTGCCAGTGCCCAGTGACACTCATATCTAGTGCCACCATAGTGTGCAGTGAAATAAAACAACCCTTTTTTTACTGTAATCGATTAAATATCAGTAGCCTGCCTAAAGGCGCGTGTGTGAGGCCTATTGCATCTAGTCTGCCAACTTTTGCCAGTGCGCAGTGACACTCATATCTGGTGTCACAGTAGCTTGCAGTGAAATAAAACAACCCTTTTTTTACTGTAATCGATTGAATATCAGTTGCCTGCCTAAAGGTGTGTGTGTGAGGCCTATTGCATCTAGTCTGCCAACTTTTGCCAGTGCCCAGTGACACTCATATCTGGTGACACAGTAGCTTAGAGTGAAATAAAACAACCCTTTTTTTACTGTAATCGATTGAATATCAGTTGCCTGCCTAAAGGTGTGTGTGTGAGGCCTATTGCATCTAGTCTGCCAACTTTTGCCAGTGCCCAGTGACACTCATATCTAGTGCCACCGTAGTGTGCAGTGAAATAAAACAACCCTTTTTTTACTGTAATCGATTGAATATCAGTAGCCTGCCTAAAGGTGTGTGTGTGAGGCCTATTGCATCTAGTCTGCCAACTTTTGCCAGTGCGCAGTGACACTCATATCTAGTGCCACCATAGTGTGCAGTGAAAAAAAAACAACCCTTTTTTTACTGTAATCGATTGAATATCAGTTGCCTGCCTAAAGGCGTGTGTGTGAGGCCTATTGCATCTAGTCTGCCAACTTTTGCCAGTGCCCAGTGAAACTCATATCTAGTGCCACCATAGTGTGCAGTGAAAAAAAAACAACCCTTTTTTTACTGTAATCGATTGAATATCAGTTGCCTGCCTAAAGGCGTGTGTGTGAGGCCTATTGCATCTAGTCTGCCAACTTTTGCCAGTGCGCAGTGACACTCATATCTGGTGTCACAGTAGCTTGCAGTGAAATAAAACAACCCTTTTTTTACTGTAATCGATTGAATATCAGTAGCCTGCCTAAAGGCATGTGTGTGAGGCCTATTGCATCTAGTCTGCCAACTTTTGCCATTGCCCAGTGACACTCATATCTAGTGCCACTGTAGTGTGCAGTGAAATAAAACAACCCTTTTTTTACTGTAATCGATTAAATATCAGTAGCCTGCCTAAAGGCGTGTGTGTGAGGCCTATTGCATCTAGTCTGCCAACTTTTGCCAGTGCGCAGTGACACTCATATCTGGTGTCACAGTAGCTTGCAGTGAAATAAAACAACCCTTTTTTTACTGTAATCGATTGAATATCAGTTGCCTGCCTAAAGGTGTGTGTGTGAGGCCTATTGCATCTAGTCTGCCAACTTTTGCCAGTGCCCAGTGACACTCATATCTGGTGTCACAGTAGCTTAGAGTGAAATAAAACAACCCTTTTTTTACTGTAATCGATTGAATATCAGTTGCCTGCCTAAAGGCGTGTGTGTGAGGCCTATTGCATCTAGTCTGCCAACTTTTGCCAGTGCCCAGTGACACTCATATCTAGTGCCACTGTAGTGTGCAGTGAAATAAAACAACCCTTTTTTTTACTGTAATCGATTGAATATCAGTTGCCTGCCTAAAGGTGTGTGTGTGAGGCCTATTGCATCTAGTCTGCCAACTTTTGCCAGTGCGCAGTGACACTCATATCTAGTGCCACCATAGTGTGCAGTGAAAAAAAAATAACCCTTTTTTTACTGTAATCGATTGAATATCAGTTGCCTGCCTAAAGGCGTGTGTGTGAGGCCTATTGCATCTAGTCTGCCAACTTTTGCCAGTGCCCAGTGAAACTCATATCTAGTGCCACCATAGTGTGCAGTGAAAAAAAAACAACCCTTTTTTTACTGTAATCGATTGAATATCAGTTGCCTGCCTAAAGGCGTGTGTGTGAGGCCTATTGCATCTAGACTGCCAACTTTTGCCAGTGCCCAGTGACACTCATATCTAGTGCCACCATAGTGTGCAGTGAAATAAAACAACCCTTTTTTTACAGTAATCGATTGAATATCAGTAGCCTGCCTAAAGGCGTGTGTGTGAGGCCTATTGCATCTAGTCTGCCAACTTTTGCCAGTGCGCAGTGACACTCATATCTGGTGTCACAGTAGCTTGCAGTGAAATAAAACAACCCTTTTTTTACTGTAATCGATTGAATATCAGTAGCCTGCCTAAAGGCATGTGTGTGAGGCCTATTGCATCTAGTCTGCCAACTTTTGCCATTGCCCAGTGACACTCATATCTAGTGCCACTGTAGTGTGCAGTGAAATAAAACAACCCTTTTTTTACTGTAATCGATTGAATATCAGTAGCCTGCCTAAAGGCGTGTGTGTGAGGCCTATTGCATCTAGTCTACTAACTTTTGCCAGTGCTCAGTGACACTCATATCTAGTGCCACCGTAGTGTGCAGTGAAATAAAACAACCCTTTTTTTACTGTAATCGATTGAATATCAGTAGCCTGCCTACAGGCGTGTGTGTGAGGCCTATTGCATCTAGTCTGCCAACTTTTGCCAGTGCCCAGTGACACTCATATCTAGTGCCACCATAGTGTGCAGTGAAATAAAACAACCCTTTTTTTACTGTAATCGATTAAATATCAGTAGCCTGCCTAAAGGCGCGTGTGTGAGGCCTATTGCATCTAGTCTGCCAACTTTTGCCAGTGCGCAGTGACACTCATATCTGGTGTCACAGTAGCTTGCAGTGAAATAAAACAACCCTTTTTTTACTGTAATCGATTGAATATCAGTTGCCTGCCTAAAGGTGTGTGTGTGAGGCCTATTGCATCTAGTCTGCCAACTTTTGCCAGTGCCCAGTGACACTCATATCTGGTGTCACAGTAGCTTAGAGTGAAATAAAACAACCCTTTTTTTACTGTAATCGATTGAATATCAGTTGCCTGCCTAAAGGTGTGTGTGTGAGGCCTATTGCATCTAGTCTGCCAACTTTTGCCAGTGCCCAGTGACACTCATATCTAGTGCCACCGTAGTGTGCAGTGAAATAAAACAACCCTTTTTTTACTGTAATCGATTGAATATCAGTTGCCTGCCTAAAGGTGTGTGTGTGAGGCCTATTGCATCTAGTCTGCCAACTTTTGCCAGTGCGCAGTGACACTCATATCTAGTGCCACCATAGGGTGCAGTGAAAAAAAAACAACCCTTTTTTTACTGTAATCGATTGAATATCAGTTGCCTGCCTAAAGGCGTGTGTGTGAGGCCTATTGCATCTAGTCTGCCAACTTTTGCCAGTGCCCAGTGAAACTCATATCTAGTGCCACCATAGTGTGCAGTGAAAAAAAAACAACCCTTTTTTTACTGTAATCGATTGAATATCAGTTGCCTGCCTAAAGGCGTGTGTGTGAGGCCTATTGCATCTAGTCTGCCAACTTTTGCCAGTGCGCAGTGACACTCATATCTGGTGTCACAGTAGCTTGCAGTGAAATAAAACAACCCTTTTTTTACTGTAATCGATTGAATATCAGTAGCCTGCCTAAAGGCATGTGTGTGAGGCCTATTGCATCTAGTCTGCCAACTTTTGCCAGTGCCCAGTGACACTCATATCTAGTGCCACTGTAGTGTGCAGTGAAATAAAACAACCCTTTTTTTACTGTAATCGATTAAATATCAGTAGCCTGCCTAAAGGCGCGTGTGTGAGGCCTATTGCATCTAGTCTGCCAACTTTTGCCAGTGCGCAGTGACACTCATATCTGGTGTCACAGTAGCTTGCAGTGAAATAAAACAACCCTTTTTTTACTGTAATCGATTGAATATCAGTTGCCTGCCTAAAGGTGTGTGTGTGAGGCCTATTGCATCTAGTCTGCCAACTTTTGCCAGTGCCCAGTGACACTCATATCTGGTGTCACAGTAGCTTAGAGTGAAATAAAACAACCCTTTTTTTACTGTAATCGATTGAATATCAGTTGCCTGCCTAAAGGTGTGTGTGTGAGGCCTATTGCATCTAGTCTGCCAACTTTTGCCAGTGCCCAGTGACACTCATATCTAGTGCCACTGTAGTGTGCAGTGAAATAAAACAACCCTTTTTTTTACTGTAATCGATTGAATATCAGTTGCCTGCCTAAAGGTGTGTGTGTGAGGCCTATTGCATCTAGTCTGCCAACTTTTGCCAGTGCGCAGTGACACTCATATCTAGTGCCACCATAGTGTGCAGTGAAAAAAAAATAACCCTTTTTTTACTGTAATCGATTGAATATCAGTTGCCTGCCTAAAGGCGTGTGTGTGAGGCCTATTGCATCTAGTCTGCCAACTTTTGCCAGTGCCCAGTGAAACTCATATCTAGTGCCACCATAGTGTGCAGTGAAAAAAAAAACAACCCTTTTTTTACTGTAATCGATTGAATATCAGTTGCCTGCCTAAAGGCGTGTGTGTGAGGCCTATTGCATCTAGTCTGCCAACTTTTGCCAGTGCCCAGTGACACTCATATCTAGTGCCACCATAGTGTGCAGTGAAATAAAACAACCCTTTTTTTACTGTAATCGATTGAATATCAGTAGCCTGCCTAAAGGCGTGTGTGTGAGGCCTATTGCATCTAGTCTGCCAACTTTTGCCAGTGCGCAGTGACACTCATATCTGGTGTCACAGTAGCTTGCAGTGAAATAAAACAACCCTTTTTTTACTGTAATCGATTGAATATCAGTAGCCTGCCTAAAGGCATGTGTGAGGCCTATTGCATCTAGTCTGCCAACTTTTGCCATTGCCCAGTGACACTCATATCTAGTGCCACTGTAGTGTGCAGTGAAATAAAACAACCCTTTTTTTACTGTAATCGATTGAATATCAGTAGCCTGCCTAAAGGCGTGTGTGTGAGGCCTATTGCATCTAGTCTGCTAACTTTTGCCAGTGCGCAGTGACACTCATATCTAGTGCCACCGTAGTGTGCAGTGAAATAAAACAACCCTTTTTTTACTGTAATCGATTGGATATCAGTAGCCTGCCTACAGGCGTGTGTGTGAGGCCTATTGCATCTAGTCTGCCAACTTTTGCCAGTGCCCAGTGACACTCATATCTAGTGCCACCATAGTGTGCAGTGAAATAAAACAACCCTTTTTTTACTGTAATCGATTAAATATCAGTAGCCTGCCTAAAGGCGCGTGTGTGAGGCCTATTGCATCTAGTCTGCCAACTTTTGCCAGTGCGCAGTGACACTCATATCTGGTGTCACAGTAGCTTGCAGTGAAATAAAACAACCCTTTTTTTACTGTAATCGATTGAATATCAGTAGCCTGCCTAAAGGCATGTGTGAGGCCTATTGCATCTAGTCTGCCAACTTTTGCCATTGCCCAGTGACACTCATATCTAGTGCCACTGTAGTGTGCAGTGAAATAAAACAACCCTTTTTTTACTGTAATCGATTGAATATCAGTAGCCTGCCTAAAGGCGTGTGTGTGAGGCCTATTGCATCTAGTCTGCTAACTTTTGCCAGTGCGCAGTGACACTCATATCTAGTGCCACCGTAGTGTGCAGTGAAATAAAACAACCCTTTTTTTACTGTAATCGATTGGATATCAGTAGCCTGCCTACAGGCGTGTGTGTGAGGCCTATTGCATCTAGTCTGCCAACTTTTGCCAGTGCCCAGTGACACTCATATCTAGTGCCACCATAGTGTGCAGTGAAATAAAACAACCCTTTTTTTACTGTAATCGATTAAATATCAGTAGCCTGCCTAAAGGCGCGTGTGTGAGGCCTATTGCATCTAGTCTGCCAACTTTTGCCAGTGCGCAGTGACACTCATATCTGGTGTCACAGTAGCTTGCAGTGAAATAAAACAACCCTTTTTTTACTGTAATCGATTGAATATCAGTTGCCTGCCTAAAGGTGTGTGTGTGAGGCCTATTGCATCTAGTCTGCCAACTTTTGCCAGTGCCCAGTGACACTCATATCTGGTGTCACAGTAGCTTAGAGTGAAATAAAACAACCCTTTTTTTACTGTAATCGATTGAATATCAGTTGCCTGCCTAAAGGTGTGTGTGTGAGGCCTATTGCATCTAGTCTGCCAACTTTTGCCAGTGCCCAGTGACACTCATATCTAGTGCCACTGTAGTGTGCAGTGAAATAAAACAACCCTTTTTTTACTGTAATCGATTGAATATCAGTTGCCTGCCTAAAGGTGTGTGTGTGAGGCCTATTGCATCTAGTCTGCCAACTTTTGCCAGTGCGCAGTGACACTCATATCTAGTGCCACCATAGTGTGCAGTGAAAAAAAAACAACCCTTTTTTTACTGTAATCGATTGAATATCAGTTGCCTGCCTAAAGGCGTGTGTGTGAGGCCTATTGCATCTAGTCTGCCAACTTTTGCCAGTGCCCAGTGAAACTCATATCTAGTGCCACTGTAGTGTGCAGTGAAATAAAACAACCCTTTTTTTACTGTAATCGATTGAATATCAGTAGCCTGCCTACAGGCGTGTGTGTGAGGCCTATTGCATCTAGTCTGCCAACTTTTGCCAGTGCCCAGTGACACTCATATCTAGTGCCACCGTAGTGTGCAGTGAAATAAAACAACCCTTTTTTTACTGTAATCGATTGGATATCAGTAGCCTGCCTACAGGCGTGTGTGTGAGGCCTATTGCATCTAGTCTGCCAACTTTTGCCAGTGCCCAGTGAAACTCATATCTAGTGCCACTGTAGTGTGCAGTGAAATAAAACAACCCTTTTTTTACTGTAATCGATTGAATATCAGTAGCCTGCCTACAGGCGTGTGTGTGAGGCCTATTGCATCTAGTCTGCCAACTTTTGCCAGTGCCCAGTGACACTCATATCTAGTGCCACCGTAGTGTGCAGTGAAATAAAACAACCCTTTTTTTACTGTAATCGATTGGATATCAGTAGCCTGCCTACAGGCGTGTGTGTGAGGCCTAATGCATCTAGTCTGCCAACTTTTGCCAGTGCCCAGTGACACTCATATCTAGTGACACCATAGTGTGCAGTGAAATAAAACAACCCTTTTTTTACTGTAATCGATTGAATATCAGTAGCCTGCCTAAAGGCGTGTGTGTGAGGCCTATTGCATCTAGTCTGCCAACTTTTGCCAGTGCGCAGTGACACTCATATCTGGTGTCACAGTAGCTTGCAGTGAAATAAAACAACCCTTTTTTTACTGTAATCGATTGAATATCAGTAGCCTGCCTAAAGGCATGTGTGAGGCCTATTGCATCTAGTCTGCCAACTTTTGCCATTGCCCAGTGACACTCATATCTAGTGCCACTGTAGTGTGCAGTGAAATAAAACAACCCTTTTTTTACTGTAATCGATTGAATATCAGTAGCCTGCCTAAAGGCGTGTGTGTGAGGCCTATTGCATCTAGTCTGCTAACTTTTGCCAGTGCGCAGTGACACTCATATCTAGTGCCACCGTAGTGTGCAGTGAAATAAAACAACCCTTTTTTTACTGTAATCGATTGGATATCAGTAGCCTGCCTACAGGCGTGTGTGTGAGGCCTATTGCATCTAGTCTGCCAACTTTTGCCAGTGCGCAGTGACACTCATATCTGGTGTCACAGTAGCTTGCAGTGAAATAAAACAACCCTTTTTTTACTGTAATCGATTGAATATCAGTTGCCTGCCTAAAGGTGTGTGTGTGAGGCCTATTGCATCTAGTCTGCCAACTTTTGCCAGTGCCCAGTGACACTCATATCTGGTGTCACAGTAGCTTAGAGTGAAATAAAACAACCCTTTTTTTACTGTAATCGATTGAATATCAGTTGCCTGCCTAAAGGTGTGTGTGTGAGGCCTATTGCATCTAGTCTGCCAACTTTTGCCAGTGCCCAGTGACACTCATATCTAGTGCCACTGTAGTGTGCAGTGAAATAAAACAACCCTTTTTTTACTGTAATCGATTGAATATCAGTTGCCTGCCTAAAGGTGTGTGTGTGAGGCCTATTGCATCTAGTCTGCCAACTTTTGCCAGTGCGCAGTGACACTCATATCTAGTGCCACCATAGTGTGCAGTGAAAAAAAAACAACCCTTTTTTTACTGTAATCGATTGAATATCAGTTGCCTGCCTAAAGGCGTGTGTGTGAGGCCTATTGCATCTAGTCTGCCAACTTTTGCCAGTGCCCAGTGAAACTCATATCTAGTGCCACTGTAGTGTGCAGTGAAATAAAACAACCCTTTTTTTACTGTAATCGATTGAATATCAGTAGCCTGCCTACAGGCGTGTGTGTGAGGCCTATTGCATCTAGTCTGCCAACTTTTGCCAGTGCCCAGTGACACTCATATCTAGTGCCACCGTAGTGTGCAGTGAAATAAAACAACCCTTTTTTTACTGTAATCGATTGGATATCAGTAGCCTGCCTACAGGCGTGTGTGTGAGGCCTAATGCATCTAGTCTGCCAACTTTTGCCAGTGCCCAGTGACACTCATATCTAGTGACACCATAGTGTGCAGTGAAATAAAACAACCCTTTTTTTACTGTAATCGATTGAATATCAGTAGCCTGCCTAAAGGCGTGTGTGTGAGGCCTATTGCATCTAGTCTGCCAACTTTTGCCAGTGCGCAGTGACACTCATATCTGGTGTCACAGTAGCTTGCAGTGAAATAAAACAACCCTTTTTTTACTGTAATCGATTGAATATCAGTTGCCTGCCTAAAGGTGTGTGTGTGAGGCCTATTGCATCTAGTCTGCCAACTTTTGCCAGTGCCCAGTGACACTCATATCTGGTGTCACAGTAGCTTGCAGTGAAATAAAACAACCCTTTTTTACTGTAATCGATTGAATATCAGTTGCCTGCCTAAAGGTGTGTGTGTGAGGCCTATTGCATCTAGTCTGCCAACTTTTGCCAGTGCGCAGTGACACTCATATCTGGTGTCACAGTAGCTTGCAGTGAAATAAAACAACCCTTTTTTTACTGTAATCAATTGAATATCAGTTTCCTGCCTAAAGGCCTATTGCATCTAGTCTGCCAACTTTTGCCAGTGCACAGTGACACTCATATCTAGTGCAACCGTAGTGTGCAGTGAAATAAAACAACCCTTTTTTTACTGTAATCGATTGAATATCAATTGCCTGCCTAAAGGCGTGTGTGTGAGGCCTATTGCATCATATCTGGTGTCACAGTAGCTTGCACGCATAGTACCACTAATCGGAAAAAAAATGACAGGCAGAGGCAGGCCACCCCGCAGGGGCCGTCGTGGTCGTGGTGCTGTGATTCCCTTTGGCCCTAGAATAATGCCCAGTTTTCAGAGGCCACGTACCCTGAACTTGAAAAGTTCTGAGGACATGGTTAACTGGCTAACACAGGACACCCAATCTTCTACAGCTTGCGCTCGGAACCTAGACGCACCATCCTCCTCCAGCTTAGCTTCGGGCACCTCTCCAGTTACCATTCGCCCGCCTGCCTCCACCACCAAAACTAGCACCACAGCCACTTCACTTGATACGTCAGCAGAGTTATTTACACATCCGTTGGAAGAAATGAGTGATGCACAAACATTAGTGCCAGAGGATGTAGATAACAGGGATATGTCCCAGTCAGGCGGCATTACACACATGGACGTACGGTCTGATGATGATGAGGATGATGTTGTACAAGGTGCTGCTTCCTTTGTTGAGTTGTCAGATACAAGTGAAGCGGTTGATGATGACGATGCGTCCGTGGATGTCACGTGGGTGCCCGCTATAAGAGAAGAAGAACAGGAGGAAAGTTCAGATGGAGAGACAGAGAGGAGGAGGAGACGAGTTGGAAGCAGCGTAAGTTCGTCGAAAGTAGCTAGTGGCACAGTCAGACAGCATGCATCGGCACCCAGGGTCAGCCAGACAGCACGCCAGTCAACGCATGCTTTTGCCACCACCAGAATGCTGTCATTGCAGAGCTCAGCAGTGTGGCAATTTTTTCGTGTGTCTGCCTGTGACAACAGTGATGTTATTTGCAACCTGTGCGAAAAGAAACTCGTGAGTTTCGTGGGAAGTCCAACACCCACCTAGGTACAACTTCTTTGCGAAGGCACATGATGTCACATCACAAACGCCTATGGGATCAACACATCAGTACAAGCAGCACACAAAGTCAAAGCCGCCATCCTCCTCCTGGTCCAGCATCTTCAGCCACGTCAACCACTGCTGCCCTGCTTGCCCCCTCTCAACCATCTGCCACTCCGTGTCTCGCCCTGAGCAGTCCCTGCTCATCTGCCCACAGTCAGGTGTCTGTCAAGGACATGTTTGAGCGTAAGAAGCCAATGTCACAAAGTCACCCCCTTGCCCGGCAACTGACAGCTGGCTTGTCTGAACTCTTAGCCCGCCAGCTTTTACCATACAAGCTGGTGGAGTCTGAGGCGTTCAAAAAATTTGTAGCTATTGGGACACCGCAGTGGAAGGTACCCGGCCGAAATTTCTTTGCACAAAAGGCAATCCCCAACCTGTACTCGATTGTGCAAAAGGAAGTAATGGCATCTCTGGCACACAGTGTTGGGGCAACGGTCCATCTGACCACGGACACCTGGTCTGCAAAGCATGGTCAGGGCAGGTATATCACCTACACTGCGCATTGGGTAAACCTGCTGACGGCTGCCAAGCATGGAATACGTGGCTCTGCAGAGGAGTTGGTGACACCGCCACGACTTGCAGGCAGGCCTGCTGCCACCTCCTCTACTCCTCCTACTCCATCCTCTTCCATAACCTCCTCGGCTGAGTCCTCTTCTGCTGCTGCTATGTCTTGCTCCACATCAACGGCACCCCCCCAGCTCCACAGGTACTATTCCACATCCCGGATACGGCAGTGTCACGCCGTCTTGGGGTTGACTTCCCTGAAAGCAGAGAGTCACACCGGACCAGCACTCCTGTCTGCCCTGAACGCACAGGTGGATCAGTGGCTGACTCCGCACCAACTGGAGATCGGCAAAGTGGTTTGTGACAACTGAAGAAATTTGTTGGCGGCATTGAATTTGGGCAAGTTGACACATGTCCCGTGCATGGCACATGTGTGTAATCTGATTGTACAACGCTTTGTGCATAAGCACCCAGGCTTACAGGACGTCCTGAAGCAGGCCAGGAAGGTGTGTGCCCATTTCAGGCGTTCCTACACGGCCATGGCGCACTTTACAGATATCCAGCGGCGAAACTACATGCCAGCGAGGCGCTTGATTTTAGACAACTCGACACGTTGGAATTCAACACTCCTAATGTTCGACCACCTGCTCCAACAAGAAAAGGCCGTTAACGAGTATTTGTATGACCGGGGTGCTAGGACAGCCTCTGCGGAGCTGGGGATTTTTTTGCCACGTTACTGGACGCTCATGCTCAATGCCTGTAGGCTTATGCGTCCTTTTGAGGAGGTGACAAACCTGGTCAGTCGCACCCAGGGCACCATCAGCGACATCATACCATTTGTTTTCTTCCTGGAGCGTGCCCTGTGAAGAGTGCTGGATCAGGCCGTAGATGAGCTTGAAGAGCAAGAGGAAGAGTTGTGGTCACCATCACCGCCAGAAACAGCCTTATCAGCATCGCTTGCTGGACCTGCGGCAACGCTGGAAGAGGATTGTGAGGTAGAGGAATCAGAGGAGGAATGTGGCTTTGAGGAGGAGGAGGAGGAAGACCAACCACAACAGGCATCCCAGGGTGCTCGTTGTCACCTATCTGGTACCTGTGGTGTTGTACGTGGCTGGGGGGAAGAACATACCTTCAGTGACATCACTGAGGACGAGGAACGGGACATGACTAGCTCGGCATCCAACCTTGTGCAAATGAGGTCTTTCATGCTGTCATGCCTGTTGAGGGACCCTCGTCTAAAAAGGATGAAGGAGAATGACCTGTACTGGGTGTCCACGCTACTAGACCCCCGGTATAAGCAGAAAGTGCCTGAAATGTTACCGAATTACCACAAGTCGGAAAGGATGCAGCACTTCCATAATAAATTAAAAAGTATGCTTTACACAGCGTTTAAGGGTGATGTCACAGCACAACGGCAATCTAACAGCGGAAGAGGTGACCATAATCCTCTTCCTCTCACGACCACGCCTGCAAGGAGAGGACGCTTTACAGACGTGTTGTTGATGGAGGACATGCAGAGCTTTTTAAGTCCTATGCATCGCCACAGCCCTTCGGGGCCCACCCTCAGAGAACGACTCGACCGTCAGGTAACAGACTACCTCGCCATAACTACAGATATCGACACTATGAGGAGCGATGAACCCCTTGACTATCCCAATTTGCCATAGAACTTCTCTCCTGCCCCGCTTCAAGTGTCCTGTCAGAAAGGACCTTCAGTGCAGCAGGAGGTTTTGTCACTGATAAGAGAAGTCGCCTAGGTCAAAAAAGTCTAGATTACCTCGACTTTATTAGGTTGGATGAGGGATGGATCCCGAAGGGACTGACAGTGGGCGATACATTCGATTAAAAAAGGCCTGATAGATGAGCTGCCTTGAGCTAATAATGGTCCACACGCTGCTGTATTTTATCCATGAATGCCGGATGACTTGCGTGACATATCCGACACCAACTAGGGTTCAAGACGCAATGTTTTAGGGCACTTTCTGCCTGCAAACTAACATCAATTTTTCAGGTCGCTGCAACAATACCTAATTTTTGCATTAAAATTTATTGTCAGAAGGCGTACAGCATGTAATGAAAAATAAAGCATTTTTGATCAGTCTTGCATAACAGTTGTGCAAAAATACATATTTACTAGAAAGACATTTTGTGAAATTTAGCTGGCTATTCCTTCTTATTTTTACTTTTTAGGTTAATAATTTTTCTTATTTTTTACTGTGATTGCAATTTAAGAGATACGTAAAACATGGTAAAACAGACAATAGTAAAGAGTATATCTGCAGGAAACACCAAAGTCCTATTAGCTATCATCCCTCCAGCAGTATTAGCTTATTATTTACAATATCTAACCTAGGCAATCACCCTTGGGTTACCCTAGGGCAAGCTTCACTAAGCGACCTCTCCTTTCCTGGGATGATTTTGCCGCCGGTTGCTTCTGAAGGGTCTCCAGGGCTCCCCCAATCGGGTCCTTCCCCCAGTGTCGCTTCAACCAGTAACAAATGTTTTATATTTGTAAAGCGAACCAATGATCCCCCTTGATAGAGGTTTATCTTTAAAAATTTGGGAGAACCAATTTAAGACCGGTGTCCCCTGTTTCTGGGTCAGGGAGTGTGTGAAATGCCTCAGCCTACAGTAATTGTAATGTTCTGACAGCGGTAGCTCATGCTTGTCCCTCAGTTCCTCATAGGTGAGCATCTGGCCCTTTACTAACCAGTCTCCCAGTCTATCTAGTTTCCTTGACCTCCACCAGTGTTGTGATGTTGTGCTCATGTGTTTCGGGGCCTGAGGGTGGTCAAGAATTGGGGTCATTTGGGTGGATCCAGGGAACAAACCCGTGTGTTTCTTGGCCCATTTCCAGTATGATAGTGAGTGTCTGATTAGGGGGTTTGGTGAGTTTTTAAGGCTCTGAGGCAATTCTGATAGCCAAGCCACCTTATCCCAGGTTAAGGGCCTTAAAGTGTGGTTCACACAGGCCGGTTGATGACATATAGAATGTGCTATTGGGAGGAAAGATAGGTGACAGAACAGGTATTAAATTGATAGGAATGAGTAGTGCAACTTAATACACCTCTCCTATCTTGTGGCACCTTAGATTGCACGTGCAGAGCCCCAAATTAGAAATAGGAGGTTCGACCAAACATCTTTTTCCATCTCCCTGTTCCAAAAATCCATGCCATATACACGTCCCCTGATAGGTAACGTTACAGGTATTACACTGATAGGAATGAGCAGTACAACTTAATACACCTCTCCTATCTGGTGGCACCTTAGATTGCACGTGCAGTGCCCTAATTAGAAGTAGAAGGTGCGACCAAGCATCTTTTTCCATCTCCCGCTTCCAAAAATCCATGCCATATACACGTCCCCTGATAGTGGACGTAACAGGGATTCAACGGATAGGAATAGTACTACTAAACACTACACACCTTAGAATAACGCAGACAGAGGCAACGCGTATAATCTTCCATGCTGTGCAGTGGAAGCCCCCAGACTCTGACCTGTGTATAATCTTCCATGCTGGGCAGTGGAAGCCCCCAGACTCTGACCTGTGTATAATCTTCCATGCTGGGCAGTGGAAGCCCCCAGACTCTGGGAGTCTGAAGAAGAGGAGTCAGAGGAGGAAGTGGCTTTGAGGAGGTGGAAGACCAAACACAGCAGGCGTCCCAGGGGGCTTGTTGTCACCTTTCGGGGACCCTTGGTGGCTGGGTGGAGGAAGAGACCTTCAATGACATCAGTGAGGACAAGGAACGGAACATGGCTAGCTTGATATCCAACCTTGTGCAAATGGACTGTTTGCGTTTGTTTGCGGTGCATTAAACGGGGAGATTGGTCTGTTACTGTGAAGCGGGTGTAACCCTTACACTTCCTGATCGATACAACATCATACCTGATGTTTTAAAGCATGTTATTCCAAACAATTTAGGAATGTTAGGTGATTTATGCCCTTTATGGCTTAAAACCAGACTCTGCATCAACTATGTAATTTTCCGTGGGAGTTTTGCCATGGATCCCGCTCCGGCATGCCACAGTCCAGCTGTTAGTCCCCTTGAAACAACTTTCCCATCACTATTGTGGCCAGAAAGAGTCCCTGTGGGTTTTGAAATTCGCCTGCCCATTGAAGTCTATGGCGGTTCGCCAGGTTCGCCCGTTCGCGAACATTTGATGGCAGTTCGGGTCCGCTGTTCGCGAACCGAAAATTTGATGTTCGCGATATCACTAATGATGATGATTCACATATTCAGCTTGTGTTACCTGTGCTACAATGTCACATATACATTGATACCTTTCATGGATCCCTTTAATGTGTAAATGTTCGTAAGTATCTATTCATATTGATGTTTGTAGTAACTGTAGAATCCAGACATCAACAGATGCTGCTCTCATTTATTTTGATTGAGGAGCTCCAATGTACTTAGGCCTGGTTATTTATAATGCATAGTGCTATATTCTTAACAATTTTTGCAAGAATGTACTATGACTGGAAATTATTGCTTTAGATGTGTGAGCACCATGAATAATGAAGATGTAAGGTCTTACGTGCCTTGTGTTTTGTCAAATGATGCTATTACTTACTGGACCATGCACTTTCACACCATTTGTGAATCAATTTAATATTATGCTCTTCGGAGTCATTAACTAAAAGAGAAAATCAACTATAAGAAAAAGGAAACACATGAAAACATTGGTAATCTAATTTTGCCAATATCAAAACAAAAATGATAAATTCCATTGTAGTAAAATTACATATAAAAGGTGGGTTAATATTGGTGACCAATAATTTGCAAGATCTGGCAAGCTAGATTCAAAACATAAGTATTAATTGCCAGCCATCCAGCTATGGTAATTTTTTACTGTGATTTTTTTCAATGTGGTTATATAGACTTGTGTGGATATATAGATCCTTGATTTAAAAAAAAAAAAATACGCTGGGGATTTTAACAGGTAACGAAAATGCATGATAACTTAAATAACAGAAAAAAATAATAGAACTAATCAATTTAGACATGTGTATGAAAAAGTCAATAAATGCATTGAATCATTGATTTTTTTTTTTCACAGATATTTTCTAATGTTCAGAGGCTTGCCAACTCCTTTATTGATCTCTGTTTGGCTGGCAATATGCTATTCAGAAACTGGAAAACAATAATCTACTGCTCAGATGACAACAAATATGGGATTATCATGGATTTCAATTTGAAAGTAATTGGTGAGATAGAAGCAGAAGGATCTGCTGCTGAACTGCTTCCAAATATATGCAAAATGATGGAGAATTTTTTAGGTCTGTGGATACATTTCATGGACAAGACACGTTCCCAGCATTACTATTTAAACTATTACACAGCGGAGCAATTGATGTACCTGTGCCAGCAGTTTCAGAGAACGGATATTAGTGAAGAGGCATGTGTGATGCTATCTTTTATCAAACCTGAGTGTACAATACATGACATAAAAAATTACTTATATCATTCTCGGAAGGTTGGTTTAGTAAAGTCATCACCTGAGGTTATGCCATTTGAGTTGAAAAGCGATACAGATGTGCTAAAGAAGTTGGAGATGATTTGGGAAAATTCCTTTAGCTATATCAGCTCTTTTTTCCCCGATTGTTTGGATATGATAACACTTGGCATGTGCTTAGGATCCTTGTCAAGCACAGGACAGCTAGTAAATCGCAAACTCCATCCAAGTCTAGTGCAGGGTCGTCCGAATTTAGTCATCTGTCATCCATCACAAATCCTGTCTTCTACTATTGCAATATACATGCAAGATTTAGAACAAGCCCTGCCATCCTATGATGAAGTCCTCCTCTGCACACCAAAAACTACTTTTGAAGAGGTAGCATTGTTTTTAAGGAGGTGCTTAATATCAGGATATATAGGTCAAAAGATATATTGCTTGCTCTATGCTGATGAACTTAGCTATGATACTGCTTATAAAGCTGAACAGCTATTTCAGGAGTTGCAGGCACAGAGTAGGCACAAATACAATCTTGTAATTGTATGCAACAGTGACAGAGAGCATTGCTATATCCCATCTGCCTTTAGCCAGTACAAAACCCACATGACCCCTCAAAAATCTCCTCTGGAGGTTCAACAATATTTGGAACATCATTTCAGTGTTGCAAAGGATGCACCCTGTGGATCTGCTCCAGCTTTTAAGAATGGAATGAGTGTTGGTATAGTGGCATCAAAACGAGCAGGAGTTGGTGAGTATCAGTTGACTGAAGTATATACTGAGACATTTACAGTAAATTTCAAATAAAGAACTTTGAAACAAAATAAGGGTAGCTCAGAACTTTTTTTTATTAATATTATTAACACTTATAAGGTAAATAATGTAAAATGACAGTAAAAGCAACTGTTTTAACAAAGAAACTTGGATATTATATGTTTTTACAAAAGTTTACTCAGAAATCGCTGCTGCTCCTCAACCCCCTCCTCAACCCTCCCATCCTCAACACCCTCCTCAACCTCAACCTTAACCCCCCTCCTCAACCTCCCTCCTCATCCTCAACCCCCCTCCTCAAACTCCCTCCTCATCCTCAACCTCCCTCCTCATCCTCAACCCCCCTACTCATCCTCAACCCCCCTACTCATCCTCAACCTCCCTCCTCATCCTCAACCTCCCTCCTCATCCTCAACCCCCTCCTCAACCTCCCTCCTCAACCTCCCTCCTCAACCCCCCTCCTCAACCTAAACCCCCCTCCTCAACCTAAATACCTCCCCCTCTCCCTTTCCCCTCACTTACCGGCCTCCGCTCCTTCTTGACCTGGCGCGCCTGTGAAGTCACATGCGCGCCACGCCATTAGCATATACCGGGTGCCGACACCCGGTATATGCTAATGGCGTGACATCACATGCACGGAGCAGAAGCAGGTAAGTGAGAGGAAAGGGAGAGGGGGAGGTATTTAGGGGGGTTTAGAATGAGGAGGGGGGTTAGAATGAGGAGGAGGGGGTTTAGAATGAGGGGGGTTTAGAATGAGGAGGGGGGTTTAGAAATAGGGGGGTTTAGAATGAGGAGGGGGGTTTAGAATGAGGAGGGGGGTTTAGAATGAGGAAGGGGGTTGAGGATGAGGAGGGGGGAGGGAAAGAGACATGGTCCTCAACATTATATCGGCGTATAACACGCACACATCATTTGCCCCCTATTTTCAGGGAGAAAAAGTATGTGTTATACGCCGATAAATACGCTACTTTATTATTTAATTATTTAATTAATTTATTTTACACACATCTTCTTCAGCTATATAAGGAATGCACTTAGCATGGAATTCAAATATTTTACCCATTATTGTTGTTTAGCGGAACTTAACTTGACCATTTTTTTTTGTTTTAGCAATATATTTATTTTAATGAGAAAATCGTCATCTTTTTTTTTGCAGGAAAGTCACTGTATGTGAAAAAACTTAATGAGAAGTTAGGATCACAAATGTCAGAAGAAAATGTGCTGCTAAAAACAATCCGGTTGATTAAACCTCAGGTGGATGAAAACAAAGTGCTGCAAATGCTTGTACCTACCTTAAGAATTGGACACAAGGCTATTTTATTTCACATTGACATCATGTCTTCTGTAAGTGTAACCAGAGATAGTATAAACTTCTACATACATTTAGCTATTAATACAACGTTACTAAGGGTTTCATGTGACCCATCTTTCACTTATTTTTTCCCAAGGTAAAAAGTGGAATTTCAGAATTTCTATTTAAGCTTTTGGTTCTCCAATATCTAAAAGATTCTGAAGGAAGAATGTGGAAACGCCAACCCGGTCACTTATATGTAATTGAGATTTTGGAAGTACCACAAGCAAATTTTAAAAAGGAATCAACATTTGTAAGTACAGTGCCTGATCTGATGTTCAGTTTGATCAATTATTATTATTTTTTTTTTTTTTAAAGACAAAATTAAAGCATGTGAAATGTAGAATAAAAGAAAATTATATTGTGAACATTTTAGGGATACACTCCCACCACACATTACATATTTGTTCCAGTATTTAAGAAATTCTTTAGGCAATGTTTTTTTTATCTAAATAGTTTAACACAGTGACTTTATTATTTGTATCTCCCACAATTAATTATTTTTTAAACTTTTATACTTTACTTACTTCAAAGCAGCCCCCAGAATACCAGATTCTCACCTTCTGGAACCTCTCCATGCCCACAGAGGGACTTCACACTAATTGTGTCTCATGATGCTCAGACACACATAATGTCACTGCACAGCAGTATGAGACACTGGTAGTGTGAAGCCCCTCCCCTGTGGGTGTAGCCTTAGGCCACAGCTGTGAAACATAGCACCCTACATGAGAGAAAACTTGGAAACAAGGGGAGGTTCCAGAAGGTGATAAACTGTTACGTTGGGACTTATTAAAAGAGAAATGTACATTTTCGATGACAATTAGAGGGAGGAGGATACCATTAATTAAGTCACCTAGTTGAAACATTTTATAAAATAAGAACATTCCATAAACAGTCCTTTAATCAATGATAGGTCTGGTAGATACCCTGCTTTACTACTATGTTTTTTTAGGGGGGCTTTGCACACACATTTGTAGTAAATAGAGGTGGCATAAAATCATATATAAACATACATATTTGTAAAGCAATAATACTCACCTTGTCACATAGTTAAGATAATTGTAACTGTCCTCTATTCCTATGATGAATAATGTTTTAAATAACAAGTGATAATATTCAGCTGGCTTTATATCAACTTTGCTATTTCATTGATTTGATTGCACTATAGTGCTTGTTGGTTTGATTTTAGAAATCACTGAACATCCATCAGACTGACTGTTTCATTGATTTTGTTTTTTACAAGATGCTTTTTTTATAATAGATGAAAATAACATCATGTTATGTTTTTATTAATAGGTTTCTCATATGACGCAGTTTAGTTTCATTGACTTCTTCCCCAAAATTTCATGTTGCACTCCAAAAGAGGTTCTGTCAAGAAACACAGAAAATCATAAAAGTACCTATTTTGAAAATCCAGGAATGGATGAAGAGGAATTTTCTAGTGAATGGTTTCAGAGACCTTTCCAGTACTTGATTCGTTTTGAACAGCAAGAGAATCTAGATACATTTACTTATGTTATGGGCTCTGTAGAAGGGTACCCAGCACAATGCTTGCAGATATTACTTTTATACTGTGGAGTTGTTGACCCCTCCTGGGCAGAATTGAGAAATTTTGCATGGTTTTTAAATCTACAGCTAAAGGACTGTGAATCCTCTATTTTCTGCAACCATACGTTAGTTGGAGACACTCTGCGAGGTTTCAAGAACTTTGTTGTCAACTTCATGATTTTGATGGCAAAAGATTTTGCAACCCCTTCTTTGCAAATTGCAGATGAGAGCCCAGGCAGGCCTGTTTTTAACTACAACGGAGTCAAAGAAGAAGATCTTGCTCCGTTTTTGATGCGTAAAAAATGGGAGTCAGAGCCACATCCCTATATTTTCTTCAATGCTGACCATGTGTCTATGACATTTATTGGCTTCCATCTGCAACGTAATAATTCTGGAGGCGTAGATGCTATCAATCCCAGAAATAACAATGTTATTAGAAAAAATATAATGAGCATACAGTTATATCAAGGACTACAGCTTCAAAGAGTTCCTTTCAATGTTGACTTTGACCAACTACCCAGAAAAGAGAAAATAAATATATTGTGCATGGTCCTGGGAATTGAGACGCCATTTGATCCTGATGATACTTATGAACTGACCTTGGATAACATGCTGAAGATTCTGGCAATTGTTACAAGATTCAGAAGTGAGATTCCAGTTGTCATTATGGGTGAAACTGGCTGTGGAAAAACCACTCTCATTAAATATATGTGTAAATTGTTGAAGGGTATGATTGAAACAGAAAATATGAAACTTGTAAAAGTTCATGGAGGTACAAGTGCTGACACCATTTATGCTAAAATTTTGGAGACTCAGAAAATTGCGCTTTTAAACAAACAGAGACAATGTGAAACTGTGTTATTTTTTGATGAGGCAAACACAACTGAAGCAGTCACCAGCATTAAGGAAGCCCTTTGTGACCATACTGTTGAAGGAGAGCCTTTAATTGTCAACTCAGGATTACAGATTATTGCTGCCTGTAACCCATACCGAAAGCACACAGAAGAAATGATCAAACGCCTGGAGTCAGCTGGCTTGGGTTACAGAGTCAAAGAAGCTGAGACCAAAGAAAAACTTGGCTCCATTCCATTAAGACAATTGATATATCGTGTACATGCGTTGCCTCCTAGCATGATGCCTTTAGTATGGGATTTTGGGCAGCTGAATAATGAGACAGAAAATAAATACATCCAGCAGATAGTACAACATTTGGCAAATGAGACTCAACTTTCTAGTTGGCAGGTCCAGTTATTGACTAATGTGTTTTCAGCCTCCCAGTCCTACATGAGAGAAAGAAATGATGAATGTAGCTATGTTAGCTTAAGAGATGTAGAGCGTTGTATAGAGGTCTTCAAATGGTTTTATTACCACAGTGAACTATTGTTGAACAATTCTTCTGAGAGTCGGATATTAGGCAATAAAAGAGATGTAGTAACATGGTCCCTTATACTTGCTGTTGGTGTATGTTATCATGCCTCTTTAGAAAACAAAGATGCCTACAGAAAAGCCATATCTAAATATTTTCCTGAACCTTACAAAGGAGATCAGACTGCTATTCTACAGGAAATAAGCAATGTCCAGGATCTCTTCCTATCAAGTATAACCTTAAGAGACACTATAGCCAGGAATAATGCATTAAAGGAAAATGTATTCATGATGGTTATATGCATTGAGCTTAAAATTCCACTATTTCTTGTAGGAAAGCCTGGGAGCTCAAAATCCCTTGCAAAGACCATTGTTGCTGATGCCATGCAAGGACAAGCAGCTCACACAGATCTGTACAAAGATCTTAAGCAAATCCATCTGGTATCTTTTCAGTGTAGTCCTCATTCAACTCCTGAAGGCATTATAGCCACCTTTAACCAATGTGCACGCTTCCAAGAAAACAAAAATCTGAATGAGTATTCTTCTGTAGTTGTGCTAGATGAAATAGGCCTAGCCGAGGACTCTCCTAAAATGCCTCTAAAGACCCTACATCCTTTGCTAGAGGATGGCTGCATTGATGATGACCCCTTGCCACACCAGAAGGTTGGCTTTATTGGAATCTCTAACTGGGCTCTAGATCCTGCAAAAATGAATCGAGGAATTTTTGTATCCCGAGGCGATCCTAATACACATGAACTTATTGAAAGTGCAAAGGGAATCTGCTCATCTAATAAATTAATCCTTGGGAAGGTTGATGTCCTCTTCTCAGACATTTCAAATGCTTTTCAAAATATTTGTGAAGCTCAGAATCAAACGAAGGGATTCTTTGGATTGCGTGACTTTTACAGTCTGATCAAAATGTTATTTGCTATTACTAAACACTTCCAGAGAAAGCCAACTTTAGGTGAGATAACACGGGCAGTACTGAGGAATTTCAGTGGAAGAGATGAAGTGAATGCCTTGAACAGTTTCTTACCAAATAATGAAGGAAACAAATATATTGAGGAAATTAATACGCTTGACTTGGTGATGGAAAACATTAAAAGCAATAGTGATGATAATGAATGTCGATACTTGCTGATACTGACTAAAAACTATATAGCCTTACAGATCCTCCAACAAGCTTTTTGTAAAGAGAACCGACAACCTGAAATTATTTTTGGGTCAAGCTTTCCTAAAGATCAAGAATACACCCAAATCTGTAGAAATATTAACCGTGTCAAAGTTTGTATGGAAACAGGACAGATGGTTATCCTTCTTAATCTACAAAATTTGTATGAAAGCCTTTATGATGCATTGAACCAGTACTATGTCTATCTAGCAGGCCAGAAATATGTTGACTTAGGTCTGGGGACACATCGTGTAAAATGCAGAGTCCATCCAAACTTCAGACTGATAGTCATTGAAGAAAAGGAGGTGGTGTACAAAGACTTCCCAATTCCACTAATCAATAGACTTGAGAAACATTACATGGATATCAACACTGTTCTAACAAAAGAACAAAAAGTAATTGTTCAAGAATTAGAAAAATGGATACAAGATTTCACAACAGAAAAAACAAAACAGAAGAGTTACAGTCCTTCAGATGTCTTTATTGGTTATCATTCAGACACTTGTGCATCTGTCACTTTACAAGTAACAGGAAGGTTAAAACAGAAACATCCAAATCCAAACGAAAACATAGCACAGGTAAAGACTGAGGCAAAGTCGGTCTTGATAAACTGTGCTACCCCTGATTCCATTATTCGACAGAACAATAAAGAACTCATTGACCAGTATTTCAAGAAACAGAAGCACAACTCTCTAACGAACTTTATCTATCACATGCGTTCAGGATTTCACCATTGTACAGTATTCACTGAGGTAATCCTGCTTTTATATGATCTAAGGTTATCCTGGACAAGTTAATATGAGACATAAGCCTTTCTATGTTTTTTTTAGTTTACGCATTTGGTAACCACCATTTACAATCTAAAAAATATTACAATCATTTAATGCCTCACTTTTTCTTACAAAGAATAGTCTTGCAAGATTTACACATTGAATTAAATCTAACATGGGATTACATGTAGAAATACATTTAAGATGTAATAACAAGGATTTAGATGTATGTTATCTTTCCATTTACTGCTTTGAACAAATGCAGCTACTGTCTGTGGAATTGGCATTGTGTTAACTCCACTTTAATCCCTCCTGAAACAGTCTCTTTTCAGCAGTTCTGAGCTTCTCCATACTTCAACTAAATACATTATTAAATGATGTGACCTTGTTAATTATGTAACCAATTCAGAAATTGTTATGTGAATCTCCTTATTTATACAGTTAACCCAAGGTTTCCCGACTAGCCAGAAATCATATTATAGTTTAAATATCATCAATGAATTTTATAAAAACAGACATCTTACTATTCTTTTGCATTTTGCTTGCAAGATCAACATTCTTCATTGTAAGAATCCAAACACCAAATGCAAATTGTAGGTGTTTACTCCCCCCACCCCTCTAAATTCTACTTTCTAGCATAATACATACTTAACTGAGATATGTTTTAATTGAAAAATATTACAACATTCTTTCTGTTAAGGTCACTACTTTTTCTCACCTCCTGACATCTGCTGACAAGAAGATTTTGGAAGCTGAGCTGCAGAATGACATTAAATGCATTGAACTGCTATCATTGCAGCAATTTGACACTGAACTTTCTTTTCTAAAAATAATAAGGTAAGTATTTTCAGTAAATATAAGAAAATAGTATTTCTCTTAGATTTACTAAACTATGCTACTTTTCTAGAGTGAGGATAAGCAAGGCGTGTTCGACTTTATAAATACACATTAATCAATTTGTGTGTAGTATATGCTATTAGAAGAAATTTTAGGCTATATCCCACTAGAAAAAAATACACATCCCTAAAATAAACCATAGCTAAAGCTAGGTGTTTTATTTCTGGATAATTGCTTAGGAGCTGGCGCTTGTCAGGGGTACCCATTAGCTTGATAAGGATGTTCTACTAAACCACCTATCCTGTCTTGACATTAGCTTTCCATGCTTAATCTAACCTGAGGCAACCGTTAAGGTGATAAAACTCTCAGTTCAGGATCAACAACTACAAAATTTCCTCCAAACATTTTGTCATAAACTTGTCAACTTCAACAGAGATAATCTTGGTGGTCAAGCTTTGTAAGCAACAGTTCTTGTTGGTGAAGATGTGCCTTCATATTTGTAGTCACTAATAAGTATCTAATAAACTGACTTATTGTCATAATCCTTGTGCTCCTGCAGTCCACTCTGTGGCTCTCAGATCTGTTCCTCTACCACAGAAGGTGAGGTTGATCTTGCAACTACATTCTAGCTTAGCCGTGTATCAAGCACGCAGATCTTTTGGGGCTTGGAGATACAGATTGGGCATAACACAATCCAGAAGATAATGATCCAGTCCAGGTTTTGCTTTTACTCATTTAGTTCCATTGCTGCACTGATCGGGTACAGTTATTTCATGTTTCTGAACAAGGGAGTGCAGTGCAAGGCCTACACAAGAGTGCAGGGACTTAACAAAAGTACTCAGCGGTTAAGCCTTGTACTTCAGCTCAGTGTTAACTCGGCTTTTCCTGGTTGTTCCCCTGGTATTTGACTCTGGCTTGGACAACTGTGAGTTTTGGCTCACTATGGGCCTCATTCTATTATCGGCCGCAGCCGCTGCGGGGCCGCAAGGACCGGCCGCAAGCTATTCTGCTATTCTATTCCCTTACGGCCGGGGACTCCGGCAGGCTTGCGGCCGGTGCCTTGCTATCTCTTGCGCGCCGGAGGAAAGCCTTTGATCTAAAACGGCCGCAAGAGATTTGCAATTCAATTGCTCCGGGAAACCTCTCTGCAAGGCTAAAAGCGAGCCGCAGTTACTTGCAGGAAAAAGGTCTCGCTAGCACCAATTAAGCACATAAAATAGCTCAAATAAAGCCATCCTGCACTTTGAGAAGACTATAAAGGGATTTTAGGTGTTAGAAAAAATAGCACATAATTATCCTGTACTCAAATCCGTAAAATATTTTATTTTTAATATCCGTAAAATATACATGTAAAAAGTCCAGAGTGCTTGGAGCACCTCAGACACACCCCCGCCGCAGCCGGCAAATAAACAGTTAATTTGAACTCGGGTTTGGGCAGATGTGCAAGCTTGAGAGTGGGTTCCTTTTATTCCTCATGTCCCCCAATATGATCCCTAGCATTTACAGAGCTGTACAGTGCAGGCTTGAATTTATTTTTGAGTTTTTATATTTCACAGTTTACGGCCGGTTCCAAGATATGCGGCCGGCCGTAAGGGGAGATCCTTGCGGGGCCGTATAATAGAATCGCGAGTTAACTGAACCCTCGCAAGGAATCGCAGCCTTACGGCCGATTTACGGCCGATAATAGAATGAGGCCCTTTAACCTTGCCTTGTTACTAGTTATTCTGTCTGCTGCCTCTGGCCAACTCCCATGCCTCTTGACTCTCTGACACTGCTTTTTGCCACTGACCCTTCTACTACAGCCTCTCCTGAGTTTTTTTCATTTTTCATAGAGGTTGAAAAGGATAAAAGGATTCCTTAGGATCTCCAATCATTCCTGAATTTACCTTTTATTCCTTTTTTTTACCTCTGTCTTTCAAAGTCATGAAATTCCCTTGTCATGCTGGTGTTTTTAAAGACTGTTGGATTATCCAAGAAGTTATATTTTCCACTTCTCAACAATTTATTATGTCTTATCAAAGACACCAACATATTACACTTCTTGCTAGCTGGGAGAATACTTTTGAATTGCTTAAAACATTCTTATCTAGACATAGCCTTAATGCACAAAGTGTAAAATCATGGCAGAGCTGATTGAAAAACACACTTACACACTCTGACCTTACTTACAGTTAGTTGCTTGACTATGATTATTTGCATCTAGAGTCTGAGCTTGTAAAAACATGACCTTCCTAGAATTTCATATTTGTTCAATGACTTCTATCGGAAACTACCCCAGCAGTACAGTGCTGCTTAAAATATTATATAATTATAATAACAATTGCTAATTAAATGTTTAATGTGAGAGTGTGTTAAGTTTTTAACATGTCGGGATTATTAACAACATATATTTTCTAAATACTTAGAATATTAATTTGAGTTCAGAATCAATTTGTAGACACATATTCCTCTATATAAAATAACATTTATTGATAACAAATACCAACCAATCTAATATATTGCAAATAAGATAAAATCACATCAGCCAGTAGGCTATGATTAGACGTGGCTCCGCCGGCCATCTTGGAAATTTAAACAAAGAAAAAAATACAAATGATTTTAGTTCAAGTAAATTTCACTAAGCATAATTCTAGTAAATATAACAGCAATTTGCCTCTTAATATAATATATTGGATATAAAATCTCAAGCACATGCTTCCATAAAAATATGTTGTGGGTTTTGGCAATTTATGTGGTGATATTATCAATATCAATAACCTTTATTAATATTAATTAATTATTTACGTTTCACATATTAGCCAATTTTGATTAATTTTGGAATTCTTATTACACAATATATTAAGAGCATTGGCCTCATGAAATAAACAGAACTGTATTATGTGAGAATATATTTATTATAAAGGAATACAAATAATAATACAGTATATTTTAATAACAAGTTGGTATAATAATTGTAACAGATATATCAAGACACATCAATTATAAATTGTTAGTTATTATTACATTATCCACATAATCATATAATAAGACATGCACAATATGCTTACTATAATTACTGTAAATATGACATCAGAGAGTGTTTTAATTAATTTGGTATATTTACCAATATCTGTTTATTAAGCAATTATACTCTTTTAATATCTTATGATTTTATAGTTGAATTATAATATTATCTTTAATAAAGATATTGTCTCTAATTATAAGAGAACATGTTTTTCATTACAATTAATTATTGGATATATTAAATTGCTATAAAAGCTGATATTTTTTAATTTTTGTAAAATAAACTTACAAATTATATGTCAATTTATAATTCATAAGTTATAGTGATATATCGTATATATAACAGATAATATTGATATTATATTAGTAAAATATTTCAATGATTGTAATTAAAAAGAAATAACATGTGGAGAAATATTCAGCCTTATTAAATTGCAATTCGGTAAATTTAAAAGAGCTCTATTTAAGCACACAAGATATTTTTTTTACAGAAGTTATTAGTTAGTGAACTTCTATCCAAAAGCAAGGTCTTCACTAACTAAAAACTTCTGTAAATAAAATATGCTATGTGCTTATATAGAGCCCTTTTAAATTTACTGAATTGCAATTTAATAAGGCTGATTATACTTAAAATCATACCTGGTTCTTTTATTTTGGTTCCATCACATTACTGGCATTCTGGATCTTTTGAGAAGTTATTGATATGTTAGTGTGTAAACTATTTTCCTAGCAAGCTCTCAAAGTTTATTTGTAGAATGCATGCTAACAGCCTTATTAAATTGCGATTCGGTAAATTTAAAAGGGCTCTATTTGAACACACAGCATTTTTTTTTTACAGTAGTTTTTAGTTAGTGAACTTCTATCCAAAAGCAAGGTCTTCACTAGCTAAAAACTTCTGTAAAAAAATATGCTGTGAGCTTAAATAGAGCCCTTTTAAATTTGCCGAATCGCAATTTAATAAGGCTGTTACAGCCTTATTCAATTGCGATTCGGCAAATTTAAAAGGGCTCTATTTAAGCACATAGCATATTTTTTACAGAAGTTTTTAGATAGGGATCTTCCAAAAGCAAGGTCTTCACTAGCTAAAAACTTCTGTAAATAAAATATGCTGTGTGCTTAAATAGAGCCCTTTTAAATTTACTGAATCACAATTTAATAAGGCTGTATGTGTTTGGGAAAAATCCCAATAGTTTTAATGTATTCTTTTTAAGGAAGTTCACCAAAGTGTGTCTATGTGTCTTCTTGTTCTTGAGCTTTTTTTTTAGCAGTCTCCAACCTTTTCTTTCAGTATCCCCTTGTCAGCTAGATTACCTCAATTATACCCCCAACTTCATTTACCTATCACAAATCCCAATCTCACTATGGCCCTCATTCAATTGCGATTTGGCCAATTGAATAGTGCTATAAATAAGCACATAACATATATTTTTTAAATAAGTTTTTAGTTTGTGAAAACCTTGCTTTTAGATAGATGCTTACTAAGCAAAAACGTACTTAAAAAAATATGTTATGTGCTTATTTAGACCCCTATTCAATTGGCCAAAATAGCAATTGAATGAGGGCCTATGTCTTTGTCAGCCAATCACATGTTCTTATGATGTCATCACAAATTTAAATCCTAACAGAAAATATATATTTTTATATAAACATTTTATTCCTTAAACCACAAGATGGGGCTCTTAAACCTTTGAATTTTTGGAAAATTAGCTAATGAACTTTGACATTAGCAAGCTATAAACCAAATTATAACCCAGACATAGTCAATAAAAAGTGCCATTATATTTATATACAGGAGATATTTATTGTCTTGAGAACTAATCTTTGCAAATGTATGGGATTTTAAAGGAGTATTCTGTTGTTTCAAAATTTATCTTTTCATTTAGTTAAGGAATCTGCTTATACAGGACAATGGGTCTTAGAATTTCTCTTCATTGAGAAACTGTGAAAATATAACTTTTTATAGATATATTCCAATAATGGAATTGCATGCATATATATTTATGAATATAAATGTATAGTACATAGATAATATTAGTACATTGGTTATAAAATAACAGTTAATAATAGGATTATGTATTAGATTATAATACCCATATAAAATTGGATTTTATTCATCAAAAGTTCTGACAAACAGTATCAAAAAAGATTTCCCCTAACTTATGGTTTCATTTTCATATTAGGCGTTTTCTTGAAGGTTCAACGGGAGATAAAATTCTGATTGTACAGACAGATTTTGAAGATGGATCTGAGGGAGCTCATCTTGTTGCATCAGCAAAGTAAGCTGCCAATCCCATGTCCTTCTTATGTTTTGGTAAAGTTTTTTGCCTCTTACATCATTTATTTTTAAAAATTTGTGAAAGAAGGGTTGTCTAAATTCTATTAAAGTAGGCTTTATTATTTACTCGAGGGTTACCTTCAGATGAAAAAATAAACAGACAATAAAGAGAAACTAACAGCTATCTCCATGTCAACAACTAGCTTATTTTTGGACTCTAGTATCTTGTGATAATTAAAACTTAAAGAAATTGGTCAAGACCCTGATCTATTGATCTATTAACCCTTATTCATAATAACTGATACAAGACAAACAGACAGACAGTGATGGGCATTTGTCCAATAATTATTGGATGGTCCATACAAGAATAGTTCACATTATAAAAAAAAGGGAGGGGGGAATTAAAATCAGGAACGTTATTAGAAACTCATTCAAATTAATAATACAAAGCCACTAGGGGTGCCACCAACATTCTGGTTCGGATGGATCAATGGATAAATATAATTAAAGCATACAAAATCAGCATGGACAAAAGGGTGGATTTATATAAGGATTTCCCTGTGTCTCATTTCAGAGACCTCCTGTCTGAGGGGCTATGGTATAGCTGACTGATAGCCCTGCAATAAGATATATTAAATCAGAGAGGTCTAGGTCCAACAATCAATAGATAAATCTAATAAAACACCATAGCCCTTCAGACAGGAGGTCTCTGAAATGAGACACAGGTAAATCCTTATATAAATCCACCCTTTTGTCCATGCTGATATTATATGCTTTAATTATATTTATCCATTGATCTATCCAAACCAGAATGTTGATGACACCCCTAGTGGCCTTGAATTATTAATGTTAATGAGTTTCTAATAAATTCCTGATTTTAATCCCCCCCCCCCCTTTTTTTTTTTTTTTGATTGTTAACAAAGTGTTAAGCACTGGAACACAAGTAGAGCTTTCTGTATTGTGTTGAATTTGTAAATAATGTGAGGCAGAAGGTGGAGTTAGACCACAAAGGTATAGCTCCTCACTGGAAAGGGGAAACTGCCTCAACAGTCTACCTCACATAATTTACATTATTATATGAAACAACTCAATTCTTGAAAAATGTGAACATCACTGTCTCATTGTTCATTTTTCATTTTATATTTTCTGAAGGTCGCACTGAAGAATATACTGAATATTGGTGGATAGTATAATGTGTCAATGTGTCAATCTTGTTGTATATTATATTATTATAATGAGACATTTGCATTTGAAACTAAAAATTATTTTGATTTAAATAAATATCTGGCCTGTATTTTCAAAATGCTACATGAAAAAGTTGTATAACTGGATATACATATATGCCTTCCATTTAGATATGCTGCTGTAAATGAAATAAACAAGGTGAACCTTAATGGTGGTTCGGTGTTTGTGTATTTCATAATTAAGCTACCCAGAATGCAAGGTGGAACATCCTATGTTGGCTTCCAAGGAGGTAAGAACTGATGTGTTACATTATGCCCATATCTCATTTGTTCTATACATTTTAAGGACATTAAAGAAAGAGAGACTTGTTACAAATTCTTACTTGTACCGGAGATGTTTGCTAGTTTTAGAATACTTCTCCCGGATTCAAAACTGCTTGAGCGAATAGTCTACAATTGCCTTATCCAATTTATTTCCTCCAACTCCCTCCTTGACCCCTTACAATCTGGCTTTGGATCCCAACACTCCACAGAGACAGCTCTCACTAAAGTCACTAATGACTTGCTCACCCCTAAGTCTAAGGGTCACTTCTCTATGCTAATTCTCTTGGATCTTTCTGCTGCCTTGGACACAGCTGACCAATCTTATCCAATCTAAATTATTTGCTGTCTTGGCATCCATAACACAGCTCTTATGACTCACATTATGCCTAAAAGATTGTACATTTAGTGTCTCCTTCTCTGGCACCTCTTCTTTGCCTTGCCCTCTGACTGTTGGCTTATCCCAAGGTTCAGTCCTATGCCCTCTCCTCTTCTTCAACTATACATCCTCCCTTGGTACCCTATTAAAAATCTTATGGATTTCAGTATTATCTAAAGGCTGTCAAATCTACCTCTCGGCACCAGATCTATTATTATCATTATAATTATTATTACCATTTTGGGGACCTCCCAACATATTCTGTAGAACTATATAGGGGTTAAGCAAAAATAAATACAATATTAAACACATCGAAAAAAGTAGAGGGCCCTGTCTTTGAGTTTAAAATCTTACATACATGGTGCTCTTTCAAAGCACCTTATAAGATTAGAAACTCACAATCTTATAATATAAAGGGATAAATAAAACAAAAGGTGAACTAATAAAAAGGATTATGTTTGTAGGTGTATCAGCTGTGGAAAATTGGGGTGATGGTGCTAAACCTGCTCTATAAATTAACACAAATAATAACTGGGTTGGTGTGGTCAGGGTATGAGGGTAGACATGTTATTTGACTTCAGAGGCTGAGGAGAGGTGGTGGCATGTGATGCTCTAGTTCTAGAGGCAAAAGAAAACAAGGTAAATATAAATGGGGAAATGAATGATTGTATGAGGCTCAGTGACACTGGTTGAGCCTCTGCAGAAATGACTGCTCAGTCCTGATGGTAAATGCAACTGAGAAAATGACAGTTGTACAGGATATCTGCTGAGTGGATGGTATGAGGCCCAGTGACATTGGTTGAGCCTTTGCAGAAATAACAACTCAGTCCTGATGGTAAATTCCAATGAAAAAATACCAGTTCGAGAGTGAAACTGCTGAGTGGATGGTATGAGACACAGTGACATTGGTTGAACCTCTGCAGAAATGACTGCTCAGCCTTGATGGTAAATTCCAATGAGAAAATAACAGTAGAAGAATGAATCTGCTGACTGGATGGTATGAGGCCCAGTGATGTTGGTTGAGCCTCTGCAGAAATTACTGTTTAGTCCTGATGGAAATGTAACTGAGAAATAATGACAATTGGAGAATGAATCTGCTGGGTGGATGATATGAGGCCCTATCTATCCAGTCCCTCTATTCTAGCACGAGTTGCCAACTGTCTCTCAAGTGTATCCTCCTGGGAGTTAACTCAAGCTCCTAAATTTCTCCCGGCCTCTATTACAGCTTCCATTCCACAAATATCTCTCAGCATAGACAATGCCATCATTAATCCCACCTCCCTGGCCTTTTGTCCTGGGGTTCTGTTGTAGAAAAAAATATATCCACTTACTTCCCCTTTACCCTCAAAAGAATCAGATAGCACACGAAAGACAGAAATCATAAACAAAAATCTGCAGTCCTCTGATGAAAATTTACAATACAGTGCTTTTACAATGTTGTACAAACAATAGTTGTCAGATCAGCCATCTCCGTCTTTTAAGAAGCCTCACACATATTCTACCTTTAATCCTACCTTGCACAGACTGTCTTATCTACCACTAAATTATGTGCATTCTGCTAATTGTTTTTGTGTTTTTACTTAAAAGCAGCCCTAGGAAGTTTCTGCTTGAACATTTTGTTATGATTTAGTAAAACTTATTATTGCTTAGTAGAATGTAATGATTTTCATAATTAAAATGATTTTCATAATCAACCTAACCTAAGAAAGAGGTAACAAATACTATGTTATATATATATCACATATAATAGTTGTCAAACTGCGAGACGTTGTCACGATTTGCGAGGTGCATCCGACTTAGGTGATGAGCGCTGCAGGCATAGGACTTAGCCGATGAGTGTCGAAAGCACTCATCGCTGCGAGTCTCGCAAATCGAGGCGAGCCATTAAACCGTAGCACTTAGCCGATGAGCGTCGAGGGCGCTCATTGATGCCAGCTCCGCAAAGAGAGGCGAGCCGTTAAACCATAGCACTCAGCCGATGCGAGCCTTGCAAAAATCCGAAAAAAAAATACGAGACGCGGGACTTAGAAAAAAAAAAGATACGAGACGCAAAAAATTACCAGATTAGTGGCCAAACCAAAACCCCCAAAAAACACACTAAATACACCCCCAAAAATTACAAAAACATCACAGACAGCATGGGGCAACAGCCAGTGCGAGTTGGAACACAAATTTAACTTGATTTAGACGATTTTCGCCACAGGAAAATCACCTAAGCAGGGAAAAAAATGGCCGCTGAAAAAAATGAAAATGAGGCTACACGACCCTGGACCACGCAAAACACTGCAAAACGCGTAGCACTTTACACATCACACTACGACCTACAAGATACACTATTACAAAAGCCGGAAAATGCTCACGACATGCTAAACCTTTAAACTGTAGCACTTAGCAGATGCGAGCCTTGCAAAGCGAGGCGAGACGTTAAAAAAGATACGAGACGCAAACATTTCCAAGATTAGCGGACAAACACAAAACACGAAAACCACACTAAATACACCCCAAAAATTTACAAAAACATCACAGACAGCATGCGGCAACAGCCAGTTCGTCTGTGAGTGAGTTGGAACGCAAATTTAACTAAATTTAGATGATTTTCGGCACACGAAAATCGCCTAAGCGAGGAAAAAAATGGGCGGCAAAAAAAAAAAATGAAAATGAGGCTACACGACCCGGACCACGCAAAACACTGCAAAACGCGTAGCACATTACACATCACACTACGACCTACAATATACACTATTACAAAAGCCGCAAAATGCTCACGAGACGCTTACCTCGGGGACGCAGCCTATTTAGAAGGCACACTTCAAGCATTCATTACACTTTATAAGCAGGGCACTAACACTCAAAATGGATATTCTATGCAGACGCAAAATACAAACAGATTGTTAGCTCTTCAGCTTATTGCTCGCTGCATAATTCAATTAGAAATAATTAAGGTATATTAATTAATTTAAGAAATCATTCATTATTACTTAATTACATATACATACAAATATATATCTCTCTCAGAGGACCAAAAGTACACGACAGGAGAGGCTCGCAATGAGCGCCGAAGGTCCTCACAGTACAAAATGGTTGCAATTATGTGTCAAACAGCATTCCCATGGCTTCAAATTTTATTGCCCGGTCATTTTTGATGGGCAAATCGCTAGTATGTATATATATATATTTACTGATAGTATATAGATATTTTCCCTCAACATTCCCCCTACAACTCTGTAAAGTGTCGTCTAAAATAAGCAAACACTATTAAAATAAAACAGTATTAAAGTAGGGTGCAATCTTAATGGACGTTACAAGCATTGCAACTACAAAGTATATAAACATTTGATAAACACAATAGGAAGTGGAGGCATGTTCTTCAGACTGGCTTCTGTAGACACTCTAGGCCCCCGAAGGATACAGCACAGGTTAGTTTAATACAACATGGAGATATTACATTGCACAGAGCCCTTTGCAACTTTTACCATACAACCTTCGTAACAATAGCTTTGCAAACTGAAATGAATATACATAGCAAAATCAGAAAAGCAATGCATGTTAAAAAGAAAGCAATTATATATAATGTTGTTATTCAATATGGTTTGTGTTCCATGTGATGTTCCTAGTTTGTGTGTGTGAGTCTGTGTGTGTGAGTCTGTAACTGTGTATGTATGTGAGTCTGTATCTGTGTATGTGTGTGAGTCTGTAACGTTTATGTGTGTGTATTTGTATGTGTGTGTATGTGCGTGAGTCTGTGTGTGTGCGTGAGTCTGTAACTGTGTATGTGTGAGTCGGTACCTGTGTATGTGTGTGTGAGTCTGTATCTGTGTATGTGTATGAGTGGGTAACGTTTATGTGTGTGTATTTGAGTCTATGTGTGAGTCTGTGTATGTGTGAGTATGTAAAATAAAATGTTATAAACCTTTTAAAGAAAAATTATCATAATTGCACATTAGATAAATAATACTTCATTAAAAGTACAAATACATTCTTTACCGGTCGCTTTAAATTAAATTAAATTGCTTTATTTCAATATAAAATATCTCAGTGTATGACCTTGGAACGCAAAAAACACAGAGCAAGACTGCCTATGAAATGAGAAGCTTTGGCCAATATCCAGCATAATGTTTAACCATTAACTCAGAATGATTATAGAATATTCTTTAATAACCTTAACATATTTCAAACTTTATATCTTTTAACATGATTTGAAGTAATCGTCAAAATATTCTATTTTTCTCTAAACCCATTCTTTAACATTCACTGTGTTAACTTGTAACCAATTTTATTTCGGAAATGTTAACCTTAACAATATTTATCGTAAGTACTAATCAAATCTTGATAAAACTCTTAATAATAATTATCTAAATTGTCCGACAGCATATAAATGTAATTTATAATATACATAGAAATTGATCAGATTCTGGATTATATTATTATTCATAAACAAATTATTTGTCTGTCAGAGTGAATAATCCTTATATAGAAACATAACGATACGATCTGGACAATGGTTTCCTAGTTGAACATCAATATACAGTATACTATTCAGAAAAAATAGGAAATCCCCATCTACAGCACCACAAACCACACCGCATTCAAAAACATACATGGACATCACTGAACATAGACAGCCCCCCTCGGACATTAAAATAGCAAGGCAACAATAGCACAAAAATGACGCCGTCCTCAAGGAACACTTCCTCACAGACAACAGCACTTTCTTCCATGCCACCCATTCAACCCCACTCGACCATCCAAAAAAAACATCCACTCACGGAGACACCCACAAATGCCTCCAACTGCAGAATGAACCACAACACTCCAACTATAAATCATTAATTTTTCAAGCAACAAAAGAGATTTTGCAATTTTTAAATGCTTTTCTTTTAAATATAGGATAGCCAATCAGGGTATAAATAGTTCATTTAAGTGGAATAGGTTTGTAATATATATATATATATATTTGGAACGTAATAATTTAATGTATGATTTTAAGGAAGCCCTCCTTGTAGCAGGTTTTAATGAATGCAGTTTATTCTATATTTGAAACAATGGTTTGCTTTTTCTACATGTAGCAGTTACCTGTTTTAGGGCATCTGAGTGATAACTGTTCAACTGTGATGTAATATCTGTTTATCACAGGATTGTGGGAGGCAGTGCACATTGATGATTTGAGGAAACCCAAGAACATGGTGTCAGACATAACAGCGCTTCAAAACCTAACTATTAGTCAGCTATTTCATACTGAAGGTGAGCTGGGGTAATATCAGCGTATAATATCATCAGTAATTCTAGTCCTTCAGAAGAAATCTCCCTGCAATGCTGTTTTTTTCTGGGAATGATGACTTTCTGGAAGACTTTCTAAACAAATACAAATGATTATTTTAGGTTTTTAATTTAGAAGTTAGGGCACTCTAAAAGTATGTAAACATAATAAGATCCCTGATCCGACACAGAGGTTCCCTTAAAGGACAATTGAAGTGTCAGATTTATAGCACAATCTGTTGAATTGCATCTTTTGATAATGGGCAAAATGTTACATGCATTCAATACATAAATCTACATAAATCTTTTAACTATTGTTCTCAGTTCAACTTTGCTGGAAATTGCATTTGTTTTTGTTCCTGCCAGTATCAGTTAACTGGGAGGGACTTCTGTAAATAAGGTCTGCATTCAGTTCAATTGAAAGTGGAACCTATTAGTAGAAGTGGAACTTATTAATTAAAAAAATGGATAGCCTATCGCCAGTAGAATGACTCTCCCCTTAGACTCCAGCCAACAATGATAATGCTAAACGTTTAGACTAAAAGCCCTCAGATGCTAACACAACCTAAAATGTATTTTATGTTCACTAATGTTGTTTGTTTGTTACACATTTCACATACCCCTGGGTTCTTTCCCAAACTTGGCATCTGGCAAGGTGGACTAATCATTGAATAACCTTGATTTATTCAAATCCTTCACATAATAAATGAAGAATTACTAGCACTTCAAATACTAGTATAATGTAAAAGCACATATACTCACATACTAAGGCCTAATAGTTGTGTAATATAACTAATGAGAAAGTTGGAACTGTTTATATGATTACTGGATTCAAAGAAAGCACAATACACTGTTATTTAAGCTATTTTGAATATATAGTAATACAGTAATGAATTCAATTATTCCTTTGTTTCATGATGGCAGTGGATATGGCTGGATCAACGATGAGACAAGAGCCTCCTAGTCACCCTAAGTCAAACCAAAAATCGATAGTAGAAATGGGTCATAATACCAACAAAATTCGACAAAATAAAGTTGAGGTTGTATGCGTTTTTTTTACAGTTGATACTGTCATTTTATAAAACATTAGAAACTCTTTCTAAATTGCCTTATTTTTATTTCTACAATTCCGCAGATACTAGACACAACTATTCTCATCAAGACTTGTTTGCAGAATGCAATAGGCATGCTCAGGGACGAGGAACTTATTCAAAGTCGGAGCACCAGGAGAATTGAAATATTGATAAACCTTTTTAACAGGAATGGTAAGGCACAGATTAATTAATACTTATGTGATGGAAGATGTTGGTACATTGTGTTAAATGCACAGAGAAAATTAAGTACAGATCTTACTTATTACTAACACAATCCAAAAGTATCAGTGTCTGCAATATTATTTGTGATTTCTACAGATTCTTTCCTTCAAACTTTGAAAATACGTCTTCATGGCATGCTGAAAAAGCGTGAAGAAAATTCAGATAGAGCAAACAAGTGGATTGCAAGAGTAGCTTCAGATACAGATGCCGTACAGGAAGCTGGCACTTTCAGGTACACAAAACTAATAAAATGACTACTGTACAATGAGAAAAATATATATGTTTCAAATTGTTATTAGAAAAAAATAAATGTTGATGCCTCTCACTTTTTTATGATCCAGCTCCCAGGAAGTGATGTAACAAAGAGAAAATGGATTGTACCAATCACAAACAGTCTTCAAAAATTCAGATTTACTAAAAAATATTTTTTTTAGGTCCATGGCTTACACAATTGCTAAGGCTGTTAGTTTGTTACATATCTCACAAATATTTTTTTTTTATTGAAATACAGTACTTCTTATAAATAATGCCAAGTATTCTTTGCCCAAACTCTTTCCTGTATCAACTCTTTCAATGTTATATACAACAAAATTAATCCTTACATTGCTAGGAAGAGTAAATAACAAGTAGGTGTTTAAAAAGTAAATTTCCAATTAAATATATTGTTTCGTCCAATCAAAATGTATCTTTTTTTGCTTTGATGAATACAAATAAATAGGGGCATTTTCTCTGTTTAAGGATTTTTTATTTATTTCAATTGCAGGCGCACCCTGTGGAAACATATTCAAGGGGTAGTTACACCGGTTTTGGCTCATATTCTCTCCATTGTGGACAGTGATGCCAATTTGGAAATTCTAGTCAACCCAGACTTGGAAAATTGTGTCAAGTCCCTCTGGATGTATATCTTCAATGATGAAAAACTCCTAAATATTTCCTACAACCTTGAAAAAAGAAGGCAAGATTGCTCACACAATTGTGAAATATATGTTATTTATATAGCTCCATGAATATTGTGTGATCAGAAGCATTTTTTTTTTTATGTCTTCCTTACTATCTAAGATTTCCCTTACAAAACAAATCAACAGGAGTGCTTTATTGAAGCACTTGCAAATGTATATACATTTCTGTAGATTTCTTAAAAATACAATCACAGATATTTCCCTTTTTTATGATTTTTTTCAGCTCTTCGACTGATACAATACTAGTGAAGAACTACATGAACCTTCCCCTTTGTGAGGGAAATTATATGCCTTTCAGCTGGAGAATTAAAGATTATTTGGAAGAAATGTGGGCTCAAACCCAATACATTGATAACATGGAAGGTAGTATTGTACAATCTGAAAAGAGTTAGCATGTTTAAACTAGCATACATATTACAGTATACTATAAGTTTGGAAGTGTATCTTTGAATAAGCCAAAATCTAAGTAACCTATGCTTAACTGATATTAGATAAACTGTACAGTAAATATATACTATTATTCTTGTGTTTATTCTGTTTTTTGCTGAATTTTATAGGCCCTGAAATGAATTTTATGAGTATCTTCTCTCAGACACCTTTGGGACAGCACTTTTCCAAATGGAAGGGCAATGATAGTCATACAATGGTGATGCTGTATGTGAGAGACTTTATTCTTCTGACCATGAATGTTTCTTCAAGCACAGAGTTAGAGGTATTTGTTTATAATTATGCTTGCTATATCATGTGTATTTATATGAACCCATATTACCAGTTAGTAGTACTGGTAGCATAATTGGGGCTTTGGAACTGTACAAGTTTCAGTGTAGTATGTATGTGAAGTTTCAGGATCCACTATTGCTCTCACATGACATTGTTATGCACAAAGGAGATGAGCTATTTTTTTTAATTAAGCATCCAACATTAATAAAATTCAATAATTTGCAAAGCAATATTCAATATTAAACAAATGTCAACTAGTAGTGTATCTGCCCCAAATGAGTTGTTGTTCTATCCACCCATATAAGGTTATCAATGGAAGTTATTTGAGAAACAAGTCAACATTTCTTTAAGAATATCTGATTGGCTGAAGACCAACTTGAGTATAGAAAAATATTGCCAAGGAAAAAAACGTTAACACAGCTTCCAGCTAATGAATTGTGCTAATATACAGCCTTATTAAATTGCGATTTGGCCAATTCTAAAGGGCTCTATATAAGCACATAGCATATTATTTTACAGAAGTTTTTAGCTCGTGAACTTCTATCCAAAAGCAAGGTCTTGACTAACTAAAAACTTCTGTAAAAATAATATGCTATGTGCTTATATAGAGCCCTTTAGAATTGGCTGAATTGCAATTTAATAAGGCTGATAGTCTTGAGACAATTTAGCATTTTCTGCCAGATATAGTTGCCTCACTTTTTGGCTACCAGATACCAGAAACTGTTGAATCTGGTCTTCCAAAACACTTTTAAAATTGAATGTTGCTTTTTTATTAATTGAGCATGGATTTTAGTAATAACCAATGCCTAATGAAAACATGCACCGCTTGTTTTTAGAGCACACAGTGATCCTTAAATCTGTTTGAAGATAGAAGTCCAAAAAATATTTTATATCACTCATAATTAGTTGTATCCAAATAAAAAACAAACACATTAAATACATTTGTATTTCTTTTTGTGTACTATGGATGCTTTTTTGAAAGCTGTGGGCTACTATCCTAACAGCACCAAATCACATATAATAGTTGTCAAACTGCGAGACGTTGTCACACTTTGCGTGGTACGTACGACTTAGGCGATGAGCGCTTGCTCATCGCTTGCGAGCCTCGCGAAGTGAGGCGAGCCGTTAACGCTTAGGACTTAGCCGATGAGCACCGAAGGATCTCATTGCTGCGAGCCTCGCAGAGCGAGGCAAGCCGTTAAACTGTAGCACTTAGCCGCTGTGAGCCTTAGCAGCCAAAACAAAAACCAGGAAAACACACTAAATATACCAAAAACATCACAGACAGCATGGGGCAACAGCCAGGACGTCTGTGAGTGAGGTTGAAAGCAAATTTCACTTGATTTAGATGATTTACGCAACACGTAAAAAAATGGCCACCGAAAAAAATGGCTACACGACCCCGGAACGTGCAAAACACTGCAAACCGCATAGCACTTTACACATCACACTACGACCTTCAAAAGCCGGAAAATACTCACGAGACGCGTAACTAATTAATAACATTACGACTATGCAATGCCACTTTACACAATAACCCAACGGCTTTACCTCGCGCCGCAGCCTATTTAGAATGCACACTTGGAACATTCATTACACTTTATAAGCAGGGCAGCAACACTCACAATGTATATTCTATGCAGACGCAAAATACAGATTGTTAGCTCTTCTGCCTATTGCTCGCTGCATATATCAATTACAACTAATTAAACTATATTAATTTATTGCATAAATAATGAATTCTTACTTAATTAATTTCATAAATCATTAATTATTCATTAACTACATATACATAGAAATATATCTCTCTCCCAGAGGACCAAAAGTACATGACAGGAGAGGCTCGCAATGAGCACCGAAGGTCCTCACAGTACAAAACGGTTTCAATTATGTCTCAAACAGCATTCCCATGGCTTACAATTGTATTGGCCCGTCATTTTTGACGGGCAAGTCACTAGTAACATATAAAGGAAGCAATAACTGTAGATTTGTGTGCAGTATCTGTAGCTCTCCTTATATTCTACATTAAAAATGTACTACTATTGTCCCCTCTTCATATTTAACATGTTTATGTTGTATCTATTAAAGTATATGTTGAATGGTGATAATTTATTTATTCATTTTTTTTATAGTGATCCTATTTATAGGGATTTAAACACATTGACACAAAGATCTTAAAATATTAATCTTACGAAGATTAAGAGTAAACTGGGTGTTTTTTTTTTAAATCACTTTTTGTGTTTTACAGCTTATGGAGTTTGCTCTTTTATCCTGTCTAGAAGAGCTTATAGAACATACAGGTGGTGAAGAGCTAACCCTTCCTTTAGTGCATCTTGGCTATCATATGTTTCAACATAGGTTGCTAAATTTGTCAAGGATGTTAGCCATCAACCGAGCATGTATAAATACAGTCACCCCAAGTCTGAAAGAGCATCAGCCAGTGATGAACAAACATATGGTAAGTTGTTACTGGAGATGTCTGATTATTATTTAAAAGAAAGTAAAAAATGTTACCTGCTGTAATTTTTTTCCTGGTTCTTCCCACCCACAAATTGCCAAGCTTCTCCCCATTTTTGTAAGCAAACCAGTTTGATAAACATATCGTTAAATACAAAGGAGTATTTTGGTTAATACTGCTATATAATGAAGACCATGAAAATAGTCTTACATAAGATAAGAAGGCACTTTATGCATACTGGTTCACCAAATGAAACATCCTAAAGTAGAAAGAAAAAATCTGAAGGATAAATCTATGTGTATAACTAAAAGACACACTAAAGTTATTTCAGGCCAAAACAGGCTTCTACTGAAGGAACATAACCGGTAATACTTCATAAACCACACTGTTGCCTTACACAGATGCATTATTGAGGCTTTTGAGTCTACCATTGTTAAAGGGACACTGCAGATGTTCCAGTTATATTACGATAGTAAAGTACCATTAAAATATGAATATTTGCAACTGGACTTATAAATTAAGGGCCCTATTAAATTCTCCCTCGTAGTTCTCTCGGTGCTCGCAAAAGGCAGTTTTCCTGCTGTTTGCGAGAACCGAATCTCTCGCAGCCTGCTTTGCGATATGACTGCGAGAAAATGGCCGAGAATAGGCTCCGAGAGAGCTACGTAGCCTTAAATCTATGCACGAGTCTCGCATATCGTAAGAATCCCTACGTGGACAAAAAGTCCACGCAAGGGATCCGAAAGCCTCTACGTGCTGCCTTGGAACAGCCCGAGACAGCAGTGTGAGGCTCCCCCCTGCACCCTATACACATCCCCATGCTGCAGGGGTCTCTATCAGGACCCCTGCAGCACCCCCACATTAACCTCTTGCAGCGGGGGTCCCCGATCTGCATAGATCAGGCCCCCCGCTGCATTTAAAACTTTTAAATTCCCCACCGCGGCTCCTTAAAGGGGCCGCGGCACACTATTACCCAATCCCGGCCGCGGCACTTAAAATTAACCCCCCTCTATGCTGGGGGTCCCCATCGGGACCCCCGAAGTGTCCCCACATAAACCCATTGCAGGGGGGGTCCCCGATCGGCACCGATCGTGACCCTGCTGCAATTCAATTTTAAATTTCCCGCCTCGCGGGTCCTCAAAGGACCGTAAAGGTCCTGAAAGGACTCGCACTAAAAATATTAACCCCAGGCAACTATAATTACCCCATTAACTCATGATGGTCAATACAGACCACCATAAGGCCTAAATTAACCCATTAACTCATGATGGTCAATACAGACCACCATAAGGCCTAAATTAACCCATTAACTCATGATGGTCAATACAGACCACCATAAGTCCTAAATTAACCCATTAACTCATGATGGTCAATACAGACCACCATAAGGCCTAAATTAACCCATTAACTCATGATGGTCAATACAGACCACCATAAGGCTCTATTTAACCCATTAACTAATGATGGTCAATACAGACCACCATAAGGCCTAAATTAACCCATTAGCTCATGATGGTCAATACAGACCACCATAAGTCCTAAATTAACCCATTAACTCATGATGGTCAATACAGACCACCATAAGGCCTAAATTAACCCATTAACTCATGATGGTCAATACAGACCACCATAAGGCTCTATTTAACCCATTAACTAATGATGGTCAATACAGACCACCATAAGGCCTAAATTAACACATTAACTAATGATGGTCAATACAGACCACCATAAGGCCTAAATTAACCCATTAACTCATGATGGTCAATACAGACCACCATAAGTCCTAAATTAACCCATTAACTCATGATTGTCAATACAGACCACCATAAGGCCAAAATTAACCCATTAACTCATGATGGTCAATACAGACCACCATAAGGCTCTATTTAACCCATTAACTAATGATGGTCAATACAGACCACCATAAGGCCTAAATTAACCCATTAACTCATGATGGTCAATACAGACCACCATAAGGCCTAAATTAACCCATTAACTCATGATGGTCAATACAGACCACCATAAGGCTCTATTTAACCCCATCAGTCCCATAAGGGTATATTATTACCATTATGGGCCTGTTACAACCCAACATTAACCACATAAGTGCCATGATGGTCCTCAAGGACCATCATGACACTAACTACAAACACTACACTATAACCCCCAATAAACCATTTAATCTTAACTAACCCCCCTCTACACTAATCTATTAACACTTACACTACCTACCTACACTACCTACCCCCTAATAAACCTCCCCAACACTCTAATTACAAAAAACAAAAAACCTACAGTACAGAAAACAAAAAACCTACAGTACAGAAAAAAAAAAAATTACAACCCCACCCCCCACTACAGAAAATAAAAAAATTACACATCTGAAAAGGAAAGACAGATAAACACAATACAATACATACATATAATACATTACATACATTACATACAATACATGACATTACATACATTACATATAATATATTACATATAATATATTACATATAATATATTAAATATAATATATTACATATAATATATTACATATAATATATTAAATATAATACATTACATACATTACATACAATACATGACATTACATACATTACATATAATATATTACATATAATATATTAAATATAATATATTACATATAATATATTACATATAGTCCAAATCAAATACCCCCTATCTATCTAACATACAATCTATTTAATTTAAAATAAATCCTAACTATATCAAATACATCCCCCTATCTATCTAATATACAAAAAATCCTAACTACATACACAGACCCTTATTCTAAAATAAAATAAAATAATTACAGTCCTAACTACATACACAGACCCTTATTCTAAAATAAAATAAAATAATTACAGTCCTAACTACACAGACCCTAATTCTAAGCTAAAATCAATAAATTAAGACCACTTACCTTTAAGATGTTGCTTCAGATCACTAACCTATGGGTCAAACAAAACAAAAAAATTAGTACAAAACATTAACATCCAATAAATAAACATTATATACATTCTAAATATTCAACTCACCTTTACAGCATGTCCCGTCACTGTTTAGCTCTTCCGGCGCGGCCCTGTTAAAAAAAAAACACAATACATGAATACATTAATACAATATATAAACAATAAATAAAATACACAAATAAACATCTAAATATACATTTAACTTACCTCCCCGCGATGTCCCCGGCCTTCTCTCCTTCAGCCCCGGCTGGGCCGCGGAACCATCCGCGCTCTAAAAAAAAAAAAAAAAAAAAAAACTAACGGAGGTCTGCACTGGCAGACCTCCCCGACGCTAATGAACATCCCGGAGTCGTTTCCGGGAGGAAATTGGCATTGGCGGCTTGTGATTGGCTGAAAAAGCTGTCTATCAATTTCAGCCAATCAAAAGTCGTCAATGTGTGAGCCAATCAGGATGGGATACACCCCAATATCCCACCCTGATTGGCTAAAACACTTGTCTATCTTTCTGGGAACCAATCACAACGCTCAGATGCCTTCAGCCAATCACTATGGGATACACCCCCACGGAGTGATTGGTAGAAGACATCTGCGCATCCTGATTGGCTCCTACATTGACGACTTTTGATTGGCTGACAGCTTTTTCAGCCAATCACAAGCCGCCAATGCCAATTTCCTCCCGGAAACGACTCCGGGAGGTTCATTAGCGTCGGGGAGGTCTGCCAGTGCAGACCTCCGTTAGTTTTTTTTTTTTTTTTTAGAGCGCGGATGGTTCCGCGGCCCAGCCGGGGCTGAAGGAGAGAAAGCCGGGGACATCGCGGGGAGGTAAGTTAAATGTATATTTAGATGTTTATATGTGTATTTTATTTATTGTTTATATATTGTATTAATGTATTCATGTATTGTGTTTTTTTTTTAACAGGGCCGCGCCGGAAGAGCTAAACAGTGACGGGACATGCTGTAAAGGTGAGTTGAATATTTAGAATGTATATAATGTTTATTTATTGGATGTTAATGTTTTGTACTAATTTTTTTTTTGTTTGAACCATAGGTTAGTGATCTGAAGCAACATCTTAAAGGTAAGTGGTCTTAATTTATTGATTTTAGCTTAGAATTAGGGTCTGTGTAGTTAGGACTGTAATTATTTTATTTTATTTTAGAATAAGGGTCTGTGTATGTAGTTAGGATTTTTTGTATATTAGATAGATAGGGGGATGTATTTGATATAGTTAGGATTTATTTTAAATTAAATAGATTGTATGTTAGATAGATAGGGGGTATTTGATTTGGACTATATGTAATATATTATATGTAATATATTATATGTAATATATTATATTTAATATATTATATGTAATATATTATATTTAATATATTATATGTAATATATTATATTTAATATATTATATGTAATATATTATATGTAATATATTATATTTAATATATTATATTTAATATATTATATGTAATGTATGTAATGTCATGTATTGTATGTAATGTATGTAATGTATTATATGTATGTATTGTATTGTGTTTATCTGTCTTTCCTTTTCAGGTGTGTAATTTTTTTATTTTCTGTAGTGGGGGGTGGGGTTGTAATTTGTTTTGTTTTTTCTGTACTGTAGGTTTTTTGTTTTTTGTAATTAGAGTGTTGGGGAGGTTTATTAGGGGGTAGGTAGTGTAGGTAGGTAGTGTAAGTGTTAATAGATTAGTGTAGAGGGGGGTTAGTTAAGATTAAATGGTTTATTGGGGGTTATAGTGTAGTGTTTGTAGTTAGTGTCATGATGGTCCTTGAGGACCATCATGGCACTTATGTGGTTAATGTTGGGTTGTAACAGGCCCATAATGGTAATAATATACCCTTATGGGACTGATGTGGTTAAATAGAGCCTTATGGTGGTCTGTATTGACCATCATTAGTTAATGGGGTAATTATGGCCTTATGGTGGTCTGTATTGACCATCATTAGTTAATGGGTTAATTTAGGCCTTATGGTGGTCTGTATTGACCATCATGAGTTAATGGGTTAATTTAGGCCTTATGGTGGTCTGTATTGACCATCATGAGTTAGTGGGGTAATTATGGCCTTATGGTGGTCTGTATTGACCATCATGAGTTAATGGGGTAATTATAGTTGCCTGGGGTTAATATTTTTAGTGCGAGTCATTTCAGGACCTTTACGGTCCTTTGAGGACCCGCGAGGCGGGAAATTTAAAATTGAATTGCAGCAGGGTCACGATCGGTGCCGATCGGGGCCCCCCGCTGCAGGGGGTTTATATGGGGACACTTCGGGGGTCCCGATGGGGACCCCCAGCATAGAGGGGGGTTAATTTTAAGTGCCGCGGCCGGGATTGGGTAATAGTGTGCCGCGGCCCCTTTAAGGAGCCGCGGCGGGGAATTTAAAAGTTTTAAATGCAGCGGGGGGCCTGATCTATGCAGATCGGAGACCCCCCCTGCAATGGGTTTATGTGGGGACACTTTGGGGGTCCCGATGGGGACCCCCAGCATAGAGGGGGGTTAATTTTAAGTGCCGCAGCCGGGATTGGGTAATAGTGTGCCGCGGCCCCTTTAAGGAGCCGCGGCGGGGAATTTAAAAGTTTTAAATGCAGCGGGGGGCCTGATCGGTGCCGATCGCGGACCCCCGCTGCAAGGGGTTAATGTGTGGGGGCTGCGGGGGTTCCTATGGACCCCTGCAGCAAGGTGTTCATGTGAGGACACTTCGGGGGTCCCGACGGGGACCCCCGCATTGAGGGGGGGTTAATTTTAGGTGCCGGGGGGGGTATTCGGAGTACCCCCACGGCAGGGCTTATGTGGGGGACTGCCGCGGAGGTCCCTTTTAGGACCCCCGCAGCAATTGATGAGGAGTGGGAGCCTGCGATATCATCTCGCAGGCTGTCACTCCTCATGTACATTTACGCAGTGTAGATACGTACGGCCCTGCTGCGTAGCTCATACGTTGCTCGCAGCAGGGCTAATTTAATAGCATTGGAACTTAGAGAAACTTTGCAGTACGTAGGGCTTAAGTAGAAGCCTCTTATTTACGAGGCTGGAATTTAATAGGGCCCTAATTTAGTAATAGACAAAATCTGAATGTACTAAATGTTCCCTGTCATTCAGCTCAAGGGATTATCCTACTAGATTGGTCTTATTTTCATTATTACCCTCATTGTTGATGAATAAGTCTCTGATTAATAGGTTCCTTTGCAGGCATCTTCTCGGGTGTCTCTCTGTGAACAGCCAGTCTCTATTGTAACAACAGGAGTCACCTACAAAAGGAAACATTAATCCTCTAAAATGTTAATTAAATAATGAAAAGTCTACTCTGGTAGGGTTATCTCTTGAGATGAGTGACAGGCAAACATTAGTAAATTCAAAGCAGTTTTTCTTTTACTAAATTACATTTTTAAATGATTTTCAATTGCAAATATTTTTTTTCTGTACTATACTATCTTACCAAAATTAGGACCTCTGATGTGGAGGGGAACTGTGGAGGTTCCAAATATTGTATAAATTAAGCAATGCCAAGTATCCATTGAATATTAATTTTAAAAAAATGCATTATATATCTTTAAAAGTGCTCCCACATCATTGAGGATGCTTAGAGAAAATCCCATTTCCACCACTATAAAATAATACTAAGATCTTGCACCTCAGCCCTTAACTGTTTTTTTAATTGAAATATATATTTATTTATATACGTATTTCAACAAAAAAACATCCATACAGTCATTGTACTGGGATGTAGCACAATACAAAGCTTACATTTTATTCATACAGCATAGTTTATGCATTATGGTAAAATTATGGCGCAATACATAAATCACCCTTCAGCCTTGATTTGTAGAAGGCATCTATCACCACTTTATCCCCCCTGTACCCTTTAGACTGTAAGTTTGTGAATTTTAAATCTTTTGGTGCTTTTGGGAAAGCACTATGGCCCTCATTCAATTGCAATTTGGCCAATTGATTTGGACTCTAAATAAGCACATAGCATATTTTTTTTAAAAAGTTTTTAGTTAGTAAGCATCTATCCAAAAGCAAGGTTTTTACAAACTAAAAACTTATTTTAAAAAAATATGCTATGTGCTTATTTAGAGCCCAATTCAATTGGCCAAATCCCAATTGAATGAGGGCCTATGTATGTTTGATTTTAAACTCAATAACAGAGTCCTCCATTCTTGTGCAACGTGGTAAAAAATGTTTTTGATTTGTACTTAACCCATGTACAGCGCTACAGAATATGTTGGCGCGTTATAAACAAAGGATAATAATAATATTAAAAAAATCCTTTATTAGTACAACACCTTTTATGTATTACGGTAAATATACAGGGAAATACATACATCATCCTTTATTCATACAAACAACACATATCATCATGCATTAGGGGTAAAAATACGGCACAATACATGAATTAACATTTATTATTGCATTTGCACAGAAATAAAAAAACCTGGGGATGTGGGGATGAAGTGGGATGGGGGCTGGGCAGTCATGGGGCAGTATGGGCTGAAGGGGGCAGTGAAGGTGATGGGTCAAGGGACTGAAGTTGGACCAGGGACAGGGGAGGTTTTAGTCCTCCTCAGGATTTCTCAGGACTGCCAAGGATTGAATAGTCTTTTAGCAGGCTGAGAACCAGTCTGCAACAGTCCTGGATGGTCACTGTGATCCTCTTCAGTATCAGGCGGTTTCCAGAAAAAGGCTTACTTAGCACAGCACATGAGGCTCCAAGCATCTTGAATGGCCCCAACACTGTGTGTACCAGGGAACAGTCTATTAAGTACCAAGTGATAGGATGAATACCTCCTCGGCACACAGTCCTTAAGTTCTTCTTCCTGGCTGTCCAACAAAGCCTAGGCAAAAGGGCCCTGCCAAAACACATGCAGAGGTTTCTTCTGTGATTCAGCCTCTGTATCAGTGCCTGTATCTGCAGATTCCTCTTGCGTCAATGAACTTTCATAGAGGGATAACCCCTGAATGGCTATCCATGCAGTATCATTGTGCCTGTTGAGCAGTCTTTTTGATGAAACATTGCCCCAAACAAGTTTTGCAGTTTTGGCTGGGAGGCTATGCACTGACTTCATAATGTCCTTACTTCAGGCTTGATGCTATGGAGCTGGGGCTGTTCCCTAACAAACTGTCCCACATCCTGGTAGAAGCATGGAGTGGTCCCGTTGTAGGGAAAAGAGCTGTCCCACTTGACTCAGCCAAGCCCTCTCCTGAGGGGTAACAAGAAAAAAAGGAACATAGCCACTCCTGCAGATCCGTGGTCACTGTTTCTCAGAGTCCTTCACACACAGTTGCATGCAAAGAAGGACTTCAACCCTTAACTTCTCCAGGCAAACATATTTCTCCTTGTTTGCTGCAACACTGCCATCAAATTCCAAATGTTGCTTTTCCACTGTTATCTCCATCCTCAATTTCTCAATACCTCCCCCTATAGCCCAACAATCAGTTGACTCAGGCATCTCCTTCATTCCCTAAATATCATCACCCATCAAATTCTGCTGTTTTTACCTCTAGAATATGTCCATAATGAATCTCTCCATAGAAGTATACCTTTCACTCCTTAATACCACTATTATCTTCCAAAAAGACTATCTATTCTGGTTCTCTCACACCTCTTTCTCCCTATAACATACAGTATATCAATCAAGCAGTCCCCTGGCCTCATGTCTGTATCATCCATATTAATTCTTAGATTGTAAACACTCACACAGCGCCTTCACTACGTCCTAGATTGTAAAATCTCATATACCTATATGTGAAACTGGTTTATCTTATTTGTTTTCAAATGCTTGTGAAATGTTATCAATCATTGTTCTCCTATTGGTATAAAATGTCCTGGAGCTCTACAAATAAAATATATAAATAATCAAGAACGAGTGGACTAGAAGGTATCCCAGGTAATGCCAGAGACTGGTAAGCTATTACAGGAAACGTTTACTTCAGACTATTGCTACTAAAGGGTTTTTCGTACTACTGAATTATCGGGGGGGGGGGGGGACTTATCTTTTCCTACTAAATATATCTTTTTGTTTATTAAATAATGAAAATGGAAAATTTGTGCTGTTTATGTCACATAAGGTTAAATTTCCTATAAAAAGATAGAAATTTGGTGTACTTTCATTTTCACAACAATATAATCTATTTTTAAGTGCCTGCCTTTGCTCTATGAAACATTTGATAGATAACTTGCTTTTATTATTTTGCTTTTAGGCTCTTGATATCTATGTCGCCTATGCTTGCTTAGAAATGTTGGAAGCCTCTATACTGGAACCGAGCCCACAGGCATGGTTGCATCAAATAAAAAACCTCCAAGTACCAATTGAACTTATCTGTTCAGAAAATTACTTGCAGGGTCGCAGTCCGTTGTGTCAACAGGCAATTAAACAAATCAAGTACGTATATATTAGCATGTGCTTCTGAATAGCAATCCATTCTGGTGAGCTCTTTCAAATATTAAACTGCCTGCCATTTTGTTATTTCACTTTTATTCTTGTACTTCAACATTATTTTTGTGTTTACAGAGCTAATCAAACTGAAGTTATTAAATAAGCTATTCTTTACCTTTTACAGAATCAAATGGAATTCTATGTTTTCCATGGCTTTATTCATTGAACATGTACTCGTGGACGAGAGTGTCCAGAATTCACAAATTCAGGAAGTGTTAAGAGCACACACCATTCTGCTTGGAAAAGTAAACAAAATTGTACCATTTACAACAAAAACTAAAAAGTGTAACAAAATTTGACCAGATTTACTACATGTACTTACTCATTGACACTTTTAATTTTTTCTATAGCCTTTTACAATTTTTTTTTTATTTCCATATTCTTGTTGCTTCTGCAAAAGTCTTAATGCTATTTTGTTTTGGGCTTCTTTGTCATGATTAAAATCCCTTCTCTTTGATACACTTTTACAAAATTACTGATACTTCACAATTTCAAATTAGATTAATTTCTTTAGCAGGTATATTTAAAAAAAAAATTCAACTTGGATTTACATTACAAGTATCTGTTTAAAAAGGTCATTAGCAGGGCTCTAAGATATTCAGTTAGAGGTAACTGGTAAGGATAACACAATTAAGTGAGCACACGTCTACAAAATGCAGGTGGTTTGTGTCAACTCCATAGCAAATGCCAAATCTGTAGCAAATGTTCTGCATATTATCATTTAGCCATTAACGAATGTGCATAAAAGTGAGAAGTGCTAATAGTTACTTTGAGTTCTGAATAAATAAATTGACTAATGACTGGGCAAATAGACCCAGTAGAATTTATTTGATATATTGTAAAGCTAAGAGATACTAGATTTAATCAGATTTAATAATTTCCTATGGGGATATCTATTGGTAGAGACCCCAATATGCAGTCAGTAGATACATATTTAGTGGAATCCATGTGGAGATCCCAATACCAATATGACAACTGGTGTCTAAGTGTGGCTAATATGATCAAGCCCTATGGGTGGATAATTTTAAATTCTAGTGAATCATTTCTATGGGTGGTTTATTGTAAGCAAAAAAAAAGTCTGTTATCGCCATAAATCAATGATTTATTTTTTTATATTACATATGCATTGCTCAAGTGGAAAAAAAAATCTTTGTGGAAATACAGTGGCCCTCATTCAATTGCGATTTGGCCAATTGAATAGGGCTCTAAATAAGCACATAGCATATTTTTTAAAATAAGTTTTTAGTTCGTGAAAACCTTGCTTTTGGATAGATGCTTACTAACTAAAAACTTCTTTAAAAAATATATGTTATGTGCGTATTTAGAGCCCTATTCAATTTTCCAAATTGCAATTGAATGAGGGCCAGTGTGTTTAATTTTTTCATCAAAAATTTTTAATGAATACCGGTGTTTTGTTTTCCTCTTTAGTGCCTTCAGGGTTTTCCTGATATAAAATCTCTAAGACCCTTCTTGGCAGTAATTGATGTTCTCCAGAAGTGCAGAGATGCAGTTGGAAAATCAGTACTAAGGTAAAATGATAAAGCATGAGTAGAGTTGAATGTGCACACGTTTGAAACATTAATTTGCTCATTTGTGCAGACTAAGATGTATATCATTTGTCAAGATGGATTAACAATATCAAAGGGGTAAAATTTGGAGACCAGATAAGATGTAGGTGGGTGTGGTATTGTTGAGGACAAGAAGAAAATCAAGTTTTTGCTCTGAACCCTGGATAATATGGGAAGTCATTTAAGGGACTAACATAATGTAGGAGCAATTTATAAATATCACGCAGCCTAAACATAGAAGCATTCAAAGTAAAGATCAAAGTATGATCTAGTGGCTCCAAGTCTATTTTTAGTGTAAAAATAAAATAATTTGTTGCAGTTTAAGTAATATGCTGAGTACTAAGAAAAAAACAATTTAGCTAAAATGGCTTTAAGTTTCTTAGAAAGTAGTTAGAACCCTGGTTTGATATATTTGAATTTACAGAAAGTTGAGAGTTTATTTTTGAATCAATTGAGAACTGGATAGCAAAGATATTACAGATGGATGCTAAACATAACTAATACTGTTGCTTGAAAAAACACATATAAATATGCCTTAAAAAAGGCTAAAAAGTTATCTTACCTTATGATAATTCATCACCATTTACAGTATTGTCAAATAAAACCCACTGCTCAGCTACAGATGGGGTTGAAATCTACACGCTGTATTAATACTGTATATAATGGTGTAACATTACTACAAAAACGTTGGTTTTGATTGGTTTAGTTGCTAAAATTGCTTCAAATGTCAGATAATACATTCCAATAAGATATCTGCATACACATACACAACTTACCTACATGTATTAGGCACGGGCCTAGATTCACTAAGTTAAAGCAGTAAGGCTGGGTCAATACTGTCTTTTTGTTAAGGTCTGCAATCAACATTCTGAAGAAGCAGATACAAAGGGGGGATAGGCAGTACCACTTTACCGGGCTCCTGTAGAGAGTCTGGTAGGTCTACCAGAGGGCACAATTTGTTTTATTTTTATTATTTTGTAATTATTAGGGAGAGAGGGAGCAGCTTTAAAATGTTGAGAGGGGCCACTGCAGCTACCAGGTGAACAAAAACCACTGCACTGTGTAAAATATTTTAAATTATATATATATATATATATATATATATATATATATATATATTTTTTTTTTTTTTTTATTTATTTATTTATTTATTATTATTGTTATTTTTTTTATTTTTTTATATATATTTTTCAGTAATAGATATATATTCATATCAGTTTTGCTAAATATGCCGGGGTTCTCAGATCAAGACCTAAGAAATGTTGTGAACTTACTAGGATTTTAAGATTGTGTCTTATCACCTTTTCATGCATAAACAAATGTACACTAGACAGAGCTTGTACCCATTTATAATCTTTATTTGTATTTCCTACCAGAGATTCAATGCAGAAAAATGCTCAGTTTCAACAATTATGCAATGGATTTTTCATGGACATTGTATGCACCATGTGCTTCAAAGATAGTACTCCTCCAGACGATAAAGTGATTCATCAGCTGCTCTCTTTGGTTTTCATTAACAAAAGTGGTAAAGGTATAATTGTATTATTGGTTTTGATAATGATATATATATATATATATATATATATATATTTGCCTATATTCTTTTAATGATTTGCATATTCAATTTCAATGAAGGTCTCAAGCAGTACACAAAATCTCTTTCACCATTTGATGACTCTGTCGACAAAACCCCAGTCATACGATCTGTTATACTGAAGCTGCTTTTGAAGTACAGGTAAACAAAATCACCTCTAACCATTCCAGTGTTTTTTACCTTTATTCCACTGTATAAAACCCTTTAGCTTACTATTTATATTTGCTCTACTTTTGCAGCTTTGATGATATTCAGAAATACGTCCAAAAGTATTTGTCCACTGTTCAAGGAAGCAATTTTCTTAGTAAAGAGGATATCACAGAAGTAAATTTATTGTTTGTTAATTGCTTGGAGGTGAGCATGATCATACATGAATCTTAATGTTGTAATCTAAACATTTTATGATGATATAATGTTGTTTTGTTTCTTTCTGCATGGAAATTGGTGAATCTGTTACATTAACATCCCGTCTTAAGTCATGCTTCTTTTATCGATTCTAGGACTCTATATATGAAAATAGCAGTGCTTGTGATCATAATGAACAAGGAGCATTTCTGAAAAACTACCTACAAAAAAGCCAACATAGATCTAATGAATCATCTATTCAGTTTCTTCAAACAATTGCCAAAATTAGGTTGGCACTGGACACAGCTGCAGAACTCCTTCTTGAGCAGAGCCGTAAGTTGTCTAATTATGTTATGTTAGCCACATGTGACCTAGTCTCTACCAGGCCTTACCTTCAATAATTTATCATGGCTTCTTTGTGTGCATCTGCAATACATCCTTGGTTGTAAAATGTGCCTGCATCTGCTCCAGTATACACACTATTGTCTTTTTTTGTGCTACTGTTAGGACATGTGTTGACAGTATGCATCTATTGTCATGTACCTTAGCATGGATTTTGAACTTCTCTACCTTTTGCCGCTTAACCCCTGGCTTGTTGGATCATTCTACTCTATGGTACGCACCCTTCGCTTTATCCACTAATTCCTCCTTACCTCAGCTTCTGTTAACTGGATCTCTTTTGCCTGCCAGATGCCTTGACTACTGGACTATACCATAACCTTGTTATTGCCTCTGATCCTTTCTTGTATCACACTCTATTGTAACATTTTTCTTAACTGGACTCTACTCTCATGTCCCCCAGTGACATAACAACTTATCCTAACCATGAAAGCAAGATTACCCCTACCAGACAGTCAGGTTTACACTGGCTGATCAAGATCTACACTGGCTATTTGTTTGCCTGAATTCCACAGTTCCAGTCGTGTCAGAATCTGTTTAACCTGAGGCTTTGCAACCTGAACCACATTTGAGGGTGGCAAATCCCAATTTCTGTAGCTTTTGGAATGCCTGACAGTTTCTCTTCCTTTTTAACCCTGTACATTGCACATAGTTTATCTGGGTGTGTACCACGATAATCATGCTTAATTAAAAAACACTGAAATGGGCCCAAAGGTTTGGTCCTGGATTACCTGTAATCCATGAAATGTGGGGCTGCCAGATAGCCAATGACATTTTGAGAGACCAAGTGTAGACAAAGAAACAATGTATGCATATATTGTGGTTAGTCTACTCTGGTCATTTTCTAGAAGAGTGCCCCAGTTGTAACAAATTACCTCCTCCACATAGGATGGTTCAGTTCCTACTGCCTGCCTTACTCAACATTTCAACATTCTCATTTGAGAGATTGTAAGGGTAGAAGCCATATTTACCTCTGAAGCTAGTTCCTCATTTATTGATGAAATTCCATCCAGGACTTCCACTTCCCTTTTACTCATATGAAAATACCATCAACCGTCCAACTCATTGAAGCACAAGCATCAAGTGCAATACTGTCAAATAAAGAAACATCCCACCAAGAGATGATATCTTTTGACTTGGTGATATCTTTTGACCTATGTTTCATTTAGTTCTTGATTTATCTTGGTTACAACAGCCCATCCTGAGCATCAATTGAACCTTACAGTCCATCACCTTTTTCTTCTGAACACTACCTGCTTGTTTACCAAGGTTCCCGCAACTCCACTCTGCCAAAGCCTCTTATAATCTTTTCCCACCTCGTGCATTGAATATCTTCAGTAAAGTTGAAGCTGGTGTGCTCCCACCTATTTGTGCACGATACTCCTATGCATCGATTATTTAAAACTGAATACCATCACTGTTAAAAATTAGTATCTATGTCCTGATTGCCTGTTCTGCTGCTTGGATTTCTAGTGAGTATACAGCCTAGAACAGGACTGATGGACTTAATGGGATGCAGAAGATCTTGAGCTTGTCATTAGTCATTGGCCTTCTTTACATGCAACATTCTCTTCTTATGTCTCTTTCTGTGACATATTCACCCAGGTCGAGATTTCCCCATGCACTCCTATGATTACTTCCTTTTCCGATCCCATTCAAATTTACTTCATAGTAGACCCTCCATCATCATGATATTATTATAGGAGTTGTAGACTGAAGATGGTGCACTTTGTTCCTTTTCGCAAGCTACTCACTGACCATTAAACATGATAGGTTAAAAACCAAATGTGGGAAGGCTTCAGTCGCTACACAAGCAATAATTAAAAATGACAATATCTAAGTAATTTCTTGATCAAGTTAAAAAATTTTTAACAACTTTACCACCCACCTGATGGTGCCGAGTGCATTTGCTGACTTTAGTGACCCCTTTAGGAACCTGCATTAGCTGTGTATATTGCTGTTGGAAGCCCAAAAAAGGTCCCAAATTAGGCATTACTATTTTCAATTCGCAAACTCCATGTGGTTTAAGGAGTGGCTTTGCTAGGAAAAAATATCATCATCATCATTATTATTATTATTACATTTATTTGTAATGTGCCAACATATTCTGTAGCGCTGTACAGGGGATAAGAACAAGGAAATATACAATATGCTGTACAATATTGACAACTGCAGAAAATTGAGGGCCCTGTTTTAAGCTTCAAGTCTTGTAAAAAGTGCTTTATTTTCAAAGCACCCTACAAGATTGGAAACTCGCTACTTACAATCTAAAAATAAAGGAAGAGGCAGAAACCTGGGGAGGAGCAGATAAGGAATAGTAAGGTTGGGAAGAAAGTGAGAGTTTACATAGGAAGGAATTTGTGAAAGGTTAGAAGGTTAATCATTAGTTGGAGAGGGAAAATATGTGATGTAGAGTGAATGGCACAATTATGTAGTATGGTATCTACCCTTAGGGGACAGATAATCTAACCTGCAGATGGGAATGTCAGGAGACACATAGTTTAATCACAGCTTGAGTAGAATTAGCTAATGGGAGAATAAAAGAGGAGTGGAGTGCATGAAAGGTGAGATGGTTATATTGGAGAAGTGAAGGGAAAAAGTGACGATGTGAAAGAGTTACAGCATTTTAACACAAGGCTGTTACATATGAAAAGATCATTCTCTGTCTTCAACATCTGTACTTGCATTCTAAGAAGCTAATGTTGAAAACATGTGGCAGACAGACATTTGTATGGTGCCATTTTATAATTAATCCTAATACAATTATGAAAAAGGTGGAATATTATATATACACTAGCGAATTGCCCGTCAAAAAATGACGGCAAAGAAATTGTAAGTGAGCTAATGGTATTTGGTTTATATGATGTGGCTGATTTGGAGTCCTTCGTTTTCTATGTCGTGCAACTTTTTTGGAATATCCGTAGCTGTTTGGTGGTGTTTTGCGTGTTTTTGGTGGTGTTTTACGTGTTTAGGGACCTTTAGCCTCGTTTTCGTTTTGTTCGGCGGCCATTTTTTCTCTCGCCTAGGTGATTTTCGGGTCTCTAAACTTCGATATTTGTGCTTAAATTGAGGTGTAACTTCACTTGCAGAGATGCTGGGTGCCCCCCCCCCCTTGCTGTGAGTAACCTTTTTATGTGTTTGTTGTTTGTATTTATTGTGTTTGTAATGTTTTTGGGGACTCGCGGGTTGCGTCCTTGTTTTTTTATCTCATAGGTGTTTTTCGGCAAATACGTAGGTGTTTGGTGGTGGTTTGCATATTTAGACTGCTGTAGCCTCGTTATCGTTTTTTTCGGCGGCCATTTTTTCTCTCGCTTAGAGAATTTTTTAGTGTCTAAACACTTTTCATTTGAGTTAAATTGAGGTGCGACTTTAGTTTTCGAGGTCCTGGATGCTCCCTCTTCCTGTAAGTAAGCTTTTTATGTATTTGTTGTGTGTATTTGTTGTATTTTTCATGTTTTCATGTGCGCGTGTTGCGGCCGATTTTTGCGAGGTCGTAATGGGTCGTAACGTGTCTCGTATTTTCCTTGCGTAACGATGTTAATTTTGCGAGGGTCGCGGGCTCGCTATGCGAGCCCGCAAGCGTTAGCAGCAACTTGCATGCTCACAACTATATATGTGATGTCCATCACATAGATATAATGCCATTTAGTTTACTGTACATTTTATACATATATTGTTACAGTAGTGATCATTATATCATTTAATTTGATCATTTTATTATTTATTCATATATTACAGAAGTAAATAACAAAGACCAATACTTGCAACATGTGAAGGATTTATGTTCACGCTCTGGTAACGTCTGGTACAGATTTTATTTAATTCGCAAACTGGCAAATCTTTGCGGAATTGATACTGTTCAAAAAAAGCTCAAAGATGAAAATTTCAGATGGCTATGTCCTCCACAATTCACTCATCAAAAGGTACTAAATTTAATCTCCTGCCTAATTTAAAGATCATTTACACCCAATGTGTTTTATAAACAACAAATTGACACACAACCCTGTATTCATGTTTCTCACAGTATAGCAAAGCAGAATTGCTGGTTTTAATTAAAGAATTTGAGGTTTTCATTGGTATACAATGATATCTAAACATTATCTATAAAGGAAAAAAGAAATATTTTTCTATAATCAACTTTCCTTTAAATATTTTTTTTACAATGCATATTTCTAATTGTGTTACTTGTATTAATATTTTATATATTGTACATGCTGAAACCACAAAAAAAGGTTTTGAAACAGCCTATTTTCCATTGATTATAACTGATCACTTTCAGTATAGTATCAGGGTTAATTCCACATAATCTAATAAAACTTCTGCTGAATACACTGCTTTACTCAAGGACAAAATAAATGTTGTACATTTATTTTAATAGTGGTTAAATGTAGTTGTATATGTTTACAACATTTTTAAGTATTTTCTCTCTCAAAAATACAATCTGAGATTTACAATTACATGTAATATTTTTATGTTTTTTTTCAGGATAATCATGCCAGCAAAATTGATCTGTTTTTAGTGTATGGTAATAACTACAAACAGCTAAGAGATTGCATTGGAAACGCATTGTTTGAATATAAGGAGGAACACATTATAGAAGCAAAAGAGGTAACCAGTAAAATTTGAATTCCTGTTATTGTTGTTCAGATGAAAAATATCTCTAGTTTACATTATTAGCCCATCCCATTTAATACATTCTTATTCTAAATAACATTTAAACTGGAGGAACTAATAACAGAGGACACTAATACAAAAAATGCATTTTTTTCCAAGGCATGTAGATGCTCTGACTGGGAAACATCTGTCCATTTGATCCTTGCTATATTTAATGAAATTACCTTGCATTATGGCATCCGAAGTAACACAATTCCATTTACATTAAAAGTAAGTATTATATGCAAAAAGTGAGCACACCACTTATTTTGTAAAATATGATGATTTCAGAATTTGATCTGTAGAACGCTCACTATTCTAAAGCTTATTTATTTGGAAGATTAGTTATAATTTGTTCTAGATCCAAATTGAATGAAATTGTTTCATTGCTGTTTTGTGTTCCATATAGGCCCATAATCCTGTGAAGATGTTTCTTCAAAATCACAGAGTTCTCCAGGAAGGGGCTATTAAGCAGTTTGTGCAATCACTTCTTAATAACAGTCGACCAATACTCAAAGTTGTTCCAGGAATGACAAGCATGCGTTGCAGTATTGTTGCACTGTCCATGCACGTTGCTGCTGTTCTTTTGGCCAGAAGTAACAATATTCTTGAGCCACTTAAAAATTTGGCCTTTTCCCCTGGCAAAATGCAGGTAAACACCTTATGTTCATGACTTGACTGTTTACACTCCATTTTATTCCTATACAGTAAACTGAATTGTATGTTATATTTCTGTTCCTGTTTTTTAGAATTCATACCTACCAACAATGCCAGAGGACTTGTTGGACTATGCTAAGAAGATATGTAAAGATGTTCTTACTTGGTATCGTAAGTAGGACCATTCTGCATAAGGAGTAAACATATGGCCATGGGCAATCCCCTTTAATAGTTCAATATAAGTATTAAACTGACATCTTGTTATAACAAGATTTTGTTGTTTTTAAAGGTGTCATCTAATATTTCTTTTTTCCAGGTTGTCCCAACAATCATTACTGTGCTGTTGGAGAGGTAAGCGTATTCATAGCTATTAGAAACACAATATCCTCAGAATGAGTTATGCACAGAGACACTATGTGGTTATACCGCCTTAACTTTTGCAAATATCTCTTACTTTTGCTGTGACATGCAGCATTAAGGGCTTTCCTAATCCCCTTCCTCGTGCAAATCCCTCATTGGCAAGTAAGTTCAACTTTCCTCCACATCTGCACATACTCAGAAGCAGGCATTTGAATTCCAAAGTAACCTTCACTGTACCCACCCCTGCATTCCTGGAAGGATTGCACACATGACAGTCCCTATATTTTAGAGGGGAATGCTAAAATAAATATTTTTTATCAAAATGTTTTTTATGTTCATGTCTAACATACTGTAGCTACTAATGTTGGTAGCTTGTTTTATAGTTTATGAAGTTTTCCTAGACTACTATAGGATACATACTTTATACTGATATCAAAAATAGTCTGTCGACTTGTGTGAATTTATAAATTACTGCCTGCTGTCACCTGGCCTGGCTTGGACTTCTGGAGCCCTTTTTGGACCTCCCACTGCCTCCTGTGTTTTTCCTTATATTTATATGTACACATATATATCACTATAATAGTTGTGGATATGCGGGCTGTTCGTAACACTTACAGTGTTGGTCACACTTTGCGAGCAGTCGACCGCAAGCCCGCCGGCCTCTTTCATCCCCCTCTGCCACTCTCTCATCTCCCCCTCTGCCGCCGTTATGAGCCACAACTGTTAGGCTCGTGGGACTTAGGCCTCTCTCATACCCCTCCCTACTAACCTCCTGGGGCCGCAATCCTCCTCCTCCCTCCTAACCCCCTTATCCTCTATCCTTCCCCGCTCTCCAAAATCCTCCCTATACACCCTTTCCCCTCTCTCCTCCCTTCTTACCTTCATCCGCTGAGCTCCTGCCGCTGCAGCGCGTCTTCTTGCTGTGACCGTACTGACATATGCTAATTACGTGACGTCACATGAGCGTCACCTCATTAGCATATGCCGGTTCCGGACACAGGCAGAATACCCGCTGCAGCAGCAGGAGCTCGGCGGATGAAGGTAAGAAGAGAGGAGAGAGGGGAAAGGGGATAGGGAGGATTTTGGAGAGGGGGAGGAGGGAAGATAAGGGGGTAAAGGGAGGAGGAGGGTGAGACATGAGGGAGAGGAGGGGAAAGGAGACACAAGGGGGGAGAGGAAAGGGAAAAGGAGACACAATAGAGGGAGAGGAGGGGGAAAAGGAGACACAAGGGAGGGAGAGGTGGGGAAAAAAGACACAAGGGAGGCAGAGGAGGGGGTAAAAGAGGAACAAGGGAGGGAGAAGAGGGGAAAGGAGACACAAGAGATGCAGAGTAGGGGGAAAATGAGACACAAGAGAGGCAGAGTAGGGGGAAAAGGAGACACAAGGGAGGGAGAGGAGGGGGGAAATGAGACACAAGGAAGGGAGGGGGGATGAGACACAAGGGAGGGAGAGGAGGGGGAAATGAGACACAAGGGAGGATGAGTGCTGAAGGTGCTCACATTGTGTGACAAACAGGATTGCCACGCTTAAAATGTTATTCCCGTCATTTTTGATGGGCAATTTCCTAGTATATATATATATATATATATATATATATATATATACACACCAATATATATACATATTACATTAGTGCAAAATTATTCACCCCCCTGGCATTTTTCTAGTCTTGTTACCTCACAACCTGGAATTAACATGGATTGTTTGAGGATTTGCATCATTTAACTTACATGTCCACAACTTTGAAGATGTTTTTTTTTTATTATTGTGAAGCAAACAACAAATAAGACAAAATAACAGAAAAAGTCAATGTGCATACTTTGTAGAGCCACCTTTTGCGGTAATCACACATCTTACCATTGGGATTTTTTCCCATTCCTCCTTGCAAAACTGCTCCAGCTCCTTCAAGTTGGATGGTTTGCACTTGTGAACAGCAATCTTTGAGTCTGACCACAGATTTTCTATTGGATTGAGGTCTGGGCTGTGACTAGGCCATTCCATAACATTTACATGTTTCCCCTTAAACCACTCAAGTGTTGCTTTAGCAGTGTGTTTGGGGTCATTGTCCTGCTGGAGGGTGAACCTCCGTCCAAGCCTCAAATTATGCACAGAGTGGTACAGGTTTTGCTCAAGAATATCCCTGTATTTAGCACCATCCATCTTTCCCTCAACTCTGACCAGTTTCCCAGTCCGGGCTGCGGAAAAACTTTCCCACAGCATGATGCTGCCACCATCATGTTTCATTGAGGGGATAGTGTTCTTTGGGTGATATGATGTGTTGGGTTTGCGCCAGACATAGCATTTTAATTTATGGCTGAAAAGTTCAATTTTAGTCTCATCAGACCAGAGCACCTTCCTCCATACGTTTTGGGAGTCTCCCACATGCTTTTTCGCAAACTCAAAACGTGCCATTTTGTTTTTTTGCTGAAAGTAATGGCTTTCTTCTAGCCACTCTGCCATAACTCCCAACTCTATGGAGTGTACGGCTTATTGTCGTCCTATGTACAGATACTCCAGTCTCTGCTGTGGAACTCTGCAGCTCCTCCAGGGTTACCTTCGGTCTCTGTGCTGCCTCTCTGATTAATGCCCTCCTTGCCCAGTCCGTGAGTTTTGGTGGACGGCCTCTTGGCAGGTTTTCTGTTTTGCCATGTTCTTGCCATTTGATTATGATAGATTTTATGGTGCTCCTGGGGAAATTTTAAGAATTGTTTCTTGTACCATGTGTTGGCAGTTTTAATTTCCCTTCCCCATCTCTCGTTCTCTCTTCCCCATCTCTCCCTCCCCCACATTTTCCTTTCTCTTCCCCCCATTCATATCATCAGTGAGAGCTCCTTTCAGAATAATAGGAAGTGTTTGGGACACAACACAGTGACACCTCCCATCTGACCATCACCACAACTATGTTTCTGTATTCTGCTGAGAGTTTCTACTTTGAATTTGTGTGACTTCTCTTGGAGCATTTGTGCAATTGTGCTTTGATTGGGAATTTTGCACACAAAGTTTTCACAAGAAGTTCTGGATATTTTTATTTTTATATTTTATCTATATTGAAGTCACCACATGTGCTCATATTGGAGTTGGAAAAGCATGTGGAAAAAGTGTTTCCCTATTTAAAATAATTTTAATTCCTGGATGATAAGAAATTAGATTAGAAAACAATAATGCTTAATATAATCAATGTGTCAGTAAAAGTCTGGACCTCATTATCTACTGCATGCGGATGCTCGGGGGAGGACTTAAAGGGCTATAACTAAAAATTACAATATTAATTATTGATCAATTTAAAAAAAATCAACATGATTTTCCACGTGCTACTTGATGGTGCTTCGTGCATATGTTGACTCCAGCTTCCCTTTAAAGGACCACAGCAGTTTAAGTAAAAGGGTTCCTATTTGCAACTTAGTACAAAACTAACATTAGCAGCTGTGTTATCCATGGACATTAAACATTTTTTGGGGGAAAATTAGCATTTTTGAGGACTGTTTACGAGTAGAATAATCCAGTTTTGCTTGTCATGTCACATCATGAGAGCTGGGTGATGGGTGTTTTTAAAGTTATCTGTGAAGGGAGTGTAAGAAAAAAGTGAGAGAGGTCAAGAGGCTTTGTCAACCATCTCCTCTCAGGACCAGAATAAGGCAGGATGCATCAATACTTGCAACCACAGTTCTCCAGAAATGTAAACACTCCTCTCACATAAAGAACTTCCAGCAACCTATCATGATTTTCAGGAGGCGTCCAAATTATTATTATTTTCTAATTAAAATCCAGCTTTATAACTTTTTCTAGCTGAATTATGCTTTTAGTCATACATAAAGTTTTCAAACCTATATATATATATATATATATATATATATATTAATTGTATGATATTGCTTTAAATATTTCACACATATATTATATTACAAATATCTTACAAAACTTGTTTTTAAGCACACACATTTCATATGTACAAGTTTAAAGAGCTTTCGCTTTGTTGTTGAATGTCTTCATTGTTTTACTATTTTCTGTTCTGTAACTTGTTTTTTTGACAGTGTGGCAAACCAATGCAACAAGCCTTGTGTATAGACTGTGGAGCTAAAGTTGGAGGTGTGCACCACAAACCAGAAAACGGATTTGCTTTGGTTCTGTATGTTTTACTTTACAAGCTGATTTATAGTTAACGGTTATCTAAATTCTCTTCAAATTAAATTATTATACCATTCTATAAACCACTTGGTAATGGTTGAGCAGAACATTTTCCTTTGTGTTATTTTATTTAAGGTGCATCTTAAATATACCATATTTTTGGAATGTATTCTTAACATGAAAGAACAGGTATAAAATAATAATTGTTAATCTTTTTTTAGCAGTGGGAATACTGACAGAACACAGACTGGACACATTTTGGGAGATCCAGAACAACAAGGTTCAATCCTTGCTCCAGACAGAGAGATAGCTGCACCTACATTTATTTTGTTACGGCTTCTAACACACCTTGCAATGATTCTGGGAGCAGAACATAATTCCGAAGTACAAAGCTCTTATTTTAATTTATTTTTAGCAGCAACAAAATGTTCAAGTAATGTTTTGTTGTGGAAAATGAACAGTTTGATCAAATATTTTCTTTTTAATAGGATTTAAAGAGGATTGTGAAACCACAAGTAGAAGATCCTGGGGAGTTTCTTTTCCGTCATATTGCAAAAGACTTGGAGCAGCTTAAAAACACTTTGGGAAAAAGTGCAGATGAGACCACCACGATTGTGCATCTTGTTATCTCGCGTTTCCCTAAAAGTCTCCACCAGGAAACTGACCAGTGTAAGTTACAATAAGAAAAAATATATATTTGAAGAATATCAGTATACCATGTTATGATGATTTCCCTACTATACACACATGTTATAGATAATATTTTTTTCGATAAATTAGAGAAGACATGCCCTTCACGGAAATAACATTAGATAGTGATTTAGACAAGAATATACAACAGCATGATCTTGACAATCATAAACTGTAGGGTCTTAGACTATACAAGCATAGTTAATTTTTTTTCCAATAACATTTATTATCACACATTTATATATTAATATACAATTTTTTGTATAATCAGAGTAAATAAAAATGAGGTAGACATTATAACAATTAAAGTGTGATTTACAATTTAAAATTTGAAATTTTTAATAGGGAAAAGGAATGAGAAGGTGCTGGTTATTTAACTAGTGCAGAGGGTCGAGTATCAGAAGGTTGTTTAAGGCCTAGAAATGAATATTCAAGAACTGAATAATGAGCTTGTTTTTTACTTTAAGGACAAATAAATATTAAGCCAGCCACCTTTCATCCCAGAGCATTAGTCAGGAAAGAGGGAAGTAGGGGAGAAAAGGAAAGGGGGGAGGCAAATCCCCGTTCTAAATGTAGTTTGAGATCAAAAGTTTCTGACTTACTGACCCGTTCCGTCTCCAGGGTTGGCACCAAGCCCAAGGCCCCTCAGTCCGCACCATCCTAAGCATTTTGATGTAGTAAGAGAATTAGGGAGGATATACAGTGCCTTGCAAAAGTATTCACCCCCTTTGACTTTTTACCTATTTTGTTACATTACAGCCTTAAGTTCAATGTTTTGTTAATCTGAATCTTATGTAATGGATCAGAACACAATAGTCTAAGTTGGTGAAGTGAAATGAGAAAAATATATACATAAAACTATTTTTTAGAAATAGAAAACAGAAAATTGACATGTGCGTATGTATTCACCCCCTTTGTTATGAAGCCCATAAAAAGCTCTGGTGCAACAAATTACCTTCAGAAGTTACATAATTAGTGAAATGATGTCCACCTGTGTGCAATCTAAGTGTCACATGATCTGTCACTACATATACACACCTTTTTTGAAAGGCCCCAGAGGCTGCAATACCGAAGCAAGAGGCACCACAAACCAAACACTGCCATGAAGACCAAAGAACTCTCCAAACAAGTAAGGGACAATGTTGTTTAGAAGTACAAGTCAGGGTTAGGTTATCAAAAAATATCCAAATCTTTGATGATTTCCAGGAGCACCATCAAATATATCATAACCAAGTGGAAAGAACAAACCTGCCAAGAGACGGCCGCCCTCCAAAATCCACGGACCAGGCAAGGAGGGCTTTAATCATAGAGGCAGCACAGAGACCTAAGGTAACCCTGGAGGAGCTGCAGAGTTCCACAGCAGAGACTGGAGTATCTGTACAGAGGACGACAATAAGCTGTACGCTCCATAGGGTTGGGCTTTATGGCAAAGTGGCCAGAAGAAAGCCATTACTTTCAGCAAAAAACTAAATGGCACATTTTGAGTTTGCGAAAAGGCATGTAGGAGACTCCCAAAATGAATGGAGGAAGGTGCACTGGTCTGATGAGACTAAAATGTAACTTTTCGTCCATCAAAGAAAACGCTATGTCTGGAGCAAACCCAACACATCACATCACCCTAAGAACACCATCCCCACAGTGAAACATGGTGGTGGCAGCATCATGCTGTCGGGATGTTTTTCAGCAGCCGGGACTGGGAAACTGGTTAGAGTTAGGGAAAGATGGATGGTGCTAAATACAGGGATATTCTTGAGCAAAACCTGTACTACTCTGTGCATGATTTGAGGCTAGGACGGAGGTTCGCCTTCCAGCAGGACAATGACCCTAAACATACTGCTAAAGCAACACTTGAGTGGTTTAAGGGGAAGCATGTAAATGTGTTGGAATGGCCTAGTCAAAGCCCAGACCTCAATCCAATAGAAAATCTGTGGTCAGACTTAAAGATTGCTGTTCAAAAGGGCAAACCATCCAACTTGAAGGAGATGGAGCAGTTTTGCAAGGAGGAATGGGCAAAAATCCCAGTGGTAAGATGTGGCAAGCTCATAGAGACTTATCCAAAGCAACTTGGAGCTGTGATTGCCGCAAAAGGTGGATCTACAAAGTATTGACTTTAGGGGGGTGAATAGTTATGCACATTGACTTTTTCTGTTATTTTGTCCTATTTGTTGTTTGCTTCACAATAAAAAAAAATATCTTCAAAGTTGTGGGCATGTTCTGTAAATCAAATGATGCAAATCCTCAAACAATACATGTTAAATCCCGGTTGTGATGCAACAAAACGCGAAAAATGCCATGGGGGTGAATACTTTTACAAGGCACTGTATTCCCCGTAAGGTAATGCTGTGAGGGCTCCTCAGACAGATTTCCCAGATTTTCAGCAATGAGGGGAAGGAATCAGGTATTGCATGTGTTAATCTTTCATTAATCATAATAAAATTGATTTTGTTGATAATTTCGTGGAAGTTCAGGCATGTGTCTTTCCATTTCCTAGCGATGTGGCTTTTAGAAGCTAACACTATAAATTGAAGTCATTTATTTTGGGAGTTGGAGAGAGGGGTTGTGAGAGCCTAAAAGGCATAATTCAATAAGAGCAATGGAAGTTGAATAGATTGGAGATTAATTGTGTTACCTTATTCCAAATGAGTTGAGCTTTGGGGCAGGACTACCAGGTGTGTAAAAATGTCCATAAAGTTGTACATTGTCTAAAAGAATCAGCGCTTTCTTGGGGCTTCATTTTGTGGAGCCTATCAGGGGGCGTTGTAGGTTTTATGAAGTACCTTTAACAAGGTTTACAATATACTATAATTCAATGATCCCTTTGAAAGGTTACGGTAGGTTTTTCCCATTTCTCCAAATCCCATTCTTGGGATAAGTCATGCTCCCATTTGCTCATGAATATGGGTTTGGAATTTATAGGATGTATATTAAAGACTGTATATGGTGAGCCAAGGATACCCCAGGTTAATGGGGCGTCTTTTCAAATGCAGGGTAGCCCAGGTCCTTACTAAAGTGGTAGTATAGAGCCCAATTCAATTGCAAACCTGCATCTCACGGGATACTGGATGTATGTCTGCGGGAGTACTGCAGGCTCCCGTTCGTCTCTGATTCCGGAGCTATTCAATTGAACAAGGGCGCAAGTTACAGGCCGAACGCTGAAGCCGTAAACCATGCACTCGTGTGTAGCAGGGCAGGGCGGGAACATGATCAATTAAGCAAGGCTGTAACCCACCCATTTTGAAACAGCCATTAGAAAATGAGACCATCATCACCGGCAGTAGAACATGGAGGTTTCATGTCAATCAATTAGGTTTGGGGGTCCGATATGCGATCGGACTTGCAAAACCACAAAATACAAAATAATAAAAATGAATGCCAATATTGTTCTAGTCCATGTGGGTGGCCTGATTAACTCATTTATTCCCAAGTTTGCAGATTTGCGAGCTTGAGACTGTTTTGCAATTAATTCTAATGTATTTCATCGCTTTCCTTGTCACTTACAGTGCAGTATTGATTTATTATTTGCATTTACAGTGCTGTGGATAGGGCTTAAACCCACTTAAGGGTCCTCTCTAGCACTTGTAGGAATTTCTTCTACTTTTGTCGTTTACGGGTGTGAAAACATTTGTGGGCTTTGGGGATTTGGAGCAATTAAATAGCGATTTGCAATTTTAGTGATCGTAACTCTTGTGGAGGTGAAAGATCAAAGGCATAGAGGGGACATAAGTAACAACCGCAAGGATTTCAAACCTGTAACCCGTAACCCATTCGTAGCCCGCAAAAAGATGCCAGTTGAATTGCAAATTAACTTACTGACTTACTCACGGGCTCCAGTAACTTACAAATGCTCAATTGAATCAGGCCCATATTGTCTAAGTTTGCAGAAGTTATTTTGTTGTTGTTTAGTTGTTCAGTCGCGTCCGACTCTTTATGACTCCATAGATCACAGCACGCCAGGTGGATCTCTCAGTCACTGCCCCTCTGTGCTCCATCAAGTTCATGTTCATTGCTTTAGTGACCTCATCTATCCATCTCCGGCTCTGTCGTCCCCTTCTTCTTGTGCCTTCAATCTTTCCCAGAAGCTTTGTTGAGTTTTCCAAATGTGTTGGCATAAGGCAAGTAACACTTTTACAGCATCAACCTGTAGAATTTTGAATAGTTCAATTGGGATTCCATCACTTCCTGCAGCCTTATTATCAGCAAGACATCCTAGGGCCTATCTCACGTCACTCTCCAAGATGTCTGGCTCCAACTCTTTGGACAAATTATTGAGGTCAATCCTGCTGTTAAGATCCTTCCTGTATAGATATTCAGTGTATTCCTGCCACCTCTTCTTTATCTGATCTTCTTATGTTAAGTTCCCTACCATTTTTGTCTTTTATCACACCCACTTTTGCATGAAAAGTGCCTTTTAGGTGCCCAATTTTCTTGAAGAGATCTCTTGATTTACCCATTCAGTTACCTTCTTCAATATCTTTACATTGCTTATGGTAGAATTGCAGAAGTTATAGTGTTCTTTAAATGGTAGTCCGTAAATATCTCTTATCTGTTCAAACAAAAAGATTTGGTCATTTATGAACCTGTGGTCAAGCCTATCTAGGCCTTTGGAAGTCCACCATAGTTTTGATTCTGGATGTAGATCTATGGAGATGAGTGAGGAAGAGGGGACTGGGGTAAGTGAAGAGAGGTCTGTTGTGAGTTGACACCTGGAGTTGGCCCATGTCAAGTTCGCAATGGAAAGTTTAATCATGGTATTGATTTGTTTTTAGTGTGGAAGTAGGGTTTTAGGGAGCCAGGTTATCTTATCCCACGAGAGGGGGCTCATTTGGAAATTATCCATGAACACCCATGCCGGTTGATGGGTTGTTGAGTGTGTTATAGGTAGGAAAGAGAACATTAAGGATTTGGCAGTCCTTGGTGGTTTATAGCGCCAGATAAACATTAACATTTGATTTTGGAATTTGTCCAGGTTTTTAATTACAACCACAATAGGTAAGGATCTAAAGAAGTATAGTATCCTGGGAAGAATATTCATCTTTATCGTATTATTGCTGCCTGTCCATCAAATTTGGAGTTTGGTCCATTTGTTAATATCTGCTGCCAACTCTTTAAGAAGAGGGAGATAGTTGGCTTTGTATAAATCTAAAAGCTTGGGGGTAATATTTATACCAAAATAATTTATGTGAGATTTCGGCCAATATTCTAGTTTAGTAGGAGCAAAGAGCCTCTGTTTTCTCATGATTTAACATGATGACTGATATCTTACTGAATCTACTTAGAAGGTTTATTAGGGCTGGTACGGAGGATGTGGGATTGGTCAGAGTGCATAAAAGCCAACATTTGTAGTGATGGAGGCCTCCACTTATTCCGTGAATTTCTGGGGAGGACCTGATCGCTTGGGCTAATAGCTCAATCGCCACGGCGAAAAAATGTGCAAGGACTCTCTAATTGATCCTGGAAGTTTCAGGTAGACTTTAGGCAGATGGTAATAGGTTTTCAAGAGATTTAGGAAGTGGCCTCTGAAGCAAATTTTAGACAGAACTGCGTATAAGTATGGTCATTTGGGTTGAAGGCTTTTTCAATGTCTAATGCTAAATTGCATAGTGGGGTGTCAGAGCTCTGAGCTAAATGGAAGACATTAAAGACCCTCTGTATATTGTCTCCTGCTTGTCTGTGAGGAATTAAGCCTACCTGATCCTTATGTATTCCAAGGAAGAAAATTAGTGACCATTTTGGCTATAATTTTGGCTAAGATCTTCACATCCCCATTCAGCAAAGAAATTGGGTGATAATTCTTGACTTCCAGTGGGTCCTTGCCTGCTTTTGGAAAGAAAACGAAGTCTGCTTGATTTAATTCAGGAGCCATTTGTTCGCCTCTCAGTATTGCATTGAATAATTTTACAAATTGGGGAGTGAGAAGACCCGCAAATTTCTTATAATATACAATGGAAAAGCCATCGGCTCCTGGGGATTTGCCTAATTTCATATTTTTTATGGTGTCTCTAACTTCATCATAAGTTACAGTATTTCTGCGTTAAGCTGATCTAGTTCTAGTTCATTCAGAGAGGGCAGGACAAATTTATCAAGGAAATTAGGAAGCAAAAAAACGCTAATTTGGGTGCGGGAAGAGTAAATGCCCTGATAGTATTTAAGAAAGGTTTCTTGAATCTGCATCTGACTCGTGCTTTTTGAAACTGAGGTGGTTTTCACCTGAATTATTTTAATGGGTTATAATTAGAATGTATTCTGTTTGCTTGTAGAGCACTAGGTTTGTCTGCCTGGGAAAAGAATTTATGTTGGGTTCTTCTTAAGGCTTTCTCTGTCCAATCTGACAAGATACTGTCCAACTCCAACCTGATGTTATCAATTCTTTGGCTAGTAATTTCTGTTTGGTGGAATTGAATTTGTTGTTCAAGTACAGTTAATTCTTTGAATAGATCTGATTCTCTACATCTTGTGTGCGACCCACAGTCAGCCAATACCTGTGTCTTGGTTGGTGTTAGTTGCAAAATAAAGCACTATCTCTCTGGCAATTTGCTCTTGTAGGGTTGTGTTGGAGAGCAGTGTGTCATTGATCTTCCATGAGTAAGAGATTTTTAAATTAGGACCTAGATAAGGATCCAAGGCTGTGATCTGACCAGGGTCAGGAAATCATTTAAGAGCATCTGGTAAGGTAAAATAAAGAGAAATCAGGGAAAATGGTGTCAATTTTGGAGTATGATTTGTGGGTATGGGAGAAAAATGTTTATTCCCTCATTGCTGGATGGTGTCTCATCCAGATGTCAATCAGGCCCAAATTAAGCAATAGGGTTTTAATTTGTGCCACCTTATGGGAGAAGCGGGTATTGGTCACCCTTTGACATTGTGGGTTACTAGCAGAGCCGGATTTACATTTTTGGAGCCCCTGGGCAGTGAACTCTAAGGCACCCCTGTGCACATGTAGTGTGCAATACCGTTTTTTGCTTTAATGTATCTTAGTATTCACTCACACATAGCCCACACATACATCACACACATACACACAGCACATCACACATCACACACAAATACATCACACACGTCACAGACACACACACCCACATACACACAACACACATCACACACACCATTTACATTTATTTTGTTTACTAGAGAACAGCTATGGAGAATATAAAGTCTACCTGTGTCATGGCTCCTTCTTCTCATGGGCAGAAGCAGTGCTGTTGGAGGAAGTAGGCGGGCTGGGGAGGAGCTAGATCCTGGCATCTTGCTGTGCTCTGTGTAAAATGTTCCCTAGTCACTTCTGCAGACAGTGCTGTGTTTTAGAAAGTTAAAATGAGCCGCCTCTGTCAGAGGCCTGCCTATAGGCTAGTGCCTATAATGCCTAATGGATGATCCATCCCTGGTTACTAGAGTGTATTCTGAATTAGCCATTAAGTGTTGGGAGGTAAAGTGTATTTACTGATCGTGCCATTACCTGGTAGATGAACTGGGTGGAGGTGTTAATTGGAGACAGCCAAGTGGTCCATAGTTGCCTCCCTGGTGACCCGAAGAGGTCTGTCTGAATTGTGGAGTGTCGCCTCAGGGCAAAGAAAGGAAAAGTGGGTGGGGGGCACTTAGTTCATTTTTTTAAACCTGTAATTGCCCTTGTGGTGGTAAGGGGTCAGAAATGTATGCAATAAGCGAATAAAAGAAAGAGGATACAGGGGAGGGCATCCTGGTGCATGTAAGATAATAGCTAAAGGTAAGAGTATGAGTGTGGAGGACAGGTTAGTGTAGTTAGTAGGTCTGTGTTAATGCAAGTGCTTTTTACAATATGAAGCAAAACCTCAGATACAGAATCTAGGTCTAGTGTATATATTTTGGGTCTGGATACTGTTAATGGACATAGCAAGTCACATTGTTCAGCATGAATTATAAATAAAAGCACATATTTCAGACAACACAATCTCAACGTTAGATGCATGTATTTAGCCTGTTTAAGATTGGGTTTATACTCAAGGAGACACCTCCCACTTCCAACATTGACTTGTGTTAGGCAGCATGCACTGTATCTTGTGTAGGAAACAAGATAACATGCTTCTATGAAGTCTGAGAGCTTTAATGGTTTGAAGACAATTATTTTGATTATTTTCTGTTGATTGGATAGTTTAATTTAATGATTTTATAGATCGCCTCACTATGCGCGACTTCTCTCTCTCCTTCGCGCCTTCTGTGTCCTCTCCCACCCTCTTCTCCCCATACGTCTCTCTCCACTTGTCACAAATGCTGGGATAATATTTCATTTTTCTCTTCCCCCCCTCCCCTCACTAATCAGCAAGCTCTCATGAGTGAGATGATTATAGCCTTCTGTCCTGTATTCAAGATGAGAGCTTTCTCTACAGTAGGAAAACACTTTCATATTTAAAGGAGACACCATAGAATAACCTAGCAATTACACAGTTTTTGTTCACTGGAGAAAAATCACTGACGTTTTAGCCTCAAGTGAGGGATGGAGGGGATGAATGTAGCTTGAGTTAACCTTTCTTCTGCTGAGCATGGATAAAACAATGCTTATTACGAACATTTTGATTTTCAGACAGACTTTGGATGGCATTCTGGGATATCTTACAAGCATTCACAACATTAGGGTTACTCTACTTAAACAAAATGGCCATGACTTTGTGTATATGAACATGTTCCTCACTTTTAGCTCCTTCCAGTGGTGGATCTAGAGAATGGGGGGCCCTGGTGAAAAAAGACCCCTTCCCATAAAAGCAAACCTTCCCAATACCCTTACCCATTGTGGCTCTGTCCCCAAGACTTATTTCCATAGATGCTCTCCTTCTCATACCTCTTGCCGGTGTGAAGCTTCTCTGTCCGCAGCACAGCTCCAGGAAGCGTGCCACTTTCCTTTACGAATAAATATTTACACATATATACACATATATAAACATACCCCTCACACAGCACCCACTCCACTTAGCATCCATCCCTACATAGCACCCAGTCCTTGTCAGCAACCATCCCCTCCCAGTATTCATCCTCGCACAGCACCCAACCCCCTCAATACCCACCTCACATAGCACCGCATCCATCCGTATCTGCTTTGCTCCTCCTCACAGAACCCCCCCCTGTACTTTGCTGTCACTTTGCAGCCCTTGCTCTCTTACCTTCTTCCATGATACACATCCCCAGTGTGCTGAACTACTCCACATTGCCACCACTTAGAGATTCAGTAGAAATGCTCTTTTTTTAAGCAGGTACACACTAATCTCCGGCCAGGGGTGTGTGTGCGGCCAAGGAGGCACAGGGGAGTCACAGGAGGGTCCCAGTGGGGCCGTGGCTGGTTGGGCCTGGGTGGTGGCCCCTACAATACAGAAAAACAATTAAATATAAAAAAAAAAAAAAAAAAAGCTAAATTACACAGCAGTAGAGCCCCACCCCCCAGAGGAGTGTCCTGGTGTACTGCAAAAAGGATGTTTTTGCTTTTGGAAGGAAAAATTATTTTATGTTACTGATAACCTTGAGGAACCTTCACTACATTATTTATTTTGGGTAGGTTGTCTGTGGAGGCAATTCTCAGCAGCTTTCAAAAGAGCATGGGAAACTTGTATGCAGATACTACATTTTTCCATGATGCTATAATATAATGTTGAGACTGAGGATCCCCTCATTGATGTGTTATCTAATACTTTTTCACAAATCTTTGGAGTGCCTATTTTATTGGCACTATATACAGTTGTGCTGAAAAGTTTGCAAACCCTTGGAGATTTGGTAATAAACATACCGTTTATAAAGAAAACATGAGTGAGCAGGCAAAACACATTTCTTTTATTTCTTCTGGCATGCATATTCAACTGTAGGTTATAACAGAATGGCACAATCATAAGACAAAACATGGCAACAAAGAAAAAAATTAAATGACCTTGTTCAAAACTTTGCATACCCTTAGCTCTTAATACTGTGTATTGCCCCTTTTAGCATCAATGACAGCATGCAGTTTTTTGTAATAGTTGTCTATGAGGCCCCTAACTCTTGCAGGTGGTATAGCTGGCCATTCGTCTTGGCAAAAAGCCTCCACGTCATGAAAAGTCATTGGACGTCTTGCATGAACCGCACGTTTGAGATCAACCCAGAGTGACTCAATGATACTAAGGTCAGGAGACTGATGGCCACTGCAGAGCCTTCACCTTTTTCTGCTGTTACCACTGGAGGGTCAACTTGGCCTGGCGCTTAGGGTCATTGTCATACTGAAAAGTGCAAGAGCGTCCCATGCGCAGCCTTCGTGCAGAAGAATGCAAATTGTCTACCAGTATTTTCTGATAACATGCTGCAATCATCATCTTGCCATCAATTTTCGCAAGATTCCCCGTGCCTTTAGAGCTCACCCCCCCCAAAACATCAGTCAGCCACCACCATGCTTCACAGTGGGTATGGTATTCATTTTATAGACTTTGTTGACCCCTCCCCAAACATGGCGCTTATGGTTGTGACCATAAAGCTCTATTTTGGTCTCGTCACTCCAAATTACAGTGTGCCAGAAGTTGTGAGGCATGTCAATGTGTTATTGGGCATATTGTAACCGGGCTTTTTTGTGGCATTGGCATGGTAAACGCTTCTTTCTTGTATCTCGACCATGCAGCTCATTTTTGTTCAAGTATCGTCGTATTGTGCTCCTTGAAACAACCACACCGTCTTTTTCCAGAGCAGCCTGTAGGAAGCCTTGAAGGCAAAGCAAGAAGAAAAAGTGGAGGAAAAATGGGTGAAAGCTGAGAATGCTGAAATAACAAGTTTTTTATTTAGAAAACCAAAACACAAAAGGCTGCTAAGGTCAGTGCTAGCCTATGTGTTGAGTGTAAGCCTGAAGTTGCAGAACAGCTGGAGAAATTCCAGCAAGGCCCAATGTCTGAGAGATCCTTCCTAGTAGAGGTATGTAACGGAGCAGGAACACGCAGTCCAAAATCTCCGCTGGTATACGATAAAATACCCACGAGACACTACAGTTTCACCATCCCCGACCTCCCATATTGGACGACACACAATTTGGGAGTCAAATGAATACTGACTTTATTTTGTTATTGCAGAAATATTTATACATCTCTTCCCACAGGCAATCCACATCCCCCATATTTGGCTGCACAATACCCATAAAGAGAACAATAGGTGGGTCACACCTCCCTGGCAACTTTGATACAATCAGACATTGATTCAATTACACTTCTTTGTTCTTATCTGAGAAAGGAAGTCTATTGTATAGTGTTTTCATTATCTTATGCGGAGTCGCTGTAACGAGATTATCTCCCATGCCAAGTAGCTGTAAATGTTTGGGACAATATTCTGCAGAGCATCAACCAACATACATATATTAGGATCATATTTTAACCATAATAATCATAAAACAGGGTAAAACAGTGATGGGTTCCGCTACACACCTCCCCCGTGACCATAAGCCGGCATACACGGTCTGATCCCAACGGATCGGCCTGGGGATGTCCGGACAAAAGTATTTGTTGGTCAATTCTCTAGTTTGACAACCCATCAGTATTACTGCAATTCACATTTACTCACATTTCCCATATCCCCAGATAGCTGGGATCTGCGCGCACAAAACCACCGAATAGCGCTCAGATCCTCTTCACACAGTTCAATTGCCATGTAGCTAAAGTCTTTCCCATAGTCTTTCATTATATGAATGGGCTCCATGGCACAGTTATCTGGGGTATCATGGTTCACACAGGGCAAGTACAGAATGCCCCCCCTGTATGTAAAGGGCCAGAATGAGTGACTTACACTCTGGTATGGCCGAACACTGGTTCCAAAGGGCAATATGTACCAGGGCCATAGTCGCAGGGCAGGAGGCTGGCAAACAGTCCTCTCCAAGCCAAGGTGGCGAAGGGCACTTCGTCATACATCTCTCCTTTGGGGGGAAGTCTAACCAGGTACCTGGATATTTCACTGTGGTGATGGGGCAACACGCTGAGGGGACTTGAGGGGCAGAGGCCAGCGGCACTCTGCCCTGATGCCAGCTCTTCTGCTGGTATAACCTGCAGGACCTCCTGCTCTGTACCAGGGACAAAGGGAGGGCAGAGGCCGACTGCACTCTGCCCCGCTGTCAGCTCTTCTGCTGGGGTACTTGGGACATATTTCGGCTCAGTAGCCAGGGAAACGTGGGGGTCAGTGGGGGTTAACATTTCCTCTGTTAACCCTGGGGCCACATTAGAAGTTAGCTGGGGAGGGGAATTTGTACTTACCCCCTCCTCCGGTTGTCCCAGTGAGGGTAGTTGGGGATCTGGACAAGCTGTGGGCGCAGAGACCACGGTCCCATCTGCGCCGTCTGGGAGATTGGTGTCTCCCCTGGTTAGGGTAAACTGTTGCTGGGGGGGGAGGATGACACCTTCTGCCCCCTGTGTTTCACACTGCCGCTGGGGGGGAAGGACGACACCTTTGGCCCCCTGGGGTACCCACTGCCGCTGTGGAGGAAGGTCGACACCTTCTGCTCCCTGGGGTACACACTGCCGCTGGGGGGGAAGGACGACACCTTCTGCCCCCTGGGGTTCACACTGCCGCTGGGGGGAAAGGACGACACCTTCTGCCCCCTGGGGTTCACACTGCCGCTGGGGAGGAAGGACGGCCCCTTCTGCTCCCTGGGGTACACACTGCCGCTGAGGGGGAAGGACGACACCTTCTGCCCCCTGGGGTTCACACTGCCGCTGGGGAGGAAGGACGGCCCCTTCTGCTCCCTGGGGTACACACTGCCGCTGGGGGGGAAGGACGACACCTTTGGCCCCCTGGGGTACACACTGCTGCTGGGAAGGAAGGACGACACCTTCAGCTCCCTGGGGTACACACTGCCGCTGAGGGGGAAGGACGACACCTTCTGCCCCCTGGGGTTCACACTGCCGCTGGGGGGAAAGGACGACACCTTCTGCCCCCTGGGGTTCACACTGCCGCTGAGGGGGAAGGACGACACTTTCTGCTCCCTGGGGTACACACTGCTGCCGGGGGGAAAGGATGACACCTTCTGCCCCCTGGGGTACACACTGCCGCTGGGGAGGAAGGACGACACCTTCGGCTCCCTGGGGTACCCACTGCCGCTGTGGAGGAAGGTCGACACCTTCTGCTCCCTGAGGTACACACTGCCGCTGGGGGGGAAGGACGACACCTCCTGCCCCCTGGGGTTCACACTGCCGCTGAGGGGGAAGGACGACACCTCCTGCCCCCTGGGGTTCACACTGCTGCTGGGGGGAAAGGACGACACCTTCTGCCCCCTGTAGGGCCGGTAGAGAGACCTCGGTCCCATCTCTACCTGCCATCTGGAGGTCATCCCAGGACCAGTCAATGAAGTCTGGTTCTGCTTGTCGAGTAGGTTGGGGCTGCACAAGGCTGAGCAGGTGTTGGTAGTCCTGCTCCAGCTCCCACTCTCTCGCTACCAGGTGGGTCATGTCTTTGCTCACCTCGCCTTCATCATCCCAGACATACATGCCCATCCGGTAGTCGTAGATGTCCCAAAACCTAGACCCCTCCGTGCTGCCAAGATCAATATCGTCCTCCAAGGCATCCCATAATAAACCCGGGCCATCATAATCATCCCCCTCCGGTAAGTCGTGTTCAGCCGTCCAGGGGGTAAGTCGAACGCTATGCCACCAGAGGGCCTGGTATGCGTTGTCTAGCCAGATCTCTCGCCGTACCAGGGTCTCTAGTCTTGTCACCCACTCATCCAGGGGCTGCTCTCCCAATAGATACATTCGCATCGCCACACGCTTCTGTAGCCGCTGCTCATCACTGGGGAGACTCTCACCTCGCCGCCATTGGGCATCTTGCAGGGCATCATACCAGATTTCCATTCTGTCTGTTTCCCTGTAGTCTGCGGCCTCCTTCTCATCCTCATCATGGAACGCTGTCCGAAAACTAGCCGGTTCCATCCTGCTGTAGCCAGGGGCGCTGTACGGATACTAGCGTTGCCCTCAATCTGTACTCCACGGAATGGTGTCTCCTGTAGCTGTCCTTCTGACCGTGGGAACAATTCCACCACTTGCCAACAAATGTAACGGAGCAGGAACACGCAGTCCAAAATCTCCGCTGGTATACGATAAAATACCCACGAGACACTACAGTTTCACCATCCCCGACCTCCCATATTGGACGACACACAATTTGGGAGTCAAATGAATACTGACTTTATTTTGTTATTGCAGAAATATTTATACATCTCTTCCCACAGGCAATCCACATCCCCCATATTTGGCTGCACAATACCCATAAAGAGAACAATAGGTGGGTCACACCTCCCTGGCAACTTTGATACAATCAGACATTGATTCAATTACACTTCTTTGTTCTTATCTGAGAAAGGAAGTCTATTGTATAGTGTTTTCATTATCTTATGCGGAGTCGCTGTAACGAGATTATCTCCCATGCCAAGTAGCTGTAAATGTTTGGGACAATATTCTGCAGAGCATCAACCAACATACATATATTAGGATCATATTTTAACCATAATAATCATAAAACAGGGTAAAACAGTGATGGGTTCCGCTACAAGGTAAAGCGTTGCATACCTTGCAGGATTGAAGGCACAGAGGTATCAAGGATGCCTGCTGTGAACAATGAGACAGGTGAGGTGCAGATCCAAGAGCCCTGAGAGAGGACATGCTTGTGGAGCCTCTGAAAGATACTGTACCAGAAAAGAAGCAAGATGGCCATATGAAGCTGATACAGTTTGCTGAAAATTCTCAGCCAGCCTATTGGAGCACAGAAAGAGCCAGGTTATCTCTCCTCACAAACCATGGGCTCAGGACAGTTTGCAGGACTATGAAATAAATCATGGTGTCCCCAAGTGACGGTGATGAAAATGAGCATTATGCTGATGATGAACCTAAAGAGGGAGAGTTGGAGACTTTGCAGAAAGGGCTTAAGAGGGGAGCTCGACAATCTCAAAGTGTCAAAGAGTTTGACCAAGAATTCTACAGATTGGTGCCAGAGAGTCAGCTGCTATCTGAGGCAGACACCAGGCCCTATATGGTTGTGTTGAAGGAGCAACTTAATGCTGTGGAAGTGTTGGTGAGAAAAAAAGAAGCCAAACTTCATAAAGGGGAGAGTGCCCTCTCCACTGAGGGGCAGAAGCTTCAACAGCTACAAGGAAGCGTTAACGGCCTCTTGGCTCAGGCTACTCAACCCCATGTTGTTGAGCTGAAGGGAGGGATGTGTCACATAGTGCACCCCAGAAGTGAGAGTTCTCCCTGGGAAAGAAAGAGTTAATTCCCTGGAGCAGTGCTAAGTAACTAATTGAAGCTGCAGGCGTGGTAAGCCTGTTAAAGACACACACAGAGAAATGGGTGTGGCCCCTGCAATTAGGCTCTGTTTTGCTTAAGCAGAGTAAGGCCAGAGTCTCATTGCAAGCTACGAAGGATGCTTGTATGCATCTGCCACTGAGAGTGAAGGCAGTGTGTTTGATCTGGTCTGCTGGAAGCAGAAATCGTGACCGGCGTGTTTAGAGCCTGTTTTGGTATAGACGTCAGAAAGCCTTGCAAAGCAATGAAGGCAGACTGTGAAAGGAACCATTTTGGTGCTGCTGGGACTGCTGAGGGAGCAGTAAGTGCACAGGCTTAGTGAAGAGCAAACAAGTTTACAGTCTGGAGTAAAAAGGCTGTTTGGTTTGGACTGCTGCAGTTTGCACAGCTCAGAGAGCAAACTGAGAAGTCTACTACAGGGATTGCTGGAGCTGCAGAGAAAAAGGATTTGTGCCACAAAACAATTTACAGAGGAGACTGTTTGCTGCAGAAGAAAGGTTTTGCAGAGGAGCTGCGGCAAGGTTTTTGCCACAACAGCTTTTACAGAGGAGACTGATTGGTGCTATCCAAGCGTTTGGAGGAAACCCTTGAGAGAAAAGCCTGCTATATAAAAGGTACTATTTTAAAAGACTGTTTAGCTTACACCAGGGAGAAGTCTTTGCCACGAACAGATTTATCCTTCACAAAACAAGGGGGTTAAGGGTGCCTGGAGGTTGGGGTATCTGGAGGGTACGGCAGGCCTGAACCCCACCCTATTGTATGAAATTGAAAGACAACTTAATACTATTGAATATGGACTATTCAAAGACTGTATATTTTTAACTGAAGGCCGGGAAGCAGCTTCAAGGCTAGCAGGGGTGTTCCTGATGTTAAGCCAGTATGTTTATGCAGATTTTTATTTTATCCTGGAGTAAGCTATTTGCGTTTATGTTTAAATATTTGTCATAATTGCGGAGTTGTTGGTAATGCAATGTTAAATATTGCAGGGCTCGCACAGCGAGCCCCTCAAGTGCGAGCCTCATGAGGCGAGGCAAGCAGTTGAGGTTTGCGTTGAGCGCTGCAGGCCGACGGGAGTTAACGCCAAATACTTAAAAAAAAATACCTTACACACTCACACACAGCACAGGGGGAGAGCCAGGGAGCCTGTGAGTGATGTTGCAAGTTAATTTGAGGTATATTTGGCATTTTTTGGCAATCAAAAATCGGCTAAGCGAGAATAAAAATGGCACCTGAAAAAACGTACTGGATGAAAACGAGGCTGAAGAAAAAAGAGCCCAAAGCCAGTAACACTTAACCCAAGCCAGTAACACTTAACCCAAGGCAGTAAAACTCATCACAAGGCACCTAAACTACATGGGGGTGAGAGGCTCGCAATGAGCACCATCAGGGCTCATTGAGAGCCACGCGATAAGCGCTGAAGGCGCTCATCGCGGGGCTCGCAATGAGCGCTGAAAGTGATAATTGCAAAGCACCAAAGAAGATGGGGGGGGGGCAAAGGCTCGCAATAAGTGCCGAAGGTGCTCAGAGGAGGCAGAGCGACGGGTAAGTCACTAGTATATATATATTTACGTTTATGTACTTTCACTGGTTATCTTGTTGAATAACCATCTCAAGTCGAGAAGTCACCCAGTGTTTTTGTAGTATATTTAATATATATGACTCTAAATGCATATTAATAGTCTTTCACAGAATGACCAGGACTGTTCTGACTCATTTGGTATTTTACTGTTCCAGGGACTAGAAACTTTGATTCTACTTTGAAAACTAAAAATGAAAGAAATACATGGGAAAAAATGATGGAATCTACCTTTATGTCTCCTATGCTCAAGGTAAAAAAAATATTTTCATTGAATGTTTATGCTAAACAATACATGTATTAATAAATACATGCATATACAACAGTTTTAAAAATATAGTGATAGCTATTTGAAATTTGCCTTCAAATTTCTTATTTTTATAATCATTAGAAAATTGCTTTGTATCCTATAATCAAAAATTGTTCCCAGAAGATTCCAAACTCTTCATGTGAACAATGTAATTTAAATAATTTCTAGGAATGTAAAAAGAGAAAAATAACAATATGCAATTGCATATCTCGTAAATCGTGAAGTCATGGGTAAATCTTGAAGTCATCTTGAAGCTATGGGTAGACTAAGAAGTAAAAAGGAGATAATAAATTATTTAAGATTCATCCGCAAATATTAATTACACAGTTCTAGAAATAAAGAACAGTGTCATGAAATCCATATGAATTCCAATATTGCAAAGGAATCTTTTTACACAGTCCAGAGATAATAATACCTATTGCACACCCAGATGATATACTGTTGCACTGTCCCAAATAATAATGTACAGTGGATATAAAAAGTCTACACACCCCTCTTAAAATGTCAGGTTTCTGTGCTATAAAAAAATGAGACAAAGATAAATCATTTCAGAACTTTTTCCACCTTTAATGTGACCTATAAACTGTACAACTCAATTGAAAAAGAAACTGAAATCTTTTAGGTGGAGGGAATAAAAAAATAAAAAAAATGTGGTTGCATAAGTCTGCACACCCTCTTATAACTGGGGATGTAGCTGTGTTCAGAATCTAGATTGAGATTTTGACTGAGATTTTAACAGGGGTGTGTAGACTTTTTATATCCACTGTAACTGTGTTATAATTTTGCGTCAAAGGACCAATGTAATTCCATGTTGGCAATGCTTATCTTAAAAATGACAATAAAGTACTATTGCCAATTGTTTTACTGTTCTTACTTAGCTTTCTCAGGCATGTTGGGTTATTTTATACATTCCTGAGTGAATTTTAAGCTGCACACGCATAGAAAAGAATGGCTTTTTGATATTATAAAGCCACAGTTTGTCTATCGATACATAGATGATGTACTGAAATGAGAAAGTAAATTACTTTCTTCCAGAAATCTAACAACCTTATTAAATTGCGATTCGGACAATTGAATAGGGCTCTATATAAGCACACAGCATTTTTTAGTTTTTAGTTAGTGAAGACCTTGGTTTTGCATAGAAGTACACTAACTAAAAACTTCGAAAAAAAAATATGCTCTGTGCTTATATAGAGCCCTTTTCAATTGGCCGAATCACAATTTAATAAGGCTGTTAATCTAGAATAATTACCATAACATATATATATATATATATATATATATATATATATATATATATTGGGATATGTGATCAACACTACCATTTCGTTAAAAACCTCAGATGTAATTTTTAACTTTGTTTCATATTAAATACATATATATCAGGATTCCATTTTAAAATACTATTAGTAACTGAAAATTTTAACAAAGTAAACTCTGTATTGATAGAAAATGGTTAAGCAACTTCATTAAGGAGTTACATTTATCCATTTGTTCAGGCGCTCCATGCCAGCAACTGAGGCCCCTCGCGAAGCGAGGGACTCAGTTGCTGGCGAGGTCACTGGGCAAGGGCCTCAAACCCTCGCAAACTTCACGTCGCTACTCAAAAAACACGACACACAAATTAAGACACTCGCTAAATTTTACGAGGAACGCAAACAACCTACGAAACACGTTACCACACATTACGACCTCGCAAACATCGGACGCAACACGCCGACATACAAACATTTAAAACACAATACATACACACAGCACATACATAAAAACCTTACCTACACCAAGAGGGAGCACCCAGGACCTCAAAAATGCAACTTACACCTCGATTTTACTCGAAATAAAAGACTTTTGAGACTAAAAAAAAATCTAAGCGACAGAAAAAATGGCTGCCGAACAAAACGAAAACGAGGCTACATTACTCTAAACTCGCAAAACACCACAACAAACTCGCAAAACACCACAAGAAACTCGCAAAACGACACAAACCACCTACGGATATTCATACCACACAGTGCACACATTCAGCACGCTTACACAGCAGCTCCACACCACTAATGCTGCAGCAACATCAACACAGATTGCCAGCTCTTCATCACAATGCTTCAAAATAGGTACACTATATTCATTTACTAATTTAGCTACCTTACAATTTCATTGCCGTCATTTTTTGACGGGCAATTCGCTAGTTTGATATAATAATGTACATAACATCCTTATGTTGTCAGTTTAAACTAAGCTTATATTCAAATATGTGTTTAATGCAATGATTTCCAAAATACTTTATAAATATTGTTTTGTATATCTATTGTTTTTTTTTTATCTATAGAGTTTAGACAAGGATCTTTTGGAAGTGAAGAACCATATAAGCAAAGATATAAGAATCAGTTCTGATGTAATAATAAATATTGTATATGGGGATCCCTTAAACAGTGTTGATCATATGACACAGCCACAAAACAGTGTTGTTAACTGCTCGAAAATGTGGGCTTGCAGAAAAAGGATTTCTGTTGAATATTTGCAACATGTTGCTCAGCAGAAGGATGGGAAGGATACTGTTCCGATATTATTCAAGTTCCTAAATAAAGTGAGTTTATCTTGATTCTCTTTCTGAATATGAACAAAATGTGAACATTGATATTATTGAACAACTATATCCTAAAAATTAATAAAATTCATGTTAAAGTGTTGCCCTGTGAAAATATTTTAAACATTAACTTTCAATCATTCAAAGACGATTTGCAGAGTTTGACTTGTGTTCATTTTGTAGGAAGCTGAACTTCGGTTGGTGAAGTTCTTGCCAGATATCTTACACCTTCAAAAAGATTTGGTAAAACAGTTCCAGAACAACAGAGATATGTGCAACCAAACAATAAAGGATTTTATAGCTAGCATGCCTTCAGGTAAATCATAATTATTAGTGTTAAGCAGAAAAACACATCAACATTTTTTTCTAATCCCTCTATTATTTCTATGCAGATTTTGCCAAAAATACTTTTGAAAAGCAGTTAAAGGCATTTATGTTCACTTGGAATCATCTGAGGATGTCTCTTCAGTTGCATGGTGAGTATCTCTGGAGAAATAAAAGGATGCTCTTCTAGCCAAACTACTATAGCACATGTAGAACTTATTTTCCTAAATTCACACCAATTTTAAATGTGGCTAGGTTTCTTAGTTATTCTCCCCAGTACCAACTTCACACCACAGACTACAGTTTTAAAGTTCTTCCTGTTCAGAGATGACCATCTTGAAAATAATTTATAAGCAATTGTTACATAGTTATATAGTTACATAGCCCCTTATTCAATTGCGATTTTGCTAATTTAATAGGGATCAAAATAATCACATAACATATATTTTTTAAAGAAGTTTTTCGTTAGTGAAAACCTTGCTTTTGGATAGATGCTTAATAACTAAAAACTTCTTTAAAAAATATATCTGATGTGCTTATTTACACCCCTATTCAATTGTCAAAATTGCAATTGAATGAGGGCCATAGTAATTAAGGTTGAAAAAAGACTTTCAGTTCATCAAGTTCAACCTTTTAAGATCTCCTCTGATCTGCAATATGCAGATTAGGTATTAATTAATTAGTTGTTAATTAATTATTAATCAATTATTTTTTTATTTTTTATTATTAATTAATCCAGAGGAAGGCAAACAGAAAAAAAAAACTTAGCCAATCGTCTCAAAGGGGTAAGAAAATGAATTCCTTCCTGACCCCAGACACTGGCGATCGGATTTCTCCCTGGATCAATACTCACTCTCTCTCTATTTATCCAGGAATTCCCTTTTTAATTAGAAACAAATCCAGTCCCCTTTTAAAATTATCTATCGAATCCGCTGTCACCACCTCCTCTGGTAGAGAATTCCACATATTAACCACCCTTACTGTGAAGAACCCCTTTCTTTCTTTAAGGTGGAATCTTTTTACTTCTAACCTCAAGGGATTTCCTCTTGTCAGTTGAAAACCTCTTGGCACAAAAAGTTTCCTTGACAAATCTTTATACTGACCCTGGATGTATTTATATAAGGTAATCATATCGCCTCTTAGACGCCTTTTTTCTAGAGAAAATAAGTTTAATTTAGTTTTTCTTCATAACTTAGCCCCTCCATTCCCCTTATTAGTTTTGTTGCCCTCCTCTGTACCTTTTCCAACTCTAAAATGTCCTTTTTATGAAGTGGTGCCCAAAATTGTACTCCATATTCCAAATTAGGGCATACTGGGGATTTGTATAGTGGCAGACTTATATTTTCTTCCCTTGCTTCTATACCCTTCTTAATACATGCTAATATTGTATTTGCCTTTGCAGCTGTTGTCCAAAAGTACTCCCAAATCCATTTCAATATCTGATACCCCTAGATTTGCTCCATTAATTGCATTCATTTTAAAATGTGTTTGTTTTGTTATTTTTCAAACTCATCTGTTCCTAGCTAGGCTTTTGTGAGCCAAGTTTTCAGGCAGACCGGTTTCACAGGGTTCCTAGATCTATAAATTCTAGAGACTTTGCATAGTGCCATAGTACTTGAAGCCATTGCCCTACAACTGCAAGCATTTTGAGAAAAAATGCAACTATATAGCTGATCATTTGATTTCAATTTGGATCCCATTTTTTCCATTTGGACTACTTTATTAACAGCATCATCTGCCTATTGATCATTTATATCAATTGACTTTATAACCTTCAGAGACAGAACCATGATATGGGTTGTGTTAAATTGATTATGTTTCCAAACTCATTTTGTACTCTAGTAGAAAACATGGAAGTATTCTAAAACTAATCTTTTGACTTCATTGTCTTCCTGGTGACAAAGCATGTTCTCATAATTGGCGGCTTGGGAATAGAAAACCTTATATCTGGTGGAGTTAATTGACAAACCCTTTCTTGGCCCCAATCATCTGGATCACTGTCGATTAATATGATGTGCTACTATTTTTATTTTTTTTGCTAATGTTAATGGTTAAAAAGTTAGTAGTTTGTAAAAAAATAAATATATGTAATGCTAGCTGGTGTGGTTTTTAAAGGTAGAATAATATATTTGTATAATGTATGATGAGTAAAGGGAAAAGCTATATTTTGTATTTGTTATGACTGTAGCATACTTGGTAATTTGTGTTGTAGTTATAGAACCATATGTCCTTATAGATGATAGATGACAGGTTGGTATGTTGTTAGGTCTTAGTTGTACTTGGAGTTGCTATTTAACTGTAGCCAGCTCAGGGTCCACTGGACTGCATAGCTTTCAGCCAATTCCAGCTCAATCATCTTGTGTGGTTCAGAAGATGCAGCAAGACCAGGCATTCAGAGATTAAACAGGAGTAATGCACCAGCAGAATGTAGTGAATTGCATTCTGCAGGGATTTCCTTAGAGGCTAGAAGAGAGGAGACATATGACACACTGCTGCAAGTATTAGCTGAGAATGTGTGTGTTGTTGACAAGATTTCAAGTGGTCAGTGAGCAGTTTGGTGATGGCATGCCTGGTGGGTTTTGATATTAGAGCACCTTGTTCCTTATTTTGGTGGTAAGTTATCAGCTTGATTTCAGAGATCTTAGAATGAAGTTGCGGTTCAAACAAATGTGGGTGAGACTTGTCACACTGTATGGGCAATATAGGATTAGACTGTGCAGCATTGATCTGTGGTGGATTATATAGGTAGAAGAACTTGTTCCTGCCCTACAGCAGGAGGAGAGGCAAAAACCCATATGCCAGTGCTGCCTTCGATTTTTTTCCAGGAAATTTAAATTGCTGCTAAGTATTGTTTTAAAAGTATTGGTGAGATATGGAAATATTTTCCCATATTTTTGGCAAGTTCTAAAAGAGATGGGGGTACGAGATAATCTCATCTGTCCCCTGAGGAATCTGTATGTGGACCAAGAAGCATGACCAGAATCGAAAATGGAACAACCAAATGGTTTAACACTGGGAAATGAGTGTGAAAAAAGTTGGATATTGTCACCTTATTTATTCAACTTATATGCAGAGTTCATCATCTCTAAGGCCAGACTGGAAGAATCCAAAGCGGGAATTAATATTGCTGGGAGAAATATCAACAGCCTCTGATACTACTCTGATAGCGTAAAAGGAGGAAGAGCTAAAGGTCCTGTTGATAAGGGTGAAAGAAGAGAGTGCAACAGCTGACCTGCTCAATGTTAAAAAAACGAAGAGTTCCTTGGACTGCAAGAAGATCTAATAAATCAATACTACAGCACCCCAAGCCAAATTGTTCACTAGAAGATATGATCATGAGGCTAAAGCTCAAATATTTTGCCCATATCATGAGACAACAGGATATCCTAGGGAAGACTTTGATGCTGGGAAAGATTGAAGGCAAACGAACAAAGGGGCGGCAGAGGCAGAGATGAATGAGGTCAATGAGCTCAGAGGGGCAGTGGATGGCAGATGTGCCTGGCGTGCTGCAGTTTATAGGGTCACAGAGGTTTGAATACGACTGAACGACTAAACAAACAAACACAATTGTTTTTAAATTTTCTTTATATCTGGGAAAGTCAAAAGTTATTTAACTATAGAACTATTGGAAACTCATATAAGTCATGAAAAAGCATTGCCTTACATTGATTAGTATAATTGATAGGCTTTGTGGAGTATTTCATTCGTAACTAGTATTTCAGCAATATTAATTTTCTCTACAAGAACGCTGGAACTTCACTTTAAACTATGAGTCACCTGAGTCATATCAGAGAGCACTTATACGAAAACATTTGTGATGTAATGATAAAGGGAGTTCCAAAAATTATTCTCTACACAGAGAAAATATTCTGGCAACCTCAGCCATATTCATCTGTGCAATAAAGGGCCATTTGATTGGACCTATACAACTTCCTGTTAATCTAGATGTAGTGAATATGTTTATAAAACGACCCTGAACTTGATGAACTGAACGTTGATAACTGGATATTACATGAAACCTATGAGTTCATATTTTCCTTTGCATTAGTTGCCTTTGTAATAATCCATCAATAGTTAAAATAACTAAGTTTAACATTTCTCCGATGTTTCTAGTGGGACAATGTCCCTTAAACAATTGAAGTTGCCTTTGTATATTTCAACTACGACTAACTGTTCTGTTCAGAACATAGAACAGGGATCGTCAACTTTTTAATACCTATTGCCCACCGGAGCTGCAGTAACTCAATTTACCCTATTTCATTGCTGGTTACATAAATGATATGACCCTAGCTATGTATCACAGAACAACAAAGTCAGAGGTGCTCATCAAAGGCCGAAACGCGTCTGGGGTTTGCTGTTTCTCCTGTTCAGGGTAGAATTGCCTGGTATTTCGGGGCTGGGTCACTCTTCTGAGTGGGACCAGACTGATATACTACAGGATATTTCTCCCTGTGAAGGGCACAAGTGAGCTAAAAGAGGTTGCTCTCAGAGTGTCTTATCATGGCTATAGAACTAACCTATTAAGGTTGGTTCGTTCTCTGATGAGCACCTCTGACTTTGTTGTTTTCTAGCTATGTATCACCCTGTACTTTCTAGATAGGGATCCGGTCCTGACTGCTGTCCCTAGTCTCTCTCACCAAATCTCCAACCAATCAAGTGTGGTGCTACGGGTCTCCGGAGTGTGATGTCACTCGCCAGTGACGCGACCTATGGGCGGTAGGAACCAGATTTATTACCACTGATGTAGAATGTAGATTCCCTTGAGAAATAGTCTGACATGGTTTGGGGGTTAATACAAAAGAAACAAGATTATGAAGAAGTGGTCTTTTAGAAATTACCCCTTACTGAACTCACTATCCCCTCTTTCACTGCTAGGCCTTTTCACCCCTGTGCTGAGCTATTTTTTACACTTTCTGTTTCTTGTATTAAAACATCAATTTCAATGATTTTCTGTGAGGTTGCAACATATGTGATAAGTGGTTTTTTCGTCAGGGCTTACATTTTCAAATGATACTATTATAGTTATACACTGTTACTGTGAAAAGTTCTGCTTATAATACTCTCCCTGAGTGTTTTTTTTTTCTCTAAAAGTTCAGTAAAGCACAATACTAATCTTCACTATCAAAAGTATTATAGATTAATGTTTAATTGTAGTTCACCTTTTCAAAAAAAGCTAAATTTCGGAGTAGACCTGTGATTTTGTTTTGATATAGCAAACATAAATGGAGGGGCAGAAATATCTTGCCTGTCCATTGTACAGAATATAGAAACCTTTATAAAATGTTATGTATGGTGGAGGGTTTGTCCCATTTAATTGGAACATTACATTTAATTTTCACTTGGGGAAGCTAAACATTTCAGTTCTGTAATACATTTTGAGTTGGTGGAAAGTGCTTTAAACAAAGAAACCATTTTAACATGTGTTGGTAAAGCACATTCTTACATTCATTATTTTGTAAAATTGTTTTTCTGTACATTGCCTGTAAACAAACAATTGTTATGTAGCTAATGTTTGCTTTGGTATCATAGAGGATGACCACTTGGCACTCCCTGGGATTTAAACTAAAGTTGTTATGTATAATGGGAGCTCAAAATGCTTTTAAAGGTGTAGTCATCTTTAATACACAGTGAGTTATTTTTAAATGGCTGCATCCAGTTAATGTTCTGATGACTAAGAGAAATGCAAGTTTGTATGAAATAGATTTAATACAAACTTCTGTAGACATTAACTGAATAAATGTGAAACTCTGAGAACCTGAATCTTACATTTCCCTTCATCATAATTAATATCTTATGTTCCAGGTGAAATAAGACTTCCAGAAGACTTGTGTAACACAAATATAACCATGGATAGTGATTTTGCCATGCTTCTTCCTCGTCGGCAGGGACTGGGTCTTTGCGCAACGGCTTTGGTCAGTTACCTCATAAATCTGCAAAACAGTTTTGTACAAGTTTTAGAAAAATACACAGAAGTTGAGCAAAAGTAAGTTGGCTTCTTATTGCATCTAATTTTCCATCAGTTGACTAACATCCATCACATAGGGCCCTATTCTATTGCCCAATTCGTAAATGTATACACACTTAAAACTACTCTTAATATTGCCACATATTCTATTAGCTACTCCCCACCCACAATCACTACGGGCCAGCCAAAAACGCAAAACCGTCCTTAGAACACCATTGGTTTTAGCACAGCTTGAACATAGCTCCCATAGCTCTAGCTCGCAAATAAAGTCAACCCGCATCTGAAAAAAGTATCAAGATTCTGTCAAAAATATTACGAAATAGGACTCACAAGGGCTTTCTCAAACAATTAAACACAAAACACTGTACTTTAAATATGTATATATAAAACTTTTAAATAATTAATTCACATAAATATTCAATATATATATAGTTCAAATAATGAAATCAGTTTAACTTTTATGAGTACTTTTTAAAGCAGAGTGGATTGGGGTAAGGTTTCATAAAATGGTTTCATTAGTAAGTCATTGGTCCTAAATTAATGGCTTCCACTTGTTTTGTTTTTTTTAATTGACTAATATTTTTTAACACACATATGATAAATATAAATAAAAAAGTAAGTACATTGGTTAAATAAGTACAAACAAAAATAAAAAAAAGACAATTAAACTCATGACGAACCAATGGAAAAACATTTTTAAAGCAAACTACTTACCACTGCACCACCATTGCTAACTACAGTGTAAATATATAATACAACAAGTAACAGGTACAGACTCCAGCCTTATTATTTATGCAGGTTCTTGTGGGATGGCTTCAAGGGCTAAACTAAAATGACAATAAGTCAATTCTTGATACATTTAAAAAATGTAAAACATTTTCCACATGATTTTCTACCCTCTAACTGATGGTGCAGAGCCGTACGTTAGTCTGTAGATCTCATTGACTGGCAGAGAGCAGGCAGTTAAACTTCAGAATAAGTTTTTGTTACACATTGGATTTGGTTGGATTTTAGAGACATTTGTTATTGTTCAGTCCTCCACTCGTGTCTGACTCTTGGTGACCATATGGACGCAGCACGCCAGGTACAACTGTCTGTGTTTCTGGTTGTGCTCATCCATATGGTTTTCTTGGCAAAGACACTGGAGTGGTTTGCCAGTTCCTTCTCCAATGGACCAGGATTTGTCTGATCTCTCTGCTATGACCTGCCCATCTTGGGTGACCTTATATGGTATAGTTCACAGCTTCACTGAAGTACACAAGCCCCTTCACCATGACAAGGTAGCGATCCAGAAGGGGTTTAGAGACATACAGTGCCTTGCAAAAGTATTCACCCCCTTGGAATTTTTTGTGTTTTGTTGCCTCACAACCTGGAATTAACATGGATTGTTTGAGGATTTGCATCATTTAATTTACAGAACATGCCCACAACTTTGAAGATGTCTTTTTTTTTTTAATTGTGAAGCAAAGAACAAATAGGACAAAATAACAGAAAAAGTCATTGTGCATAACTTTTCACCCCCCTAAAGTCAATACTTTGTAGAGCCACCTTTTGCGGCAATCACAGCTCCAAGTTGCTTTGGATAAGTCTCTATGAGCTTGCCACATCTTACCACTGGGATTTTTGCCCATTCCTCCTTGCAAAACTGCTCCAGCTCCTTCAAGTTGGATGGTTTGTGCTTGTGAACAGCAATCTTTAAGTCTGACCACAGATTTTCTATTGGATTAAGGTCTGGGCTTGGAATAGGACATTCCAAAACATTTACACGTTTCCCCTTAAACCACTCAAGTGTTGCTTTAGCAGTGTGTTTGGGGTCATTGTCCTGCTGGAAGGTGAACCTCCGTCTTAGCCTCAAATCACGCACAGAGCGGTAAAGGTTTTGCTCAAGAATATCCCTGTATTTAGCACCGTCCATCTTTCCCTTAACTCTGACCAGTTTCCCAGTCCGGGTGCTGAAAAACATCCCCACAGCATGATGCTGCCACCACCATGTTTCACTGTGCGGATGGTGTTCTTTGGGTGATGTGATGTGTTGGATTTGCCCCAGACATAGCGTTTTCTTTGATGACCGAAAAGTTAAATTTTAGTCTCATGAGACCAGAGCACCTTCCTCCATACATTTCGGGAGTCTCCCAAATGCCTTTTCGCAAACTCAAAACGTGTCATTTTGTTTTTTGCTGAAAGTAATGGCTTTCTTCTGGCCACTCTGCCATAAAGCCCAACTCTATGGAGCGTACGGCTTATTGTCGTCCTATGTACAGATACTCCAGTCTCTGCTGTGGAACTCTGCAGCTCCTCCAGGGTTACCTTAGGTCTCTGTGCTGCCTCTCTGATTAAAGCCCTCTCTGCCCAGTCCATGACTTTTGGTGGGCGGCCATCTCTTGGCAGGTTTGCTGTTGTGCCATGTTCTTTCCATTTGGTTATGATAGATTTGATGGTGCTCCTGAAGATCATCAAAAATGTGGATATTTTTTTATAACTTAACCCTGACTTGTACTTCTCAACAACATTGCCCCTTACTTGTTTGGAGAGTTCCTTGGTCTTCATGTCAGTATTTGGTTAGTGGTGCCTCTTGCTTAGGTGTTGCAGTCTTGGGGCCTTTCAAAAAAGGTGTGTATATGTAATGACAGATCATGTGACACTTAGATTGCACACAGGTGGACATAATTTCACTAATTATGTGACTTCTGAAGGTAATTAATTGCACTAGAGCTTTTTATGGGCTTCATAACAAAGGGGGTGAATACATTTGCACATACCAATAGTTTTATGTATACATTTTTCTCATTTCACTTCACCAACTTAGACTATTGTGTTCTGATCCATCACATAAAATTCAGATTAACAAAACATTGAACATAAGGCTGTGATGTAACCAAATAGGTAAAAAGTCAAGGGGGTGAATACTTTTGCAGGGCACTGTAGTAGATTACAAGTTAGATGTCCTAGTATATCCCAAATAGGAAAGCACTGAAAGCCTCTCTCTCTAGAAGTTCCTATCATGATATATTCCTTACTCACACAGTAAACACCCAAAAGTGATCAAATGATCACACATTTACATGAGAGGATCAGAGTAGTAGACAAAAATGTTAATGGCAGATGAACAGAAGCATTTCATCTGATGCAAGGGTTATATATATAAAGTATCTTAGAAACATTATTAGCATATTTACAGTTTTAAAGATATATGATGTAGATAAAACTTTTTTGACAACTTTTGTTAAACCATCCAAAGATACTCAATAAAGGCTTCAGAAGTTATGGATTTCCATGTGATCAGCTATGAGTTGGAAAAGGATGTGATGCCCATAATTCTGTCCAACTGCCAGTACAGTGTGGAAAAAGGAGGGGAGACACTGGAAGAATTCGACTTAGAAAAAATTGAGCGTCAGATCTGCAGCCGTTTGCTTCAAGGCAAACCTCGTATCACTATGTGTGTAAGTAGCAGACAAAATCTTAAACTATTAACCACATTTGTTTTTTGTTTACTTGTTGCTGTTTGCATGTTTCATCTATCAAAATCTTTGGAGAAGCCAATGTTTTAAAATATTGTAAAAAAATATTTAATACAAATTTACAATATTTATGGATGTGCCAAATAGTGATGTCCCGAACAGTTCGCCGGAGAACTATTTGCGGCGATTTTCGCATGTTCGCGTCCGCCTCGAACGGCGAACACATGCGCTTTTCGGTTCGCCCCCTATACTTTATCATTGAGGAAACTTTGAACATCATTTATTTTATTTTATAATTTTTTGTGTGTAATCTATGCCTGCCTGCCAGCGTGTGTGTGTGACAGGCTAACACCTAACAGCTTATATTGTGCTTATTTTCACTACTCATACCTGGTGGTGTAACATACATTGAAAACAACTATTTTTTTCCTGTAATCTAATTTCAGTTGCCTGCCTGTGTCAGGCTCACAGCTTATATTGTGCTCAGTGACATAAAACAACACTTTTTTTACTGTAATAGATTGAATACCAATTGCCTGCCTACAGGCGTGTGTGTGAAGCCTATTGCATCTACACTGCCAACTTTTGCCAGTGCACAGTGATACGTCATATCTGGTGCAACCGTAGTGTACAGTGACATAAAACAACACTTTTTTTGACTGCAATCGATTGAATATCAGTTGCCTGCCTACAGGCGTGTGTGTGTGAAGCCTATTGCATCTACTCTGCCAACTTTTGCCAGTGCACAGTGACACTCATATCTGGTGGCACCTTAGATTGCACGCGCAGTGCCCCAAATTTAAAGTGGGAGGACCGACCAACCATCTTTTTCCATCTCCCGCTTCCAAAAATCCATGCCATATTCACGTCCCCTGACGCAGACAGAGGCAACGCGTATAATCTTCCATGCTGTGCAGTGGAAGACCCCAGACTCTGACCTGTGTATAATCTTCCATACTGGGCAGTGGAAGCCCCCAGACTCTGGGAGTCTGAAGAAGAGGAGTCAGAGGAGAAAGGTGGCTTTGAGGAGGTGGAAGACCAAACACAGCAGGCGTCCCAGGGGGCTTGTTGTCACCTTTCGAGGACCCTTGGTGGCTGGGTGGAGGAAGAGACCTTCAATGACATCAGTGAGGACAAGGAACGGGACATGGCTAGCTTGGTATCCAACCTTGTGCAAATGGGGAGTTTGCGGTTGTGCAAAGGGACTGTTTGCGGTGCATTAAATGGGGAGATTGGTCTGTTACTGTGAAGCGGGTGTAACCCTTACACTACCTGATCGATACAACATCATACCTGATGTTTTAAAGCATGTTATTCCAAACAATTTAGGAATGTTATGTGATTTATGCCCTTTATGGCTTAAAACCAGACTCTGCATCAACTATGTAATTTTCCGTGGGAGTTTTGCCATGGATCCCCCTCCGGCATGCCACAGTCCAGGTGTTAGTCCCCTTGAAACAACTTTCCCATCACTATTGTGGCCAGAATGAGTCCCTGTGGGTTTTGAAATTCGCCTGCCCATTGAAGTCTATGGAGGTTCGCCGGGTTCGACCGTTCGCGAACATTTGATGGCAGTTCGGGTCCGCTGTTCGCAAACCGAAAATTTTATGTTCACGACATCACTAGTGCCAAAGCTTATTCACTATTTTTTTTATCTTTAACTGTATTGGTCCTTTATGAAACCAACTTCTCAATCAAGCCAGTGGAGATGGTTTTCAATCTCATGAAATGAGTGCTTGTATGTGAAGTATGTAGCAAACTACTGTAACATCATGAGCACCTATGTAAGCCATGAACATAGAACTATTTTAGAGACAATTATCATTTTTGTTTATGGATAGTAGAATCTCTTATGTCTTTGTCACATCACATCCTGAGAGCTGGATCATGAGAGTGTCTTTATTATGTGTCAGTGAAGGAAGGTTTGGAGAAGATTTAAAGCGATAGAGGTCACACAGTTTTATTTGCTAATTGGATCTGATACCCCTTACAATCCCAGAAGCAGGTTGTTTGCATCAATGAATAAAGGAAAACTGTCTAGCAATGTTAATGCCCCTGTCCTACACACACTTCCATCAAAGTATCATGTATACCTCCATTATCCAGTAGAGGCATCAACTTTGATTTTTGTTCTACATTTCTAAATAAAAAATAGATTTATGACTTCATCCCTACTTAAAGGGCCATTAACGTATTCCAAGTCACTGTAAAGATCTCTTAAAAGCATGTTTTACTTTTTGAATTTTTGAAAGATCAAATAAAATAAGATCTGTGAGTTCAATGGAAAGCTGTGGTATCAATCATAGCCTTCCCCTATAGAGAATCACACATGCACTCAGCAATCTGTTATTACTCATGCAGCAGGCAGTGGGCAGGATAGACCTGCATATAAACATACATTTAAAACTTTATATTGTTTAGCTGCTATTAGTGTAATAAAAACTAGATCATTTTAACATACAATCGTGTGCTTTTTCACACCATGAAGGGCACTTACAGTGAGGTTAATTGCCCTTTAATTATACTAGTAGTCAGTTTTAAGCCTATGCACAGCAGTATTATTTCTCTGTTTATTTTTTAGCTGCAGGGTTTTTAGATAACTCCCATAAGTCATCTTCACATGCAAGTTGGGTTTCATTTTATAATTTAGTTTGGTCAAATAAAATTTTTGCCTACGAAAAAAATGCTTCCACATTTCTGTAGATGTGAGATATTTATTCTATTTATTTATTTACTTACTTGCTGTATCTCTCTAGGGATTACCTACTTTCGTCCACTCCCATGATCGCAACTTTGAGAATATCTTTATGAATGTGAAAAACAGACTTTATCAGGTAACCTTTAATGCAAAGCTCATGTGAAATCATTAACATATCTGTAGGATTACACAACAAGAATGGAATGGGGCTGGAATGGGGCTGCTGGGGGCTACTGAGAGGGCGAATGGGGCTGCTGGGAGGGGTTGGGGCTGAATGGTGCTGCTGGGAGGTGAATGGGGCTGTTAGGGGGATGTGAGTGGGGCTGATGGGGGAGGGTTGTGGGGCTGAATGGTGCAGATGAGGGAATGAATGGTGCTGCTGGGGGTTGAATGGGGCTACTGCAGGGTTGTGGGACTGAATAGTGCTAGGGGGGTTGCAGGGGTCCACTGCACTACAGAAAAGGAACATGTTAACTTAAAATATTTTTTTACAAGACAACTTAGTTTAAAAATATATACAGTGCCTTGCAACATAATTCACTCCCCCGCACCCTTGACATTTTTCGTGTTTTGTTGCCTCACAACCTGGAATTAACATGGATTGTTTGAGGATTTGCATCATTTAATTTACAGAACATGCCCACAATTTTGAAGATGTTTTTTTTATTTTTTATTGTGAAGCAAACAACAAATAAGACAAAATAATACAAAAAGTCAATGTGCATAACTATTCACCCCCCTAAAGTCAGTACTTTGTAGAGAGACCTTTTGCGGCAATCACAGCTCCAAGTCGCTTTGAATAAGTCTCTATGAGCTTGCCACATCTTACCACTGGGATTTTTGTCCATTCCTCCTTGCAAAACTGCTCCAGCTCCTTCAAGTTGGATGGTTTGCGCTTGTGAACAGCAATTTTTAAGTCTGGCAAGCTCATAGAGACTTATCAAAAGCAACTTGGTGCTGTGATTGCCGCAAAAGGTGGCTCTACAAAGTATTGACTTTAGGGGGGTTGAATAGTTATGCACATTGACTTTTTCTGTTATTTTGTCCTATTTGTTGTTTGCTTCACAATAAAAAAAAAAAAACATCTTCAAAGTTGTGGGCATGTTCTGTAAATTAAATTATGCAAATCCTCAAACAATCCATGTTAATTCCAGGTTGTGAGGCAAGAAAGCATGAAAAATGCCAAGGGGGGTGAATCTTTTGCAAAGCAAAAAAAGACTGTATAAACTGAGTAATTTTGAGAGTTAAAGGAGCACTGCACACAGGCCCGGATCTACCAATGCTACTGACTGTTTTGTGTGCATGCACACACCACTGTCATACATAATACACATTATATCTCCTTACTAGTTCCCTTTTGTCTCATGTTTCCACTGGAGTAAAGTTTCACGACCCTGGGGTGAGGGGGACCAGGTTCAACCCCTGGGTTGTCAGGCTTCTGGTTATCTCAGCATTTCTAGCTTCTCCACGCCAGGAACCGGATCAGGAACTCAGGAACACTGGGCCAGAAATATATGTAGATCCCTTCAGAGTGGGATCTAGCAGGAACAGAGCAAGCAAAAAAACAGGCTTGGCAAAATAATAAACTAAAATGACAGAAACACTTTATGTCTCATTCCAGCGGAGAAAACTTTAATGACTATATTAAATGAAAAAAGGAGAATAAAAAAATCCCTAAATGAAATAGAGTAAATAATATAATATAAATTGTGCATTTTTATGTGAACCGGATCCCCAATTGAGCTCCCCAGTACACTAGAGAAAATCCAAGACTCTATTTTGAAATGTGTAGCAACAAACTAAAGTAAAAAACCCTTTATTAATTAAAAAAACATCATTAGTGACATTAAAAAGATATGAAGTATTACATATCTAGTAAAGCAGGCTGATACATGGGATGTAAGCTATTATGAATGACCCCTAAAAAATATATATATCTCCAAATATTAATGTATTAATATACTAAGACAGCATCAGTCTAGTTGATAAAACCGATAGCTGTTTAATGTTGCTTGTGATACTTAATGGATGGATCTCTGTTTGTTCTTGTTTGTGGGAGGTTAATCAGTATATTACGTTATTGTCAAGTCATAGAACTGAGGTTCACAAGATTCAAACATAGAGATTCCAAAAAATAGAATGAACAAAGTATCTTGAAAAGACAGCAATATAAAATGCTGCTCTCAATTCCACTATTTATGGGTAAATATACTTAAGTTTTCAAATTTTAAATTTCCCCTATTTTATGGAATATTCCATTTATCCACTTCAAGCATATATAGAAAAAGGGGGAAAGCTTAGCCCTGCAGCCTGCTTACCCTCCCGACACGCGTTTCCCTGTGGTGTTCAATTCGGATTCATCAGGGGATGAATAACAAGCAACATTAAACAGCTATCAGTTTTATCAACTAGACTGATGCTGTCTTAGTATATTAAAACATTAATATTTGGAGATATATATATTTTTTTAGGTGTCATTCATAATAGCTTACATCCCATGTATCAGCCTGCTTTAATAGATATGTAATACTTCATATCTTTTTAATGTCACTAATGATGTTTTTTTAATTAATATTGTTTTTTTTTCTTTAGTTTGTTGCTACACATTTCAAAATAGAGTCTTGGATTTTCTCTGTACTGGTGAGCTCAATTGGGGATCCAGTTCACATAAAAATCAACAATTTATTTTATAAACTTTAATGACTGACTCTCTACATGACAGCTACATATTACATCACTACATTCTAACTCAGTTAACTTTTCATGAACTAGTCACAACTGAACATGCAACATACAGAGTCTAAACCCATGGAAACATCCTAGCAACACACTTATACAATACTTTATAACATCACATATTATTAACTACTAGTTACGGTACTTGCCATTATAAATGACGGTATCATATAATTTTAGCTTCAATTGTCTGTTCTGTCTCTCTCTGTGCTGCCTGCCTCCGCACAGTTTCTCTCTGCGCAATCTCTCTCTGTTCTCTCTTTCTCTGTGCGTTCTCTCTCTCTCTCCTGTGGCGCTCTCTGTCATTTCCCTCACTCTCTGTCTTGTGTGTGTCTCTCTCTCTCTCTACTCTCTGTCATGCGTGTCTCTCTCCTGCCTCTATCTTTATCTCTCTCCTGTCTCTATCTCTGTCTCCTGACTCTCTCTCTTTCCTGTCTCTCTATATATCTCTCTCTCTCTCCTGTCTCTTTCTCTCAATTACAATCTCCCCAGTGCGAGCATGCATGAATACGAAGCAACAGCACACACGCAACTCTGTTGCGCATGCGCAGTTCATCAATGTTCAATTTACCAACAGTTACGCCTGTGTGTCCACCTGGAGTATTATATTATCATATACATTGACCCCAAGAGTCTGGTCATCATATAAAGGTATATATTTTTGTAAAACTAACCAGTATTGATTTTGATTTGAAAAAGAGTAGTTCCTCTTGAAAGTTTGTCACTATAAACTGAATTTGTAGGCAATAAAGGGTATAACTATATACTGCAATATTTAAATTTTGCATTTATATTATATGCGTGTGTGTATATATATATATATATATATATATATATATATATATATATATATATATATATATATATATATATATATATATATAAATAAATACACATGTATCATCATAAATGCAGACACTGAATAATTATGCCTTAATTCAGAGATAAGTAGGAACACACAACAGTAATTTCTACCATATCATAGAATAATTTAAAACATACAAAATATGGTATGAGTTGGGCTGTAATATGTGTATTATTTTATGTTACCAATTTCTGACCCACTATAATGAAGTCAAAACAAACGCAGCTGGACAGTTGCCCAATAAAAGTGTACTTTCCAGAGGCGATTGCATCAAATTTACATGAATTTATCCTTAGCTCCCATACTATCACTTTGAGAAAAGGAAGCCTTCTTCAAAAGTTTGTGTAAACTTGATCTCATCACCTAATGAGGTAATCTGTCATTCTTTAGTTGTGGTTTCGTTTTTGTTTTTTTAATAAGTTAGTGTCAATGAGTGGTTATTTAAACATAAAAATCATTTTCAACCTAGGCAATCAGATCATGTTTATAATAATTTAAAGTACTGTACATGCCTAGCACTGGCCGGCCAAAGGGAAAAGTGCTAGCAGGCAGCAAGTAATCTGCGTAATGCTTTAAAAACACAAATGCATTGTTTATACACACACTTTTAAAATGTGTAGCATGCAAGATACAAGAAGCTTCTCACCTGCTTAAAGGCATACTTACCTCACTGAACTTGCTCTGCTGCTGCTGGCACAGCTAGTTCTTTTAATTCATAAAATTGATGTGCTGCCATCAAATTTTCTGTCGTGTTTTTAGAGAAAAGAGAGAGTGCTGAGCAGCTGGGGGGTGATGTGGCCCCCTGTACTGCAGGCCTTGCGATGAGCGCCATAGTCTGTCCTAGGGGCATACTGGCCTTGTTAGTGTGCCAAGGGGGAGAGGGCAGCACAGAGCATGAACCACCAGGGGGGAGCCACCAAGGTGGGTAGCACAGTGCCTGCGGCGCTCAACTCCAGCACTGCAGGGGGAGATGCGGCGGGCTGGGGGCTGGAGGAGAGAGTGGCGAGGAGAGAAAGATTGGCATCGCGATGAGCGCCTATGGCGCTTATAGTAAGCATTAGTGGGGCAGGGGGAGGCTGTCCTAGGGGCCTACTGGCCTTGTAGTTAGTGTGCCAAGGGGGAGAGGGCAGCACAGGGCATGGGCACCAGAGGAGAGAGTGGTGAGGAAAGAGAAAGTGCTCCCTGTCCTAGGGGCCTTCTGGGAGCTCATCCCGAGGCCCGCAGTTGCAGGCTTGCAATGGTACGACAACTATATTAGTGATGTGTGTGCGTGTGTATCTATCTCTGTCTGTCTAACTATCCTGTATAGAAAAAAAAAACTCTTCAAAACATATTTTTAACAGTACAAATGTTTATTATAAGTTAATTCCAGCATTTTACACTAAAGAGCAAGGACACATCTCCACTCACATAACCAGCTCATTGGAACAGCCTCTCCTGGGCAGGCACTGTCAGTCAGAAGACATTCCACACACACCCACAACCTGATTGGTTGCAGTAATGCCACAAGACCGAGCCCCCTCCTCTCAAAGTTGGAGCAGCCTGGGGGCCGTCTTTCAGGCATAGCAACAGATCTAAGCACAAATTTAGTTTTGTGTAAAATCTTCAGTAAATATACATAGATTTTAAAAATTTAAAAAGTATTTAAACTTGCCTTTAGGAGAACTTCACAGTGGTGTGGTCCAAACTTTGCTGAATTAACTGACCTTTTAAATATTTTCGAGACTTGCAAAAGTCGCATAGGTGGTAAACTTGACTACTTAGGGCCTCATTCTATTATCGGCCGTAAACCGGCCGTAAGGCTGCGATTCCTTGCGGGGGTCCCGTTACCTCGCAATTCAATTAAACGGCCCCGCAAGGATCTCCTCTTACGGCCGGCCGTAGATCTTGCAACCGGCCGTAAGCTCTGAAATCTTAAAACTCAAAAAGAAATTCAAGCCTGCACTGTACAGCTCTGTAAATGCTAGGGATCATATTGGGGGACATGGGGATTAATAGTAACCCACTCTCAAGCTTGCACATCAGCTCAAACCCGAGTTTAAATTAACTGTTTATTTTCCGGCCGCAGCGTGGGCGTGTCTGAGGTGCTTCAAGCCCTATGGACTTTTTACATGTATATTTGACATATATTAAAAAAACATTATTTTACGGATTTGAGTATAGGGGAAATTTGTGCTATTTTTGCTAACACCTAAAATCACTTTATAGTCTTCTCAAAGTGCAGGATGGCTTTATTTGGGCTATATTTCGTGCTTAATTGGTGCTAGCGGGACCTGTTTGCTGCAAGTAAGCTGCGGCTCGCTTTTAGCCTTGCAGACAGGGTTCCCGGAGCAATAGAATAGCAACCAGGCTTTTCTTACGGCCGAAACTCTTGCGGCCGTTTTAGATCAAAGGCTTTCCTCCGGCGCGAGCGTCCGCAAGAGATAACAAGGCGCCGGCCGCAAGCCTGCCGGAACCCCCGGCCGGAGGGGAATAGAATAGCCGAATAGCTTGTGGCCGGTCCTTGCGGCCCTGCAACGGCTGCGGACGATAATAGAATGAGGCCCTTAGAATATACTACTACTCAGAATATACTTTCCTCAAATTTCTCTCCAGGTATAGGTCATACGTGGCCAGATTTCTCTTTCGGCCAACTAGGCAGCCACCTAGGGGCTCTTCCCTGTGACGGGTACCTAATTTCCCACTTCAAAATGTTCCTTGGCATAAAAATTTAACAGAATCACTGCTAGGGGGCGAACACCTGGAACTAGAGGGAGGAAGCTGCTTTACCTAGGGGTGCTAGAGATGTAAATCCAGCTCTGGTCATATACATGTATGTTTTCCAGTTTTGTATAAAATGAGTGGGATGTGAAGCTTTACAGTATCTTGCAAAATACACATTTAGATAAATCTATTTATTTTACTGTGCATTAAAAGAGCTGTTTATACGTACTGACTATTATGTTAAACAAAGTGTATTTTAAATTCCATTTAATGTCATTAGCCTCATTCAATTGCTTCGATTTTGAGATCCAGGGTAGCAAGTAGATGTCGCAGACTACTATGCTATTCAGTTGCCTTCCTTTTGCGGGCTCCGATCGAGTTACGGGCTTTGAGCTCCGATTTCTAGCGATTTGTCAAATTGCAAATTACTTCCCTCAAAGCCTTTGATCTTTCACAGCCACAATATTTGCGATTGCTAAAATCCCAAATCGCTATTCAATTGCTCCGATTTTCCTGCGCTAACCACTCTGTCAAACCCGCAAATGGCTAAACTCGAACCACAGGTTACTGAGAAGAAGGAGGTCTCGCAAAGGGCTTACTTAAAATTGGAGCACTTTAAAAGCAAATAAAAAAGCAATACTGTACTTTTATTAAAAGTTAAAGTGATGCTAGGTCTTAGAATTAACAGCACAACATTCTCAAACTCGCAAATCGGCAAAAATAAATACTTTATTTCATGTTCAATTTCCATCCAAAGTCCTACGAGCGTCAACCTCCAAGCTTGTAGGACTTAGGAATCCAAGCTCCATATTTCATTGAGGTCCTATGGGCTTGAATAACGAGTTACGGGATTGGAGGTCAGACCAGCCCGTAGGACTTTGGACGGAAATAAACATGAAATAAAGTATTCTATTGTGGCGATGTGCGAGCTTGAGAATGTTGTGCTTTTAATTCTAATGTCACCATTGTGTTCCCAATTGGATTGATTTTATATTTTCATTTAAAGTGTTACACGTTTTCGGCCTTGAACCACGAGTTACGGGCATGTGTCCACGATCATTTTCAAGTCCGGAATTGCTCCTGCCGATACCATGGTTTCCGATTCTCGCGAATGGTGCCTAACTTGCGGGCCTGGACAATTTAATAGCAGAGTAAAAGTAGAGCAACGTGAGCACGCAACTCAATCACAGAAAATGGGTTACCTGCAATGGAGTTACGGCCCTGAATTAAATGAGGCTAAATGTCAGTGAAATTTTATTTTCTCCTACTAAACCAAAGGAAAAGACCATTTTATTGTTGAATGCTTGTTTAGGTTTTTCTGATTTCATCGTGTTTTTATAGGAATCACTGCCAAGTTCAGCAATTAATATAATGAGGTGGTCTCTGAATTCACTCAGTGATGTCTGTGAGGCTCTGCATATTGTTGAAGTGATGTTGGGATTTCTAGCAATGACTGGTGGAGATGAAGAACTTTCATTGACTACTTATTGTGACAGGGTTCTACAAATGCGAGAAGAGACCAATGCACAAATTCTTGAGGTGGGGCAATGTTTATTCTTCATTCTGGTTTTGTGCCTCTCAACAATGCAGTGTTCAACATGTTATCTTTTTGTGTTCAGGCACTGAAGCAATGCCAGGTAAAGCACACCATTGCTCTTTGGCAACTCCTTACTGCATTGAAGTCTGAACATCTTCTACATCTTAAAAGGGTAGGAAGAAAAGTGTATTCTTGTACTAAAGTTTCATAACATGTGCCCCTTATGTCACTCAGCCTATATTACATTCATAAAGATGTTTTTGTTCAAAAGTAAAAAAAATGTTGAACACCATATTGTGCAGCAGTTAAAAATGGAAAAGTGTTTTTTTTTTTATTTGAAGCTCTTGTCACCTTTTTATAATTGTAGATGTAACCTTAGAGGCACATTCCGTCATCTTCTGAATAGACCATACATTACAAGCTTCCACTAAATGGCTCATATTTGTTTTAAAGCAATAACAATTTTCATGTTGATTTTCAGGACCCATTTGCAGAAGTGGATGAGGCTTACAAACAAAAGCTGAACAAAGAGAGCAAGCAATTACTAATCTTGTTCTTAGAGAAAAATGGACGGAACCTTTTCCTTCTGGAGCTGCATGAGTTGATTATGCTAAAACTCAAAAAAACAAGAAGTGTAGATGAATTTCGACCTGCATGGGGGTAAGTTCTGCACAATAGACCAATAAAAGAATTTGAACAAATATAAAAATATAGAAGCAAGTGTAGATATTATGTGATATATTGCTTTAATATGCGTTTGTGATATAAGTTGTATATAAATGAATAATTTGTATTCTGTATTGCAGCTTAAGTGAAACAATGGTGCCTATACTCGATGGAAAAGACATTCAGTTCCCAGGACTGGAGAGTGATTTCCCTGAACAGATTGCATTAGCCCACAGCATAGAGGCATGGAAGATAACAGCTGAAAAGAACTGGAAGCATCGTCAAAGATAACAATGAAAACATTTTAAATTATGCCATCTCCTAATCTTGGCATCATGACTACTTTCTTACTTTCTGCCAAAATAGTTGAATGATTATTTTTGCATTCACTCTTCAGCTTAATCAAAATATTTTCAATTAATTTACTTCCCTGTTCAAATCTATTAAACTGTATAAGATGATTCTCAATGTCTCAAAATAGTAACAAGGTTCGAATACCCTTGAAATTAGATAACAATACAAAATGTTTTGGTAAACAGGACACTCTCACGTTATAATAAATAGATATCCTTTATTGAAAATAATAAAAATATCCAGAAATTCAGTGTATACTCAGCACTGGTGAATATGCCCATTTGTGCATGATATTTTAAAGGCATACTAAAAACGCATATTTAAAATACAAAATGGAATGTGCCCTGTTTCAAGTAAATTGTAAGATCTGGTCAAGTTTGAAATAGTTCCTGGGAACATATGTGACCCCTGCTCTGCCCAACAACAGTTCAATTCCTGTGCTATTAAAAGAGAAATAAAATGTTTTACACTCCACATTTATTTATTAACATTTGTATGTAGTACCTTGTCCAAGGAGCTTTACATATTTATTAAACAGTAATTTATGATTCTGGAATATTAAGGTATAAATATCATATAAATTAAAATAAATAAGAGATGTGAGTCCACAATGATCTATGAGACATTATAAAAGAAGATTCATCAATTTCAGCAAAGTTATTCAGGATTTCCAAACACGCAGATCTTCAGCTGAAGAAAAATATATACAGTAGAATCCTGGTTATCTGGCACTCAACTAACCGGGACTCTCAAGCAACCGGCACCAGCATCAATTCCCCATTTTAAATAAACTCCCGCTAAACCAGCATAACCGGCACTATCCGGAGTTCGAGACCGCAAACAAAAAATGTTAACTTTTTTTCTAATTATTTTTTCTGGGCCTAAATGGCCCAGTTTAGGTGCTAATGCCTTTTTAAAGGCATTTTGAGGGGTTTTGTGGGGTTTAAGGATCGTTTAGACCCTTACATTTGGGGACTCCCAATTAACCCGGAAACTACACATATCCGACAATAGGGAGTCCCCATAGGTGCCTGTCATGATTTAATGGTTTAAGGACTCATTTTGTCAGTGGTTTGTGAGTATGTCCAAGGGAGCATGACATTGTTGCATTGGGATTATGTGTTATTGTGTGGTTATATGTTGCCTGTACATGGTTATTATGTATCCTAGGTATAATATATTATGAGGGAAAATGTTATATAGAACATATGTGGAATTGGTAGAAATGCTCTGCATAGAAGTTAGCTGCAGATCATTGCACACTCAAACATCCAGACCATGGGTCAAGACAGATGCATGTGCTTCAAGTAGTTTTGGGCAAACACTTGAGTTTAACATAAAGGTTTGTTCACTAGATATCTAATGAATGTGATCTCAAGAGCTTTGATAGCCCAAGGTTGCAAGCCAGATGGTCTGACAACACACATACACTCACTTAAGAGATAGCCATAAACAATAGGGTCCCTTACAGACACTAAGGCACCATAACCCCAGGGGGTCTACAGGGATTCCCACTCAGAGAATCAGGGAAAAGTCCAGAGGGCAGGGAGATGTCTCTCTCTTGGGAGCTAGAGCCAAATGAATTAGGTAGCCACACCTAGTGGGCGGACCTGGAAGGAGTCTCATGTTTCGCACTGTGTAACGCTACGGGATTGGCCAGAGGCCATTAGGGGCTGACCTCAGGTAGCCCCTCCCTCTACTATGTTGTAAAGAGTTTATATACGTGTGTTTTCAAAATAAAGGTTGTTGAGAGATAGTTTTCACATAAATAAGGTGTGAGACTATTTCTGTGTGTTGTATCCTGACTTGGGGAGTGGTCTTGCTATGTGCCACTAAGTAACCTGGATCCAGTATTCTCTGCCTGTAGCTTTTGGGCCTTGCCCTCTTCAGAAGCCATCTTTTGTGCCACAGAGAACAGGAACTACATGATTCTGCTGGGGTAGGTTTGAACTAGGTTCATATCAAGCCCCCAAAAAGAAGCAGATCGTGACAGTGCCGGATAACGGGGGTTTTACTGTATTTTTTCTGCTCAATCCAAAGCATTTTCTCAGAAATGGCCACTAAAAATGAAAGTATCAAGGAGTGCAAAAAAAAAAAGATCATAGTGAAGTATTTAATAAAAAAGCTTTTATTTTGGTTAAACCCTTAACTAAAACACTGAAAGGACAATAACAAATGAATCAATCTTTATAAAGATGTCAAATGGATAAATATGGATTGTAGCCAAGAGGATGATCAAGATGTTATTGGTGATTTTTACAAAAATTATACGTGCATTGAACAATAATAATTCTTTATACGTTGAAAGTGTTACTTTTAATGTGCTGCATAGTAAAATAACTTAGTAATACTTAGAAAAACATGTATTAATATAAATATATTTATATAAATACTGTGCTTTTGAATAGAATAATAAATCAATGTGTCAATAAAATGGTGCTATAAGAATTATATTTAAATAGTGATAAAACAAAAAGTAAATTTTCAAACCTATGTATCTCATCCTCTTTGAAGACTTCCCCAGGGATGAATAATAACATATTGTCAACATACAAATATACACATATACAAGGACTTGCGTAATACTTGCATAATAAAAATTGTCTTGAAATATTATATTGTTTTTCTTTAATTGTCTACAAACTATTATATGAAAAGGAGAAAATTGTAATAAATATCAAGAACAATGGAGAATGAAAATGGAAGGAAGCCTTGTTGAGTATCATTTATTCGCAAGTCTTTGTATAAATATATGAATTATATATACCATGAATATTAGTTAAAACTATGGAATAGTACAAAATGAAATTAAAAAAATTTAAAACTATGTAACTCAATATCTTTAATAAGACTTTCTGGATACAAAAGTATTAAGAGTCAAATTGAAATAGGATACATAATATTTTCATATGATCCATAGATATTGTTAAAAAAAGCAGTGGATAGCAATTTTTAAATAGTTACTAATCAAGCAGTCAGGGCTTGAGATATTAGGGGCATTCCAAGCACTCAGATGGCATTTCTCAGAGGTTCAATTTATGTCTGTAATGTGATAATTTGGTAAACGAATGAACTTAACTTGGGTTTTTTCTTATGGGAGCCATAGAACCAAAGGACATAAAAAGGCATAATTATATGGCATTGGTGAAATATGCAATGTGCTGTTTAAGAATTAAACTGGAAGGCTTCAGGCATATTCATATTCCAAAGTAATTCTCAACAATTACTAAAATCCTCCAGAGTATTCAATGTTTGCTAAAAACACAAGAGAAAGGGTAGAGGGGAAGGAAAGCCAAAGCACAAGATAGAAATCATATATTTATTTTAAATGAAGCTATATATACTGGGAGTGCAGAATTATTAGGCAAATGAGTATTTTGACCACATCATCCTCTTTATGCATGTTGTCTTACTCCAAGCTGTATAGGCTCGAAAGCCTACTACCAATTAAGCATATTAGGTGATGTGCATCTCTGTAATGAGAAGGGGTGTGGTCTAATGACATCAACACCCTATATCAGGTGTGCATAATTATTAGGCAACTTCCTTTCCTTTGGCAAAATGGGTCAAAAGAAGGACTTGACAGGCTCAGAAAAGTCAAAAATAGTGAGATATCTTGCAGAGGGATGCAGCACTCTTAAAATTGCAAAGCTTCTGAAGCGTGATCATCGAACAATCAAGCGTTTCATTCAAAATAGTCAACAGGGTCGCAAGAAGCGTGTGGAAAAACCAAGGCGCAAAATAACTGCCCATGAACTGAGAAAAGTCAAGCGTGCAGCTGCCACGATGCCACGCCACCAGTTTGGCCATATTTCAGAGCTGCAACATCACTGGAGTGCCCAAAAGCACAAGGTGTGCAATACTCAGAGACATGGCCAAGGTAAGAAAGGCTGAAAGACGACCACCACTGAACAAGACACACAAGCTGAAACGTCAAGACTGGGCCAAGAAATATCTCAAGACTGATTTTTCTAAGGTTTTTTGGACTGATGAAATGAGAGTGAGTCTTGATGGGCCAGATGGATGGGCCCGTGGCTGGATTGGTAAAGGGCAGAGAGCTCCAGTCCGACTCAGACGCCAGCAAGGTGGAGGTGGAGTATTGGTTTGGGCTGGTATCATCAAAGATGAGCTTGTGGGGCCTTTTCGGGTTGAGGATGGAGTCAAGCTCAACTCCCAGTCCTACTGCCAGTTCCTGGAAGACACCTTCTTCAAGCAGTGGTACAGGAAGAAGTCTGCATCCTTCAAGAAAAACATGATTTTCATGCAGGACAATGCTCCATCACACGCGTCCGAGTACTCCACAGCGTGGCTGGCAAGAAAGGGTATAAAAGAAGAAAATCTAATGACATGGCCTCCTTGTTCACCTGATCTGAACCCCATTGAGAACCTGTGGTCCATCATCAAATGTGAGATTTACAAGGAGGGAAAACAGTATACCTCTCTGAACAGTGTCTGGGAGGCTGTGGTTGCTGCTGCACGCAATGTTGATGGTGAACAGATCAAAACACTGACAGAATCCATGGATGGCAGGCTTTTGAGTGTCCTTGCAAAGAAAGGTGGCTATATTGGTCACTGATTTGTTTTTGTTTTGTTTTTGAATGTCAGAAATGTATATTTGTGAATGTTGAGATGTTATATTGGTTTCACTGGTAAAAATAAATAATTGAAATGGGTATATATTTGTTTTTTGTTAAGTTGCCTAATAATTATGCACAGTAATAGTCACCTGCACACACAGATATCCCCATAAAATAGCTAAAACTAAAAACAAACTAAAAACTACTTCCAAAAATATTCAGCTTTGATATTAATGAGTTTTTTGGGTTCATTGAGAACATGGTTGTTGTTCAATAATAAAATTAATCCTCAAAAATACAACTTGCCTAATAATTCTGCACTCCCTGTATATATATATATATATATATATATATATATATATATATATATATATATAGCAAATAAATAGTACATTTGTGTTCATTTGTAACTCATTTCCTACAGCTGCAGGCTCTGTCTCTCTAATAGACACAAGACCTGAATGTACTGGTTTCATATTTTGAATGATCAATTTAGCAATATTTTATAAAGGATTAACATTGTGTGCAAGAAAGATCCTCTTTCTATTACTTATTACAGCAATTCTTCATTCCCCTATTTTCCCAATTAACTAAACAAAAATAAAAACAATTAACCATCCACTTTAACAAGCCATGTTGTAAGGGGATAAAACTTTAAACCAATATTAGCAATGAAGATTATCTTAACCGATAACTGATACAAATCACAGCAGCACAACAACTTCTTTGACCTAATAAAACCGGCATAAGCAGATGTTAATACTATATGAGAATGAAGAGTTTATTATCATATGTCCAAATGATTGACAACATGCAGATGTGGTTTTAAAGTCAGTCAGGAGGGTTCAAATTATAAACAGAGGGAGGCACCACAGTTTATCAAACTGTCTGTCATTTAAAGTAAACATACTTTTTATAAAAAAACAACTTTAATTTTACTGTAGTTGTGTTCAAATATACAGTGCCTTGCAAAAGTATTCACCCCCCTCTGCATTTTTCGTGTTTTGTTGCCTCCCAACCTGGAATTAACATTGATTGTTTGAGGATTTGCATCATTTAATTTACAGAACATGCCCACAGCTTTGAAGATGTTTTTTTTTTTTATTGTGAAGCAAACAACAAACAGGACAAAATAACAGAAAAAGTCAATGTGCATAACTTTTCACCCCCCCTAAAGTCAATACTTTGTAGAGCCACCTTTTGCAGCAATCACAGCTCCAAGTCACTTCGGATAAGTCTCTATGAGCTTGCCACATCTTACCACTAGGATTTTTGCCCATACCTCCTTGCAAAACTGCTCCAGCTCCTTAAAGTTGGATGGTTTGCGCTTGTGAACAGCAAACTTTAAGTCTCACTACAGGTTTTCTATTGGTTTGAGTTCTGGGCTTTGACTAGGCCATTCCAATACATTTACATGTTTCCGCTTAAACCACTCAAGTGTTGCTTTAGCAGTGTGTTTGGGGTCATTGTCCTGCTGGAAGGTGAACCTCCACCCAAGCCTCAAATTACGCACAGAGTGGTACAGGTTTTGCTCAAGAATATCTCTGTATTTAGCACCATCCATCTTTCCCTCAACTCTGACCAGTTTCCCATTTCCAGCTGCTGAAAAACATCCCCACAGCATGATGCTGCCACCACCACGTTTCACTGTGGGGATGGTGTTCTTTGGGTGATGGGATGTGTTGGGTTTGCGCCAGACATAGCGTTTTCTTTGATGACCAAAAAATAAAATTTTAGTTTCATCAGACTATAGCACCTTCCTTCATACATTTTGGGAGTCTCCCACATGCCTTTTCGCAATCTTAAAACGTGCCATTTTAATGTAATTGTAATGGCTTTCTTCTGTCCACTCTGCCATAAAGCCCAACTCTATGGAGCGTACGGCTTATTGTCATCCTATGTACAGATACTCCAGTCTCTGCTGTGGAACTCTGCAGCTCCTCCAGGGTTACCTTAGGTCTCTGTGCTGCTTCTCTTATTAATGCCCTCCTTGCCCGGTCCGTGAGTTTTGGTGGGTGGCCGTCTCTTGGCAGGTTTGCTGTTGTGCCATGTTCTTTCCATTTGATTATGATAGATTTGATGGTGCTCCTGGGGATCATCAAAGATTTGGATATTTTTTTATAATCTAGCCCTGACTTGTACTTCTCAACAACATTGCCCCTTACTTGTTTGGAGAGTTCCTTGGTCTTCATGGCAGTGTGTGGTTAGTGGTGCCTCTTGCTTATGTGTTGCAGCCTCTGGGGCCTTTCAAAAAAGGTGTGTATATGTAATGACAGACCATGTGACACTTAGATTGCACACAGGTGGACACAGAACTTATACAAACATTCACCATATAGTATAAAGCATAACAATTGTGCACACTCAGTATATATATCCCACCAAGGCATTGGGACATATTATATTAGCTGATCATAAATGCATCGAAACCTGTACTTTTGGCTGCAGGTATTTTTTTTATAAATGTTTAGATATATTCTATAGACTCCAATTTCCAATTCCAACCTCAAGACTAAACTCGTAAACCTTGCTTTTTAAGTCTGATTTCAGGGGCGTGATCATACTTCTTAGACACAGCCAACAGTAAATTATACCGTCATCATAATGTCAGTAAAACATGGAAGTTACGCGTAATCTGCAATTGGAGGCTAAGAATGAATTAGTCCCAATAAGTAATATTTACCAATCAGGCTTGCAATCAAGTAATCTAGCACTCTATAAAATGCATTAGATCATCTGTTCTAGTCCATGTCGGTTTTATGATATCTATTAACCTTGAGTCCCTGGATCGATAGTATTCAGAAATAACTTTAAAAAAAAATTGTAGTTGCATATTTGTGGGTTTGAGGCTGTTGTGCAATTAATTTTAATGTGTTTCTCTACCTTCCCATGCTTTTAAAGTACCGTATTGTGTGTTTAATTGCTGTTATAGTTCTAATAAGTGTTTGAAAAAACGTTGCGAGTCCTATTTAATACTCAATATTTTTGACAGAAACTTTATACTTTTTTAATTTGCGGGTCAGACTTTATTTGCAAGCTAACACTACGGGTCTAATAGAATATCAATTTTGTGTAACTTATTATATTAATTATTCCATGCTCGTAATATTTGAGCTGTGCTAAAACCAATGGAGTTCTGAGGCTGGTTTTGCCGGTTTGGCTGTCCCGTAGTGATTGTGGGCGGAGAACTTGTAATCGGATTGCAAGTACCTAATAGAATATGTGGCAATTTTAAGAGCAGTTTTTAGTGTGTGTAATTTTACGAATTGGGCAATAGAATAGGGCCAATTGTTCGCAAACAGTTTACTTAAAAACTTAAAGGCACATTTAAGTTTCCTGGTTACAATCCTTACCCAAATGCAGTGTTTCTATTGGGAGGTTCACTGGGCCTATGTAAGCAGCTCTGGGGGTGTGGAAAACAAGTTTTTTTTAAATAAATAAATATATGTTTGTATGTGTATAGAATGACTCAATGTAATGAGTGTGTCTGATATAAGCAGCATGAGTTTGATTAGAGAGAGGTAAAAACAGGGAAACTTAGATAGACCTTTTCATGTAAGCTCACTAAATGGAACTTAGTAACTGATCTCACTGCTGCTTACATTCGACCTGGATGGTAATGGGATAGAGAAGAATGCTGGTCTCTCTCGATGCAGACTGAGTTTACCAGAACCATGAAACATATTAAACTTTTAATGGTATTGCCTCAATATTTTTACAACAATTTTTGCCAGCTGGACTTAATACTGTAAAGGGAAATAATGAAAAAAAGCATAAAATGTTTCATTTAAAATAATTTCTCAAACACAAAACGTGCTTTATCATATAGCAGAAATGAATAGTAAAAACAAAGAAAACAGGCAAACATGTGAAATCTAAACAATACCTTTATTTCTTTATCAATTTTCTCATTCAACAACAACAATGTATTTAATTTCTTGGGGCCATTGGGAATTGGGCATAATTTCCTTATCCAAAAAATATCTCCAAGTGGTTTAGACTAAAAGTTTTTCTTCTCTCTCACCTTAGTTACCTTTTGCTTTTAAATAAAAAAAACTGGATTCACAAATCCAGTGGTCCCTCTAGGTTTCCGTCACATACAATGTCCTTCTTAAAGTCATGCATGCAACCTAATTATCCAGAGACATCAACATCAATAACTAGCTTTCCTTTTCTAAAAATGTACGTATTTTGCAGTCTTATCAAAAACAGGGACAGTGTATCCAATACATATATAGCAAAAAAAAAAAGAAAAAAATAATATGTACATACCTTCACATATTCTGTGTGCATCTTTTTACATGAACACATCTCTCAATAAAGTATATCAAAACACTGTCTCATTTGAGATTGAATTAAAAAAATAAAAGTTTCAAGGGGCCAACAAAAACTCTTAATTTTAAAAGGGCAGATTTTTTTTTTATTGAGCATGGACAAAAAATGTTACATTGCAAACCTTATGGAATTCTCATGATAATACAGAACTTTAGTCATACCGTTAAAGCATATTAATACTTTTAGTCATACATTTTTTGTTAGATGACATCAAAATCCAACTGTTACCTTCCGATTATCCTTAACATCAATCCATACTCTCCACTCCATTTTCAACATTCTCCTTACACTTCTCTATTGTTATGCTAGCGTTACATTTTCATGTTGGCTCAATTACCTCTATATAAATAATACTCCTAGCATATACACCATTCCTTATTACAACAGGACTCTCATTGTTCTTTTCCAGATTCCTCTCATCCCCTGCCCTTAGTACCCTTACTTTTCTCTGCAATATCTAACTGGAAGTATTGCCTTCTCTCTACTCGTTTCCTCCCCCTCCTCCCTGGCTAGAATCAGCTAAATATAGTTAAATTTAAAGTTATAAGCTAAATAATATATAAGCTTCACCCATGACCGCTATGCCCTGTCCTGTGTGACTATACTCCCTGGCGTATTTATCTCTCCCTCTTTTAATCCTTACCTATCCTAACTGATAACCAGAACCAAAACCTTTACCCAAATTTGATCGTTTGCTGACACCAGCTCCCCTTCCCTAGATCCTGTGTCCTATGTCCTCCCTCCTACTAAGTACCTTACCACAACTTAGGCCCAGAGTACTCCACCCAGGGACCCCAAATGTCCATGTATTTATAGATTGTATCTGCTAACAAGTGGGTGATTCTCTCATTTATGGCTATGAAATTAATATTTTCCCAATCATTTGAAAATCTAGTGATCTGGTTTTCCAATCTCTAGCTATATGGCTTTTTGCTGCCAGTGCCATAAACTGCAAAAGTCTATTTTGATGGAATGACATTGTATCCACCGGCATTCCCAATAGCATGGTCTCCACCCTTGGGAGAATAGTGGCGTGGAACATTTCAGAGGCCGCGGGGAGTTGGGGAGTGACCGGAAATGGTAGCCTAGCCGCGAAGTTCGGCAGGAAGCGGAAGGAGATGGCGTCTCGCGTCATGTGTACAGAGCAGTGAGCTGGAGGTAGCGGGTTAGCCCAGGGAGAGCGCGGAGACACGCAAAAAGAGCCCACAAGAGTGGAAGCAAAGGGTACAAGCGTTGTACCGCCGACGGAGGGCACAGAGAGACAACTCCGTTAGTCCAGGCCAAAGGGGCAGCCATAAGCCCTGACAGCCGGATAAGACAGGACTGAATTAGAGTGCAACCCTCCTGGAAGAAGCAGCACACACAAGAGGGCCTACGGGCAGTGGTGCTCAAGCCAAGAAATGAGATGGACTGAGGGGGCAGTCCAATAACGCTGGAGCTGGACATCACAGAGCTTCTGCAGTGCAGCAGGATAAGAAGGTAAGGAATAAGGGAAATAAACTCCCTTATCTTATCATCTCCCTTACCTTCAGTGATAAAATTTATAAAGAAAGAAAGACTGCTATAAATGCTATTTATAACTTTGACTTGATAGTGAACTATGAACTCACTGTATGCATTTGCCACTGGAAAATATAGGTAAAGACCACACAAAACGCAAACCCTGAGGCTAACAACACCTACCCATAACATCATATTACACATGACAGATAATAGAATTTTGAAAGGTTCCAGTAACAAAAGGAATTTATTATAAATGCATATGACCTAAACCGGGAATTGGAGTTGTATATCTACCTCACAAAATTGATTCACAGGTAATTGCCTTGAAATTTGCAGATGGACTTAAGGTTATTAAATATAAAATTTATTAAAGGCAAGGACCACTAAACATGATGACACGGATCTAGGAAACGAGCAAATAGATCCTGTGGCCACCTGATTTAACCATAACATATGAAACGGCAGTATTTAATCTTATGGAAATAGCATTGGTGGATAAACCTTACAAATTATAATCCCTGAATAATTCAGAGAAGTGTGGATGCATTAATTTCTCTTCACTACTATAGAACTGGCAATAGAGGCCAGGGAAGAAGCTGCCAAAGTCAGGAGGAAGCATAAAAAGGGGAAATTGAAGGCGAATAAGAAAGGGCAAAGGGAGATAAAAACTTGTAAACAATTCCACATAGGGGGAAAACAGACCACGATAAAAATAAAAAATGGCATCTAAAAACAAATCAAGAGTACGGAAAAGCCCGACTCTAGAACCATCTCCCTTTTTCACGCCTAAAAATTCTACAACTGCCCTTCCAAAACACACCCCAAAAGAAGCGCTGGAACAAAAGACTCCTCATCCTTCTACAATGGTCTTGAGCAGAGAGTTGGAAGACCAGGAGGATAACCTCCTCACCATAGACAAAATGAAAGAGATCTTGAAGAACTTTCAAGCAGAATTTTTGGCGGATATTAAAAACCAAATAATGGAAAATGCTAAATCAATAAATGAGGTAAACAGAAGATCTGCCGATTTGGAGGACAAATTTGATAAATTGATCATTGATCATAACATGTTATTAGAACAATCATCCAAAATGGCGTCTCAAATCAATATACTAAATGAGCAGATGAATATGATGGAAGGTAAAGCTCGGAAAAATAACCTCCGGATAAGAGGAATACCGGAAGCCATAAAAAAAGAAGATCTCCCAACATATATCACGGATATGTTCTCTAAAATTACTCCTAATTTTTCACACCTGGATCAAAGACTGGACATGGTTAATCGGATCCCTCTTACAAGCCATCTACAGAATAAAAGCTCCAGAGATGTGATAGTGAGAATTCATCATTTACCTACAAAAGAAGCAATAACTAAAGCAAGTTATTTAAAAAAGACGTTTGAACATCCATACGATAACATCCAAATATTCGCAGATCTGTCAAAAGGTACAATTACCAAGAGAAAGGAGTTTAACGCTATAACACAATCCTTAAGGAAGAACAACATGGTATATAAATGGACCTTTCCAGTAGGTTTACTGGTACTAAATGGATCATCTTGGCACAGGATTAAAACTCTTACAGAAGGTGAAAAAATTTTTAGTACTGTAATAGGTAATTTCCCGGACCCTAAAGAACTTACGATGGATCTACAAATCTCTAGACCAGATTGGCAGAGGAAGAAATGACTTTGATGAACAAAACGAGTCATATAGACAGCACTCCAACTAGCTTTTACCCCGTTTCCCTTCTCTCTTTTTGTCTTTGTCCTCTCTCCTCTCTTTATCTGTGCCTCCCACTTAAAAGGGAGGAGGGGGTGAAGGTATAATGGAAGATACGAAATGTTCACAGTAAGCCTGATAAGAAAGGAGCCAACTGAAAGGGAATTAGAGCTTAAAAGAGAGGGATGTAGACACAGATTAAATTAAATGAAAAGCATCTGGGGGGGGAGAGGGGGGCGAGGGAGATAGGTAGAGGGGAACGACAGATAGGGAGCTAACAGTAGTAAAAGGTACTTAAAGGAATTACAGTAAACGGGTACTATATAATTAAGGGTCAGGCGAAGGGTAGACAGTACAGATATGGTAACTGTCAATAAGTAACAATACCCAGGAAATAGAGGTAGATAAATAAGTATTTATAACTTAATGGAACTTCAACTAAATTATCGCTATCCCCGAATTAATCCGCTGACCATTTCTGTACAATGGCTGAATCCCTGCGGAATAGAAGGCTGGAAGAGCTGGAGAACAGCCTCAACTGTTCTAACTGTATGACTGCTTGTATGATTGGAAGTAAGGAAGATTTTGTATTTTTTGTAAATAAACTCATAATAAGGATAGTTAACCCGGTTAAGGGGGTAAATGAGTTGTCTCTCCAATCTCAATGTCATTAAAAATACTTAGTTGGAATGTAAATGGTTTAAATTCTCCTAGTAAAAGGAAAACGGTCCTCAGATATTGTAGAAAAGAGAAAGCAGACTTGATACTTTTTCAAGAAACTCACTGGGGGAAAACTAAAATTCCAGGTTTTGCGAGTGGCAACTTTGACGTTAGCCATCACGCAACAGGTGAAAAGAAAAAGAGAGGAGTCTCAATTTTTTTCTCTAACAACCTAGAAACAGTAGAAACAATATCAATTATAGACCCTGAGGGACGATATATTTTATGGAATGGACAGATTAACAAACAAAAAATTACATTAATAAACATCTATGCTCCGAATGAAAAACAAGGAAAATTCCTAAAACAAATAGGTAGTTTAATCAGGTAGTTTGCCCAGGGGCCGCTGGTGTTGGCAGGTGATTTTAACATGATCTCAAATATAAACTTAGATAGGTCAAGAAAACCGGTACTTAAAAATTTAGCTAAAGTTAGCAAAGAAGCGCAGATATTTACCGAATGGATCAGCAAAAACAATTTGTTTGATGCTTGGCGAGTCCAACATCCAAACCAAAAGGAGTTCTCCTTTTATTCAAATCCACATTACACATATTCACGAATAGATTTAACACTAGTAAATCTTCAAATTATGAATAAGGTCTTGCACAAGGAAATAGGCAATATTACCACTTCTGATCACGCTTACACCACACTAGTAGTAGAAATTAATAAAATAAAGTTAGATAAATCACAATGGAGACTAGACGACACTATATTAAAAATGGAAACAAATAAAGAATATTTAATTAAAGAAATAGAGAAATTTTTAGATACTAATATGCACACTGTTTCTTCTCATTGCACGATTTGGAACACGCAAAAAGTGTTCACAAGAGGGCTGATGATTAAACTCAAAGCCCAAATGATTAGACAGAGAGGAACTCCCTTTAAAGAACTATACATAGAATTAAATAAACTGGAATCTAAACATATTGTAGATCCACAACATCAAATAATGGCAGAGATCAAAACAATTCGGAATAGTATAAATAAGATCAACCAGTTAAGATCAGATAGAGAAATATGGCGCTATCAACAGACTTACCATCACCAAAATAATAAAAACTGTAAATTACTAGCCTCACAAGCAAAAAAAAAAAAGAAAAGAAGAGAATTTCTGTTATTATAGAGCAAGGAAGATATATGCCGTCTCCGCAAGAAATTGGCCAAGCCTTTTCAAGATATTATCAGGAATTATATAATTTGGAAAAAACAGGTTCCTTCAGTAAACCCAGGCTAGAAGAGATTCAAGTATTTTTGGATGGGATACAACTTCCTAAACTAACACTAGATGACCAGGTGGAATTAAATAAGCCAATTACACATCAGGAGGTTCTTCAAGTGATTAAACAACTGAAACCCTATACTACCCCGGGGCCAGATGGATACACTAATCTTTTCTATAAAACATTTTCACAAATTTTGAGTCCCCAACTTACAGAAGCGTTTAACGAAATTAAAACTACCGGAATTATGCCAACAGAGATGACAAAGGTAGCACTGATTATGATCCCTAAGACCAAGTTGAACACACAATCCTGTGCTAACTATAGACCTATTTCTTTGTTAAATGCAGATACAAAATTATACGCAAAGATCTTGAGTCTTAGAATTCAAAAATTCATAGGAAAACTAATTGCAATAGAACAAATGGGATTTATGACTGGTAGACAGGGAACAGAAAATATCAGAAAACTTATGAATTTGGGTGAAATCGCAAGACTAAAAGGTACTCCCACCCTATTCTTGTCTTTAGACGCAGAGAAAGCGTTTGACAGAGTAGGGTGGGATTACATGAGAATGGCGTTTTTAAGTTTGGCTTTGGGGAATTTGGGGCCAAGGCAATAGGGGCCTTGTATAGATCTCCCACAGCAGAAGTAATTGGTACTGGCTTCAGAGCAGGCCCTTTCGGAATCACTAATGGTACTAGACAGGGTTGTCCCCTCTCCCCCACCCTGTTTGCATTAATGATTGAACCATTGGCAGAAGCTATTAGGTCATCTCCATTGATTCACGGCATTCGAGTGGGGGAGAGGGAACACAAAATCAGTTTATACGCAGATGATGATGTTCTGTCACTTACTAGTCCGGAAGACTCCCTTTGTCATCTAGCAAGGCTAATAGACAAATACAGTAAAGTGTCTTACTACAAATTGAATTACAAGAAATCAGAAACACTCTGTTTTAATGTCTCTATGAATCTGCTCTCTAGATTAAAGGCTAATTATTAAGCACCTAGGAATTATTATATTGGGAAATATACAGAAAACAGTTGATAGAAACTACAAAGATCTATTTTTTAAATTCTGAGATATCATAGATAACTGGCGGAAGGATAGATTCTCCTTTTCAGGGAAAATAGCGGTAGTTAAAATGATGCTACTTCCCAGACTAAACTATATACTTATGTGTATCCCTTTTAAGATTCCTAGAGGCTGGCTGAAGAAATTACAACGTGTAATTGACGTGTTTATACACCATTCTAGATATATAAGATTAAAAAAATCGACCATGGGAAGACATTTTTTAAAAGGAGGAATTTCTTACCCTCTATTACAACCATATCAGGAAGCCAATTGCGTAGTTCACGCATTGAAATGGTTAGAAACATCACATAAATTACCCTGGATAGAAATAGAAAAAGCTCTAAATCCAAACTTCCACTTATCAGCCATGATTTTTGGGGAAAAGCCATCTAATAAACACCTAGTCTTAGGATCATCTGTCATGAAAGAAATAGTAAAAAATTGGAGGCAAATCAACAGGAAATATAAATTAATCCCTAAGGGTAGTTTCATTACCCCGTTGAACTCTTTAATACACTTAAATATGACAAGTATCACTAAAGACTGGAAGAATAAAGGATTATTATCTGTAGGAGACACTGTTATCAATGGGATTATTGCCCCCTTTGAGCAAATCCAAAAACAGTTTAAAATCTCAGGAGAAGGATGGCTAGCTTATGAAGCATATAGAGCTTCTTGTGGGATAATTAATGTACATTTACAAAATAATAAAGAGTTAAATCCCATGGAAAAAAATCTCCATAAAGCAGAGAAAAAACACTTGATATCTAAATGTTTCAACATTATAAGATCGGCTGGAGAACACTCCAAAACCCAAGGCATGAAACAATGGGAATTGATGTTAAATCTAGAAATAAGTGAAACAGACTGGGACATAGCGTTAAAAGTGAAACAGGTTTATTAAACAAACAGCATACAGAGAAACATTTTTTAAAATAATTAATAATTGGTATATTACACCGATAAAGGTGGCACAAATTTCCCACTCCCCAGCAGATAGATTGTGCTGGAGAGAATGTGGTAGCCCTGCCCATTTGCTGCACCTTTTATGGGATTGCCCTAAAATAAAACCCTTTTGGGAAGGATATTACGAACTCTTGAATAAGACGGTTGGGAACCAACTCCCTTTTAGGGGAGAATGCAGCATTTTACATATTTTTCCAGGTGATGTACCCATTGAGAGGAAAGCAATGGCGGTTCTTATCTTGTCAGTTGCAAAGAATGTATTAATTAGGAATTGGAAGGATAAATCTCCTCCCCTCTGTGCTGACATCTTTGGGAGAATAAAGTATATCCGAGAATTAGAGGCAAACTACGTACAAAGAGGGTTTACCAGGGTAGATCCAATAAAGTGGAAATTATGGGATATGATACAAGGAATTACAAAGTAAAAAAAACAAAAAAAAACAAACTTAATCTTCCAGGGGTGAATGAAGGGTGAAAGTGGATGAATGGTTATGTTGTTTTAATTAAGCATTGTATAATCGATGTACTAGATTTGTTAAGAATGTATATTTTTGTTTTTGTATTTGCTTTATTGAAAAACTAAATAAAAATTAAATAAAAAAAAATAAAAAAATAAAAATAAAAGTAATATCCGTAAGCAAAAACGTTCAGTATAAAAAAAAAAAAAAAAAAGGAACATTTCAGAGGCCGCTTTTGCCACGCTACCCCATAGTACCGCTGCCACTGGGCAGGTCCACCAAATGTGTATGAATGTGCCAGCCTCTTGGCTCCCCCTAAAGCAATTACCACTTTAATTTTTTTTTCCATTTGGCCAACTTTACTGGCGTGATGTACAATAAGAGACTATAGTTAAACGAGCCCCTGTATATATTAGACCATGCCACCTTCCACCTCTCAGGCTCCCAACTCTCCGCCAGGTCCCTTTCCCAGTCTTTGGTATATTTCGCTCTCCCACAATCCAGCTCTGAGTTAACTGCCTGGTATAGCTGCCCTATCATGCCCCTGGCTAGTGGGGTGTCTACATTTTTTAGCAAACCAGTTCAGTTTTGGACTGCCTTGTCTCTGAATCCTAGAATAGACAAAATGCTTAAGCCTACAATAGTTGTAGTGTTCTGCCAACGGTAAGTCATGCTTATCCCTCAAGTCCTCGTATGTAAGCATTTGGCCTCTTACCACCCAATCACCTATTCTGTCAAGCTTGCTCACTTTCCACCAATGCTGGGATTCAACACTCAGGTTCCCCGGGGGGCCTGTAGATGGGTCAGAATCGAGATCAGATGAGCGCATTTAGTAAACACTGACATGTTTTTAATTACCCATTTCCAACAAGTTAAAGTATGTCTAATCATCGTGTTTGTGGACTTTCTTAAGTCGGGAGGTAGTTCCGAGAGACACACCACTGTATCCCATGTTTGCGGCTTTAATGCTGGATTCTCTATAGATATCCATGCAGGTTGATGCCTCTTGGTGTTGTTATGGACTGAAATCCGTATAAAATGCATTTATGTTTGTGTCCTACTTATATATTTTATCTTTGCAGTATTATCATGTAACCAAAGCTTTATTAATATTGCTGAAACATTGGGAACTCTAAGATGAAGGATTCATCACTTCCACATGCAAGATGTCGGTAATATCATATCCTGACAGCAGTAAGATATGATGTTCATATCCGTGACCAAATAAGGATGTGAGCCCCACCACCTTCCGGGGCCAAGCAGAGGTTTCACTTAGACTGGCCATAATGACATCAGATCCGAAACCTAATGAGGATATGTGCCCCGCCGCCTTCCGGAACCAATCAGAGGCCTTACTTAGACTGGTGTTCACCAAGATGCAACATTTATCTGATTATTAAAAATGTTATAAATATGACAGCTGATTTTAATAAAGGAGGGGCGTGAGAGAAAGCTTTATACCAGAACTCGGTGTTGGTGTATTATTTCTCTAAGGTGTGCACACTATATATATATATATATATATATATATATATTGGTAATTTGGCCAGGGACAGATATCTCCAAGAACTATTTTGGTTTTCTCCAAAGCAAATTGGCGCCCAACGTGGGGCGGCCCATGGTGACATTTTATCTGGGAATGGCACGACTGGGAACATCGAGTATGGAGTATAGACAGTTCCATTAGCAGTTAATACAGGATAAAGGGGCGTATTCACCAAGGGGGTGTTCGGTATGACAGGTGGACCTTCCTGAGTGGGCGTCGCTATCATCTTAATGGGAGGGTTCAGAGGGTGACAGGACCCCTCCTTAGATTGTGTGTGGGTGCCATTTTGGAGCTGTGACTGGGTGGAATGTCTTTGTTCTGCAAAGGGGAGTTGTTGTGGTGTATTAAGGTTACATGGTGTTTGCAGTGCGGAGGGTACAATAGTCGTAAGTAAGGAGCTGGCTGCTTTACATGGAGCATAATACACATACATTTTCTGTCCATTCATTTCAACCTTTTCCTCTGTCCAACCCTCCTGTTTAATCTCTTTAGCCACTCTGTACCATACATCTGCACTTGGTAATAAAGCACAATGTTATAACTGTCCTCTATTATTTCTCAATGCTTTCCGCCACTCTTCTGCCCTCAGATGTCCTCCCACAATATTTGTGAATCCACACACTTTAAACAATTTTTTAGATTTAATTACCACGGCCTCTCCCCCTCTTTTCTTTACCACATCCCGAGCCAACATGCCCTCAATATTCAATTTAGTCTGCTTCTGTCCCATCTTCCTGTCCTAAGTATAACACAAGCTAGTGTTAGAAGGCAGACAAGATGAGGTAGAGAGGTGAGAGAAAAAAAGGAACAAGCAGACCAGTTGTCTGAGAGGGAGAGAGGTGAGAGAAAAGAGGAACAAGCAGACCTTTTGGTCTGAAGTGCTCGACTGCTATGAAATGAGAATCACTTCACACGTCTTCCCTAAACTCAGACAATAGTTACCGCGCTCCGGGGGACCACTAGATTGTAGTGTGTAACCACGCACTACTGGCAAAGAGATAGCAGAGAATGCAGTGTATAATGACAAGTGATTTAGATAGACACAAGATTACTGAAGAGAATACCACATTTCATTATTAAACATACATCTTAGTCGGCAATATCACAACATAGCAGTATATGATACAGAAATTGTCTCAGAGTAAAAAATATCCTAAAGCAACATTGCGTTTACTTTTTCTTTTATAGTAAAGCTTAATAAAACACTGAATGTCTCTTATATCTTCCTGTTTAATAAGGATTAATATTGCCAAGAAGTCGTGGATACAGGGCACTGACTCCAGCAGAGGTGGTATAGAAAATGTTGTTTGCCTTTAAGATGGGTGTCAATCTCCTCCCGGGACACTCCTACTTTTACAAAGTCATACGACCTTAAGCATTTGCATAGAAAGAATTCTCTTAACTAAGATACGTCCTTAAAAGAATTCAACCAGAATGGGAGGGGTGAGGGCAGAAGAGTGGCGGAAACTCTCAACTGGCATGTGAATAGCTTTCCCAAAGTACAGGCTGAAGACCCATATGCGGTTCCAGGATCAGTAAACCCACCTCATGACTGTCTTCAGCAAATGGAAATGGAGACCTCACACCTTGCGAATATAAAATAACTTGCCCTGACAGACCCAGACATCACTCTGTATGTGGATCGATCAAGGTATGCTGATGAGAATGGAAAATATCACACAGGTTATGCTGTGACTACAGAAAAAGATGTGATACAAGCCTTCTCACTACCTCCCTCCATGTCAGCACAAGAAGCAGAGTTGATTGCATTGACTAAGGCCTGTGAGATTGCAGCAGGACGACGAGCTAACATCTATACAGACTCAAGATATGCTCTAGGAGTGACTCAAGACTTTGGGATAATTTGGAAAGCCAGAGGATTCATGACAGCTGCAGGTACTCCAGTGAAGCATGATAAAGCCATTCGTGAACTACTAGATGCTTTAGCACTCCCAGAAGAAGTGGCCATACTGAAGGTGAAGGCACATGGGAAGCTAAATTCAGATGAAGCACGATTAAACCATCTAGCAGACCAGACGGCTAAAAAGGCAGCAATGATATCACAGGAAATGAACAAGAAAGAGGAGAAGGAAGACATAAATATCTACACAATGCAGACTTTACCTACAGATTTGAAACTACTCAAAGAATTGCAGAAGAATGCAGATCCAGAAGAAGTAAACAAGTGGAAAGCAAAGGGAGCAACCCTTAAAGATGGATTGTATGTTGATAATCTGAGATTGTGTTTACCAAAGAATCTCTATCCAGCAACAGTACAGTGGGCCCACGGACGGGCACACTTGTCAAAGACCCTCATGAACGCTCTAATAGACAAGTACTATATGGCCCCAGGCATAACTACACTTACGAGCAACTATTGCAAGTCCTGTAGCATCTGTGCTAAATGTAATACAGGCCGAACTGAGAAACCCCCACAGAAGCATTTAGCAAAATCTCTGTATCCATTCCAGAGGATACAAATTGACCACATTCAAATGCCAAAAAGTGGCCGGTTTGAATATGCACTGGTCATTGTAGATATGTTCTCAGGATGGCCAGAAGCGTACCCAGTCGCAAATATGACTGCAAAGACCACAGTGAAGCGATTACTAACAGAGGTCATCTGCAGATATGGGGTCCCTGAAGTAATTGAAAGTGACCAGGGACCAGCTTTCACTGCAATCTTAGCTAAAGAAATATGGTCAGCTCTAGGAGTGACACTATCTTTTCATACACCCTACCATCCCCAGAGTAGTGGGAGGGTGGAACGAATGAATGGGACTTTGAAGTCTAGAATGCTAAAAATGTCACAAGAAACTGGTATGCCGTGGCCTGAGAGCCTTCCTATAGCTTTGTTCAGTGTCAGGTATACCCCTAGGGGGAAACATGCTTTATCTCCTCATGAGATCTTATTTGGGTCTGCTCCTAGATTAGGATGTTATTTCCCTCAGCAATTGCAGTTGAAATCTGATGTACTTGTTGACTATGTGATAGCCTTGTCCACAGCACTGACTAAAATCCATGCACAAGTGTTCTCTTCTATTCCAGATCCGGAGGTAGATACTGGCACACACCAACTACTTCCTGGAGATTGGGTTCTGGTCAAGAGGTTTGTGAGGAAAACCCCACTGGAACCCAGATACGAAGGTCCTTTCCAAGTCCTACTGATCACAACCACTTCGGTTAAGTTGGAAGGGAAACCTACTTGGGTCCACGCGTCACATTGCAAAAAGGTTGCTCCCCCTGATGAACAGGAACCAACACAATGAGTATAACTTAGTGTTTTATCTTGTTTCTTACAGTATTCTTGAACAGTGCACAACATGTAACTATTACAAAATGTGAAGATGGAGTCACATTTTGGTATAATTCACATACTACACATGTTGCTACATATACCTTTGACTTCTGTGATATTGTTAGATGTCCTACTGTCCATGAACAGTGTGACTTGTATAAATCTTCCCCTAATAAGGCTATATACATATGTGTTGATGGAAAGATTTATGGGAATGCTTATGGGAAAGATTGTCCTACATGGAATATGGTAGGATGGACTACTGGAACATCCTTGGAGTATAGACCTCAGAATGCTGTAGTCAAGAAAGATAACCTAGGTAGATCTCTACTAGATCGTATGACTCTACTAAAGACTGGTAGATGTTTAAATAGTGGCAAGACTAGTTCTAGCATGCAGCTAACTCTGACTATACAAAATCCTAGTCCCATAGATGCTGACACATATTTGATGGGAGCATGGAGTAGGGGGGAGACTACAAAGTTCTCAGGCAAATTTAAGTTAGCAGACTTATACTATTTTCCTAACTTACCACTTGTATTACAGATATTACAACCAGGTCCCAAGATCATTGGGACAATGACTGCTAATGGTGATCCAACATATGAAGATACTTTAGCTACTGAAACAGGGTATTCAGATCTGAATGTATGGTTAGAATGGATGAAATATAATGTCCAAGAAAATAACAAAACTAATTGTTATGTTTGTGGTCATGCTAGGCCCCATTTGGGTACTGTTCCACTCACTATGCCTTTATTAGAAGAAAAATGTTTCCTGAGCCTGTTTAAAAACACACTCAGTGATGTAAGTAAATGTAAAAAATGGAAAAAGACATATCCTATGATAACTAATAACCGGCATCCAGGTGAGGGTATAACTATATATCCAGGAAATTATACATGTTATCGTAGGAATGTATCTTATGGAACTAACTTACAGAGGTTCCCAAGTGGTTTTTGTCAGACATACAGAGATGGATCATCCACATTATTGATTAATCACACACAATCCTTGGGAGATATATATTGGATATGTGGGGACATGAAGCTGAGAGTCAGAATGTCAGGAGTATGGCGGGGAGAGTGTACCTTAGCTAAGATTATTATGCCACTCCATATTGTCCCAACTTATCATGGTGATCCATCTAGCATTTTTCAAACACAATCTAGAAAGAAGAGAGATACATCATTATCATCTGAACCTGGAGAAAGTTTTGACCCACATGTATATATTGATACTATAGGAGTCCCAAGGGGGGTGCCAAATTAATTTAAAGCTCGCAATCAAGTAGCAGCAGGTTTTGAGTCACTCATACCAATGATTGGAGTAAATAAGAATGTTGCTTGGATTAATTACATTTACTATAATCAGCAACGGTTTGTTAATTATACCAAGGATGCCTTAAAAGGTATTGCAGAACAGTTAGAAGCTACATCACACATGACCTTCCAGAATCGCATGGCATTAGATATGATTGTTGCAGAGAAAGGAGGAGTATGTAAAATGCTTCCTGCCACTAGTGCATGTTGCACATATATTCCTGATAATACAGGACCAAACGGTAAGATCACCTTGGCCATAAAGAAACTAGCTGAACTTGGCCAAGAACTAAAAGAAAATTCTGGTACTATAGATAACTGGGATTCATGGTTTAGTTGGATGAATGGTTGGCAAAAGGTTTTGTTACAAGCTGGGATGGCTATCCTTGTTGTCATAATTCTACTTGCCTTCCTCCTATGCTGTATTATTCCCTGTATGCGAACTTATTTGCAGAATGCAATGGAAAAAGCTTCCCCCTGGTGGTGTTCCCAGAACCTAGACACAGATCTTTATGGACAGAATGATATATGCAAGACGTCTCACAGTCTAATGCAGACAGTAACTGGCTCTACGGAGAGTGTTTTGTAAAGGTATTATACCTAAGCATTATGGTCCTTGCTCTAGACCAGATACACTATTAGTTAATAGAGGCTTATTATGTTTTCCCATGCCGCATAAGACATAGGGTAGGTGTGACGTTAGGTCATGGCAAGCCCGATCGAACGAAGATATGTACCTATGTCTTACTTACACGCAATGCTCACAAAATCCGGAAATAGAAACCACAAAGAGTAGTGTTCCGGAGGGACCATAGTCAAGAACGTAGATACTAATAGATTTTGATATCCAATAATGAGTAAGGATATAATAACTATTAATTAAGACTTAAGAACGTAGGGGTAACATAAACATTGTATGACATTTTAGGGGGGACTGTTATGGACTGAAATCCGTATAAAATGCATTTATGTTTGTGTCCTACTTATATATTTTATCTTTGCAGTATTATCATGTAACCAAAGCTTTATTAATATTGCTGAAACATTGGGAACTCTAAGATGAAGGTGTAACGGAACCCATCACTTTTTTACCCTGTTTTATGATTATTATGGTTAAAATATGATCCTACTATTATACTGTATGTATGTTGGTTTATGCTCTGCAGAATATTGGCCCAGACTAGTGCAGACCTTGGCATGGGAGATAATCCTGTTACAGATACTCTTCATAAGATAAGGAAGTCTAAAAAGGATGATCTAATCCATGTCTGATTGTATCAAAGTTGCCAGGTAGCCTCAGGGAGGTGTGACCCACCTATTGTCCCTATATGTGTATTGTGTGGCCGACTATGGGGGATATGTGAAATGTCTGTGTGTTATGTGTTAAATATACTTTTACTAACTTTTGAACCCCTGGTCTGATTCATGACATTTTTTAATATGTTGTTCCACAATTTATGTTGTTCATAAAAATGTAAGTTTTATTTATGTACTATGTAAAATCATAAAGTTATAAAAATGGATAAAAATGTGTAAGTTTTAGCTGGGAGATAATTGAGTAGATACAATAATAAACTCAATTATCTCTCAAGTAGAGGGGAGGGAAACTGTGGGCGTTACTATGGTGTTATTGGTTGTTTCTACCTTCCCCTGGGTGTGTTCTGTTTGTACCTGACTGTAATAAAAACCAGGCTGGGTGTGCCAGCACCTGAGTTCGTTTTACCCCTTCATGAAGTCTCGACTCATGTTTGGGGGACCGGGAACTATAATCACTTTGTTTTAGCTGGAGTTCGGGAGAAGCTGCAAGGATCATCTCTGTACGAATGCAAGGATCCTTTACAGAAGGATTCATCACTTCCACATGCAAGATGTCGGTAACATCATATCCTGACAGCAGTAAGATATGATGTTCATATCCGTGACCAAATTAGGATGTGAGCCCCACCACCTTCCAGGGCCAATCAGAGGTTTCACTTAGACTGGCCATAATGACATCAGATCCGAAACCTAATAAGGATATGTGCCCCGCCGCCTTCCGGAACCAATCAGAGGCCTTACTTAGACTGGTGTTCACCAAGATGCAACATTTATCTGATTATTAAAAATGTTATAAATATGACAGCTGATTTTAATAAAGGAGGGGCGTGAGAGAAAGCTTTATACCAGAACTCCGTGTTGGTGTATTATTTCTCTAAAGTGTGCACACTATATATATATATATTGGTAATTTGGCCAGGGACAGATATCTCCGAGAACTATTTTGGTTTTCTCCAAAGCAGTGTGTGCTATTGGAAAAGGGCAGATTTTAATGGTTTAAGAGCAGCAATACACATTATAGACTGGGACAGAGAACTGATAGGTAAAAATACTGAACATAAATGGACAACATGTAAATCCTTACTATATATACATACTGTACTTATCGCCATGTGGGAATAAAAGTAAAAGGAGTGAATCACATCCAATGTGGCTTAACAAAGATTTAAAGATCAAGATATGGAGTAAAAAACAGGCATTTATAGTATACAAATATGCAATTATAGTATACAAGTATTGCAAAAGGCTATTAGACTGGCTAAAATCGAAAATGAAAAATTAGTTACAAAAGAGAGTAAGACTAACACAAAAGTATGTTTTAAACTTATTAATGGGAAGAAGGCGAGGAAGGAAGCTATAGGAACATTACAATGTGTCATGTCCTGAATATGTATATATTGGAGAATATGAAGGCAAAGGGGTGATGTGTTAGAAACACTCAAATATATCAAATGCTTTAATATAATTCAAAAGGGAATTGTATCCAAGAAATAGAGGATGACAATTATCCTTGTACTATGACAAACACTAACTGCTGTCACTACTGGCATGCAACAAAAGTAAAGGTTTTGCTATTTCAGTTAATAAAAATCTTATTTTTCTGCACACAGTTATAGGTAGGAAATTAATCAAGAATATAAAGGGGCCAGTGTAAGCACTTTTCAAGTTAAATCTATTTTTAATTCACCATTAACACAAAAATGCCACCATTAATAAAAAAAATATTTTGCAATAGAAAAAAGAATTTAAAGCAAAGTTACTGCCCATCATGGCCACTGCAACACTCCTCCCTTGACTTTCATTGTTATCTGCATTTTAGTATGAAGAATTCATAACTCAACTCAGATTGAATTAATTATGCAGGCCAGATAACATGCTGCATGCTCACTTAAAGCATTGCAGCTATAACCTTCTTCTTGTTAATGAATGGTGCAATATCTCACTACCCATAGTTCATGACAGCATTCCAAAAACGACTGAAGCTGTTCTGAAGGCAAAAACGTGCTCCCACTCCTCATTAGCAAAACATTGTTAGGGGTTAATGTTATTTTGCCACCCCCTCGTAATCTTCCTAGCATGTGTGTTAGCCATATAATGTCCAGTTATGCTGGTTCATGGAACTGCAAAGCTTGAGGTTGTGCCGGGAAGGAGTGTGAAGGCAATGGAGCAGATATGGCCCCTGGATAGAATGAAGTAAAGTATGAGTCAGCATCATTCTGATGTCAAAATTGTAACTATGGTAACTATTACCTCATTGTGTTATATTCATATGGGAGTAGTTCATATTTTTTAGTACTTTTGTAAATAAGGAATTTACTAAATTCACATTTGCAAAACCATTCTTATTTGACAAAGTAGAATTTAAATGCAGTCACCATGCGTGTGAGGTTCTGTTGTACATCATCATGCTCATGTTTGGCATCTTCCCCCTAGTGTCTTTCCTCATAATTACACTTTTTGTTTTTTTCCTGGTGTTTACCATCATCTATTTAATCAAAAGCTTTCTCAAATGGATATGGCCATTCTAATAAAATAGGTAATAATGTACATAAAGACTTTGCTAACATCACATCTGTAATGTTTCACATATTAGCTTTGTATAGCACAAGAACCAATTTTATTCTAGTTATATATCTTCGGCACTTGATTTTATAACAAAGTGGAAAAATTATGCAAAACCGTTAAGGCAATTTTTTATGAGAATGGGCAGAGGAGAAGGGGGTTCTTATATCATTGTAGATTTTACTATTTCACATCCATCTCTGTAGCAGGTAGTCACAAGGTAAATACTACCACAGAAAGAAAGACTCCTCCTAATATATGCATTTTTCAAAAACTAGCCTAATTATGTTTTTTTTTGTCAGACTTAATATTTTCCAACATGTATTTGTTTTTTTCTCTATACAGTGCTGTTTTAAGAAGACGGATATTATTTGCTGTCACTTCTGGTGCCTAACAACAACATGGATAGCCCAAATCAACAACATTCAAATGGAACTACATTATGTGCCTATTTGGTAACATAGACCCCCTTGGCGTCCTTGACACAGATGACCTTCGTATCTCCGTGCAAAATTCCTTGGCTGATTTGTGTCTTTTGGTGTGTAAATACCCATGTTTAGAGACTCATACGGTACTCCATACTGTAAGTTACACCAGCTCACTACTGTTTTCTGCAATGCAAGATGAAAGACTAGAGGTAGAGAAGCAAAGCAAAATTATCTTTCAATGAATTTCATGTACCACTTTACAGAGTGAAAGACAACAGACCCTACATTCATTTCTACACATCAACATTTCTATGACAAGACACATTTCCCCAATATTAGGCTGCGCTGATAATGCTTTAGCAGAAGGGTTTGCAGTTTAGATGGAGTAGGATGGACTACTGCATGGAGCATTCATGTGATATGAAACATAAATTAATTGGATTCCAATAAAGATAACTCATGCTGTTGTTAATATAACATCCACATGTTCACATGTCATCTGTCATTTTGTCTGAACTGTATACTCTGAAAAATTCCTGTAACCCTATCCCAGTATATTCCCTTACTACACTCCACCATCTTTCCTAGTTTTATCTCAGCACCTCCTTTACTCAGCTTTGAAACATATTGAAAGTAATTTGGGTAGCAGACACTGATTGGTCTCATCCTTACCCTTTCACACCCCAAGAATATCCATTCCCCAAGCTATTGCCACCATCCTTCTACTTTCCATCTCTCCTTTCCAAAATGCAAAAAATGCAGAATTTTTTCATATTTTGTTTTCATTTGGAACATGCCTCACTAATGTTTCTTTTATATTGTAATTTTGAATATTGTAATTGTACATACTCAAACATGCAAGTGATAAAATATTATGTTTCAAATTTCTGGTTTGTCGAGTTCTGTAGTGTAGCAACATACGTTTTTTCGACTAGCACAACAGTTATAACAACTAATGTTTTTCACCTGGAGTTTCCAAAAATAGCATTAAAGGGAAAATAACTATTTTTATGTTATTCGAAAAATTGTACCAAATGTAGGAATTTTTCATAAACATGCAAAACATGGCTGTGAAATAATCATGTAACACTATTCAATCAAACATGTTAAAAGATTTCTAAAGATTTAACCCCCACCACCATAGGATGTGCAAAAATATACAAATATAGACGATCAGTCTACTAAAAGAAATAAAATTTTTTTAACATTTCTAATGAGATTTTTTACACTCACTTTAAAGCTGTTGCAGAAATATCACATGTCTAAATGCTTCTGTCACCCTTACCCTATCTCCTTTACAGTGATAAATCACTAAGGCAAATTGTAAGCCAAGTCATGTATGTTTATGAAGTTAACACATTACCCGTTATGCATGTGATGGGAAGCCAACTTGGTGGACTTGACTTTGCCAAGAGAAAGCATTTGGACTTGACTTTGGCAAGCCTAATCCCAAACCCCAATTCATCCTGAACACTCTTGCAAGGCTTATCAACCTCATTCAATGCTCATCATCTGCTGTTCATCCTCTGCCAGTGCCTACACTAGTCCCCTATCTATCAAGGATACAATTCAAAACCCTAAGCCTAAATTACAAAATCCCAAAGAGTACTCCTATCTCCAAATACGCTTCATCCCAAACTTTCTGCTCTGCTAAAGATTTCTCCCACTCATCTCCCATGATTACCTCCTCCCATATTCACTTACAGCTGCCCCATTCTTTGGATTACCCTACCTCACTTTCTTGAGCCTCTCCCTAGTCTAGATAAAACCATATGTTAACAGAAACATATATATAAGAGATAATTTTTCTCCTCAATAAAAACACAACATTGCAATAACATTGCTGTAAATAATTATATATGTTTTGCATTTATTTTAGCAATGAATGTTGATTTTTTGGGGAACAAGAATACTAGAGAAGCATTCATTAGCAATCAAGGAGTTAATGAGAGCTGGTCACAACAAAGTAAAATTATCTTAATGAAGAGAGGTGTAAAATGACCCTTACATGTCATAATGCTAATGAGCCAGGTAAAACAAGATAAAAGTAAAATAGTACACTAACCTCACTAAAAAGTAAAATAGTACAAATCTTACCATTTTATACTTAGTAGCAGACTCAGCCTTATTAAATTGCAATTCTGCAAATTCTAAAGGGCTCTATATAAGCACATAGCATATTTTTTTTACAGAAGTTTTTAGTTCGTGAAGACCTTGCTTTTGGATAGAAGTTCACGAACTAAAAAGTTATGTAAACAAAATATGCTATGTGCTTATATAGAGCCCTTTAGAATTTGCAGAATTGCAATTTAATAAGGCTGAGTATGTTCATCTTTCCCTGAACATGTTGAACAGGGCAACAACAGAAAGAGGACTTTGCTGACTGTTAAAGTGAAGTGTCTATGAATGACCATTGATATGCATGTTGCCTAAATGATCAAACACTAATGGCGGTTTAGTATAATTACAGTATTAAAACAAATATCAAATATATTACCATTTGGCTTTCTGGATTTAAGCTTGCAAGTACAACCTCAGACAGTAATGTATCTAAACTGTTTGCCCAGGACTATTGTGTATAGCATGTGGTAATACAAAAAAAACAACTAATAGCCTTACACATGGCAAATCAATGTACTGCATCTTTACCCTCTCCTTCTGTCAAATTTGAAGGCAAATTATGGTGATGACCTCCCAATCCCCATATTGCCTAGGCCACATCTTTTATCTTCATATCTGTCTCCCTTCAGAAGCACATTCAGTACAAATGCATGTCTGAGGACATGGCATCTCAGTTGTACTAGTCTTTTGATGGTTTCTTGATTTAAGGTTTGGCACAGTTTGGCTCTTTCATTTTAAAAGACTGCAGATCTCTTGTTTAGATAAAGGGAGCTGTGAGTTTTGGGTTTGCTCACCCAAATACCCGAGGAGGAAATGTGATAATATCCTAACCTAGGTCAGAAGAGTTGAGTTCAAATGGAGAAGGATGTTAATAAGCCTATGCCTTAATATCCACAACTGCATACTCTACCACATATTATATATCATACCCACAATCTACAGAGCAACATACAACCAGGTACTTTGGGAATAAGCACTAGGTACATTTGATCTTAAGCTCAAAGACAGGGCCCTCCATTCTTTTGTAATGTGTTAATATATGTTTTTAGCCCTGTACTTAACTCATGTATAGCGCTTCATAGTATGTTGGCTCATCACATATAATAGTTGTCAAACTGCGAATCGTGGTCAGGCTTTGCAAGCTCGCTCTGGCTGCATTTGCGGAGGTGGAGGCTCTATGCTCCCTCACTCCCGGGACAAATAAACCCCAGAAAAGCGCAACTTTGCAAAAAAAAAAAACACGCCGCTGGACTTAGAGGAAAAAAAATACGAGGTCACAAAAATACGAACTTAACGGCCGAAACGTGTACAGCAAAAACCACCCAAAACAATGAAAACTTATAAAGAAAAAAATACAAAAACATTGCACACAGCACATGGGCAGCCAGGGCCTCTGGGGGTGAGGTTGCACACAAATTAAAGTTGATTTTACGCTTTTTCGACACTTGAAAAGCGTCTAAGAGAGAAAATAATGACGTAAAAAAATGAAAACGAGGCTCAATGACCCCAAAGTGCAGAAAACAATGACAAGGACGTACGACTTATAATTACAACCCGCGGAACTTAGAAAAAAAATAAGAGGTCGCAAAAATAGGAGGTTAACGCACGAAATGCGTACATTCAAAAACACAAATTACAACAAAAAAACACACAGAGCATGGGGGAACAGCCATGACATGTGCCACAAAGGTTGCACGCTAATTAAAGTCCAATTTAACGACTTTAGAAAATGTAAAATCGCATAAGAGAGGAAAAAAGATGGAGGCCGAAAAAATTAAAACAAGGCTACACGACCCCAAAATGCACAAAACAACGCCCGCCACATCCGACTTTTGCCAGTGACGTACAAGGTACTAAAATACACACTTAGGCAGCACAGAAAATGCTTGTGACCCGCGTAGCACATGTAAAATGGCATAGTTTGTCTAACACTATCACTACGAATCTAAAATGGCGATTTACAGAACTAATGCAACGGTTTGCCCTCTTGCACGCAGCATATTTCTAATGCACAGCTGGGACATTGATGACACTTTCTCCTCACAGCACCAACAGACCAAATGTACATTGTATGCTGCAGGAAAATAGATACTTAGCTCTTCAGCCTATTCATTGCTGGATATATCAATTACAAATAGGTAAAGTATATTATTTTATTAAGTAAATAATTAATTAATAATTATACTAACAAAATTTACATATATATCTGTCTTTGTCATGAGCGCCGAAGGCGCTCATAGGAACAAAAGTAACCGAGAGGAGCAGATCGTTATAAGAGCCAAAGGCAATCATTGCGAGTCACGTGATGAGCGCCGAAGGTCCTAAGAGTATAAAAAGCTTTACATTGTTTGTCAAACAGCATTGCCATGGCTTAAAATTGAGTGGCTCGCTATGAACACCAAAGGTACACAGAGTAGAAAAAGCTTTATTTTGTGTGAATTTTAAGACAATGAGAGTAAATATCATTTTTACAATTAATCTTTAATAAATCCTAATCACAACGGCGAATATTGAAAACTACAAAAAAATCCAGGATTGAAAGGAAGAGGTTAAAAGTGGGCTTCCTTTTTAAGAAATATTGCCACAAAAGATGTTTGTATTCTCACATTGGAGGGGCAATACTATCTCTCCCCTACAAAATGCGTGTATAACTGAACTATCCAGTTCTAAAACTGTTCCCCTTCTGACCTCTGACAAATTTTATGTTTGGTCTTCCTTCATGGTACACATATATATATATACTAGCGAATTGCCCGTCAAAAAATGACGGCAATGAAATTGTAAGGTAGCTAATGCTGTTTAGTGTGTAATAATGAAATATATAATACATTAATAAATGAATATACTTTACCTATTTTAAAGCATTGTGTGGAAGAGCTGTGAATGTGTTTTGATGTTGCTGCAGCATTAGTGGTGTGGATCTGCTGTGTAAGCGTGCTGAATGTGTGCAGTGTAACACTGTGCGTGCGCGAGACCAAACCGTTAGCGTAGTCGTGTACTTCCGCATTGGCGAGAAATGGCGAGTAATGTGTGTTATACGTTTGTATCGGAATATCCGTAGGTGTTTTGTGGTGTTTTGCGAGTTTCTTGTGGTGTTTTGCGAGTTTAGAGTGCTGTAGCCTAGTTTTCGTTTTGTTCAGCGGCCATTTTTTCTCTCGCTTCGTTTTTTTTTTAGTCTCTAAACTGTTTTATTTCGAGTAAAATCGAGGTGTAAGTTGTATTTTGGAGGTGCTGGGTGCTCCCTCTTGGTGTAGGTAAGTTTTTTATGTATGTGGTGTGTGTATGTATTGTGTTTGACATTTTGTAATGTTCGCGAGTTGCGTCCGAGTGTTGCGAGTCCGTAATGTGTGTGAACGTGTGTCGTATGTTGTTTGCGAGTGTCGTAATGTGTGTGTCGTACTGTTTGGGTTGCGACGTGAAGTTTGCGAGGGTCGCAGTTGCTGGCAAGGAGCGCCTTCGGCGCTCCATGCCAGCAACTGCGGCCCTCGCTTTGCGAGGTCCTCAGGTGCTGGCATGGAGCGCCTACGGCGCTCCATGCCAGCAACTGAGACCCTCGCTTCGCGAGGGTCCTCAGTTGCTGGCATGGAGCGCCTTCGGCGCTCCATGCCAGCAACTGAGACCCTCGGGCAGTGCCCTCGCTACGCGAGCCCGCAGCGTTAGCAACAACTCGTACGCTCACAACTATATATGTGATATATATATATATATATTTATTTTTTTCAATCAGAAGATGTATAGAATTTTGTTAGACACAGCTTCTCAAAGGATTGCACATTCAAATTACACATGGTGAAGACATCAAGTCTCCCCTTTTGATCATCCTAAAAGGGATTTTTTTGTACACGATTATATTCATTCCTAAATACACTGTCTAAGGCCATTATTTAATATTTAATTGTTACACTTAAATGGAACAAATTAATTTCCATCTATATTTTTATATTATTACACTGATAACAAAAGGGCCCCAATAATTTGGTTTATATTAATTTAAAATTCAAGGTTATATTTGGCTACCCTTCACATAACGACATAAGAAGTGTATTTTCACAACCAAATTAGCACTTCATCAACTCTTCAACATCTTTCCATTTTATTAAGAATTTCACGGCACATATGACCAAATCAATATACAAATATATATGGGAGTGTTGGAGGCATTAGGGTTATCTCTGGACTCTCTTATGTCTCAATCAAAGGATTCTGTCATCTGGATATCATTTATAATCTGGGAAGATGCAGCAATTCCTTAGACTGGACAACAGAGCGTGACACACTGCGCAGGCGTGCGCTACTCATTTTGGTTACCGTGTAGATTGTAAAGCTTCTAAAGCTGATCTGACGGCAAGCCCTGTTTACCCATTGAAGAAGACGTCTAGTCACGACGAAACGCGTCAGCTCTTGATGATGCTTAGCTTCTGCCTCCCAGGCTAGGTTGCGTGTGAATGTACCCTTCCTGTCCTAACCCAAAGAGAGTATGCTGGTGTAGTGGAGGGTGATTTTACTGAAGAATAGGGGATTTGTCTCCTTACAAAGATCAGGGCCAGTCATATATGCCTCCCTCACTACAGTCCAGAGCAAAGCCCCAAACATTGTATATGTTTAAATAGAGGGCTATTAATTTATAAGGGTTGACAAACCTGAAAAGGACTATTGAGAACTAGACAGTTCTGCTCCCCCTTTATAAAGAGGGTTAGGGGTCAGAAGGGGAACAGTTTTAGAACTGGATAGTTCCGTTATACAAGCATTTTGTAGGGGAGAGATAGTATTGCCCCTCCAATGTGAGAATACAGACATCTTTTGTGGCAATAAAAAGAAAGCCCACTTTTAACCTTTTCCTTTCAATCCTGTATTTTTTTGTAGTTTTTAATATTCGCTGTTGTGATTAAGTTTTATTAAAGATTAATTGTAAAAATTATATTTACCCTCATTGTCTTAACATTTGTGAGATTAGGTGGAAAACACCTTGGGACCTAGCATTTCTGTTTTTTGTTATACTATTTTGTGTGTCAAACAGCATTGCCATTGCTTAAAATGTTATTGCCCCGTCATTTTTGACCGGCAAGTCGCTAGTTACAAATAAAGGACAATGATACTAATGATACACTTTAAGACTGCAGCTATACAGCATTATACACAGAGAAACCTTGGTAAAGCTGTATATAAAAATAAACCTTTGTATTGCATGTGAAATATATTTCAAAAAGAATATAGTGTATTATCCTGAGTTGTGAAAACATAGTGAACAATATAAAACAATAGTAACAAAAATGTCATGCAAAATATTGATGCAAAATAGTATACAATAAAATGTTAGCATGTACATCCCATCTATTTGTATAAGCTATGGGAAGCTCAAGATAAAACATTTGGCACTTCTTCTATTCTCCTGATGAAGTCCCATTCCTAGCCCTAATTATAGGAAAAAGATAAACTTCTAGCTTGAGTATTAACAATGCCCACTCTTAAAATAAAGTTCAAACTTCAGATTGTCTTTTCCCATTGAGTTGCTGCTCATGTGACAGGTAATAATACAAAATGGAGTTCTAATTGATTGCCACATGTAGCTCATAGTTCTTCAAAACATCATATGCTTTCCTTACGCAGATTTTTCCACTGAAACTTTATGTCCAAATCAAATTCCTCCTTATCCTGTTCTTTGGCCAATTCGATGAACACCTGGGTAGAGAAAAGACAGGACCTGAGATCTTACATTGGAGGATATAGAATTGTAGGATTTTATCAGGTTAAATAGTATGTTCTTTCTGACAATGTCACTCAGTGTTTAGGTTTTTTGTCGCTATACTACTTTTTGATATGGATTTAATAAATTGTTAATATTATAATATTCTATACAATTGTTTAAAAATACCACGTTATGGACTAGCGTGCTCTGCAGGTATGGTACTAATTCCACTAATGGCATCACATAGAGTCTTGTGGCAATCTTTAATTGTTGTAATGTCATTGCATTTTTATTTATTCTGTTTTTTTCTTTCTTTCCCTCTGTTATGCACAATGGCTATTTGCCTCCTTTCAATGTCCTCAGTAATATGTCACTTACAATTTAATGTATGGAGGGTGTTATAAGTATGAAGTGTGCTCATCATCCCTACCACTAGGTTTATCATATTTATTGTTATCTTCAAACTTTCAGAAGTTTTCAACCTGTGGTGTGCCTAATAACTTTCCAAGTGTCTCAAGCAAGACCCTCTCCTCCTGAATCTTCACATGCAATGTTTCTATACAGTTATACAGGGTAACGGAAATCTGAGGGAAATATGGAATGAAGAGGTTCAAGGAGATTAGAGTAGAATGGAATTCCCATGGATATGGAAGGTTTATGGAAAGAGTTGATTTGGATGGGAAATTCAGTGAGAGAGAATGTAGGGAAAAACTATAATATATATACAGTATATATATATATATATATATATATATATATATATATATATATATATAATGTTAATAAGCTGCATATAATCTTGGTTTGATGTAAATGTAATGAGTCATTAAAAATATTGGAGACCACTGCTCTCGGTTCTGAAATAAATTTGTACCTGCTCCAAGGTGGATTGGGAGAAACTGTACTCTTCAATGTTAAAGGCACGTTTAGCTGTGTGGAGAAAGTAACACAAATGAATAGACAGTAGAACTCCACAGGATATGCTTTGCAGAGCTAGAGCAGATAATTCATTTTCTGAAAACAATGATGTTACAAAAAGTGATGCACTTGGATTTTCAAATGCCAACTATAACTAAAATAAGCTATCGCAAATTAATTTTCTAATAACAATCTTATGAAAGTAGCACAAAGCGGGTATACCTGTGTGTGTATGTAATGTATGTCTATATGTCGACTTATAAATACATACATAATAAGTCAACATATAGACATACCTTATATATGCATGTTTGATATGCTTATGGATTGCAAGAGCAAAGCCTTTGTGGGCACATTTGCGTGTCCTTGGCAAGGTTCCCAGAATGCACTGTAATAACTGTATTTCTTGGAATTCTGCGCATGAAAAAGTTTTTTTAACTTGTTTCAGACATTCAAATGTGAACATGTGAGTATACATATTATATATATATATATATATATATATATATATATATATATATATATATATATATATAATCATATGCAATTCTTCATTCCCGTTTTCCTAATTAACTAAACAAAAAAAATTAAATAATTAACAGCCACTTTAACAAGCCGTGTTGTGCGGGGATGTAACTTTAAACCAATATTAGCAATGAAGATTATCTTAACTGATACAAATCACAGCAGCACAACAACTTCTGCATACAAAAAAATGCAAAATTATTTGACCTAATAAAACCGGCATAAGCAGATGTTAATACTATATGAGAATGAAGAGTTTATTATTATATGTCCAAATGATTGACAGCATGCAGATGTGGTTTTGAAGTCAGTCAGGAGGGTTTAAATTATAAACAGAGGGAGGCACCACAGTTTATGAAACTGTCTGTTATTTAACGTAAACATACTTGTATAAAAAAACTTTCATTTTACTGTAGTTGTGTTCAAATATACAGTGCCTTGCAAAAGTATTCCTCCCCCTTGGTATTTTGTTGCCTCACAACCTGGAATTATCATTGATTGTTTGAGGATTTGCATCATTTAATATACAGAACATGCCCACAACTTTGAAGATGTTTTTTTTTTTATTATTGTGAAGCAAACAACAAGTAGGACAAAATAACAGAAAAAGTCAATGTGCATAACTATTCACCCCCCTAAAGTCAATACTTTGTAAAACCACCTTTTGCAGAAGTCACATCCAAGTCGCTTTTGATAAGTCTCTATGAGCTTGCCACATCTTACCCCTGGGATTTTTGCCCATTCCTCCTTGCAAAACTGCTCCAGCTCCTTCAAGTTGCATGTTTTGCGCTTGTGAACAGCAATCTTTAAGCCTGACTACAGATTTTCTATTGGATTAAGGTTTACATGTTTCCCCTTAAACCACTCAAGTGTTGCTTTAGCAGTGTGTTTGGGGTCATTGTCCTGCTGGAAAGTGAACCTCCGTCCTAGCCTCAAATCATGCACAGAGTGGTACAGGTTTTGCTCAAGAATATCTATGTATTTAGCACCATCCATCTTTCCCTCAACTCTGACCAGTTTCCCAGTCCCGGCTGCTGAAAAACATCCCCACAGCATGATGCTGCCACCACCATGTGGGGATGGTGTTCTTTGGGTGATGGGATGTGTTGGGTTTGTGCCAGACATAGCATTTTCTTTGATGGCCGAAAAGTTCAATTTCAGTTTCATCAGACTAGAGCACCTTCCTCCATACATTTTGACAGTCTCCCACATGCCTTTTCGCAAACTCAAAATGTGCCATTTTAATGTAATTGTAATGGCTTTCTTCTGGCCACTTCTGCCATAAAGCCCAAGTCTGTGGAGCGTACGGCTTATTGTCGTCCTACGTACAGATACTCCAGTCTCTGCTGTGGAACTCTGCCACTCCTCCAGGGTTTCCCTAGGTCTCTGTGCTGACTCTCTGACGAATGTCCTCCTTGCCCGGTCCTATGAGTTTTGGTGGGTGGCCGTCTCTTGGCAGGTTTGCTGTTGTGCCATGTTCTTTCCATTTGGTTATGATAGATTTGATGGTGCTCCTGGGGATCATCAAAGACTTGGATATTTTTTTATAACCTAACCCTGACTTCTACTTCTCAACAACATTGTCCCTTACTTGTTTGGGGAGTTCCTTGGTCTTCATGGCAGTGTTTGGGTTGGGGTGGAGTTCCTTGGTCTTCATGGCAGTGTTTGGGTTGGGGTGCCTCTTGCTTATGTGTTGCAGCCTCTGGGGCCTTTCAAAAAAGGTATGTGAGACACTTAGATTGCACACAGGTGGACATCATTTCACTAATTATGTGACTTCTGAAGGTAATTGGTTGCACCAGAGCTTTTTTTACATACGCACATACCAATTTTCTGTTTTCTAAAAAAATAGTTTTATGTATATATTTTTCTCATTTCACTTCACCAACTTAGACTATTGTGTTCTGATCCATAACGTAAAATTCAGATTAAACATTGAACTTAAGGCTGTAATGTAACAAAATAGGTAAAAAGTCAAGGGGGTGAACACTTTTGGAAGGCACTGTATAAATAATATATATTTATATATATAAAAAATGTATGTCTATAATATATATATATATATATATATATATATATATATATATATATATATATATATATATATATGTAATTTTTAATTATATATGGGGGCTGGGCACTGAGAATTTAAACATAGAAATTAATTTAAAAAAATAAGTTTTTGAGAGGCACTGCAGCAACGCCCCCCACCAGAGCAGGGCCCCAGTGCATTGCACAGGGTGAACCGGCGGTAGATCAGTGTCTGCTTCCTGTCCTGGGAGTAGCGTTGAATTCCCCCCCACCCACACACCAGATTTTTTTTGGCTCCTACGCCCAAGATTAGGTCACCTATTATAACTACTTAACAGAAGAAGACTTCACATGAGCTGCTTCTCCTAGTATCTATTGGTCTTACCTTCCTCCAAAAGAAAGAACGCGTGTGACAAAGACTGTACATTATCCTTTGGTATCTTATAGCCCAACAAGGAAAAGAACCTGTGGGGATTAAACAAATACATAGCTTTAATATACTCCAAAGTTTTCTGGCATCTGAGAAGTTTTTGAAGGTTTTGATGATGAATCTCAAGTAACAATAGTCATTGTATATAACCAGTCCATTTGTCAGTGTCAAAATGAAATACATTGCTGTCTAATATTCACTAGTGACAAAATGTTGTCTGAATAATGAACAGTGACAACATTCTTTCTGACAAAATGCTTTCCAGGAGTAAATTGTGATCCTGAAATGACCACAAGTCATAAGCATGGTAGGAATGCACCCATACTCTTCACTCCATCAATATATATCAACTTATTTTCCTTTCTTTTGTCAGATACATTACATCTTCCCTTACCTCAGCTGTGCAATAAATCACAAGATCAATGAAAATGCGCTGATAATCGCAACAATAATGTTCATCTGCTTTCTCATAGATGCAATACGCCTTAGTAAACTTACTTTATGTTGTATGGTTACAAAAGCAACACAGCACCTACAAATGGCTTAAAAACATGGAAATTTACAAGTTTTTGGAAATGTTATGACAACATATGAGTGTTTGTGAGGTTTTGAAGAATTTGAGGCAGGAGGATTCCAAAGAATAGGGGCAGCACAAGAAAGTTCCTGAAGTCAGGAATGAGAGGAGGTGATAAAAGAGGTGGAAAGAAGAAGGCCAATAGCAGAGCGAAGCTGATGATTGGAACAAAATTTTAAGACAAGATTTTACATTTTATTTTGGGAAGCCTGTGGAGTGACTGAGCGAGAGGAAGCTGCAGACACTGAACGTTGCTTTTATGATAACAGAAAAATGTAACTGAGTTGGAGGAAGGCCATCGCCATTCAGTTAGCAGTTATATTTACACTACCTGTCCTGCCTTGCTGCATGAGGGAATAGTCGGATTATCTCATTATGAATTAAATCCACCTCGTTGGAATCTTTTACTTTGATCTCCAGGAGATAACCTTTGCCAAATTTGCTCTTCAGCTGTTGGATTGAACCTATACATCTGAAAGCAAAGAAGAGAATCATAAGGAAATATGGATGTGAGTATGACCATCTTAGAACAATAATAATTTTGTATGCATTGAAAATTCCTTCCACATAATATCTGCTAACAATGTATTACAACCTTGAAGTTCAAATACTCTCTAACAAATGCTTCTTAAGCAAAACCAGGACCTCTCATTAGGGAGTTCCATGGCAAGGCAACAAGCGAGTTATGGAGCTCTATGAAAAAATTAGCTATGCTCTCTATTCGCTGAACCTGTTATAGCTAAAACATCCTAGAGGAGGGGCCTAACGTTGTTCCAAAGTATTTATAGAGATTCAAAAAACATTTTTAATACATATAAAAACTTTTATAATTTTAAAGCATGATCTTTTAATTTATGAATTCAGTGCCCTTTAATAATATCAATATTATTTTTAATAGATCTTGATTTAGAAAATATTTTTCATTCTGTAAATATGATATTTTTATTTACGGTAAATAATGTATACAAGGGCATATTTTTCCAAATAATTATTGAAACTGGATGACTGGTTAATAAACATTTGGTATTGGAAACCAAAAAGTTGCAGAAGAGCAATATCTACAGCAGAGGGAAAGGTAGAGGCAGGGGTGGAGATATTGGTGGTGCAAGCGGTGCACCAGGGCCCAACGCTGCCACCCAACTAACAGTCTCCCCCAAGCCCTCAGTGCAATCTAATTATGTTTTCCCCCGGCCCAAGCCCCCTCACAAAAGCTCATGCCCCCTCATCCCGGCCCATGCTCCCTCAGACTCATTAGGACCCTCCCTCTTGTAGGCTTCTTACCAGGAGTTCATGGCTTCTCTTTTTCTGCGCCTCCTCTACTGGCATATCTTTTTGTGGAGGCAGGGAATCCCTGATGATGCCACTCATTGGGATTCCGTGCCTCTGCAAAAAGACATGCCAGTAGGGGAGCTGCAAAAGAAGAAGAGCCATGATCTCCTTGGATCCTGGTAAGAAGTCCACAAGAGGGGGGGTCCTAATGATGGTGAAGGAGCATGGGCTGGGAGTGGGGACCAGCAAGGGGCCCTATACTACAAAACAAACCTTGATCTACAATAAAAAAAGTTATTAGATTGAACTGCAGTGCAAAAAAAACTTGATATATAGCATTGCAAAAATAAATAAAGACCTACAAAAAGTTATTAGAGTGATATATATATATATCTACATATATTTATATATATATATATATATATATATATATATACACACAGTAGAATCCTAGTTGGGGAGTCTCCGTGGGTGTCGGATAATGGTGAGTTTAATTTGTGTATATATATATATATATATATATATATATATGGTACTAGTTCCACCACTGGGTAGAGGACAAATGAGTATATGACTGTGTTAGCTACCTGGATTGCTTATTGATATAGCATGGCACATCTTACTTTTAAACCAAAAATGCACTGTTCCAAAATATGCAGCATGGAACCCTGTGGCATACCTTATAAGAATCAGATTTCTTCAAGGTAATTACTCCAAACGGTGACACTTTGCCAAAAGGAAAAATGTTATGAGCTCCTGTGTAGGGATTTTGAGATTTTGGGTCTGTTTAGGAGTCATGGAAGATGCTGTAGACATTTGGGGCCCATTTTAACTTACAGGCAAGGAGATAGTGAAAACTTGCAAAAAACTTTTTGCAATCCTAGGATTTTGTTGATTTTTTCTTAAATAGGATAAGGTTCCATGAAAAAGTTTGGGCAACACTGCTCTTGCGATCTGAATTTTCCTGTTAAACTAGTCAGATAATTTCCTTGTCTTATCTCACCTGAGTTTCCTGGACACCATGATAGCCACACGGTCACACACGGCTTCTGCCTCCTCCATGTAGTGAGTGGTCATAATTGCTCCTCTTTCTGTATTTTTGAAAGCTGCTCTTATTGCTCTCCTTTAAAAAGAAACATATTGTCAGGTTATTTACTGACGCTGAAGGTCAAAGACATAAGTTGTAGGAACATTTTGATTAATTGTTATGTTTCTTAAACATTTGGAAAGAACAGAAACAAAGGAGTCTATTTATTCACATTACTATTGGTTAAGTACTCCATTTTGATGTGTCACTTCACTAAACAATACTTCTATAATTCTATTTTGTATGTTACTATTTTATGTCTTCCGCTCTACAGTATAATAAAAAGAGGCATTAATTATTATGTTTTTTTCTTCTTTTTAACAAATATTACAATGGTTAAAAATATTTACCATAGATTTGTGTTATGTGAAACTTGATAATCCTCCCAAGGTTAATGGGTATTTTGTTTATATTACTACCTGAATGTGCCAAACGTTGCTGTTGAGTTCTGTGCAGAGTCCATGCACAGCACATCTTCTAGTAAATCTAAATGAGGATGATTTTATTCAGGTATATCTATCTTTAAAACTTATAATAGGTAAAAAAAACTTACAGCAATGCACTTGCAACTGTGAAGGTTAAAGTAAATATACATCTGAAGTCAAGTTTTGGAAGTGTATATACTAAATGCATCTAAAAAATTAATCTGATGTAAGTACACTATTATTCTTATATTCTAGCACCAAATTCAAAGTGTTAACTGTGCACTACAGCTTGGTAGCATTTGAAAAATGGTGCAAGTATGAACCACATTAGCTAGACATTATTTGTGGTAATCAATGGCGGAGCTAGATAATGGAGGGCCCTGGTGCAAAAAAATAAATAAAATGGGGCTCCTTATACCAAATCACTAATTGCCCCTTCTCAAGCCCCCTTCTTATAGCAGCTCCCCTCCCTAAGACCTCTTCACATAACAGCACCCATCTCCAAGACCCTTTCCCATAGCCGCCCCCAAGACCCCTCTCCAAAACATCACTTCTCCCTAAGACCCTTTTCCTATAGCTGCTCCCCAAAGACTTCTTTCCATAACATCACCTCTCCCCAAGACCCTTTCCCATAGCTGTTGCCCCAATACATCTTTCCATAACAGCACCTCTCCCCAAGACCCTTTCCCATAGATGCTCCCAAGACCCTTTCCCATAGCTGTTGCCCCAATACCTCTTTCCATAACAGCACCTCTCCCCAAGAACCTTTCCCATAGTTGCTCCCCCCAAGACCCCTTCTCGTAGCTGCACCACTCCACAAGACCCTTTACCCAAACGGCTCCCCCCAAACTGTACCATACTTTGTTATATAGAAATTAACAGCCTTATTAAATTGATATTCAGCCAATTAAATAGGGCTTTATATAAGCACAGGGCATATATTTTCACAGAAACACCTTGCTTTTAGATAGAAGTTCACGAACTAAAAACTTCTGTAAAGAATATACTCTGTGCTTATATAGAGCCCTCTACAATTGGCCGAATCCCAATTTAATAAGGCTGTAAGAGTTTAAATCACTAATACACTACTTACAGGTAAGTCAAAACTTACTCTCTGGGATTTGGAATCTCTTCCTTAGTTAAATAAACGTCTTGTTATCTAATGTCCATTCAAGTCAACAGAGTACATTTTAATCTAGACATAATTTGAAAATAAACATTTTTTTAAATGCTTTACAATAATTCTATCACATGACCCCAAAACCATCACAATACAAGAAGGTCTCTTTTGTTCTTACTAACCAGAGTCGTTGTTGACCTTTAGGATCCAAACCAGTTGAAGGTTCATCCAGGAGCACAATAGTTGGATTACCCAACATACTAATAGCAAAACATACCTGAAAGGGAAAGTATGACCTTTAATTCTTATTATTTTACTCATTATATTATAAAGGAATACACTGAGTACTTGATGTCTGTGAAAACAAAATTAGTTGAAAGCCGTCTACATATTCAAAGGAAAATGCTGGATATTAAAGCAAGGAAATTAGAACAGAAAGTGAAGCAAGGAGCAAGAAAGGTTAAAGGGAATGGATATAGATGAGAAATAAAGAGAATAGAAAATTAGATGAGATGCCCCATCAGTAGTGACGACGCAAACATAAAATTTTCGGTTCGCGAACCGCGAACGCGAACCGCCGCAAGTGTTCGTGAACCGGCGAACCCGGCGAACCGCCATAGACTTCAATGGGCAGGTGGATTTTAAAACCCACAGGGACTCTTTCTGGCCACAATAGTGATGGAAAAGTTGTTTTAAGGGGACTAACACCTGGACTGCGGCATGCTGGAGGGGGATCCATGTCAAAACGCCCACGGAAAATTACATAGTTGATGCAGAGTCTGGTTTTAATCCATAAAGGGCATAAATAACCTAACATCCCCCTCCATCATCATCCTCCCCTGTGTCTCTTCCCCCCCTTCCTCATCACCCTCCCCTGTGTCTCATCCCCCCTCCCTCATCATCCTCCCACCTCCCTCATCATCCTCCCCTGTATCTCTTTACCCCCTCCCTCATCATCCTCCCCTGTGTCTCTTCCCCCCTCCATCATCATCCTCCCCTGTGTCTCTTTCCCCCCCTCCCTCATCATCCCCTGTGTCTCTTCCCCCCTCCCTCATCATTCTCCCCTGTGTCTCTTTCCCCCCTTCCTCATCACCCTCCCCTGTATCTCTTTACCCTCTCCATCATCATCCTCCCCTGTGTCTGTTTCCCCCCTCCCTCATCATCCTCCCCTGTGTCTCTTCCCCCCTCCCTCATCACCCTCCCCTGTATCTCTTTACCCCCTCCATCATCATCCTCCCCTGTGTCTGTTTCCCCCTCCCTCATCATCCTCCCCTGTATCTCTTTACCCCCTCCCTCATCATCCTCCCCTGTGTCTCTTCCCCCCTCCATCATCATCCTCCCCTGTGTCTCTTTCCCCCACCCTCATCATCCTCCCCTGTGTCTCTTTTCCCCCTCCCTCATCATCTTCCCCTGTGTCTCTTCCCCCCCCCTCATCATCCTCCCCTGTGTCTCTTTCCCCCCTTCCTCATCATCCTCCCCTGTGTCTCTTCCCCCTTCCCTCATCATCCTCCCCCTCCCTTGATAATAATGGGGGGAAGAGACACAGGGATAAGTGTGAGGGGTGTTAGGGTAAGGGGTGTTAGGGATAAGGGTGAGGGGGTTAGGTGTTAGGGTGAGGGATGTTAGCGCTAAGTGTGAGGGGTGTTAGGGTGAGGGGTGTTAGGGATAAGTGTAACGGGTGTTAGGGTGAGGCATGTTAGGAATTAGTGTGAGGGGTGTTAGGTCTTAGGGATAAGTGTGAGAATGTTAGGGTTAGGTGTTAGGTTGATGGGTGTTATGGATAAGTGTGATGGGTGTTAGGGTTAGGGTAAGGGGTGTTAGGGATAAGTGTGATGGGTGTTAGGGTAAGGGATGCTAGGGTTAGGTGTTAGGGTAAGGGCTGTTAGGGATAAGTGTAAGGGGGTATTAGGGTTAGGTGTTAGGGTGAGGGGTGTTAGGGATAAGTGTGGGGGGTGTTAGGGTGAGGGATGTTAGGGTTAGGTGTTAGGGATAAGTGTGAGGGGTGTTAGGGTTCGGGTAAGGGGTGTTAGGGATAAGTGTGAGGGGTGTTAGGGTTAGGTGTTAGGGTGAGGGGTGTTAGTGATAAGTGTGATGGGTGTTAGGGTAAGGGATGTTAGGGTTAGTTGTTAGGGTGAGGGGTGTTAGGGATAAGTGTAAGGGGTGTTAGGGTTAGGTGTTAGGGTGAGGGATGTTAGAGTTAGGTGTTAGGGATAAGTGAGAGGGGTGTTAGGGTTAGGGGTGTTAGGGATAAGTGTGAGGGGTGTTAGGGTTAGGGTAAGGGGTGTTAGGGATAAGTGTGAGGGGTGTTAGGGATAAGTGTGAGGGGTGTTAGGGTTAGGTGTTAGGGTGAGGGGTGTTAGGGATAAGTGTAAGGGGTGTTAGGGTTAGGTGTTAGGGTGAGGGATGTTAGGGTTAGGTGTTAGGGATAAGTGTGAGGGGTGTTAGGGTTAGGGTAAGGGGTGTTAGGGATAAGTGTGAGGGGTGTTAGGGTTAGGGTGAGGGGTGTTAGGGATAAGTGTGAGGGGTGTTAGGGTTAGGTGTTAGGGTGATGGGTGTTAGGGATAAGTGTAAGGGGTGTTAGGGTTAGGTGTTAGGGTGAGGGATGTTAGGGTTAGGTGTTAGGGATAAGTGTGAGGGGTGTTAGGGTTAGGGGTGTTAGGGATAAGTGTGAGGGGTGTTAGGGTTAGGTGTTAGGGTGAGGGGTGTTAAGGATAAGTGTAAGGGGTGTTAGGGTGAGGCATGTTAGGAATAAGTGTGAGGGGTGTTAGGTCTTAGGGATAAGTGTGAGGAGTGTTAGGGTTAGGTGTTAGGTTGATGGGTGTTATGGATAAGTGTGAGGGGTGTTAGGGTTGGGTGCTAAGGTGAGGGGAGGATGATGATAAGGGGGGGAAGAGACACAGGGGTGTCCTTGCAGCAGAGATCAAAAGAGTCCTTCAGGACTGTATTGCACACTGTGTACAGTAGCCTAGCTATGGTTTTCCCTATTGATGCAGTATCACCTACACTCAGCCTCCTCTCAGTAAGACTGCAAGTTAGTTATGATTCCAAAATGGCTGCTGTCCATGAGGTAGAAGGGTGTGGAAGGCAGAGTATGATGCTGATTGGCTGGAATGTGTCTGCTGACTGTGAGTTGCAGGGTCAAAGTTTGCTCAATGATAAAGTATAGGGGGCGGGTCGAATATTGCATATGTTCGCAGTTCGCCGCAAACGCGAACATGCTATGTTCGCCGGGAACAGTCCGCCGGTGAACTATTCGCGACATCTCTACCCATCAGTCAATGAGATGGCAACAATGAAGTATTCTGGTGAACTAAAGACCTATTTAACATACTGTAGTCAGGTCTAGAATATTGTTAGCAGTGGCAGCATTTAGTCTGATGTAAATGTTAAATACTATTTTCCCCGCACTCTGCGTTCTACTCCTTTCTACCATTTATCATCATGAACACGTGTGACGGAAGGAAATGTGCACCTTTCTGGATACTCCAGCAGATAGTTTCTTGGCTGTTTTTCCTAGATGTTCTTTCAACTCCAAAACTTCAGCCACTCTGGAATTTAAACACAACAAAATATCACAATGTCTTTAATACCAGAAATAGAGGAGCAAGATCAGACTTTTGGCGTCAAACAAATATGTTCTGACTTTCAAGAGTACACCCCAAATATAATATGTATGTAGTATACAGTTAAAAATTGTCAGTTTGCTGTAGTGCATGTGTTGTTTTAATCATTGTTGACAGTGCATATGATAAGGTTATTCTTGAAGAACTCATCAAATGCAGTAACAATATACTGTATATGAGGAAGACAGACTATGAGATAAGATGTTGTACCGTTTGATGGCAGTATTTGCTGCTTCTTTCGTCATTCCCTTTACTGCAGCGTAGATCTCTAGATGTTGTTTCACAGTCAGGTTGGGCCACAAGGGACTGTCCTGTGGGCAATAGCCCAGGAACCCAGTCTGGGAGTTATCTTTATTCTGGGACTCATCTGGAGCACCACCACACAGAACTACCTGCAGTGAATACATTCTGAGTAGTAAATATGAGGTCAAATTTATATACACATATATATATATATATATATATATGTATAAATAAGTAAAACATTTTAATAAAAGAAAAACAAGTGGAAGGCAGGAGAATCGAAGTATTACTATTCATATTTTCCTTCTATTTCCTCCATATGTGGCTCTGCTTACCTCTCCAGCAGTTGGCTTTACTTCCCCGGCTAGCATATATATGGAAGTGCTTTTCCCTGCACCGTTGGGCCCCAGTAATCCCAGTACTTCACCTTGAGGCACAGAAAAGTGGACTGTCAGTCAGTAAACAATAGTTTCCCTCAACTGTGCATCTCATACATAATTGATGTTAAACCCTTAATGATTACAGGAGGTAATGTGGGAAGTAGTTAGAAAAATCTACAGTTTGTTTAGATATTACTGCTTAGAGTTTGTGATAGCTTTCTAAAGGTATACATTAACATCTCACTTGTAATGATCTGGGTAGTGTTGTATACCATGGCCCCTATCTAATAGCCCAAATCGCAATTATATGAGCCCATAATGGAGCCCGTAAATGTTACTGATATTTAATTGGCTACAATTTGCTACTCGCCTTCATTTATTAGTTACAGGCTCAAAATCGATGCGATTGTCAAAAAAGTAACTCCGTCCTATCTCCTCCTTTGATGTTTCAAGGCCGTAAATGTTAGCAGTGCTAAAGACGCAAAATCCATATTTAATTACAACAATTAAACAGCCCGCAATTGCCTTCAAACCCGTAAATGTCAAATGTATCAAAAAAATTATAAGAGTACTAGATAGTACTCCCAACTGGGTTAAACACGTATTTGTAAAACTGCAAAAGCAAATAAACATACTACTGTACTTAAAAATACTGGGAAAGCAATGAAAGGCATTAGAATTAATTGAACAATAGTCTCAAGCTTGCAAATCTGCAATAAAAAATAAAAAAATGTTTATGTTTTATTTGCGTGTTATATCGATGGAGTTATATCAAGGAGTTAATACATATGATGGAACCTGCATGGACTATAACAGTTATATTAAAGATTTTTATTGATTTCTACATTATTGGATTGCGAGTCCGATTGCAAATCGGATTTCTAAGCACAAATTGATTGTAGTTTAAACTCCATGTTTTATTGACATCATGATGACAGTCTCATTTACTATTACATTTCTAAATGGTAACTTATGGGCTTAATCATGATCATGCCCAGAAAAGCTACTTAGGGGTTCATGGTTTGCGTGTTGGGGCTATGAGCGTGTAATTGCGGGCGAGTTAATTAAATGCATTTATATACAGTATGTAAAAATTTAGAACCCACAGCCAAAAGTTAAATTTGAAATTAATTACATCCTTGCAATTAAATAGAGGACAATATCTTAAGATGGACATATGAGACACACTGTAGAAGAAAGGGTGCCAAAATAATGTACAGTCTAAAACTATGTTTTTAATTTCTTGGTCTACACCAATAGTACATGATATAAGGACATATCTGCTGGTGGGTTAATCAGTGACTCAATAACATGGACTGGTCATATTCTTAATGAGTGGCTACTGTGCTCGAGCAGAGATTCCTCTATATGATAAACTTAGACACAACTAAAAGTTATTAATGTACCTCAAAGCTTCTAATATTATAAAAACAATAACCTTTTTTCACACAAAATGAAATGTTTTTGGTGGCTGCTTTCTTCTTTTTCTTGAATATTGAACTCTCTTTCTTGACCTTATACTCCTTTCGTAGATTATCAACAATAATTACTGGTTTCTTGAAAAGATAAAAAAAAAAAAACAGATTATACAGAAAGTTTTTAGATATTGCTGTATCAAATTTTCGATGGGTACTGTTGAGAAATTGGGTGAAAAAAATATTAGTATACATTTTAGGCAGAATGTAGATGTTTAAAAAGAAGAACAGTTTTTCACAATCCATCTGACTGGTACATATGAAGGTCAATATAATCAACGTATCTTTTATGATCTTTAAAGAGCCATAGAAAAAGTCTGAATTGTGTTAAATCAGAAGGTCATTATAATTGTTTTTGCAGTTGTTTCTTACTATTGAAAAATCTAGACAGAAGGTACCATAAATGATGTGAAAAACATTTCTCCGGACAACAGATGGAAGCTGGATTTGACATCTTCCAGTTTGTAGTATGAATTAATATGTAATATATAATAAAATCTAAGCAAACTTACGTAATAACAAATACACAAGAAATGTAATCCTTTGAGGTTACTTTATTTTGAAAAATATGAAACGTTTGAATTTTCTTGAAAAATTACAAATCATAGATTTCTCAGTTTCTGGGCCTTTAGCCTACTCTACCTTTACCAGTAATGGAGGGTAAAATGGTTTTAATATTAATTTACCTCAGTGGATTTAATAGTCATGGATGTTTTAACCCTTTCTCTTTCTTCTAAAACATCTTCATCTGCATCATCCAGCTCCTCAGAATTTTTCTTGATTTTAACTCTCCTTTTTGTAGTCCTAGAGATGTGGACAGATGAGTTAGTGTGTTTCTACTACACATATCCTATATTCTGGTCTGTTCTGGACCAAGTTTGAAGCAGTAACACAAAATAAACAAAATTTAAATATAACAGAAATAACTAAATAGTAGAAGTTTTTAACCATAAGAACATTAGAAGGAAGGGAGGAGCATCTCTTATTCAAGTATGGAAATCTAAGATTATGGGTCTTCATATCATTTTACAAGTTAAAAAGCTTTTATAATAAGTAAAGAACCATTATAGATGTCATTCAACAAGGTTTCATTAATATAATCATTTATATAATTTAGTTTAGTTTATATAATAATTGATTAACAGTAAAATTATTATTTTTTAAACCTTGGAACATTTAAAGCCACGTTTGAACATTAGCATGGCAGCCCTAGGCAGATCTGCTTCTCGCCATCCTTTAATAGATGTCCGGAGAGTAGAAGCAAATCTGCCCAAGAGGCACACTTATAAGGAGCCTTTCCCTGCAACTGCTTCTGTAGGTAAAACGTATCAATTTGTAGGAAATATATCAGATCATCCTTTTCATTAATACTTGATAGCAGTTTCCTTCTGTTGGTAGTTAAAATGGCCCACTTTATCTATATGTAGGTTGAATTGTGTACATCTTTTTTATTCTTATTTTGCATCCCTACCTGATGGGAAGAGTTCACACAACAGTGTGCGTGTGTGCGTGTGTGTGTAGAAGATATAAATTTAACAATATTAAAATCTCCGGTCCTATGATGGCTACTTACCATCTAGGATTGCAGGCCCTCTCTGTATGGCAGATGGAAAAATCAAAATTAAACTGAGTAACTCAGGTGCGATGAAGCAAAGAGAAACAATATACAGATATTCAAATCCTGGATTGTTGGCGGCCCTTGTAGGACTGAGTGGTCTATGCTCCCAATGATAAGTTATATTATATGGTAATGTTCCTGTGTATTATAATAGTAATCACAATAAATTAAATGGTTTTATTTATACTTACACCCAATGCAAGATTATTATACAGTATAGCAACCTAGATAATCTTTGTAATAAGTGTCAGATATAAAGTTAAGATGTAGCTTCTTTACATAATATTTTCCCAATGGCTTATGTAGATAAATAGACCCAATTTATTTTTACAATTATGTACATTGTAAAAGAATACCATGTTTTACTACATCATGGTATAGGAACTTTACAGTGGGGACACTGTAATTTTACTCACTGTCCCTCAATTAGCATATACAAGGAAGAGGTGCACTATGTGCTAACGTGCTCCAACAAGCCCTGCTAATCATGGCAAAGCAAGAAGTGTACAAAGTTATCAAATGAGCCGTTTAGCCAGCAAGGCCCCAAATTACAGATGCACACAACTGAGCCTTAATCTGCTTGGTTTTAAGTATGTATTCTGGCAGCTATCTTCATCTGGACTTCATCTCAGATTATAATTACAATTGAGCCTTAATTTGTCTCTTTTTAATTCAATTTTCGGACCTATTTCCTTATATCTGATCCGTGTCTACTTTGCATAATATGTTTGATGTACATAAACATTGTATATGTTTTTGTTGTAATATTTTCTCTGTCCCATTAACCAGAGCATTTGGTTAAATTTGTGTGCACAGTTTTATATCAGGAAACTTGTGTTACTCCAGGAACAAAGGAAATTAGCCATACGTTTGCATTAACATATTGATAAATGAAACTGATGGAATGATAATAAATTTAATTAGAGAAGTAATTGGAAACAAATAGTAAATACAAACCTAATGTATCACATCAACCAGGTGTATCCTCCACACTGCAGTATTGCCAGTTTAAGTCTGAAATGGTCTAGGCTTTGTTTTAACCTTTCTGCTAAATACAGTATTCTACCTGACAAATGTAACAATTAAGTGTACTCAATTTCTGGCTCATATTCTCTCTTCCAGTGTACCTACACTTATTCTTGGTGACTTAAACATTGCCACTGTCACACCCACCTCCCCTACAGCCCAACATCACTTTCACTTACCTCTTCCCTTGGCCTCTCTCAATGGAGAGAGTCCATGATGGACACTCCCTTGGCCTTATCTTTACAAATCTCTGCACAATCTCCAAACGTGTCCTTCTCCTTTCCCTCTGACCACCACCTTCTAACCTGCAATCTCACCACACCTTTCACTCAATGCCCTTCTTCAAACCCATACACAAAAACATACATAAACATCCATTTACTTGACACACAACAATTTTCCAACTTGTTACAACCCCTTCTCAGATGTGGACAGATGAGTTAGTGTGTTTATACTACACATATGCTATATTCTGGTCTGTTCTGGACAAAGTTTGAAGCAGTAACGCAAAATAAACATAAGTGTACAACCCCTTCTCAGAACCCTCACCACTCTCACCTACCCACATACTGCCACCTCACAGTACAACCAGATACTAACTTCAACCCTACGCACTCCTGCTTCCATAACTACAGGTCAATCCCCTTAATCTCATCCACAACCACATTAAACTATACAAACATGCTAGATGCAGAGATGTGCACCACTGAAAGATTCTGGAGGAAATCTCGCACTTAAGCAGACATAACAAGTTTATTCCATGCTCCTATTTCTCTGCCCTCAATCTTGCCAAATAACTCCACTTTTTATAGTTAATAACAACTCTGTGCGCCAACCTGAAACATCTGTTCTCTACATTCAACACTCTCCATTGCTCACCCCACTTCCTACCCATACTGTCTCATAGCTGAAGACTTTACCAGTCACTTTAAAAATAAAATTGCTAACACACTAAATGAACTCTCCTCTCAATGTGGCTCAAACACACACTGCTCTCAACAAACCGATAAAACTCAGCCTTTGTCATTCCCCAATTCCACATCTACAATGGACTCCTTTGTTCCTGAAACTAAGGACCAAGTCTCTGGTCTTCTATCAACCTCTCACCTAACAACTTGCCGACTTGATCCTATTCCGACTTGATCCTATTACTAATCAGTTCTTTTTCCAGCACACTTATCCCAACTCTCACAAATATATTCAACTGCTCCATAAAAGATGACAAGTTTCCATCATCTTTAAAACATGCCATAATTGCACCCTTTCTTAAAGAATCATCATTTGAGCCAGCTTTTTTTGACCTAACTATTGCCCTATCTCTCTACTTCCCTTGCCTTCAAAACTACCTAAGCTTCTCATCTACAACTGCCTAATTTAATTCCTTTTTGCAAACTCTCTTCTTGAAACGTCCAGTCTTGCTTCTAGCCCTAACACTGCACAGACACAGCTCTCACAAAAGTCACTAATAAACTGATCATTGTCAAGTCAAAGGGTCACTTCTCTAAACCAATTCTCCTGGATCTCTCTGCTGCATTTGATACAGTTAAACATTGTCTTCGTATTCAAATTCCTCACTCCTTTAGCATAAGTGACACAGTTCTGTCATGGTTTACATGTTATCTACAAAATCTAATATTTAGTGTCTCCTTCTCTGGCACCTATTCTTCCCTACTCTCTCGGACTAATGGTGTACCTCAAGGTTCAGTCCTAGGCCCCCTGCTTTTCTCCATCTGTACATCCTCCCTTGGCACCCAAATAACATCTCTTACATTTCAGCATCATTTATATGCAGATGACACTCAAACCTATTTCTAAGTACCATACTTACCTCCTCTCTTCTAGCGATTGTTTCCAACTGCCTCTCAAGCATATACTCCTGGATACCCGACCGTCAACTCATACTCAACATTTCAAAGACTGAGCTCTTCCTACCCTTTATTACAGCTTCCACTCCTCACAACCTTTTCTGCTAGACTCAACAAGATCAGTAGTTTAGATAATTTCAAGGCTTCAGCTCTTTTAAGAAGTAAAATTTGGTATTGGTATGCTCAGTTAACATTATTTTACTCCTGAATGTATTATATATTATTTGTTTCTCTTTTCTGAGATTTTAGGAAAACTTTAACATTAATCATCATAAATGCTAAGTTAATTTTACATCCTTTATCCAAAATATTTCTTCAACAGTTACATAGTTACATAGTAATTGAAGTTGAAAAAATATTAGTCCATCAAGTTCAACCTTTTTAGATCTTCTCTGATCTGCAATATGCGGATTAATTGTTAATTGAGAAGCAAACAGGATAAAAAAAAAAACAAGTGAATCTTTGCCAATCGTCTCAAAGGGAAGCATTTTTATTCCTTCCTGACCCCAGATACTGGCGGTCAGGCTCCTCCTGGATCAATATTCCTTCTCTAATTAACCAGGATAAGCCTGAATGCCCTTTTTATTTAAAAATATATCCATTCCCTTTTTAAAATTATCTATTGAATCCACTGTCACCACCTGCTTTGCTAGAGAATTCCACAGATTAACCTCCCTTACTGTGAAGAACCCTTTTCTGCTTTAAGGTAGAATATTTTTACTTCTAACCTCAAAGGATGTCCTCTTGTCAGTTGAAAATTTGTTGACACAAAAAGTTCACTTGACAAAGGTTTATATTAACCCTGGATGTATTTATATAAGGTAATCATATGCCCTCTTAAAGCCTTTTTTCTAGAGAAAATATGTTTAATTTGGTTAGTCTTTCTTCATAACTTAGCCTCTCCATTCCCCTTATTAGTTTTGTTGCACTTCTCTGTACCTTTTCCAGCTCTAAAATGTCCTTTTTTATGAAGTGGTGCCCAAAATTGTACTCCATATTCCAAATGAGGGTGTACTAGGGATTTGTATAGTGGCAGAATTATATTTGCTTCCCTTGCTTCTATACCCTTCTTAATACATGCTAAAATGTTACTTGCCTTTGCAGCTGCTGCTTGGCATTGAGCACTGTTATCTAGGTGGTTGTTCCCAAGCACTCCAAAATCCCTTCAATATACCCCTAGATTTGCTCCATTATAAATTGTGTCACTATGTTTCCTTTCCAAATGCATAACTTATATTTATCCATATTAAATCTCATCTGCCATTTAGTCGCCCATCTCTCTACATAATTATCTGATTTAATTACCTTGTACAACTTAGTGTCATCAGCAAAAATGGAGACAGTACTATCCAGTCCTACTTCTAAATCATTAATTAATATGTTAAAAATATAACTCTATGTTTCATTGATTACCAATAATTTTTCTTTCCTTGAAACGTTTATGTACTATCATTGGCTTGACCACCCCACTGAGGATCTCGATTTGTGGAATATGTGTTTTGGGTGTCCTAGTACACGCCAAAAAGGACCATATGCCTATCTACCAGAAAGAGCTCTGGACTAATAAACATAGAGCATCTTCCAACATCACCCAAGCAGGGCAAACTTTTGGACATGACCATCATTTATGGGCAAAAATGCCCCAGAGGCTTCAGTCCATTTTGGTCTTATCATCCTTTACCATAGCAAGTCAGTAACCAATTATTGCATTGCTGCTACTATGTACCAGACTTATTTATTTATCTGACTTATTTATTTATCTAAGGTCACTAGGCGCCAGTTCCTCATCTTGCTCCTATCTCTTTCCGAACTTCCTTGTTATTCTAGGTTTAGGAGAGTTCAGTGAGCTGTAGATTCTTCAGATAGCATCCTTGGCATCCCTAGAGGTCCAACACATTACTTCATAGTCACTTATTGCAGTCTTGTACATTGAGGCTATGTATTTTAAATGGAACAGGCGCATTTGCAAAAATAAAGTACATTGTAGTATGGACGTTAGGATCTGAGATTAGTTCATCTTCAGGTAAGTATGTGGTTTAATTTGATAAGATGTTTAGCTTTTGTAAAAACCTTTGGAATCCACCATTTGAACAGGGCTGTTGAAACCTGGCAGTAAATAAGTGTGGATAATTAGTGGCAAAAGGTAGGAGCAATGCCAGTGGTGTGAATTCTCACCCTAGGTTTGATACCAGAGTAAGCGTGAGCGCCAAGTAAAAGGGAAAACACCAGACACCCCTACAGCTTATAGGGGTATTTGGCAGCCATATCATGGCTGTAATATTATCGTTGAGGATTTTAGTCTTTTCCTCCTGACCCACTGTAGACAGTGTGTCATGTTATAGAATTTTACTGTCTCGGCCAGCCTGGGTCGACAATAAGACATTTGTAAGTAAAAAGTATGCACAGCCATTCTAGAAACCCTGGCTCTTTTGATTTTCAATATACATAGCCTAGGTATTTATATATAAATATATAAAAATACCATCAAGCATGCAGAAGAAGAAGACATTACATACAATGTTCCAGGGTGTGAGTACATTTTTGTATCTTTCTGTCTCATAATTGTGGTTCTAATTTAAGTACAATAGCTATTATTGCGAGAGGAAACGTAATGTGAAAATCTGGATGGAATAAAATATTTTCAATTTATCTTTACCAACCTGAAAACAGGATCTCTTTGTTGGCTCCCCATCCCAAACCTCCACTCAAGACACCAGAGTATCCCATAGAAAATGATGAGATGTAGGTATGGCTGGAAGGAGAGCAGATATTAAGCTCATGCAAGAATTACCCATTTGCTATAAGAGAGGTTTAAACAGAACACTCTGGGTACTTTTACAAGAAAATACATTGACAAAAGCTTAGCAAAACAAAGGAAAGGTCCTAAACTGACCCATAATTTCAAACTATATATAGTAACAATTACTTTATTGATATAATGTTATTTACAACTTGCAATTTATTATAATAAACTTACACTGAATTTCTTTCTAATCTACCCCTGAATGTGACTTCATATATCCACGATATATTATTATTATTATTAGGCTCAAAGATATACAGTGAAGCTTGAAGGGCTGAAAATTCCAAACTTCAGTGTAAGTAACAACACTTCTACTAAATGCATTGTTAAATGACCTTTAATTGATAGAGTACTTGCTACTACGACTATATTATGATATATTGAACTATCACTCCATTATTATCTACTTTAAGAATGGCCATTGAGTAATGACAATAGTTTTAATATTTACAGCTTATATATATATATATATATATATATATATATATATATATATATATACAAAACCGCAAGGATATGACACTCTCTGTAAAATACTTCAATAACGGGGAAAGCGAAGAATATTTCAGGGCTAAATCAATCTTAGGTATCAATGAGTTAATACATATCAGGACACCCACGTGGACTAGAACAGTATTGGCATTCATTTTCATAATTCTTTCTTTTGAGGGTTTGTGAGTCTGATCAGATATCGGACATGAGAAACTAATTGGTTGACATGTAACATCCATGATTTACTGCTGTTATAATGACAGTCTCATTTTCTATTGGCTGATTTGAAGTGGGAGGTTACGAAACAGTGCATGGTTTAGGGTTTCGGCTTTGGCCCAGTAACTTGTGGGTTTGAGCAATTGAATAGCATCGTAATGGGAGACCAACGGGAGCCCGCAACTCACCCGCAGACATACGGCAGTTTGCGATTGAGTTGCGGGCTTGGAACTGAATGTGGCCCTATATATGTGTAAAGTAATCTTAGAATGTAGCTTTAAACTTGCTTTTCCTACTGAGATTTCAAATGTATTGATACACTAGTTTCTGAGATGCTATTCATTCTATCAAATATCACCAACATCAGATCCAATATCGTTACCATTCTCGACTATGTAATCTCGAATAATTTTTATTATATGCCTCCTGTAATCTCTTGTCCTCTTTTAAAGGCACTACCCCACAAAACAAGGACAGGCATGTAAAAAATAAAATAAATCTGTGCATATGACTTCCGTGTGGGGCAGGTTTTGAGTAATTTTTTTTATTCAATATACATTGTTGCTTTGGTATGCTATATATATAGCTGACCCCTTCTGGATCACTACCTTGTCAAGGTGAAGGGGCTTGTGTACCTGAATGAAGCTGTGTGCCAAGGGCGGAGCTACCGCCGGTGCAGGTGGTGCAATGCACCGGGGCTCTGCGCCTTTGAGGGGCCCAGTGCTCACCCTGCCACGGCCCTCCTCCAGGGCCCCCTGTGGCTTTTTTGAACAACAATGTGATAGTTGGGAAATAGCAAAAAAATATTACCTTTATATTGTGCAACTTTTATATGCAATTATGCTTATGCTATTAAGAATTGAATAGGATGGAATGTATTTCAGGTCATTTAGGTACAGTGAGTGTATAAAATACCATCATATAAAAGTACCCTGGTTGGGATATAGAAGTGCTTATAACATATATAATAAAGAAAGAACAAAGAACTTCCTTAATCCAAACCTGATCCCCACTTAAGTATATCACATATAATAGTTGTCAAACTACGAATCTTCGTCAAGCAAAGCAAGGGATGCAGTTCAGGCCGCAAATGCAGAAGGTTCCAACGTCGGCTGCAATAAGCCGAAGGTTAATTTGCGAGGGTCCGCATTTGCGGAGGTGGAGGCTCTACGGTGCCTCACAAGAGCTTACAAACACCCACAGAAGCGGGACTTGGAAAAAAACACAAAACACGCAATGACTAAATACGGACTTACACTAAAAAAATACGAGCCGCGGGACTTAGAAAAAGAAACATTACGAACTTGCAAAAATACAACCTCAACGACCGAAGCGCGCGCAGCTGAAAACATTAAAAAAAACAATAAATACACCGAAAAATGACTTAAAAACCTTTCCCACAGCGGGGGGGGGGGGGGGGGGGGGGCACCCAGGACCTCTGCAAGTGAACTTACACCTCAATTCAAATTACAGAGTTTAGACACACGAGAATCCCCTAAGCGAGAGAAAAAATGTCCGCCGAAAAAAATGAAAATGAGGCTACACGACCCTAAAGCCGCAAAACACCACCAAGCACATACGGCTTTTCCAAAAAGCCGCACGAGGTACAAGATACACTTTTAGCAAGGACGCTAAATCATCCACACCCGCCTACCACATACACATTCACCGCCATTTTACAACACTAACAGAATGCGGAAGTACACAGCTACACAAACGGCTTCCCCTTGCGCACGCAGCCTATTTACACTACACACTTCACACATTGCTGACACTTACACCTCAGCTCAACAACAGTGCAAATCTACATTGTATGCTGCAGGAACATCAAAACAGATTGTCAGCTCTTCAGCACAATGCTTCCTGCATATATTACTTACAAATAGGTAAAGTATATTAATTTATTAATTATTTCATTAGCATACAAAAATACATATACACAAAAAAAAAAAAACACTATCGCAATAAACACAAAAGCCATTCACTGAGCGCCTTACAACGAGCGCCAACGCTGCTCATAGCACACAAACTACACCAGGGGACAGCCTTGCAATAAGCGCAAAAAAGCAGATCAGCGCCAACCTTACAATGACAGCAAAAGCGCCTATTTGCTGTTTGCTTCACAATAAAAAAAAAACATCTTCAAAGTTGTGGGCATGTTCTGTAAATCAAATGATGCAAATCCTTAAACAATCCATGTTAATTCCAGGTTGTGAGGCAACAAAACACGAAAAATGCCAAGGGGGTGAATACTTTTGTCATATTGCTTGCTTGATTTATGTCTTTATATGTTTTTTCCCCACTGGCTTATTTATGCTCCTGCAGGCTTTACTGTACCCAGGGATGGTCCTTGTAGCAGTCCAGTGTAGAAACGTACTGTTGCCTGAATACACAGGAGACAGCGTTTGATAGGCTCTAGGGACTCCTAGCAATGCAAGTAGCCGATTTGCGAAAATCTGCGATTGAGTGCTGGACTGGTATTATTCCTTTATAAACACCAAGGTACATGTCATTTAAAAGATATCACTGAGAAAGACCATGAGCTGTTCGAAACGCGTCTATCTATTTATGTTTATTTTTATTCAATATTCTTTGATTTTGATATTGATTTCACTGTGTATACTCTAATTTGTATATATTGACAATGGGAGCTCTCAAGGGAACGAAGGCTATCCAGAGCATTATGTAGTATCCCATTTTTCCAGCCCTTTATAGTGTTTGTCATACAGGGATTTTAAGTGTGTATAACTGGATAGATAGTAATTGCACCCTTTTTTGGCTTGCATCTGTATGCTAGCATTCTATACTACTCCACTGCTATAGTATACATGCTATGAATATACCTCAATATTCTTTTGAGGTCATAAAATGTAAGTGTAATTCCTCTGTTTTTATATAATAAATCTATTTATTGATCTACACTATTGGAATCCTCCTGCGCTTCCTTGTTCCCCTATTCCTCTTTGTTTTACCTATCGTAAGGACACTCGTGGACAGTGTCCTATTTAAAGGAGCTGCGTAGATTCTTGGAGAGAGAGATACACTGTGTGTTACGTGAAGAGGATACTAGAGGATACTCCTTAGAGAACCCAGACCAACTGACATACTGGATTGGCCAAACATAGCCTGTTATCATTTCTTGAAGGAATTATATCGCCATCTAAATTGGATGCAAGGAACATCATCAGAAATCTGTAAGGCACCATTTGGTCACTAATCGGCTCAAAAAGGACTATATAGACTGTTTGATGTTTTCCTATTTATATATTATTTGATTGAAACCAGAGGGTGGGCTGCGCACTTGAATTTGTCTTTAACGTTCCCTATTTGGGGCGTTTCTGACTTTATTGTATAATCCACAAAGTTGGAAAATATATGATATACATATGGAGACAGCCAGTCGCAATGCAAATTATAATAGACAGCAGATGTAACAGTGATTATAAGCATAACTTTAACCAATAAAGAATAACATATTCTTATGAATTTAATCAAGTGTAAAGAATAATATCCCAGAGAGGGGGATAGATCTGGTGCTGAGAGGTAGATTTGGGTGTCATCTGCATAGAGATGATAATGAAGCCCAAAAGAGTTTATTAGGGTACCAAGTGAGGATGTGTAGATGGAGAAGAGGAGGGGGCCTAGGACTGATCCTTGGGGTATGCCAACAGACAGGGGGTGAGGAGAAGAAGAGGTGTCAGTGAAACTGAATGATTGATTTTGTAGGTATGATAAGTCGACAGTGTCAAAGGCAGTAGAGAGATCTAGAAGAAGAAGAATTGAAAAGTGGCCTTTTGAGTTGGCATCAAGCAGGTCATTGGTGACTTTAGTGAGAGCTGTCTCACTGGAGTGTTGGGGCCGAAAGCCGGATTGGAAGGTGTAAAGAAGAGAGTTAGAGGAAATAAAGCTGGTAAGGTGGTTATAGACGAGCCGCTCCAGCAGTTTGGAAGCCAGGGGAAGTAGAGAGATAGGGCGGTAGTTAGATGCAATGTCAGAGTCAGATGAGGGTTTTTTGAGGGTGGGTATAACTATGGCATGTTTTAGAGAAGATGGAAACATGCCAGTATTTAGGGAGAGGTTAAAAATATGTGTGAGAGCTGGGATTTGTGTGGTAGAGAGGGGAGAGATGAGCTGAGATGGAATAGGTTTCTGAGGACAGGTAGTGAGGCGAGTGGATGATAGCAGTTTGGAGACTTCGTCCACTGTAGCCGGATCAAAGCAGTTCAAAGTGGCTGTGGTATTGGAGAAGGGAGAAGACTAGGTGTTGTTGGTTGGTTTAGAGGGTGGAGTGTGTGAGCCATTATGAGATGAGAGTTCATTGCAGATGTTTTGAATTTTATGAATAAAATGGTTGGAGAAGTCTTCAGCTGTGAGAGAGGAAGGGATGGGAGGAGGTGGTGGATGGAGGAGAATATTGAAAGTGTCAAACAGATGCTTGGGGTTAGAAGACATAGTTGATATTAGTGATGTAAACCTATTGCCACATGCATCTTCAAAATACACAAAAATAAGATCATCCCTCACAACATCATTATTACCGTATATACTCTAGTATAAGCTGACCGGAGTATAAGCCGAGGCATTTAATTTTATTACAAAAAAACGGTAAAAAGGTATTGACTCGAGTATAAACCGAGGGTGGAAAAGAGGGTCCCCCCCCGATCATCCTCCTCCTTCCTCCTTTATCATCCGTCCTCCTCCTTCTCCTCCTCCTTCCTATCATCATCCTCCTCCTTCCCCCCGTTATCCTCCTCCTCCTCCCCCCCTTATCATCATCCTCCTCCTTCTCCTCCTTGCCCTCCTTATCATCATCTTGTTTCCCCCATAACCTCTTCCTTACTACACCCTCTCCAATCCCTATTCCCCTTCCTCCTTACTTGCTACTATGCTCCGATGAGCTGAAGCTGATCCTGACGCCGCAGCACGTCTTCCGTACCGGCATATGCTAATGATGTGACGCGCATGTGACGTCATGTCATAAGAATATGCCGGTACAGAAGACGTGCTGTGGCATCAGGATCAGCATCAGCTCATCAGAGCATAGTAGCAAGTAAGGAGGAAGGGGGATAGGGACTGGAGAGGGTGTAGTAAGGAAGAGGTTATAGGGGAAACAAGATGATAATAAGGAGGGGAAGGAGGAGAAGGAGGAGGATGATGATAAGCACGGGAAGAAGGAGAAGAAGGAGGATGACAATAATGGAGTGAAGGAGGAAGATAAGGGGGGGAAGGAGGAGTATTTTTTTTTTTACTCGAGTATAAGCCGAGGGGGGCTTTTTCAGTATAAAAAAAATGTGCTGAAAAAAGTCGGCTTATACTCGAGTATATACGGTACCTTCCCCGTACTGATACCCACGTACCCCCAGCAAACACCAACTCAACTCCCCTCAAACCCTGTTAATCAAATTAACACAATCAAGACATCAAAACCGCTATGGCACTTTTCCAGAGCGTCTCTCAAATCCTTTTTTTGTCCTACAATACCCAATAGCTATATTTTGCTAATTTTTTATTTATAACAGATTTGTTTCAATTTGAAAATATTTTAACTAATGACAAGCTTTTTCTGAGCAAGTTGTTTGCTAAATGGAAGATAAAGATACTTACGATTAATGCTATCACAAAGCCAGAACTGTCAGTCTCTTCAAATTCCGTTAATGGCGTTACAGTGTGTTTCTGTAAGATATTCAAGTATCAATAAGACTTTTTTGAGATTATCTAGTCAAGACTGAACTCATAACTGTTTTCTGCTGCATGCTAGACTGCAGTGAGCAGAACTTGTCATTACAACACACTAATGAAGACATTGGGCTCCCGGTGATGCAAAGAAAATGACGAATTATAATAGCAGAATGGATTATTTCATTATCTTGCAGCGCCAAAGAGTGTCTTAGAACCTAACAAATGTAAAATAATGAATATAAAATAAATGTAATAAAAATGACCACTTACCATGTAAGCAAATATGAGTGTTAAGGTACAGGCTGGCATAAAAAGGCTTATGGCAAAGAGTATCATGGCAGGAACGAACACACTGTAGCCAAATAGTGTAAAAATGAAGGACATCTGCAAAAAATAAACACAAAACCTAACATGATTATACAATTTAAACATATGTAGTCCTAACACAAACAAGTTCAACAGAGTGTTTGGGAGTGCACCTGTATGGTAACCTAGAAGTAATAGTTGGGGAGATCAGTTCTCATAGACACTTCTATTCTGAAATTCTCTAAAATCTACTATATGCTTTTTCTATTGTTTATTACTAAGTCAATAGTCCAAGGTTTGTGAACCAACTTAGCATGATATGGTCAGTAATTTATATGGACATTAGTTTGCAATCTCCTCCTTGTAAAATATAAGGTGAAGCTGCCAAAAATGGCCACAGTTGCATAAAATTACATGTAAATGCTCACAAAATAAAGAAAGCCAAATTCCAAACTCTTCTTGTTATAAAAAAATCATGCAAAGTTGATAATGCTTCATTCAAATATTCCTATTCATGCATTTAAGTCTTGGCACAAATCCTTTATCTTAATTCAACAAATTTTATTTCCTCAATATATTGCTAAAATCTGATTTTGGAGAGAAGAACTTGTACTGTAAATTACATTTGGTTTTGTGGATTAGCATAGGGTATATACTGTATATACTCGACTATAAGCCGACTTTTTATGCACATTTCTTTATGCTGAAAAAGCCTCCCTCAGCTTATACTTGAGTAAAAAAAAAAATCCTCCTCCTTTCCCTCCTTATCTTCCTTTTCCCCCCCGTTATCCTCCTCCTCCCCCTGTTATCCTCCTCCTCCCCCTGTTATCCTCCTCCTTCCCCCCATTATCCTCCTCCTTCCCCCATTATCCTCCTCCTTCCCCTCCTTCCTAACTTCTACATTTTCTCTGTCATGATAGTATATCCCAGCCATAAGTATCATTAGCATGTTGTGAGTTGACTAAACAGTACCTTCAAAGACACAGAAGATTATTTTTTAGCAATATATAGAATGAATATTGAAAATTATTGTTTACTTACTATTACAAAGAAAGCTGCCCAACTGTCGTGATGATGCTTTCCTCTTCCAAAGATAAATGAGATGATATAAGTGTACAGTACCATCTCTGCAGCATAACCAATAATGCTGATGATCTGAACAGAAATAATTTGCTATATTAGTATTTTACAGAATCAACTAAATATGTTGATTCTTATTGGTGTCCTAGGACACTCCAGCAGCTACAATTAGGAACACAATGAAACATTGTACACAAGTGTTGTGTTTACATTCTGCAAATAACAATCTTACAATTATGAAGACCAGCCAGAATTGCAGATGAACGTTGTAATTGAAGGCAGATAATATGGAAATCATCAGGAAAAGCAGAAACCAATATAGAGGGATGTCCACCAGGGATTGTCCTATCCAATAGGCAGATGGAAAGAGACCAGAAAGCCGCAGTTGTGTTTGAGCCTTGATCTAAATAAAGCACATATTATTTGAAGATGGTGATATGGAGACATAGTAGATCAATAATTAAACAGTGAAATCAAGGGCGGATTTAAGAGTTTTGATGCCCTGGGCTATATTGATTTGCCTACCTGTGGAAATCGAATGGTTATTAATAATAATAATCATATTAATAATAATAATAATAATAATAATAATCATAATTAAATGTAAAAAAATTAAATAAAAAAAACTGGTGCAACCTAATTGATTTTTTTTTTTTTTACTTAGCTATTTGCATTTTTTTTATGGGAAGCCCTCACCCACCCCATGTCCCCTAGGCACTCAGCCTATGTCCCCTAGGCTTCCCGGAGCCCCTCACCAGGACCCCCTCTCTTACCCTGATTGGCGGGAGTAAATATCTGTGTTTCTTCTGCGCCTCCCCTGCCGACGCGTCTATCTGCAGAGTCAGGGAGTCACGTGACGTAATTCAAGGCTCCCTGCTCTTATAATGTGTGGTGAGCATCAATAAAGCTTTGCGACCAAAGTCTTGTGCATCTGCCTGCATCCTTGTAAACTTAAACTTCACGGGCAGGACATCTTAGACCAGCATTTTTCAACTCCAGTCCTCAGGGACCGCCAAAAGCTCACATTTTAGGTAAATCCCTGCTTGAGCACAGGTGAGATGTTCTGTTTAACCACCTGCTGAGCCTCCGATTAATTTACCTGTGCTTAAGCAGGGATATACCTGAAATGTGAACTGTTTGGTGGTCCCTGAGGACTGGAATTGAAAAGCACTGTCTTAGACAATTTACTACTAAAAAGGAACCTGCTCAAATTTCTACTGAAGCCTATAAGTTGTCTTTATAACTTCTGGAAAAATCATGCTATCAGTCCTACACGGAAAAACTTCTGGAAAAATCATGCTATCAGTCCTACAAGGTGCAAATAAGGAGGGACTTGAGAGAATTACTTTAAATTATGGTGTCAGCAACTCTGTAGAACCCACACCATGGGAAGTTGATTTCCCACCTGACCCAAAGAAAGAAGACACCATCGCAACCCTTCTTCGACAATCTCTTCATGGAAACAGATGACCCAATGCATGCAATGCTAAGGGGAAGCTCCACAATAATAATTGCACACCATCAGGGAGGGTTCCAACAATCATAGAAACCAGGCTGAATACATATCCTTCAGACACACTGATGGGCCCATATAGACTCAAGGCTCTCCTTTTCCTCCTTTCGCCCTCCCTTCATTCCTCCTTCCCCTCCTAATCTAGCAAAAAAATAAGGAGAATTTGGTAACAATCCAATTTTATTTCAATTTATACAAATCACCAAACACATATTGTATCACTTTTTAATACATTATGTAATACCTTAGATGCTTTATCACATATCTATTTCCTGTATTAATCTTAAAAAATATATATATTGAAAGAAAATATAAAACGAAAAGGAACAGGACATGTGATCAGAACCTTCTGACCTATTTAGAATTCCTATTTTCTAGCCGGTATAGTGGATCGTATTTTATTGCCATGATTTAACCGTATATTGTACCAATGCATTAAAATACACATACTTACCCTTCTGTCTTCAATGCTGCTCATTGCAAAATGGGGAGCCAGACCAGATGCAAATATCATGAAATACAGACAAGCAAAATACTTAAAGTAGTGAGTTTCAAAAGGCACTTCCTAGATGTAATAAAAGAAAAAAATGTTTGAAACAGAGAAACAAATAATGCTATGAAGCAACTAATGGAAAATTATGTTACATTTTCAGTTTGTAGATTTTAAAGGGCCACAAACTTTCTACACTAAATATAATCTATTAAATGAGCATGTAAAAGATGTATTTGCACGATGTGCGACTATAGCTTACAACACATTCACTAAAGGCCCAAGAACAACTACAGATCACATATTTGTTGTGTCCCTTCAGAAAGCTTTCTAAAATTCATATGTTTTTTTCATGTAAAAAACATTGAAACTAAGCACTAAGTTGACCACATTAACCCCGCCTAAAGAGGAATGCGGTTGCCCTGTCTGTACACCTAAAACCTTTCTAATAAGGGTTTTGTGGTAATGTGTGGTAATTAAATAAAAAAAAAAACTGCAGGGATAGTAATTGTAGGTCCTAATCCAATTACAAGGCCTTAAATTATGGAGCCCATGTCGTATATCTGCGGGTCTGTTGCAAGGCGGCAGCGCTGCAACTTATGGTACCATCCAATTCGGCAAGGCCACAAGTTAGGGGCCGACATCGAAAATCGGACACCATGCAGTTGTCAGTAGCATTTTACGAGCTTGAACCTGATCAATTAAGCACAGCCGTAACTCCTGAGTAAGAAATAGCCAATGGAAACAGAGATCGTCATCATGACATTAATGAAATCCAACCTCCATGCCCGTGGGACTTTGGAAACTGGAGGTTGGATTTCAAAGTCCTACAGGCTTGGAGGTAATTGAAGCCCTTAGGACATTGAAATCCAACTTCCATTTTTCAAAGTCCCACGGGCTTGGAGGTTGGATTGCTATTTTAGCGATTTGCGAGCTTGAGAATGTTGTGCTATTAATTCTAAGATCTAACATCACTTTCCTTTTTAATAAAAGTGCAGTAATGATTTATTATTAGCATTTGAAGTGCTCTGGATATGTCACTAAAGCCTTTGCAATTCCTCCTTGGTACTCCTAACCTGTTGTTAGACTTTTGCCATTTACGGGGTGGACGGAGTGGTTAGCGAGGGGGAATCGGAGCAATTGGATAGCGTTTTGTGATTTTAGCATTCGAACCTCTCGCGGCCGTGAAAGATCAAAGCCTTAGAGGGGCATTCACTTGCGATGGAAACCATCACAAGGATTCACAGGCTGGAGCCCATAACTCGATCGGAGCCCGCAAGAAGACGCCAATTGTATGGGAAATAAACTTACTTGAGGCTGGATCTCCCAAAGCCTAAATTGGATGAGGCCCAGTGGTACCCTCCTAGATCTAGTAACGTCTTCATCACCAGTCCATGGAAAAGGGCCAGTCTAAATATTCTTTTAATGACTGCATCCTTGCATCATCCTTATAGACAGCACACGGCTCACTAAGGCTCTCACATATACTACATTTTAAGCCTTAGCATGTGGTATTTTTGTAAGTTTAAATTAGTCAATGCAATGTGATTGTGACCATTGTGTGTTTGCAAACCCTAACCACTGGACCACCAGGTAACCTGATAGTAACCCTTACTAACATACAGCCTCATTAAATTGGGGCTACGTTTTAGAAAGTAGCCCGTAACTCCAAATTTACGGGTTATGGGTATTAAATTACAGCTCACAGCAGACTTGCCGCAGGACGGGCGGGAATAGGCTACGTTTTGAACTTAGCAGCCATAAATCCTTTGATCCGTCAAGCCCGTAACGCTATGTTGTAAATTTAGCCAATAAATTGCAAAGAAGTCGCAAGCAAGCACGTAACACGCAAATGGAGCCCAAAGGCCAACGTGTGCTCGAGAGGACCCACACTATACTAATATTGAAAGAAAAAGTGATGTTAGGTCTTAGAATTAATAGCACAACATTCTCAAGCCCGCAAATCGGCTCAGAAAAATTGTTGATGTCATGTATATTTTTGGTGTTATATCGATCTCGGCAAATAATGTGTTAATACATATACTGTAACTTGCATGTGATAGAATATCATATTTGCGGCTTTATTAATATTGCATCATGACTGGAATGTGGGTAGCTCATAATTTAACCCAGTAAGACTTTAAAACCCATCCTCCATTTTCTTGTGACGCAATGATGACAATCTCTGTTGCCATTGGCTCCATCTAAACCCATAACTAAGTGTTTGCTTAATTGTTTGCATTCTAGCCCGCAACTCTGGCGGCCGAGAACTGGTTTACCATTTAGCGTCTCTCGCTCGTAACTCACAGCACTTCTAATTTAATAGCCACGTAAAACGACCACATTTCAAGCACGGAGCCCTTACGAGCCCGATTCAATTGAGCAATCTTAACTTACTGGAGCCTGTAAGCGAGGCGATAAGTTAATTTGCTATTTCATTGGTGTCTGTTTGTGGGCTCTGGACGGGTTACAGGTTACAGGCTTGAAAACTTTGCAATGATTAAACCCGGAACTTACAGCCTACTGAAGCCTTTGATCGCTAAAATCGCAAATCGCAAATCGCTATTCAATTGCTCTATTTCCCCAAGGCCGCAAAAATGGTTTTTATACCCATAAACGGCAAATGTAGGAGAAAATCCTACAAGTACTAGAGAGGACCCGGAAGGGGGTTTAACCCTTGTCCGCAGCACTGTAAATGCAAATAAAAAATCAATACTGCACTGTAGATTATGGGGAAGATGATTGAACTAAAGCTTAGAATTAAAATTTAGATTTAATAAAGTTTTTTCTCTAAAGTAGGAGAATACGCCGTTTAGCCTTTAGTCTTTCATATTGATTCAAGAGTATCTATAATATATAGATGTTTAAATAGTCTCAGTATACATTTTTAAAAAGGGGAGTGAACTTGGAATATTATAATAAATCCAATATCTAATAATGTGTAAAATATAGGAAATATAATTTATTACTATAATTCTTTTAGTGTTAAATTAGATATGTGCTGTAAGAAAGTGAGGTTGAAATAAGAAAAGGTGGGAACCTTGCTATATAAAATATTATCTACAAAAGGAATTAATTAAGTGAATAAAGTGCTTGGATGAAGGGATTTATTTTATCAATTTGAAATTCCCAAAAATTATGTATACAAAGTTTATAAAAATTGATAAAGTGCTAAAGTTAATCACAAAATAGACATAAACTGTTTGTTTAAAGTGCTGAAAAATGCTTGTATGAAAGTGCTGAGTTTATATAAATGAGTGAATTTTAATTGATGAAGATGCTTTCGTAAGTATTATTTAAAGTGCCAGTGCTAGTGCTGAAAAATATATAAGGGGACTATATTAACCCCTTTAAGTATTGTTCGGTATATTACTGATCCTATTATTTGTATACTCTTCCCCTAAATTAGGAAGGATTCTATACGTTTCATAAATTATATATATATGGACAATCCTCATATGTTTGGAGACCAAAAATCATCGGATACCCTTGTTGATAAAAATGGTCTTTTATCTGTGCAAAAAAGATGAATATTAAAAAATGGTATTTTAGAAGTGGCTTTAAATATTGGAACTGAAGAGGCTTAGGTATTTTAATTAGGATATTTAAGTTAGTTTTATATCCTTTAAAGAAATATATATATATAAATATAAATACGTGTGATAATTGCTGTCAGTAAGTTTATAGGTCGGTTGCCCCTGAACAGGGGAAACTCACTACCAGCATCATGAAAATAGTGACAGTCAAAAAAGAATCACATTGAGATAAATTTAGTACAATACCATTTCTTGCCTCATCGTCCACATCGCCACAAGGGTGAGTTTAAAAACAGGGGTGAAAAGTTTGTCTGACCGGTTTCGACAGAGGACTGTCTTTGGGGAAGACAATGAAAGACTCGCAAATCAGCAGTAAAAATACATTTATTTTAATGTTTCATTTCGGGGTTATATCGATCTCGGGAATCAATGAGTTAATACATATCAGGCCACCCATATGAACTAAAACAGTATTGGCATTCATTTTTATAATTTTGAATTTTGATGGTTTGCGAGTCCCCTTGCATATTGGACCCCCGAACCTAATTGATTGACATGTAAGCTCCATGTTTACTTGCTGTAATGATGGTGGTCTAAATTTCTATTGGCTGTTTCGAAATGGGAGGGTACGGTCTTGCTTAATTGATCATATTCCCGCCCTTACTGTTACGGACGAGTGCATGGTTTATAGAGTCGGCTTTCAGCCCATAACTTGCGGGCTTCTTCAATTGAATATTACCGGAATCAGACACGAACGGGAGCAGACATGCGGCCTGTATCCCGCGAGATGTGGGCTTGCAATTGAATTGGGTTTACATATAACTTTTGTGGGAGATTTTAGCTTGATTGTACTACTTATTGGATCTAAAGGAGATGATTGGTGCAATGTCAAGCTACATTTTGGAAAATGGATATTTAGTCAGGGTTTTGGTTAGGTACCCTAATCTATAAGCCCATTAAACTCATCTGTAATTATTATCTTATTTATCTTCTTTATACTTTACATCTTACTGTATGTAAATAATGATTAGCAGCAATACCGAGGTATATTTCCAGTAACAGCTATCACTCTAATAAAGCAGTTGGCTATTTCCAGTATTCCACCATCACTTGTTGTGTCCAAAATACATATATGAACTAAATGTGTGTGCTTACCAGATGCTACCAGACTTTGAACTCACCTGAACTGCTCTATTGTTCCAAACCCGTATATGTTCTGTGGATCCAAAGGTTTTGAGAAGAGCATTACTTATGATGTTTATAAGCACCGGCAATGCATTCTGTGCAATGGGATTTCCTACAATTGTGAAACTGTATCCCTAAAAAAACAGAAGATAGTTAGGTCAGATAGTTAGGTGAGCAAATTGTCAGAGGAATCTTTTTTTTACAAGATCTTGTCTAATTCTTGTCTCTCTCCATCCCATTCCACCTGATTCTCTCTTAGTTTTTTCTCTTTTTTTTACTTTCACTTAACCTCCCTTTCTCTGATCCTTTACTTTTCACTTCCTTACCGTCCTTTCTCATATTACATAGTAATTTAGGTTGAAAAAAGACTTTAGTCCATCATCTATCTCACCTGTCCTCTGTCCCTCCCATCTTTCTTACCTCTTCTTTCTCTCAACCCTCCTCTCTGTCCCTTTCCCCCTTTTTTCTCCCCATCTCCTCATTCCTTCTCTCTTTTCCCCTTTTTCTTTCGCCATGTCCTCTCACCCTTCTTTCCAATTTTCTCCCATTCTCACCTCTATTTCCGTGTTTCCCTTTTTCCCACTCATTCTACTCCGCTCTTCTCCCTCTTCCCTTTCTCTCTTCTTTTCTCCCTCTGCTCTATTTATCCACTTTCTTCTTCTCTCTTTACGTTTTTTCCCTTATATTCGGTTCCCAGCTCTATCCTTTCTTTTCTCTACCTCTTTTCTCTACTTCTATTTCTTTCAAAATGTTTTTGCACCGGGGCCTTCCATTCATTACCTCCACACACTAAGACATTTGAATGCGTCTTAAGACACTTTCTTTATGCAGTTCTTTTAAAACACTATAATTTATTAAATATAAAAATACTGAATAAAGCAACAGAGTAAAATCACAGCTTTCAAAACCTGCAATGGTCTGTCCACTTATTTACAAACAGTATTCCAATTTTACTCTTGGCCAATTAAGGCAATTTGCTGACATCCATTGTTTAAAGTAAAAAACTGTTATTAAAATGGAATACTACAAAAAAAACATAATTAATAGTTTAGCTAGTGGACTCTTAAAATGCTCTTAATATAACATATTTCAGTTTACAGCTCTATTTCCCATGGACATATATCACCTTCTTCCCTTGAGATACTTCTATCGCACCATTATACTTGATTGTGTTGATGTCAAATTTGCCATTGACAACATCCACTGCAATATCCTGTTCCTTCAGAGCATCAACAAAATCCTCAATGGATGAACCTGTCTCAAATATAACAAACAGTGCATTGGTAATGAGACAGAATTGAAACCCAAAGCAGAAAAGGACTATTTTATATGCATTATTATGACCAAACTCTTGTTTATATATGTATGTCTCACACCATACTGAGGATCGGCAGTAACCGTGAAACAGTACTGTATGTGGTTAAGTGACCTGGTTTGTGAAAAATCCATCCGTTGCTATGTCTAAAACTGTGAAATACAGTAAGCATATGCTTTAAAGGAGCCATGTTTAAAATGGTTTGGATTGACAGAGTGATTGTGCATTATGTGGCCTCATTTGCAAGTCTCGCCCAGTTTTCCCAGACTGCAGTGCATATACTGTATTTCTGAGAAATTTGAGCAGGACATTTTTATCAACTTATTTTTAGACATTCAAATAGAATCACTAATGTACTATTCCTTATTTGTACTTATGTATATATATATATATATATATATATATATATACAATATATATATACAGTATATATATATATATATATATATATATATATATATATATATATATGTATAAAACCAAGAGTTTACAATATGAGACAAGACACACAATTTGATAGTTGATTCTTACCGGTGTTGTTATTGACCAGAATGTTTGAATAATATCTATGTATTCTGCCTCCTGGTCTTTGAAAGTATAGTGTTGGCGTGAGTTCCCAGGCATTGTATTTATAATAAATGATTCTCATTATGGAAAACATAATCAATGGAAAAAGAAAAAGAACCAGCAAAAGCAATCTGAAATAAATAGACATATTTTCACTGTCTGCAACTGCCACAAAACATATCAAATAAAGAGAGATCAAACATGGCAACTAAAGGACAGACAATGAAACATAAAATCCTATCTTTATATTGGCTTGCCAAAGATTTTTTGGACATCTGAATGTGAATTGTCTGTAACTGAACTAGAGTACTAAGTTCATATAAGGACTCTAATAAGAAGTGTGTACTATTTTAGGTGGGAACATACTAGTTTCTAGGGGTTCATATAGTAGCATCTTCTAACCATAATAAAAGAATCTCTAGCTCCTTTGTTTGTTATGAACTGTTGAGCTTTATGTGTTAATGGACTGAGCTACAAGTCAGTCTAAATAAGGTAAATAAAGCACTTAATACCATTATATCTAAATAGAATAATAATAATGTATTCTTAAGAGTAAGAGGGTGAGGCTGTTGGAGACAATATGCTGTTCCATTAAGCCAATTCAAAATGTATCAACATTTTAAACTCTACTGGGGCCCTGCTCTGGGGGGCCCCATTGCAACAGTGCCCCTGACAAACCTTTTTTTTTTTAAATTTCTTTGTTTTAATTTTTAATGCTCCTGGTTCCCCCAATATAATTAAAATGTGTGTGTGTATATATATATATATATATATATATATATATATATATATATATATATATATATAAATATATATATATATATATAATGTCTATATGCACACTTATCATGTCTGTATGTATATATTTATACAGTATATAAGATAAATTATGGGTCAAAGCTTTCATGGGAGACTTCAAGACATACTGCTCCATAGCTCTCTAGTGGCCAAATCTGAAAATGCATTATTACGTTTAATTTTGCTATTTTTTCACATCCCCTATTCATTTAATCTGGGGGGAGGGGGTTATCAAAGCTTTCATGGGAGACTTCAAGACATACTGCTCCATAGCTCTCTAGTGGCCAAATCTGGAAATGCATTATTACGTTTAATTTTGCTATTTTTTCACATCCCCTATTCATTTAATCTGGGGGGAGGGGGTTATCCCCTCATCCGCCCAATTCCTACACAGTTGCATACCCCTAAAAAGTCAGGGTCTTATTGAAAAATAATTCTAAAAATAAAATAACTTAACAATAACTTATAAATTACCAAGCAAATATTACCCCAGCCATCAGATCACACCAGTTAAAATAAACACAAGACACCATATGTAAATGCACTGCTACCCACATAGCTCTGAAGCTCTTAGTGTCATGTTTCAACTTCAGAAATCGAGCCTTTGCAATGGCCAACACCTGCTGCCTCCAGAGCGCCCATCTGCTTACTGTCACATTGCCAGAGTCTGACATTAATAAAAAAGATTCATCGACTTCTGTGGAAAAATCTCTCTCTTCCTCCACACCTTGCTCCTGACTAAAGACACCATAATCTGTAAATTAAAAATCAAAGGTGGATGAAACATAAACAGATTGTTGATAGATCTTTGAGCAGACATAGAAGAACATTGAAAATCATTTTTATGTATGCACCATATGGTTGTCTGGAAAATAAGGAAAAATGTCCCTTTATTTCAAGTCTTTTGTATTGTTGAGTGTTGAGAACTGATGTATGGGCAGTGTAACAATAAGTGTGCCCCTGTGCTAGGCAAATGTACTCAAGTGTGTCACTGCTGCAGTTACTTCAGAAGAGCCCAATTAGTTATACATTTGATAAATAATTTAAAGGAACACTTTATAATTGAATATATATATATATATATATATATATATATATATATATTTTTTTTTTTTTTATTGATAATAAATGATTTTTTGAATTAATAGAGTATGGTATTTAATTTATTAAGGACAGTTCAGACCTCCCCTGAGATCAAGGAGTAGAGATCCGATACCGGCCTAAAGTACTCTATTTAATAATTACTAGTTACAAAATGTAGCAACAAAAATATATATACAAAACTAACTTTATTTGAATCCAAAGTAAAAAAGTAACTCAGAAAAATATATTGTAAAAAAAGGGAAAAATAATGATATGCAATCTAAACATATGGTCAAGGCTGCAGTTTTTGGGCAGGAACTGCTCTTATTAACCCCAGCAGGTGCTATAGTGTTAAACAAGCCACCTTGCAAATGGTAAATATTCAGCTACTGGGTGACAGCTGCCCAGTTGAAAAGGCAGGTGTTCCATGATGTTGCGCTATACTAATCCAGTGCTATTGTGTAGCCAAGTATTTTGCAGGGGCAAAGTAATTGTATAGGCCCACTGCATAACAAACTTTGGCAAAGCACTATGAATAGCTTGTGAGTATTCACTCACACCCAGCTCCAAAATTATACACAGATATAGGGAATAAAACCCATTCAATATTCCCATGTATTAATTCACTGACCTTTGCATCAAATTTATAGCTGGGGGAGCAGACCTCCTACTGCAGGCTATGGAGACCCCGACGTACATTTCCCCGCGTGGAATGAAGCAGATTCTTCAGGGACACTTTGTGCTCTAATCAGCTGCATTTCATTAACACCAAATAAGACTCCCCTTTTAAAAAATGTTAACAACAATATTGAGAAAAAAAGATCCTTTTATTCTTAGACTTATTCCTGTGTTTGTGAACTGAATATAATTATTATGAGAGATTAGTACTTTTAAGTGGTGAGCAGAATGTACAGTATATTTACTTCCTCGTCTTAAATATGTATTGTCAAGATAGAGAAAGCATGATGGATAACATTTTCACAGGATTTATTGTATTACTATATTACAAGCGGCACCATTATAGATTATAATCTGCCACATTCTAATTGTCTACATTTTACAATGTTATGATGTTTTTTTACTTGAGGACATTTAGCATATAAACTGGTATCCCAGAGGTGGTGTCTAGGCACTTGGCAGATACATTGATTTTAGAACTAGGCTTTCTTTTAAGTCTGGTAAAGGGCTTCTTTAGCCTCAAGTTTGAAATACAAATAAACATAGGGTAATTTGCATTCACATTTCTATCAGTTTTGGGGAGTATTGTAGATTGGTTTGCACTGGTATTTCATAGCTAAAACGTTATGCCTGATACATTTAACAATTGAGTAAGATTAAATTATGAACATTTAGGAGATAGAGATATGATTATAAGCAGGCCCATGTACAGGAGGGATGACAGTTTACAATGCAGAATATTATTCATATAGTACACAGTATCTGCCTACCTCCTTGTTCAATCTCTGCTTCTCCTTCCAGTTTTAGGAAAACATCATCCAGTGTTGTCATAGAGACCCCATAAGTGACAACCGCCTGTCCAATATGATTATCCAGATGTGAAAAGAGATCTAAAAAGGTTATTTAAAAAGCAAAATCAGTCACAGCTCTAAAATCTGTCATATAGGAATGTGTAGGTTCTAGTTCCCCAATAACTGTCATTTTATTAGTGTTATATAGGTCAAAGTCAAATTAATAGAAGTATTTATAAATTAGTATTTTATTACTATATGAGTTCTGTTCAGATAGTGTAAATGCACAAAGTAATAGATCCTAACCAGGGATACTGAGGGTATTGAGGGTGGTCACAACAAGAAAATTAGAGGTGCTCAATATGAGAACGGACAATACCTGAAGTACATATACACACCTTTTTTGAAAGGCCCCAGAGGCTGCAACATCTAAGCAAGAGGCACCACTAACAAAACACTGCCATGAAGACCAAGGACAATGTTGTTGAGAAGTACAAGTCAGGGTTAGGTTATAAAAAATATCCAAATCTTTGATGATCCTCAGGAGCACCATCAAATCTATCATAACCAAATGGAAAGAACATGGCACAACAGCAAACCTGCCAAGAGATGGCCACCCACCAAAGCTCAGAGACCGGGCAAGGAGGGCATTAATCAGAGAGGCAGCACAAAGACCTAAGGTAACACTGGATGAGCTGCAGAGTTCCACAGCAGAGACTGGAGTATCTCTACACAGGACGACAATAAGTCGTACGCTACATAGAGTTGGGCTTTATGGGAGAGTGGCCAGAAGAAAGACATTAATTTCAGCAAAAAACAAAATGGCATGTTCTGAGTTTGTGAAAAGCCATGTGGGAGACTCCCAAAATGTATGAAGGAAGGTGCTCTGGTCTGATGAGACGAAAATGTAACTTTTCAGCCATTAAAGAAAATGCTATGTCTGGCGCAAACCCAACACATCACATCCCCCAAAGAACACCATCCCCACAGTGAAACATGTTGGTGACAGCATCATGCTGTGGGGATGTTTTTCAGCAGCCAGGACTGGGAAAATGGTCAGAGTTGAGGGAAAGATGGATGGTGCTAAATACAGGGATATTCCTGAGCAAAAACTGTACCACTCTGTGTGTGATTTGAGGCTAGGACGGAGGTTCACCTTCCAGCAGGACAATGACCCCAAACACACTGCTAAAGCAACACTTGAGTGGTTTAAGGGGAAACATGTAAATGTGTTGGAATGGCCTAGTCAAAGCCCAGACCTCAATCCAATAGAAAATCTGTGGTCAGACTTAAAGATTGCTGTTCACAAGCAAAAACCATCCAACTTGAAGGAGCTGGAGCAGATTTGCAAGGAGGAATGGGCAAAAATCCAAGTGGTAAGATTTTGTCCTATTTGTTGTTCGCTTCTCAATAAAAAGAAAAACATCTTCAAAGTTGTGGGCATGTTCTGTAAATTAAATGATGCAAATACCTCAAACAATCCATGTTAATTCCAGGTTGTGAGGCAACAAAACACGAATAATGCCAAGGGGGGTGAATACTTATGCAAGGCACTGTATATAATAAAAAACACCAATAATTATATAGCCCTTAAGTGAAAATGTCTTGTCCATATTTTCAAGTGCTGATGCACATCTTACTCATTACCAACCCCTTGAAATCACTCACAGTGTTTCCAGGCACCATAATTTCAAATAACTAGTGTAAGAAATGTCTTAGATTCATGGTAACTGATCATCATCTTACAGGGTTTTGTTGTAAGCTGGTTGAAATGTGTTGTGTACCTGGAAATACATCCACATTTTCAAAGGGCAGTGTGTATGTGAGCTCCTCTTCACTCTTGACTGTGAGCTTTGCACTGGGTATGTGCTGCTTTATCATAGATGTGATAAACTCTGTGTTATAAGATGGAGATACCTGCATCCTGGTAATACAGACAGAAAGTGGGTCAGTTGGGATTGACAGTATATTCAGTTCATTCCTACTTTGCAAAAGTAAGGTTTGTTGCATTGAACAATGTATAACTGTTAGCCACATTAAATTCAAAGCCCATAACCGCTACGGGACAATGAAATGAAATTTGGCCATGTTACAGAGGTATTAAATTAGCCCATGCTGCAAACTATGGGCTGGAGACGGAAACTCGTAAACCATTCTTGTACACGTTGCATGTGCGGCAAGATCATGATCAATTAGACAAACCCGTAGTTACTATTTTAGAGGGAGCCAATGGCAAAAGAGATTGTCAGCATGACATCACTGAAAAATGGGGGTTGGATTGCAAATCTTTATGGGTTTCAATTACGGGTTTCGATTGGACCCGCATTCCAGAACTAATGCAATATTAATAAATCAGGAAATATGATATTCTATTACATGTGATATCCATTATATCTATTAACACACTGATTGCCGGGATCGTTATATCACAGAAATTACACATTAAAAAAAGTATTTTATATTGCGTATTTGCGAGCTTGAGAATGTTGTGCTATTAATTGTAATACCTAACATCACATTGCCTTTAATAGTAAGTACAGTAATGTGTTGATATTTGCAATTACAGTGCTACTGATAGGACTTTAACCCCCTTGCAGGTCCTCTTTAGTACCTGTGTCCTTTTTGGCTCCATTAACGGGTTACAGGTTAGAACACCAGTGGATTTGTCGCAATTTAATAGCGATTTTCCAACGTAACAGTTACAGACTTGACAGTTCAAAGTATTTGCGGGCGCGCTGGTCACATTTTAACGTCCCGTAGTGTTTTCTCGCTCTTATCCCGCAGATCGTCAGCGTGGGCTACGTTACGGGCTACGGTTTTAATGTAGCTGTAGCTCTACCAAATGGCAGTCTTTCTAAAACACACTTGTTTCTATGAATCTTTATTGCCTTAAAAAGGCATACAATACACAACCAATCAACATACCTCTTTTAGCATCACAGTTAAAAGATGTTACATTCTGACCTTAAGTGATATCCAACGCCCCATTTTCGCTTCAGAAACAAGGATGTTCCAACACATTTTAATCTGCCACTAGAAATCACAGCCTTCCGATCTGAACATTAGGAAAGGAAATTAAAATTAAACAATGTTAATTAACATTTTATGTTGTTGTATAGTTTTGTGGTGGCTAATACATACGTCGTCATTATACATCATTAATAAATTGTTTCCCTAGGGATTATTTACAAGTGTATCACTAAACAATAAAAGGAATACCAGCAAGTATATCAGCCTCATCCATGAATTGAGTGCTCAAGACTGTGACGCGATCTGCCTTATACTTTTTTAGTATGGTCCAGACATGGTGCCGAGAACAAGGGTCCAGACCAGCAGTTGGTTCGTCAAGGAGCAGAATCTGAATTAAGGAAAATATATTTTAGTAAAAGGATAGTCATTATGTTAGCAATTTGGTGGTCCTGATAATTAATTGATGGCTCTAGATAGTAATCTCACCATTAGGGTAAATGGCCCACGTTTTCTTTCTCAGTCCTTTAGTTATCTAAAGGAAAAAGACAGAGCTGTCCCCTGTCTACAAAACTAAGGCCATTAGACAGCAAGAGGGAATTATAGTGGTCAGATTTGGTAATGAACTATATCAATTGACATTTTTTTTCTTATGCTAAGAGGCTATTTTCCATCTTTATTCTCTTTTATTGAAATAGCAGATTATCCTACAATACTATGAATGTGTAGGAAACAGAGACAATCAAGAGGTGATCATTAAGAACAATTTGATAATATTAAATAATTAGTAATTACTCAGAAAAAGAATATAGAATCTATGATTTTCTTGATAAACGCAAGAAATACAGAGATATATGATAACCATGGGTTAATTATAGGAAATATAGGAGTTGAAATAAAGGAGCCTTGACTCATACTAAATACTTCAAAATTCAAAAATTCAAATATCTGTGGTAGTGATGTGCTTGAGTCAGCTGAGTGCATATGTAGATTGATTCTAATGGAAGATTAATATTTTTCTTTATGGATTAGATGATAAAAGATTTATATCTATATAATGATGTTTTCAGCTTAGGCAAGTAGGAGAATGAATTGTTTAATGTATATTATAATTTGTAATCAATGATTAAGTGGAAATGCAGATAGTGGACATGGACTATGTATACTTTTCCTATGTTGTATTGTTATATTGCAGAAACCTGTTTGGTCCAGCTTGTCCACAGATCCATATGAAGTTGGTCAATCCACCCTTCCAGTTAGATCTAGTTGTAAGTGCTCTATTGTACCTTTTTTTCGCAAATCTGAAGCTGTTATGAATATGATCTGAGCAACAAACCACTTTATCTGCAACATTTATTGACATATTTTTGAAGTACCAGGTGTCATTTAGTTGGGTCTATATTCATATTAATAATACATATACATTTTATTAGTTTACCTTTGGATTCCCTAAAATAGCAATCCCAAGGGTCAGCTTTCTTCTCTGGCCACCACTTAATTTATTAGCCACAACATTTTTAATACTATCCATTTGCAGTTCGGAAATGACATTTTGAACCTGTAATAGAGATATATTTCAATGTATCTTTGCTTTACATATTTACACAGCAATCTCTTGTAACATTTCTAAAGCTTGAAAAAACAGGATAACAGGTTTCTAATGAGTGTGAGGAATCCACTCAATTTCCTGTTCTCTTAAGAACCCTCTTTTTTTTTCAAGCTGGAGAGACCAACAGCCCCATTAAATTCCAAGCCCGTAGTAGTAACTGCACGCGTGCAAAGCCTGCGGGCTTGAAATTCTGAGTAATTACATTCAACCATGCCGCAACCAACGTGCCGGACACGAGAGCCCGTAAACCCTTACTGTGCACGCAGAGCCGCCACGTATCCGTTACTATCCAATCGCGGTATAACATAGTGCAACACAGGCCTCTCAGCCAATAGAAATCGGTCTAGCCGCAGATGATTGACAGTGGGAGATTATAAATTTGCGGCCCACCCGCCGATGCGTTGACTGTGTTGTATTTTCTGACGAAGTAGCACGCAGGTCCCGGAGTTGGAAGTTTATGAGAGAGAGCGAGAGAGAGAAGAATTTTTTAAAGAGCAGTAATTTGTGGTTTTGATCCCAGGGGGGGTGGTAGTTTTGGGAGGGACATTCCTCAGGGACAGGTCAGGGAGGTTTGAATCCCTGTCCACTGTTGGGAGGGCAAGAGACTAAGGGCAAGCATAGGGCCCACAATTACACGCACCAGGAGAATGTGGTACTCCTTGGTGCTATCCGTGGCCCACCCCGGGATTTTTGTAGGCTGGAGGGAAGTTAGGCCAGGGCCTAGGGCTCAGGCATGGAAGGAGGTTGCGGCTGAGGTTAAAGCAGTAGGCACAGCAAAGTAATGTGAGGTCTGTCAAGCACCAGTTTGACAACATCAGGGTCAAGGTGAGGAGGATGATGGCCAAGAACTTGACTGTGACTTGTAATGAGTGGGAGAGGGTCACCAAGGACCTTCTGAGACCGTTGCCCGCCGCTGGGGCTTCACGCCTGGTGGCCCAGCAGGACCCAGCCTCCATGTCAGGTAAATATCCCATAAACCAACATGCCACCACATGTACATCACACACACTAAACATGTACATGATTACCAACAGGGACACTGGCATGTCAGCCCTATGGAATTAACAAGGGATAGATGGATGCTTCATTAAATCCATAAAGCTGACAAATCACTGTCATTCCTGGGCACAACAACAGTAATCAACTAATAGCTAGTCCATGTATTGGTGTGCCCACTGCAGCCTTTGCAGTTACAGCCCAAAGCAGGAATCAAGATAGGAGCCAAGAACAATCAAGACCAAGAGCCAAAGAATAGATCATATCAAGCAAGTGATAGCTAATCTGAGTTGCAATTAGGAGAATCATCCAGGTTCAACCCTTGATGCCAGCTAGTTAGGAATGCACACAAAACAATATATTATTCATCATACTAATGACATATACCTTTCTTTTATCTCTTTCAGTATCAAGGAGGTCTGGTTCCAGTGGCGAGCCAGAGGCGGGGGCATCGGCTCCATCCGAGCAGGAAGTGGAGAATCAAGCCCCCGTCCAGCAGGCATCGGTGCAGGGGGAGGAGGAGAGCAGCGGAGCCGAGGGCCCTGGTTAGGAGGAGGATGTGTCACCATCTGGACCTCCGGCCACACCGCCTGGATTCAACCCCACTATCCCCCTCCTCCAGAGACTGAGGCTATGACCAGGGCCCTCCGACTGGAGTGAGGATGCCAGCCACCACCTCCTCCCCCCCACATAGCAGTGCGCTGGACTGGCCGCTGGACTGGCCGCCACCATCACCACAGGTCACAACCACACCACCGCCAATTCTGCTACACCCTCCAAACGGGCCCCACTCCCACACCGATACCTCCTCACCAGGCCACGCCCAAGGGGCCTCCATTCCCAACATTAGGCCAGGCTGCACAGGAGGAGATGCTGGCCCTTATGCAGCACAGTTGGAGTGTATTTGGGGGATCCAGGCCAGCAATCATGCGGAGGTAATGCGCTGCCAGGCAAGGTGCAATAGGGAGGAGTGGAGGCATCATCTAATGACAGAATCCTACCTGGCCTCCTCCATTCCAGATGCATCCAACGGCTAAGCACAGCCCAGACCCTTCTCTCCTCCCACTATGCCTCCACCACTGTCACTGCAGGTGCCACCGCCTCCGCGGGGGATAACTCCCCCTGCCCCCACCCCCACCTCCACCAGGGAGACAGCGGCCGGCCACAGAGTATTGGGGCCCAGTGCCTAGGCGGAGGAGGAACTAGGGGCTATGCAGATGAGTGTGCCTTCTCAACAGCACTCCTCAATGAAAATATATTGGTCACAATGTTAACTTAATCTAGCCTGGCTACAGAGTCTTGGATCTTAGCCTATGTGTTGGTGATATTTTGTATGCAGATGGCTAGCTCCCATCACATGGCCAATGATCCTCTTCTCTGTGTACACATAGGGTTCTTTTAAACATGTCATCAATTCATGGTCACTGAGGAATACTGTTAAGAAGAGATGCTGCAGTCCCTATATATTTTAAAACCTTATTTTGTAGGTATTTTTTTTATTTTTTGTTTTAGGTACAATTCAGGTTCATGAAGGCATCTTCTGCATTTTGGAGGAAATGTATGAGGTGTAAGATTTTATGAGTGCCTCTCAGATAGACATTCCCTTAATGACAGTCTTCCTTAACATGTAGCTCCCACAATCTTAAAGCTATAATATAGCCAGATATCTCAGACATGATTGTTGTTAGTTTAAATATAGAATAATACCGCTATGGCGGTGGGCTTGCAAAGTCTCACAATGGCATGTTAATGACAGCCACCATTGATATATGCACTAGTGAAGCATGTGATCCTGACCTCAATATCGGTCTGAGAACAGATCTTTGGGTCTGATGTAAGTAACAGTGAATCTAGCAACTGACCTTTGTGTCCTCTCCTTATTAATGGGTATTTTCCTATTTTGCTGATTATCCAGAGATCTAGCTAATAGTTAGTGATGCTTGTAGATGGGAATCAGGTGAATTGGTATATTGTTACAGTTACAGTATTTAGCACTGTACTGTACATGCATGCTGATTATATTATATATTATATATTATACTAGCGACTTGCCCATCAAAAAATGACGGTCAATAAAATTTGAAGCCATGGCAATGCTGTTTGGCACACAATGTTAAGCTTTTTATACTATTAGGACCTTCAGCGCTCATTGAGAGCCTCGCGCTGAGCGCCTTCGAGACTCTCCTTGTGTGTACATTGGCTCCTCGCTATAGTTTTTTAAATACTAAATAATTAATTAATTGAATAATAAATTAATATAGTTTACCTTTTTCTAATTAATATATGTAACAATCTCTTTTTATTGTCCTGCAGCATATAATGTCCAGTTGGACTGTTGCTGGCCTGAGGAGATAGTTTTATTGGTTCGTTGGTTTATTTGTGAAAAGCACTACTGTAGATGCGTAATGTTGTTAGTTGCAAGTTGGGATTGTAAAATAGCGTTGTTTGTCTATGTCCTACTCGGTTCACAAGCATTTGCCATCCTTTGTAGTAGTGTATTCTGTACCTCATACGTTCCTGGGTGAAAGTGGTATGCGGTTGCCAGTGTTTTGCACGGTCCAGGGTCGTGTAGCCTCGCTTTCATTTTGTTTGGCCGCCATTTTATTTCTCGCTTAGCAGATTTTCGAGTGCCGAAAGTCTGCAAAATCTACTTAAATTTGCGTTCCACCTCACTCCCAGACAGTGCTGGCTGTTCCCCCGTGCTGTGTGTGATGTTTGTGTTGTATTTTTTTTGTATTTTTTGTGTTTTTTGCTTTGCATGGTTCGGCCATTAACTTTGTATTTTTTGTATGTCCCGCGTCTCGTATTTTTTTTCTAAGTCCTGTGTTCGTCAATTGCTTGCAGCCTAAGGTGATGCCGCGTTTCCTAAGTGTTTGGAGGCTAAGTCCCGCGTTTGTCATTGCCTCCTCTGCTCGCCTCGCTTTGCGAGGCTCGCAGGTGATGAGCACCTTAGGCGCTCATCGCCCAAGTGCTGCGAGTTTTAGTACCTTATCGTCTCGCCTCGCCTAAGTGGTCTTCACCTAAGTGCTCTGAGTTAACGGCTCGCCTCGCTATGTGAGGCTGGCAAGCATTGAGCACCTTCGGCGCTCATTGCATAAGTCGTACGCACCACGCAAAGCGTGACGACGTCTCGTAGTTCGACAATTATAATATGCGATTATATTTTTTAGTTGATCTATTTTTTTCACATTTTTGTTTTGTCATCATACTGTATGTGTGAAACTGAATTGGATTACACAGTCCAGAGGTTAAATCATCTGTTTCATTGAGCAGATCTAGACAAGTTGTAAGTGCTATGCACATTAATGGTTTCCTCATTAAATGGAGTGATTTTTGATGATTTTTGATTCCGGTTGCAGTGGTGTAGTGACCACATGTGACCTGGTAGGTGCTATGCATCATGCTTATTCTAGACTATGATATTACCCCTGTAGGTATCCCCTTTTCCCACAAGTCTCTTGCCCTCCCCGGATCCTCCCACACCACACCCATGATATTAATGCACAGTCTTTTACATTTTTGATTGTTCTCTGTATATGAAATAAAGCTTAGTTATACCATTATCACTGTGTCAATGTGTTTTCAATGGTTGGGGTTATGGGACATCCACATACATCACATTTGTTTTACATTCCTATATATGTAAACAAATGAGCCCTAGTTACTATGCAATAGATCAATACATATAACAATAATAATAGTCGTCATAGCATTAGATATCATATAATAATATATATCATGTACAATTAAAATAAAGGGAAAAGAAACATGCAAAGTCCATTTAGTGATACTGTGGAGTAACACCATTCCCCTGAGGGCCTGAAAGGAATATGACAGGTGATGACCTGCCCACCTAGAGTGACCCTACATGGTATAGCTCACAGCTTTATTGCAGTACACAAGCCCCTTCACAACCACCACTTGCTGAAGGGGACCAGTGGAACATACACCACACTAATCCACTCTAACCCATCAGGAGGGGCTGCAAAAACACATGGAGGCAGTGCTGTGGCACGTGGCTCAACAGCCAACTCACCTCCATCTTTGCTACGCCCATCCTGGAGAGACCCGCGCCATTGCTGGTGGCCATGTGCCAAGATGTATAGCCATTCCCCTATTCATCAATTTACATTAGTGTGGTTTATGTTCCCCTGGTCCCCTTGTGGATTGCTAAGTGGTGGTGGCAAAGGGGCTTGTGTACCTGAATGAAGCTGTGAGCTATACCATGTAGGGCCAGTGTAGATGGGCAGGTGATAGCAGAGAGGTCAGACAAATCCCAGTCTACTAGAGAAGGAACTGGCAACCCATGCCAGTATCTTTGGCATGCAAACCTTGTGGGACAGCACAGGCAGATACCTAGCTAAATGTGCTGCAGCCCATAGGGTCACAGAGAGTCGGACACGACTGAAGGACTGAACAACAAATAATAAAATGTTCCTCTGGTACTTGATCTATGTGATTTGGCCACCTTTTGTGTTCCCAATGTAGATGTGATGAGTGAGATGTATATGCAATCAAATATATATTCCAGGGTCCACATTAGAGTGAGTGAGAAAGGGTTAATATGGCATAAGTTTCGTGATTTTGTGTTGCTATTTAATCAGGTAGTGTGTCTTTAATTGCTTTCTGCATTTTGCAGCATGGCTTTTCATATTGGCATGTGCATGACCATTCCAACATATGATGAAATAAAATATTTCAAATGCTTATTTTTTATTTGGGTATTATTGTGCAAGTAATTGTAATGCCTTTCCATGCTTTCCCCATATTATACACTGGTGTGTTTATATTGTCTTTTAAAGTGTTCAGATGTTGTCTGTAAACCCTTTGTGGATCCTATTTGGAGGCCATAATATTTTTGCCTCCATTTGCAGGTTTGGTTTGAACGCCAGGGCGTTTTTGAAAAATCGTAGCAACTTAATAGCGATTTTCGACCGTAACAGTTACAGGCTTGAAAGATCAAAAGATTTGCGGCAACGGAGTTCAGATTTCGACATCCCGTAGGGTTTTTCCGCCTGTGAACCGCAGTTCGTTTGCAGGTAGCTTTTAGAGGCCAATTTAATGAGGCTGCATGTCACATTATAGTGAATATATTCCATAGAATACAAATAAATTACAATCTTACCTCATTAATGAGAACTGGCGTTTTCTTATAAAATATTGATTTCATACAAACCATTAGGAATTTTGATTTTACTTCTGTATGAACACTTTTACCTCTTCATCAACATGCTTTGATGGAATCCCTTTGATTTTCGCAAACACCTTTAAGTTTTCTTTCACGGTTAAAGGATCAAACTTCACATCAAATTGTGGACAAAATCCTGCTCTCTTTCTTATTTCCTCCAGGTGATTCATATCTGATATTTTATAGTTGAACACAGTCGTTGACCCTGAAATGTATTAATGAAAATAATGGAAATCATAGGACTTTGGAGTGGAGCCCTGGTGACTTTTTTTTTTCATTTTAGTTTCTGAAGCAATCTTAATTGATGATGGAGCATTGTACTGTATATGTTCCATTCGTCTGCCAAGTTTGAGAGTGTAACTCCACCATACAGAACTTTGTAGCAAATAACTCACAGCTATAAGCTTGTGAAGTGCGTCAGAATAATGATACTATAGCTCTACAGCAATTTCATGCTTCTGGATCATTGAAACATGATTGGTATTTAAACATAAATGTCCAGGTGTGGGAGGGCCCCCCTCCTACCATTTAAACTGAAAAAAAGAGAAGCTTGCACACTTTAGCTCACTTTTGAGCCTGTGCTTAGAGGTTGCACCTCATCGATTCCCTGTCTTCGGCCCTCACAAAGCTCTTCATTTGCTGGTTTTAGGTTCTAGTCCAATAAACAGTGCCCTTCACTAGATCTCCCTAACCCTCAAAACAGGCTACACAGGAGTCAAGAAGCATAAGCCAACCAACAGCTACCGATAAAGAGAGGAATCCACCTAACGTTTTCTGCTTCCATTTAACCCATATGCTAATGTATGTGAGGGCAATCGCATTGCTGGAGAGCCATGATTCCTCCCCTTGCTTCATTGAGTTCTTTTACGCTTTCACCTAGCACTATATTGTAATTGTTGGCCCATATCTACTAAGCAGTGTCCTTGTCCATGTCCAAGGCCATGCCTTCATTATCAAAGTATGGCTTTCCATAAGCCCTTCATGCAGATTCTGGCCTGTATCTACTAAAACAAGCGGCTTTCCATAAGCCTTCCATGCATAATTGATGTGTGTCTCCCTTCCCTTGAGTCTCTTTCCCCATCTTCCTCCCCTGTGTCTCTTCCCTCCCCCTCGCCCTCCCCTATGTCTCTTCCCTCCCACTCTGCTGTGTCTCTTCCCCTCCTCTCTTCGCCTGTGTCTCTGCGGAACCCGGCTTGCACATCTGGTAGTTCCTGGTCCAAATATTGTTGGAGTCGAGCTTGTAGAATCTTAAGCATTACCTTGCTGGCATGTGAAATGAGTACAATTATCGATAATTGAGCACTCTTTGGCACTGCCTTTTTGGGGGATTGGGGTGTAGACTGGCCTTTTCCAGTCTATTGGCCATTGTTGAGTTTTCCAAATGTGTTGGCATAAGGCAAGTTGTACTTTCACAGCATCATCTTGTAGAATTTTGAATAGTTCAATTAGGATTCCATCACTGCTTGCAGTCTTTTTATCAGAAAGGTATCCTAGGGCCCAAATCACTTTGCTCTCCAAGATATCTGGCTCCAGTTCATTGAACAAACTATTGAGGTCATCACTGCTGTTAAGATCCTTCCTATATAGATCTTCAGTGTATTCCTGCCACCTCTTTTTCTGATCGTCTTGTTAGGTCCCTAACATTTTTCTTTTTTATCACGCCTGCTTTTGCATGAAAAGTGCCTTTGAGGTCCCCAATTTTCTTGAAGAGATCTCTTGATTTAACCATTCTGTTATCTTCTTCTATCTCTTTAGATTGCTCATTGCAGAATGTCTCCTTGTCTCCTTGCTATCCTGTTGAATTCTGCATTCAGTTGGACAAATCTTCTCCTATCTCCACTACCTTTCACTTTCCTTCTTTCTTAGGTTGCTTTCAAAAGTTACAGCAGATAGCCAGTTTGCATTTTTACTTTTCTTTCTTTTAGGGATATTCTTTGCAAAAAGAAGCTCATAGCCTGAGCCACAGTCACCTCCAGGTCTTGTTTTTCCTGATTGTATAGAGCTTCTCCATCTTTGGGATTCCATCAAGTTGATGCTGTGAAAGTGTTACTTGCCTTATGCCAACAAATTTGGAAATCTCAACAGTGGCCAATAGACTGGAAAAGGTCAGTCTACATCTCAATCCCAAAAAGGCAGTGCCAAAGAGTGCTCCAATTATCGAACAATTTAACTAATTTCACATGCCAGCAAGGTAATGCTTAAGATTCTACAAGCTTGACTCCAACAATATATGGATCGGGATCTACCAGATGTGTAAGCCGGGTTCCGCAGAGGAAGAGGCACAAGAGATGAAATTGCCAATGTCTGATAGATAATCAAGAAAGCAAGAGAGTTCCAGAGAAAAAAAACATTTACTTTTGCTTCATAGACTATACTAAAGCCTTTGACTATGTGGTTCATAACAAAATGTGTCAAGTTCTTAAATACAGGGGAGTACCAAATCATCTCATCTGCCTCCTGAGAAATCTGTATGTGGACCAAGAAGCCACGATCAGAACAGCACATGGAACAACAGAATGGTTCAAGATAAGGAAAGGTTTGTGACATGGCTGTATATTGTGACTTTATTTATTCAACTTTTATGCGGAGTACATCAAGCAAGAAATGTTTTCATACACTACACTACTGATTCTCGATTAGCAGATGCATTCATATTAAATAAAACGTAAACATGCCTTTAAGCAATCATGAAACTATTTTTAATGAGAAAAAATATGTTTTGATGCCTCTGCAGGGTTCCAGAGGAATTTGTTATACATTGGGGAAGCTGTGTTTAAGAGAGGTGTTTACATTTCTGGAGAGCCATGGTTGCATCTATTGATCCAACCTGCCTGGTTCTAAACCTGTGAGGGAGTAGTGGTGTGGTGTCAATTTCAGTCCTATCCAATTATCTCTGGGCGTCGTCCTCTTCCCTACCCCTCCCTCCACTGACACATCATCATCCAACTCTCATGATGTGATATAGCAAACATAGAATGGATTCTTCTATTCATAAACAGTTTTCAAATCAGATGTTGCCAAAAAAAGTGTTTATGTCCATTGCTTACACCGCTTTTAATGTTAAAAGTATAGTACATACTTGACAAACAAGTGTCTTTTTCTTGAACTACAGTGATCCTTTAATTTAGAGATATTGCTTTGGGGTTTATAACATTGTTCGCACCCATGACACATGATCAGTTTGATCTCTGCTGGGAAATTTTTAGATTTTAGGAAATACATATAAACTGAAACTATATTAAAAATCTATAGTTAGATAGATGGGGAGTGCTATTAATGGGTCAAGTGAATACAAAGGGAAGAACCAGTTGTGAGTCTTCCACCCCAATTCTAACTACCACTAGTTCCTGCTAGTATTTTAAGAAAGCTGGGATAACCACATTCAGATTTTCAGAAATGTAATTAAAAATAGAAGTACACTTTACCACTAGTTGCTGAGCAAATTCCACTTAGGATATTCAGTAAAGTGGTCTTTCCAGCTCCACTGTGGCCAAGCACAGCCGTAATTTGTCCTTCATAGATATCTAGATCCAGACCTATGATCAAAAAGTAGAGGGAACATATTGCCTTAAAAATCTTCCATATTAATTTCTTCAGTAGCTTGTCCTGGATAAATCAAATTGCAATGGTTATGTAGACTCGTCAGATTTTGATAGGCGCCCCAATAATAAAAAAAATAATAATAATACAATAAACATTGCTATGGAGTTCATTAGGAATTTACACTTTGGAATGCTATTAGTTTTATTTTCATCTATCTGAGTCCAAAACATATAAAAACTTGTTGCAAAGATAACATTTTAGTAGAATGACATCAAACATTTTATTGTCTTTATAAAAATATCTAAAATTTTAAAGTCACATTACCTCTCAAAGCTTCGATTTTCCTATTACTGTCATTGTAGGTTTTCTTTACTTCCTTGATTCTAAATGAAAGAATATATAATTATGAAAAGGTAATATTAAAGTCAGCTGTGAAATATGCACATGTTCACTAATCCATTAGTCTCCAAATTGTACCATGTTGGTAGTCACTTTGAAGATGCAAATGGCACTCTCTTTAATTGCTGTGTGTAACATCTTGATTTCTTTGCAATCTCCTGAAGTGTATGTACTGAGAGACAACATCTTCAAGATTTCTCCATCTTCTGACACTTTATTACTTACACTTGTATCTTGAATGCTGCTGTCCCTCATTTGTATTATTATTAGTAGTAGTATTACTCGTTATTTATAAAGCTCCAACATTTTCTGTAGCCGTATTTACAAAGTAGAATACAGTATAGTTGGTACAATTAACAAATTACAAAGGTATAGCCAAAGTTAAGTAGATACAGCGCAATACAAATATAAAACTATTGGGTCAGCAGACAGCTTTGTGCAACAGAAGTGAGGTGCCGCAGAAGAGCTTACAATCTAGAAGGTAAGGTTGGCTTATGATAGAGGAGGTTGATGCAAGCTGGTAATGAATAAGACAGTGGGGGTGTCTGTGTATTACACTATAGAGCATGTGCTTGAGCAATTTTAAGGTTGTGGAGTATGCAGTTGCGCATATTAAGGCTGGAGGTTATATGCTTCTTTAAACAGATGAGTAAGATAGCCTAATGGAGGTCCACAGAGTATGGGGCAGATTGAGAAAAGTCCTGAAAGAGTGAGGGGAGGTGACAAGAGGAAAGAAGAAAGTCACAAGCAGAGCGAAGATGGTGATTTGGGGAAATATTTTGAGATAAGGACAGAGATAAAAGGGGGCGCACTGATATTAAGATCTTTATATGTTAGGGTCATGAGTTTAAATGTCATTCTGGAGGCTATGGGAAGCCAGTGGAGTGACTGACAGAGAGTTTAGCAGACTCGTTCATTATGTATTGGAGTGGAGACAGTGGTGTGATGGGGAGGAGAGTGAATTACAGTAGTTGATGGGTGGGATTCTGGTCAACAAAACAGATAACATGGCAGCATTAACTAATATATTCTTTCTTGATTAAAAGGGTAAACATGTAAGGTTCACCATTTTTAACATTAAAATAATCTACTAAATATGTATTTGCATATCAAAACATAATTTTATTAATAAGTGCTTAGAATCACTGTTTTTTACTCACTGAAACCAAATATTCTCTGCAAAGGTCAGTCCCTTGTAGCTTATGAATAGTATTTCTATTGGTAGATATACTAGCCAATCCCAGATCATCTTTCAACAGCATGTTGTTGAAATGCTGCTGAGAGACTATCTTTAATTGGCTAGTACATCGAGTACTATAAAAGTACTATATGCATTAGCTACAGGGACGGACCTTTGCAGGCAATATTTGGAAGGTTTAAGTGAGTAAAAACAGAGCTTTTAAGTACTTGTTAACAAAATTATCTTTAGATATGCAAACACATATTTTTATTTTTTATTTCAACAGTAAACATAGGGAACCTTCCATGTCCCTTAAAGTTATTTTCTGGAACAATTCAGGGATATGAGGATATAATGCTGTTAATTTACAAGAAAAATCTGACAGATGTATTTACTGCATGTACTAGAAGTAAAGAGAACATTATTATTTATACTACATTTTATCCTGCTCATGTATCTGAAAATTACAAGTTTATTACTGAATAAATAACATTTCCCTTTAATATCTCCCAATAATATTGCTAAACTTAAACAGAATGGATCTATTAAGAATCAACAAACAGCTTTATGGTAGATTTTATGGTAACTTAAGGTCTCTAATTAGATTCATATTAACTTAATAATTAATTAAATAGTACAATCACTTAAATTATGCCAAATTTCAGTTTCTACTTAGGATGAAAACATTTCTATTTCCAAACTTTGTATGTCCCTGATATTAAATGATTAAAGATTCTTAGAGCTAAACTGGAGGAAAAGTGCATGAACTACCAGAACAGATAAGCGTTTGCTTTAACATCAGCCTTTGCTCTATCACAACGTTAGCAAGTTTGTTCCTACTATTCTATATTCCTTAAAATCAAAGCCACTATTCTTTCCAATAATAATCCACATAAAATAAGTAATTTACCATGTCTTCTCTCTTCTTCACCTCTCTGCACAAAAGCAGTTCTTTCATTTGTCAAAATACTATACAGTTTGTATACCCTTGGCGAATTGGAAACATATGTACCATTTTTAAAGAAAACACGAGTGAGCAGGCAAAACACATTTATTTTATTTCTTATGGGGTTTATATACAACTGTTGGTTATAACAGAATGGCACAATCATAAAACAAAACATGGCAACAAAGAAAAAAATGAGATGACCCTGTTCAAAAGTTGGCATACCCTTAGTACTCAACACTGTGTATTGCCCCCTTTAGTATCAATGACAGTGTGCAGTCTTTTGTAATAGTTGTCTATGAGGCCCCTAATTCTTGCAGGTGGTATAGCTGCTTATTCATCTTGGCAAAATGCCTCCACATCATGAAAAGTCTTTGGTCGTCTTGCATGAACCGCACGTTTGAGATCTCCCCAGAGTGGCTTGATGATATTAAGGTCAGGAGACTGTGATGGCCACTTCACAACCTTCACCTTTTTCTGCTGTAACCACTGGAGGGTCAACTTGGCCTTGTGCTTAGGGTCATTGTCATGCTGGAAAGTCCAAGAGCGTCCCATGTGCAGAAGAATGCAAATTGTCTGCCAGTATTTTCTGATAACATACTGCAGTCAATTTTGCCATCAATTTTCACAAGATTCCCAATGCCTTTAGAGCTCACACACCCCCAAAACATCAGTGAGTCACCACCATGCTTCCGAGTGGGGATGGTATTCTTTTCACTATAGGCCTTGTTGATCCCTCCCCAAACATAGCCCTTATGGTTGTGACCATAAAGCTCTATTTTGGTCTTGTCACTCCAAATTACAGTGTGCCAGAAGCTGAGAGACGTGTCAAGGTGTTGTCGGGCATATTGTAAATGGGCTTTTTTGTGGCATTGGTGCAGTAAATGCTTCTTTCTGGCAACTCAACCATGTAGCTCATTTTTATTCAAGTGTCATCGTATTGTGCTCCTTGAAACAACCACACCATTTTTTCCAGAGCAGCCTGTATTTCTTCTGAGGTTACCTGTAAGTTATTCTTTGTATTCGGAACAATTCTTCTGGCAGTTGTGGCTCAAATCTTTCTTGGTCTACCTGACCTTTCCACTTCTTAATAAGTGATTGAACAGTACTGACTGGCATTTTAAAGGCTTTGGATATCTTTTTATATCTTTTTCCATCTTTATGAAGTTCCATTACCTTATTACTCAGGTCTTTTGACAGTTCTTTTCTGCTCCCCATATCACAGTATCTAGCCTGCTCAGTGCATTCACGCGAGAGCTAACAAACTCATTGACTATTTATACACAGACACTAATTGCAATTTAAAAAGCCACAGGTGTGGGAAATTAAGCTTTAATTGTGTGTCAACTTGTGTGTCTGTAACAAGGCCAAACATTCAAGTGTAAGTAATCTTTTGATCAGGTCTATATGTGTGATTTGTTATCATTATGATTTTAAAAGGAGCCAAACAACTATGTGAAAATAAATGGCTTAATATGATCACTATCCTTCAATAAATTATTTTTTTTTTTTTGCATGATCAGTCATATTTTAAAAATAATTTTAAAAAAAATCACAATTTCTGCCAGGGTATGCAAACTTTTGAGCACAACTGTATCTCTTTTAAACCCCAATTAGATAAAGGTTACTATGGACATCTAACCAAAGCCAAACCCCTCAGCTCTCCTTAACTACTCTCGTCTTTGCCACTCATCCATAATGCCAGGAATGAAAAAACCTGACATCCATACACTGCTTTCTCTTACCCGCAATTTTCTTCTCATAAGCTGTTTGGATTCCTCTGAACGTAAAAAAACGTACTTATACCATATTCTTTACTTCTCCCAATTGTTTTAACCTACATGTATTCACTGAAGCCTATCTCACATCATTTAACTTTAACTATCCTGATTCACAGCCACATTGTGACTTACACTTCAGCCACACTCTTGACCTTCTGCAACTTTCCAACTCACTATAGCTATTCCTCTCTAATATCACCACACTCTGTTGCCCTAACATTGCTGCATCACAATGTAACCACACACTTACCTCTGCATTATTTATACTGTCCAAACCATGTTTATTCAACCCTAAATGCCTCTTTCGTACATTCAGCTTCCTCCGCTGCCCACCTAAACCTTTTCAATCCAAATAATTGCTGATCATTTCAAGAACAAATTGCTACAGTTAGACACAATTCTCCTTATAACATACTGCAGATTCCCCACATTGGTCTCCAGTATGGTTCCCTGGTGGTCCAGTGGTTAGGATTTGGTTATTTCACTGAAGCAACCTGGGTTTGATTCCAGTAAGGGAACCAATAAGTTACACCAGCCTGAAGCCATGCAGGGTTGGGGCCTGGTCAGTACTTGAATGGGGGACCACCTAGGAATTCCAGGTGCTGTAGCTGTGGCCCACTGGAGAAGGAACTGGCAACCCACTACGGTATCTCTGCCATGAAAACCAAGTGGATCAGCATGGTGTGTTGCGGTCCATGATGTCATTGAGAGTTGTGCATGACTGAGCAACACACACATCATTTCACCCCAGTTACAAAGAAAGAGATGGCTTTACTCCTCTTATCCTCTCATCTTACATGATATGGCAAGAGGGAGAGAGAGTCAACTCTGCATGTAACCTCATTTGGACATTACTCATTTAGTAATCATGTCACACATTGAGCAATATAGTATGCACTTAAACAATTCATCCACCCCATAGTAAGCGATTTGAGAATAATTCTCGAAAAATACCTTATAGCTCTTTTTCCATGTAATTCTGCAGGAATGTTTTCAACAAAGTCACCAGAATCAAATTCCCCACACACTTCACTTTCTACACTTGCTGCAATCGTCTTCTGTCTGGACCAGTAGGATGACTTTAGAAAGAAGTATGGCTCATACTTCATTCCATTCTTATCTGGAGGTTGAATGAAACAAAGCATTATAAATGAAACATGTCTGCATTAAATTCATAAATCCCATAACACTACACTTGTATCCTCAACTTTAAAAGACTGAACATTATTGCTAATGTTATTTACCTGCTAAAACTTTATCAAAATACAACGTCAGTGCCATATAAAATATGGAATCCACAACAAGCATGATGCAGCTGGTTAACACATGAGAGGAATCTCCCAGCATATCTGAGAAGAAGACACCTTGAAATTCAAGCTCCAGATGAACGCTCTAAAACAACATAGAACCAATATTAAAATTAGGAGGCACTGCAGTCACATATTTCTAGTATTGCCTGTTGAAAATAATATGCAAGACTTACGCTACAATTTCTCAGTTAAATGAGGCCCGAAGTCTGAATCTCAGCAGTCTTGGTTCCCCATTGTACCTAAACCCTAGCCCCTACCATGGGATCGCCATGGTACTTAAACCCCACAGTACTTAAACCTAGCCCCATACATATGGACCCCTATAGCACCCTAAATACTAAAATAGGGCTCCTAATGGACCCACATTATTATTATAGTTTATTTATAACGTGCCGACACATTCCGTAGCGCTGTACATAAATTAAGTTCAGACAAAGATAAATACAGATTGACATATTGCAAAGCAAGGAGGGCCCTGTCTTTGAGCTAGGAATCCAATGCCCATGGTGCCCAAAGTACTTAGGGTAGAAACTCACAGACTTACAATCTAAGGTACAGTGAGTGGTAAAAGAGGGAGAGAGAGGTGATAATTATGTTAGGGTGGAAGGTGATACGCTTCTTTAAAGAGATGCGTTTTAAGTGAGGTTTTAGATGTTTTGAGGCAAGAGGATAACATGAATCTTATCTCCGCATGGAGTTCACAAGCACCCCCATGGTCCGTAACACTACCCCCTAAAAAGTTATATACATTAAAATAAAAATATGCTGAAATATTTGCTGAAAATATTTACAGAAAATAAAAAACACTATAAAAAAGAATAACAGCAAAAATAAACAAAAAAATATTATAAAAAATAGAGAAACAGAGGGGGAGGGAGAGAGAGAAATAGGGAGAGAAAGGGGGAGAGAGAGAGGGAGATGAAGAGAGATTAAGAGAGAGGGATGTTGAGATGGAGAGAAAGAGAGGGGAGAGAGAGGAGAGAGTGAGATAGAGAAATAGGGAAACAGAGAGGGAGAAAGAGAGGGAGAGACAGTGCAGGAGGTAAGGATATGGGGAGAGAGGGAGGGAGAGGGAGAGAAAGAGATGGAGGGGAGATAGAGAAGGAGAGATAGAGAGAGGGGGGCAGTGAGAGAGGGAAAGAGAGAGAGAGAGAGAGAGAGAGAGACAGGGAGAAAGAGAGAGAGAGGGAGAGAGTGAAGGAGGAAGAGAGAGAGAGTGTGAAGGAGAGAAACACACAGAGAGAAGGAGAGAGAGAGAGAAGGAGGGAGAGAAGGAGTGAGAGAGAAGTAGAGAGAGTGAAGGAGAGAGGAGAGAGAAAGAGAGAGAGAAGGAAAGAGGAGAGAGAAGGAGAGAGAGACAAGGAAAGTGTGAATGAGAATGAGAGAGAGAAATATAGAGAGAGAAGTATGAAGGAGAGTGTGAAGGAGAGTGTGAAGGAGGGAGAGAGATAGAAGGGGAGTGTGAAGGAGAAAGAGAGTCAAGGAGAGAGAGTGAAAAGAAGAGAGGGAAGTAGGGAGAAAGATAAGAAGACAGGGAGAGTGTATAGGAGAGAGAGAGAAAGAAGGAGAGAGAGAGAAAGGAGAGAGGGAATGAAAGAGAGAGTGAAGGAGGGAGAAGTAGAGTGTGAAGGAGAGAGATATATAGAATGTGAAGGAGAGAAAGAGAAGGAGAGTGTGAAGGTGAGGGAGAGAGTGAATGAGAGAGAGAAAGAGAAGAGGAGAGAGAGAAGGAGAGAGAGAAGGAGAGAGAGAAGGAGAGAGAGAGTGAAGGAGGGAGAGACAGTGAAGGAGAAAGAGAAAGAGAAGGGGGAGAGAGAAAAATAAGGAGAAAGGGAGAGAGAGAGAGAAAGATAGTGAAGGGGAGAGATAGAGGGAGAGAAATAGGATGAGACTGAGAGAGAGAGAAAAGAGGAGGGGGAGAGAGGGGAAGACGGAAAGAGAGAGAGAAAGAGGAATTTAGAGATAGGGGGGGAGAGAGAGGGGAGAGGTAGAGAGAGGAAGGGGAACAGAGGGAGAGAAAGAGAGAGGCAGAGTAAGAGAGAGTGGGAGGAGGGAGGGAGAGAGAGAGAGAGGGAGAGAAAGACAGGGTGAGAGGGAGAGAGGAAGAGAAAGAGAGGGGAGAGAGGGAGGGAGGGATAGAAAGAGAGAGGGAGAGAAAGAGATGGGGAGAGGAAGGCAGAGAGAAAGAGGGATAGAAAGAGAGCTGGAGAGAAAGAGGAAGAGAGGGATAGAGAGAGCAGGGAAAGTTAGAGAGAGAGAGAGAGAGACAGAGGAGGAGAGAGAGGGAGATGGAGAGAGAGTGAAGGAGGGAGAGAGAGAGAGTGTGAAGAAGAGATAGGGACAAAGAGAGTGGAGTCTGAGAGAGAGGAGGTAGAAAAGGTGAGGAGAGATAGGGGGAGGAGAGATAAAAAGAAAGAAGATTGAGAAGGGTTCAGCTTATGTATATGTATATATATATATATATATACTCTACATTATACCCACATAAATATTTATAATATTATATATTCTTTTGTGGGCATAATGTTGAATATATATAAAAAGGAACAACACACATATACGGTATATATATATATATATATATATATATATATATACATACACATGTTGGCACCAGAGGGGGGCGTAGCAGAGAATAATATTTTGGGACTCAGATATATATATATATATATATATATATATATACACACCACTGGTGTTAGCTCATTCATACTATCGGATTTGAGGAACATGCTTTTTAAAATTTCAGTTACTTGGACAGACGTTAGAGGACATGTCAGTGAGATTGCATATCGTTATGGAAGGCATGTGATAGCAATATTTAAGATAACATTGGGACAGGCACTTATTGATTAAGATATTAGCGACATTTTGAGCACTCGGATAGCATTTCTCAGAGGTTAGATTTATATGTATGATGTGATAGCTCGGCAGTGTTTTCAGAGTGAACTTCACTCAGCTTTTTTTTCTTAAGAATGGAATAGAACCCATGGTTAGTTTAACTAAATCAGAATTACATAAGAAAATCACTTCCCTGGTTAGTGGAGGAAACCAAACATACCTGTGCAATTCCAACTATGAAGGCAAAAGGAGGGAAGATACACAACAGCAATTCAACAGCTGTAGGGAGATTTCTCATTAAAACCATAAGCCCCAGAGCAGACAAGAAGAGAGTGCAGAAAAATCCAGCGATGGCTGTTACTCTTGAATTCCTGAACAGGGCGCTTAACATGAAGGTTACACATATCTGTGTATTAAAGGAAATAATTAATAATATTTTCATAAAATAGACAACTGTATTATCAAAAACTGCATATCTATTTGAAAAACAAACAATCTGACAAAGAACATAATTAGGTTGGGAAACATGTTTAATTTGAAAAATATGTTCTGGTTCCTCTGTTGGTTCCTTGAGGGACTTACACTATTTGGGGAAGGTTATAAGTATGAGAGGTCTATTTACATATCTGCATGAGCAAGGTTTGCAGTTTATCCTATTAGATTGTGCAGGAGAAGGGGGTTCTGTCAGTTACTATAACCTACAATAATATGCCAATTACACCCGTCTCTCCCTTCTCCCCTACCACCACCTCCCTTGTTCAATAAACACCTCCTCACCTCAGATTCCAAGATACCAGAAAGTGCTGTAGAGAAATATGGAATCCTTTATGCAGGAGCATAGCATTTACAATTTAGGTCTTCTCTAAAAATTTGTCTTTGCTCAGGTACGCTGATGGAAATTAAAAGTGTTGTTTCCGAAAACAGATACACATAGGTCATCTGATCAGAGAGAAAACTTCTAATTGTGAGTACCAGTATGGGCAAAACAGACACACATATTCATGCTCACAAGTTAACGCAAGTTTTAGTATTTATTTTTTTATTTTTTAGTAATGCACAATTAGTATTTGTTCTTCCTACCCTTTATATTTACACTAACTCAAACTAATTCAAACTGCCTTACCAGTTGAAGGTCCAATCTGAGGAGGACAACCAATGACTACTGTATCTTTTCCAACAGATGTATAAAACGTGATTTCCTCATTACAAACTTAAAAGAATGTGTTTTCCTTTTTTTGTCCACATGCTATTGCATTTCACTGGACCAGAAGTAGAAACTCTCCAGTTCTTGGGTTCTTCATTATTTATTTGTTTGTTTTTCCATGTTGGCAAACTAATAGAGCCCGATTCAATTGAGCTTTTGTTAGTTACTTTACTATTCAATTGGCATTTTTTTGCAGGCTCCGAAGGGGTTACGGGTTATGGCCTTGAAAACTTTCTTTCACGGCTGCAATAGTTACGATAGCTAAAATCACAAATCGCTTTTCAATTGCTTCAATTACGCAAGCCCGCAAATGTTTTCACACCCGTAAATGGCAAATGAAACAAAAAATTCCTACAAGTACTAGAGAGGACTCACAAGGGGATTTAAGCCCTGTCCGCAGCACTGTAAATGCAAATAACAAATAGATACTGCACTGTAAATAACAGGGAAAGCGATGATAGACATTAGAATTTATTGCACAAGCTTGCAAATCGGCAATAAAATAAATGTATTTTTATGTGTCATTTAGGGGTTATATTGAACTTGGGAATCAATGAGTTAATAAATATCAGGTGACCCATATGGACTAGAACAGTATTGGCATTCATTTTTATAATTTTGTATTTTGAGGATTTGCGAGTCCCATTGCATATTGGACCTCCGAAGTTAATTGATTGACATGTAACCTCCATGTTTTACTGCTGCAGTGCTGTCTGTCTCATTTCCTATTGGCTGTTTCGAAATGGAAGGTTACAGTTTTGCTTAATTGATTATATTCCCGCACCAGTGCATGGTTTAAGGTTTCGGCTTTCGACAATTACATGATTGTCTTTACCTAACATAATGCTGCCCCCCCCCCCCCCCCCCGCTACATCTGAGGCTCCATTTTCCAAATATTCTCCCATATGTTCCTTTTGCTTCCCCACAGACCATCTCTGGATCTCTCATTTATAAGCTTGTCTCAATCCCATATTCAATGATTTCTCCTGCAGTATACTCTTCCTGTGTGAACATACCGTTAAAAACCACCACAAAAATGCCTCTATTCAGGGAAGCAAATCAAGCAAACTGGCACCATACTAACAGATTCTACCTAGACATTCTAACTTACCCTATAACAATGCTCCTGGACTGCTACTTCATCGACCATCATAAATCATTTATCCAATGCCAATTATCCAATGCCCCCTGGTTCATCCGCTAGCTTACTATCTTATTGCAATTAGTAACTCATTCACTTTTTATTCCACTAAACACTCTAACACTGCTCCAATCTAACCTTGATGGTTAGGTTGAAGAAAATTAGACATATATAGTAAGAATACAGCTTTATAATCAAGGTTACATATATACAATAATCATTTACACCTTGTTATTATTTTACATCTATAGCTAATAAATTAGCTTCTAAGTACTAATGCTGAAGTATTTTTCAGTTTAATTACAGTTGAGTTAAAAGACTGGTGTACAATGTTGTGGACTTACTTGTGATACTCCGTATAGAAAGAAGACCAGCAGGATGATACTGTAGGAGCTTTCCACAAACACAAAATGTTTTGTAATTAGGGTCATCAGGTTTGCCAAGATTAAGACATAACCAGTATACAGCAAGCCCCAGGATAACCTGAAATATAGACAATCCCCATTCACCATTATGCAAAAGTAAACAAAATACACAAGATATTGCTTATTCACAGGGTTATCTTGGCAAAGATACTGGAGTGGATAGCCAGTGGACCTCGATTTGTCTGACATCTGTGCAATGACCTGTCCATATATATAGAAAACGTAAAAGTAGCTTCCTAGGTCAATGGGAAATAAAAGAAAAACAAACATAGGGAAACGTACCAATGATTCATTTATCTTTAAATTCCAAAAACAAATGTAAAACATTATAGCTAAAATAAAATTGTATCACACAATGTAAATGGTCTTAACAACCCTATCAAAAGAAAAATTCCATTTAAAGATTACAATAACAAAAGAGCAAACATCCTACTTTTGAAGGAAATACACTTTTTCAAATCCTATTTTCCTTACATTTTTAGATAAAAACTTTCCAATATACATATTAGCTTCTGGAGAGCTATAAAAAGCTGTAGTGGCATCATGCATACATAAAAATACTCCCTTGCAAATAGAATCCACAACAAAAGACACTAATGGGAACACTTTATAAGCAAACTGTAAGAATGGTAAATGTAAATGTACCAAATAAACAGAAAAGATTTCTTCAATATACTTGGTGCTAAGGTGCTAACAATTGAAGTAATTTTTTATGTACTTCTAATGAACCTAGACAGATCTAGACTCATATTAAAAAAAACACCCAGTGGTAATAGAGTGAGTAGTAAAATGTTTACAAATACTACCCATGATTCCTAGAGATGCCAACACCCTACATAGAGGGATTATACTTTCTATCTTCATGTATATAATAGCTATTCTAGGATAGATTACATCATGATAGACCAACAATTACTACCACAAAGTTTGATTAATTACATTCATAATATAGAATTAGCAGGTCATGCCGTTATTGAGGCTTCATTAACTACTATTCAGCCACCAAATCCGCGTCGTAACTGGTGCTTTAATGAAAAAATAATAGATGTTAGAATATGAATTCTCAAATGTTAGAATATTGATTAATAAGGCAATCAAAAATAATTTTGACATTATTCACACAGACACACTAGTGAGCATATATTTCTATAAAAAAAAATGAAAAAGTAAAAAATAGAAGTCCTGACAACCAAACTCAATCAATTGGCCATACAACATAGCAGATAACAAAGTCTATACTTTTAGCAAACATATAAAAAACTAGAGGAAATTGAATACTCTGTTTACTATAATAACATTCTTAATACGCACAAAACAACTTTATTATTTACAGGCTGATAAGCCTAATATTATTTTGGCCAGAAGTTTATAAAAACATTTATAGCAAAACATTTATTCAATGCATTAAAGATAAAAAGGGTGACATGCTCCACTTTTTGCAACAGATTATTTTAGAATTTCACAAATGTTACAAATGCTTGAATAAAATAAAAGGAAAAAGCACCAGAAGCTACAGAACAAAAGCACTTCAGTTTAAATCACTTAGATTACCAAAACTCACAACAGACCAGGCTAAAGACTTAAGAAAAGTCAAGAAAAGTGCATGGTTAAGGGCTCCTAAAAGGCCAAACATTATAAAAAATATATATCCAAATCAATTAAAACATCCACTTAAGGGATAAATATAAAAAAAACATACCATTAGATGGGAATTATCCTCTTTTAACATGTCAAGAAAATGGTATTTCATGCTTATTTCATAATAATAATAAATGGTGAAATAATGACTCAAGTAGTCAAAACACATTATGGCAGATGACAATACCTTCAAATAAAACATTATATCCAAAAATATCTAAAAAAATAAATCTACTTACAACTGCACTTCTTGTGAAATCCAATTTTACAAAAAGATGGTCCTGGCATTATATTAAAGCTTTATAAAATGCTTAACAATCTGAATGCAAATAGTGCATTAACACATACACATAATTGGAACTTTGTTATGAATAAAGAATAGATAAGGAATTGTGACAAAAAGTACAAGATCAGAGCGCCAGAGCATCGATAAATATTCAGACTAAAGATACAAACTACAAAATAATATGTAGAGAATTCCAATAATAATAAATAAGTACAAGCCACATACACTACCAACATGTTTCCAAGAGAGTGTAAGGAATTGGGCACGTCCTCATATGTATGGTTGGAATGCCCTAAAATTCAAACATTTTGGAGATATGTTAGCTTAAAGTTGGACTTAATGATACTACTAAATGGGCCTTTGGAGGTTTTAGGGAGAGATGGCCAAAAACAAATTATACAAATACTGTATTAAGTGTGTTTTTAGATTGCAAGTTTGCACGTTTTTTTTATTTTAAGACAGAGCTTTACATTCTTCTTCATTGTGTTAAAATTACTTTTGCCCTGTATTTATGGTAACCATATTTAGAACATCAATGATATGACAACTCACCAAAATGCCAAATCTCTCAGTCGCATCATTTTCATAATTTCTCTCATTTCAACTCTTTCTCTTGTGATGTAAATTGATAGGAGGTATGTCAGGGAGATATAAGACAGGGCGATGCCGAAAATGAAAGACGCCACACGAAAATATGGCACTTGAGTGAGGTCTGGAGACATCATTTTAATTGCCACAATAGAAGCCATGTTTTCCCATAGAGAATGACCGGTGGTCAGCTAGAAGTAATATCAGAGAATTATTTTTTATGTAGTCATCCTAGTCTGAAAATATTTATGTCCTGAATATCTTCACAATTCACTTGTGTGTTATTATCCAATAAAAATATTTATTTTTTGTCTTGATCATTTGTTTTTTGTTCATCAATGGATTATTCTTGTATTGAACCTTTTGACAGACATGTTCCCAATCAAACACCTTCTAGAATGGCATATTAGGGGCAATAGTTGGTAAATATACAGAGTAAGAACATTGAGCCCGATTCAATTAGAAGCATGCATCTCATGGTATACAGGCCATATGTCTGTGGCTCTGGGCTTGCAGTCTGCTACAATTCTGGTGCTATTCAATTGAACCAGCCCGCAAATTACGGGCCGAAAGCCAAAACCGTATACCATGCATTTGTTCGTAGCAGTTCAGGAAGGGAATATGATTAATTAAACAAGACCGTAAACACCCATTTCGAAACAGCCAATAGCAAATGAGACCATCATCATGAGGTCACTAAAACATGGAGGTTACATATCAATCAATTAGCATTTATCGGTCCGATATGCGAAAACCGCAAAATATGAAATAATGAAAGTGAATGCTGATACTGTTCTAATCCATGTGACCTGATATGTATTAACTCATTGATTCCAGACTGAAAACCAGAATTTTTGCCATGGTTATTAGTCTCTAAATTCCATGGCTACATTAAAAATAAAATGATGCATATAATAAAAAAAAATCATGTACTTATTTACATTTATATAGCATTTTTATCCACAGTACTTTATAAACCATGTTACTAATGATACTAGTACAGGTGAGTACTAAGCCTAGATCTGGGTCATGGTATATCAGGTAGTATCACTGATAACTAGTGTATCTATAGTATCATATCTATAGTGTCTGTTTGGTGAGTTATCATTATGGTGAGTTATCATTAGAGAGGAGATCATTCTTGAGGTATGTGTGAAATGAGTACAAGTTTGGTCATGTAGGGCCATGCTTAATTTATCTGGTTGGGATCGTCACCTGGTGCAGTTTCTTCCGAAAAATAATCTGCATTCATTATTTTTGGACACTGCAACAAAAATGCTAGGATCTCTGTTGGTATCACAACCGGCCATTTGAATGTTCAAGAAACGTCTGGTGTATGCAAGCTTTGTGTAGGCCTCGTCAGTGAAGTGCAGCTGTACACCCTAAGGAACAGTGAACAAGGAGTGCATGTCTGGCTACCCCTATCACCCATAACGTGAGAAAATCTAAATATAAACAGTAGAGGTGCTCATCTGAGAACGGAAAATAACTCAGTGGTTACCTACTCAGAGAGCAACCTCTTTTAGTTCACTTGTGCCCTTCACAGGGAGAAATATCCTGTAGTATATCAGTCTGGTCTCACTCAAAAGAATGATCCATTCCCGAAATACCAGGCAATTATCCCTGAACAGGAGAAAGAGCAAACCACAGACGCGTTTCTGTCTCTATGAGCCTTGTCAGTGAGGTGCAGCTGAACTCCCTAAGGCACAGTAAGCAAGGAGTCCATGTCTGGTTCCCCCTATCACCCATAAGGTGAGAAAATCGAGCAAAAAATACCTCAGTGGGTTTTTTCTATAGGTCTGGTTACCTACTCAGGGAGTTGTTGTTACTTCTTTATAACAAACAAGCTGTTCCAAGGTGCTGTCCACATGAAAAGCTCTTTTATGTTTAAAAAGCTGAAACTTTATGAAATGTTTTGTTAGCCACACTTCATTTCCCCATGGTCTTGCTGCATCTTCTGGCTACAACTCTTTTGCAGAATCAAGACAATTACATGATTGTCTTTACCTAACATAATGCTGCCCCCCCCCCCCCCCCCCGCTACATCTGAGGCTCCATTTTCCAAATATTCTCCCATATGTTCCTTTTGCTTCCCCACAGACCATCTCTGGATCTCTCATTTATAAGCTTGTCTCAATCCCATATTCAATGATTTCTCCTGCAGTATACTCTTCCTGTGTGAACATACCGTTAAAAACCACCACAAAAATGCCTCTATTCAGGGAAGCAAATCAAGCAAACTGGCACCATACTAACAGATTCTACCTAGACATTCTAACTTACCCTATAACAATGCTCCTGGACTGCTACTTCATCGACCATCATAAATCATTTATCCAATGCCAATTATCCAATGCCCCCTGGTTCATCCGCTAGCTTACTATCTTATTGCAATTAGTAACTCATTCACTTTTTATTCCACTAAACACTCTAACACTGCTCCAATCTAACCTTGATGGTTAGGTTGAAGAAAATTAGACATATATAGTAAGAATACAGCTTTATAATCAAGGTTACATATATACAATAATCATTTACACCTTGTTATTATTTTACATCTATAGCTAATAAATTAGCTTCTAAGTACTAATGCTGAAGTATTTTTCAGTTTAATTACAGTTGAGTTAAAAGACTGGTGTACAATGTTGTGGACTTACTTGTGATACTCCGTATAGAAAGAAGACCAGCAGGATGATACTGTAGGAGCTTTCCACAAACACAAAATGTTTTGTAATTAGGGTCATCAGGTTTGCCAAGATTAAGACATAACCAGTATACAGCAAGCCCCAGGATAACCTGAAATATAGACAATCCCCATTCACCATTATGCAAAAGTAAACAAAATACACAAGATATTGCTTATTCACAGGGTTATCTTGGCAAAGATACTGGAGTGGATAGCCAGTGGACCTCGATTTGTCTGACATCTGTGCAATGACCTGTCCATATATATAGAAAACGTAAAAGTAGCTTCCTAGGTCAATGGGAAATAAAAGAAAAACAAACATAGGGAAACGTACCAATGATTCATTTATCTTTAAATTCCAAAAACAAATGTAAAACATTATAGCTAAAATAAAATTGTATCACACAATGTAAATGGTCTTAACAACCCTATCAAAAGAAAAATTCCATTTAAAGATTACAATAACAAAAGAGCAAACATCCTACTTTTGAAGGAAATACACTTTTTCAAATCCTATTTTCCTTACATTTTTAGATAAAAACTTTCCAATATACATATTAGCTTCTGGAGAGCTATAAAAAGCTGTAGTGGCATCATGCATACATAAAAATACTCCCTTGCAAATAGAATCCACAACAAAAGACACTAATGGGAACACTTTATAAGCAAACTGTAAGAATGGTAAATGTAAATGTACCAAATAAACAGAAAAGATTTCTTCAATATACTTGGTGCTAAGGTGCTAACAATTGAAGTAATTTTTTATGTACTTCTAATGAACCTAGACAGATCTAGACTCATATTAAAAAAAAACACCCAGTGGTAATAGAGTGAGTAGTAAAATGTTTACAAATACTACCCATGATTCCTAGAGATGCCAACACCCTACATAGAGGGATTATACTTTCTATCTTCATGTATATAATAGCTATTCTAGGATAGATTACATCATGATAGACCAACAATTACTACCACAAAGTTTGATTAATTACATTCATAATATAGAATTAGCAGGTCATGCCGTTATTGAGGCTTCATTAACTACTATTCAGCCACCAATTCAGCGTCGTAACTGGTGCTTAAATGAAAAAATAATAGATGTTAGAATATGAATTCTCAAATGTTAGAATATTGATTAATAAGGCAATCAAAAATAATTTTGACATTATTCACACAGACACACTAGTGAGCATATATTTCTATAAAAAAAAATGAAAAAGTAAAAAATAGAAGTCCTGACAACCAAACTCAATCAATTGGCCATACAACATAGCAGATAACAAAGTCTATACTTTTAGCAAACATATAAAAAACTAGAGGAAATTGAATACTCTGTTTACTATAATAGCATCCTTAATAAGCACAAAACAACTTTATTATTTACAGGCTGATAAGCCTAATATTATTTTGGCCAGAAGTTTAAAACAACAGAACATTTATAGCAAAACATTTATTCAATGCATTAAAGATAAAAAGGGTGACATGCTCCACTTTTTGCAACAGATTCTTTTAGAATTTCACAAATGTTACAAATACTTGTATAAAAATAAAGGAAAAAGCACTAGAAGCTACAGAACAAAAGCACTTCAGTTTAAATCACTTAGATTACCAAAACTCACAACAGACCAGGAAGAAAAGTTAAGAAAAGTGCATGGTTAAGTGCTCCTAAAAGGCCAAACATTATAAAAAATATATATCCAAATCAATTAAAACATCCACTTAAGGGATAAATATAAAAATACATACCATTAGATGGGAATTAGCCCCTTTTAACGTGTCAAGAAAATGGTATTTCATGCTTATTTCATAATAATAATAAATGGTGAAATAATAACTAAATTAGTCAAAACACATTATTGCAGATGACAATACCTTCAAATAAAACATTATATACAAAAATATCTAAAAAATAAATCTATTTACAACTGCACTTCTTGTGAAATCCAATTTTACAAAAAGATGATCCTGGCACTATATTAAAGCTTTATAAAATCGTTAAAAATCTGAATACAAATAGTGCATTAACACATACACACACTTCTTTATGAACAGAGAATAGATAAGGAATTGTGACAAAAAGTACGAGATCAGAGTGCCAGAGCATCGATAAATATTCAGACTAAAGATACAAACTACAAAATAATATGTAGAGAATTCCAATAATAATAAATAAGTACAAGCCACGTACACTACCGACATGTTTCCAAGAGAGTGTAAGGAATTGGGCACATCCTCATATTTATGGTTGGAATACCCTAAAATTAAAACATTTTGGAGAAAAATATGATAATTGATAAAAGATATGTTAGCTTATGAATTAAAGTTGGACTTAATGATACTACTAAATGGGCCTTTGGAGGTTTTAGGGAGAGATGGCCAAAAACAAATTATACAAATACTGTATTAAGTGTGGTTTTAGATTGCAAGTTTGCAAGCTTTTTTGATTTAAGACAGGGCTTTACATTCTTCTGCAATGTGTTAAAATTACTTTTGCCCTGTATTTATGGTAACCATAATTAGAACATCAATTATATGACAACTCACCAAAATGCCAAATCTCTCAGTCGCATCATTTTCATAATTTCTCTCATTTCAACTCTTTCTCTTGTGATGTAAATTGATAGGAGGTATGTCAGGGAGATATAAGACAGGGCGATGCCAAAAATAAAAGACGCCACACGAAAATATGGCACTTGAGTGAGGTCTGGAGACATCATTTTAATTGCCACAATAGAAGCCATGTTCTCCCATAGAGAATGACCGGTGGTCAGCTAGAAGTAATATCAGAGAATTATTTTTTATGTAGTCATCCTAGTCTGAAAATATTTATGTCCTGAATATCTTCACAATTCACTTGTGTGTTATTATCCAATAAAAATATATATTTTTTGTCTTGATCATTTGTTTTTTGTTCATTAATGGATTATTCTTGTATTGAACCTTTTGACAGACATGTTCTCAATCAATAACCTTCTAGAATGGCATATTAGGGGCAATAGTTGGTAAATATACAGAGTAGGAACATTGAGCCCGATTCAATTAGAAGCCTGCATCTCATGGTATACAGGCCATATGTCTGTGGCTGTGGGCTCGCAGTCTGCTACAATTCTGGTGCTATTCAATTGAACCAGCCCGCAAGTTACGGGATGAAAGCCGAGACCGTATACCATGCACTTGTCCATAGCAGTTCAAGGCGGCAATATAATTAAGCAAGAGCGTAACCACCCATTTTGAAAAAAACAATAGGAAATGAGACCATCATCATGCAGTCACTAAAACATGGAGGTTACATGTCAATCAATTACCGTTTATCGGTCTGATATACGAAAACCCCAAAATACCAAATAATAAAAGTGAATGCCGATACTGTTCTAGTCCATGTGACCTGATATGTATTAACTCATTGATTCCAGAGATCGATATAAGCCTGAAATGACACATACCGTAATAAAATTAATTTTCTATTGCCGATTTGCAAGCTTAAGTCTATTGTGCAATTAAATCTAATGTGTTTTATTGCTTTCCCCATCATTTACATAGCTCTAGCACATGTAGGATTGTCTCCTACATTTGCCATTTACGGGTGTGAAATCATTTACGGCCTTGGGGAATTGGAGCAACTGAATAGCGATTTGAGATTTTATCCATCGTAACTCTTGTGGACGGGAAAGATCAAAGGCTTTGGAAGGCTGTAAGTTCTGGGTTTAACAACTGCAAAGTTTTAAAGCCCGTAACCGTAAACTATTTGGAGCCAGCAAAAAGATGCCAATTGAATACCAAATTAACTTACGGCCTCAGTTACGGGCTCCAGTAACTTACGATTGCTCAATTGAATCAGGCTCATTGTTTTTGTGTGGATTACTTTAAATCTGAAACACTCATTTTATAAAATTGCCCTTCAAAGAGAAAACTATTTGCCTTGCACCATCTCTTATTATTAAACTGATCTGGAAACATGCCAGCTTGAGTTCTGAAAGGCTACCCCTCCCATATTTTGAAATCTGTGAATATTTTTTCTGTTGTGGAGGATGTCACGGCACATTTTAATAACCACACATTCCTTATGGCTATGGGCAAAAGAGTGGTAGATCTTCTCCACCATATATAGTACAGTAAGCAAAACAACACACTTTTGTATACATATACATATCTAGAGTAGGACAGAAAACATATTTTGAGCATTATACAGTAGACTCTCAGTTATCCAACACCAACAGGGATTGGTAGATGCCGGATAAATGTAGTTTCTGGTTGTGTGAGAGTTACTATAAAAGAGGCCTAGATTAGCTGCACATCGAATGCTCTGCTAAGTATATTTATCAGTGAGGGCTGTTCTAGCAGCAGCAGCTTTCACTCCTCACTTACACACAGGTACGTTGGGCTGGAGGGTGCGGTGCTGAACCCGGGGAATATAACGCCAACACTGCACTGGCTCAGTCACTCGTGCCTATCTGCTTCCAGTGGATGAAACCTATGTGCCTGTAAGCATTTTGTGGCATGACAACCTGGCTCCTGGTATTTGTTGAGCCCTGTAAAATTACATTTTTATTTAAAGTACAGTATTCAGTTTGTGTATGGTTGCTTGAGTTCTGGTTAACTAAGATTCTACTGTATCATGATTTACTGTGTTCCCTTCACAGGATAAGAACCTGGATGAGGTAAATGCTGTAGAATTGCCATGTTGAATGTTTTAGATTAATGAGCGATAAAAAAATTGTGAGCTCTTTCATGTCCCCACAGAAGTGTATTATTATGCTTAATACATTTGGAAGAAAAATAACTTACTTCTATAATTGCAGCATCAATACTTGCTTGTAGAGCGAGAAATCCTTTTGTCCAATAATGTGTAGGGTAACATAATTCTGAGCCATTGTAACAGTCACCTGAGGACACATACTATGAATATTGATTGAATTACTTCTGACTGATTACTTTTGTTACTATTGAAACATTTATGTATCAATTAGTATGTAACTATTTGCATCAAAATAACATATTTATATACAGTGGTACCTTGGTTCTCAACCTCCTCGGCACTCAACATTTTCGATACTCAATGCATCTGGATGAGCAAAAAACCTTTGTACTCATTGTGCTACCTTGATATTCATCGGTGTTTGCTAAAATCAATTTGCAATACTCCTTATAAGAGTTTGGTACTCAACCTTTTTGCCACTCAACCTGCCATTCGGAATGGATTATGGTTGAGAACCAAGGTACCACTATATATATATATATATATATATATATATATATATATATATATATATAGTATATAATTAGTATATTTGTGTTCACATTTGAATGTCTAAAACAAGTTTAAAAAAAAACTTGCTTCCTGCTCAGAATTCCGATAAATACAGTTATTACACTGCACTCTGGGAAGCTGAGCAGGCAGGGACATGCAAATGTGCCCACAAATGCTTTGTTCTTCAATTCATAAGCATTTTAAGCATGGTTTCCTTTAAAGGTATATGCAAGTGAGCTGGATTATGAATGCATCTGATAGAGGAGAATTAGTAGTGTGTGAAAAAAATTGTTTGCATGAAAAATACCAAAATAAACATTTAAACATTGCCCTAAAGTTTGCTGAATTTCTTGCATTTGCAAACTGTTTTCTATCAATGTTGACACCCCCTGAAAATCCCAGGACAAATTAGCTTACATAATACATTGTATCATTTTGGTCTGTGAATTGAGCTGCAGCTTTCCTTTAGATTTCTGTAATACCCAGAACAAGGTCTGCGCCCCTTCATTCACTGATTGTTTTATCTACATCCCAGGTGAAACTTCCCCCAGCCCCAGTGACTTGCTTCATGTAACCCCCCAGTCCCAGTGATGTACCCCATCACCTCCCCCACCCCCTTTGAATTGTCCCTGTGATCTCTCCTTTACCATCCCCAGCCAAAGTGAATTGCCCCTGATATCTCTCCTAGTCACAGTAAATTGCCCCTGAAATCCCTCCCAGTCCCAGTGAATTGCATGTACCCACTTACACAGAGACACATGCACTCACACAGAACAGAAAATGTTGCAGGTCATTGCAGGACCATAAATCAAGCATAAATGCTCATTCGCCTAAAAGACAAATTAGAATAGGAAGGAGGTTTGGTTTCAGTACAATTATAATTTGTCAGAATTTATTAAGGAGAGGGTGTTTGTCTAAAGAACAGCCGTGTAGCTGCTCAAGCATTTTTACTTGAATGTCAATTCATGGTCCTTTAAGGACCCAGTGTAGAAGCCACATCTAGCTGGCTGCATACAGCATTGCTGATTGGCTGTAAAAGCTGGGAATGCTCACATGGACAGGGTACACTTTTACAAAAATGAACCCTCTCAGGAGCCTAGCTCAATCCTGGTGGTGTAAACATCACCTGCAACAGTTTTTTTTTTTTAATGCACAGCTAAAAAAACATAGTGCATGCAAAAAATGTAATCATACACTATTAATTCCCCTCTATCAGATGCATTCATAACCCAGCTCACTTGTATATACCTTTAAGCTTATGCCCGCTGCATTAAACAGCTTTTATGAAAATCCAAGGTTGCATTATACACAAACTGGGAATCCTACACATGGACAGCCGTTTCAAGGTTATGTTTTTCACTGATCTTGTCCCCCTCACCCTAGTACTTGACTGACCATTCATAAAACCTCAGAATCTATTTGATACTGGATGTTCTTCCTGTGCAGTTTTCCTTATTTTTATCCAAAATATATTTTAACTTTACAGTGTTAGCTCTAGCAACATTAAGATATACATGGTCATACAAAATATGCACTTTATCAGTAATAGTAATAGTACACAGTTACATTTAATATAGCTCATGACATAATCCACAAAAGTTGAACAAACATCTATTGGCACAAATAAATTATAAATCATTGCAAGACTTCACTTTAGAAACATGTGATAAAACTCTTGTTACCCATGGTTGCAAAGTAGTCATTTGGAAATGGAATTAATGCATCTTTGTATTGAATATGATAGCTGAATTCATCCTCAAAGATGACTCCAGTAATCAACGACTCATGAATTTCTTCCAGTAACAGTTCCTTGTCTGCATAGTCCTGAATCTTTACACCTGTAAGTATAAATATATTAAGTTCTGTAATTTGGATGTTGGTAAGTGCTGATATGAGCAGTACATTTTTACATACTGTTTATGTTTTTATATCACTGAGGAAGCCTAGTAGGCGATACGCGTTTGATACTGTTTGTTTGATACTATTTAATGCGTTTTTGATTTTATTCATTTTCATTGTGCCTATCCCTATTGGCCATATATGGCATGTATTTGAGATTGCATGGTACAATAAATATATGACAAACACACCATTATTTGCACTAGTGTGCTTCAATTGTCCCTTATAGTAGACATAAGGAGTTGGTATCATATGTTATTGTATAGACACTATATAATTGTGTACTCAATAACACTGGTGATCCAACTATACCTGCTACAAGACTATCTGGATTGTATCCTGTGCCTTGGATTGAGATCTGAGGATTGGACATTGAGTACTTCCAGAGGTACCCCCTTTTAATCCATACAGTTACCTCATAACTTTGAGGTTATCACATGTGAGTGGAATACTATATGCTTGATGTTTTGACGTGCCTATTATACACTCATATTACACTAGGAGGTGGCACGCTGATTTTCCCCTACCCTTCTTATCATCTCTGTAATTTCAAGAATACAAAATCTGTTGCTGGACCATTTTAGATCCAGATTTAGAACAGACATTTTCAAAATGATCATGGACCGGATACTAAGACTTTTAAAGGCTAGTTTCATCTAAAACAAAGCTTCTTTTATTTTAAAGGTTATTCTAGATATTTACTTTTTATGTAAATATTATGAAACGTGCCTTGTTTGCCAGTTACTCTATGGAGAGCAGAAGTGGCCATTTTAAGAGTTTTGGGCACTGGTGCTGAGCTCGGTGAGCTGTTTGGATTAAAATGTAATGAGCCAGCAAAACCAGGTGAGGACTAAGTTGTGATAGATACATTCATGTTCTGTGTTCTTCAGCCGTTCACGTCATTTATCAATAATAATTGGCAATAAAAGGTAAGTGCTGAAACTTTTCAGCATACATTTGAACTTCTGTAAGTTAACGCTTTCATAAGAGTATCTTGTGGTTAAGTTAAACTTTCCCTATAGAGAATGTACAGGTTACTATGATCATGTCTTTTTTATTATGATTTTTTAAGTTATTTTAACAGTTACAAGATACAGTATTAATTAGGGTATACGAGTAGAGCTAGTTGCCTTTCATCAACATCAGTCAACAAAACTGTAGGAATATGGGAATTGCTGTCTTTACATGTAAACCACTAACATTTAAATTACAACAAAAGTACAGTACAAACTTTTGTATCATGCTATCTATGTGGCATATTAATCCATAAATGTATCCACAACTGCCATCTTTTGGGAAATTAATGGACTTTGTAATAAACTCAACACATACTAAAAAGATAAAAATACTTATGACAATAATATTATAATGTTCAATCTTTGCTATATTTTCTTTTAAATCCTTACACAAAGAGATGAAACAAATAGTGCAATTCTATAGTTCATGATTTATCTTATATTTATAGATTTATAGAGACACACATAATTCTGAAGATATAACATACTGTACAAATGTAACTTTTCTGTTTTCTTTTCTAACTTTCTAATTAACACTTTTTTTTCTTTTTTTCTGTCCATAGGTACCCACCATGGGGTTAATGACTCCCACAGCACAAGAGATACCCAGGCTCATAGGGAGTAGCATGTATTGATGGGGGAATGTCAGGGAATACCTGGGCTCATAGGGATTAGCAGGTAATAGGCAGAGGAGTCATAGATAGATAGATATATAGATAGATAGATAGATAGATATATAGATAGATAGATAGATAGATAGATAGATAGATAGATAGATAGTGTTGTAAGTTGCACAATGGTCCTGACCTTTCACAGATGTGTAATCACTTGTTCTGTGTGGCGAAGTGCGTAATTTTCACAAATATGGGATACAATACCTTTCTACTGACATCATACGTAGTTAGAAAAGTCACTAAGAATGAAATGAGGTGGCTTCTGGGGGTGGGGGGTAGAATATTAGTGGTTCCAGGAGCATTCCAATTGCTATGAGTTTGTGTTTCAGGAAGATAATTGTATTTACATTTTAACATTTATTTTTATAAATGGCTTCAATTGAATTGTATTAATTATCAATGGTATAATTAAAATAATTAGATTAGGGCAGTAAAGTGGTCCTCTAACTGTGTATCAGCAGGTGTGCCTATAAATATAACAATTCAAACAGAGAGAATCTGGAGGATTTGAGATGCTTGTGGCAAGGTCATAGCATGTTCTATCAGGACTCAGAGATGCAAATGAGAAACTCTACACATTACATAAAATGGTCCAAAATCAGTATAGCATCCAGATGGGAAATATCCCCCCGCTCCCATTCCAAGGCTAGCAGTGGTTGTAGCTCTGATGAAAGGGAATGTTATGAAAAATCGTGAAAGTTGTGATGGTGTTGCTTTGTATTTTGTATGTACAATGATAACCTCTACACTCACAGGCTTCCTGGCTCTCCCACTGTGCTGTGTGTGAGTGAGTAAGTTAATTTGAGGCATATTTGTTGTTGTTTTTAGGTCTTTCTGTGGTTGATTCATGTTTTATTGAACAAACATTTTATTTAGAGTGACAAGCTTCCAAGAGAGTTAACTGAGTTACAAGGTAATGGACACATACATTATATTATTTTTTGTCTCTATTTTATTTATAATGCCTGTCTCACCCACATGAGTTTGTTATATCTCCGCAGTCCCTTTCCTATCAAATCTTATGGTTATGTTACGTCTTACAAGTATTGCTTCTGACATCTCAAAAGCTTGTCACTCTAAATACAATGCTTGCCCAACACAAAAGGTATCACTTTATACTACAATACTCTTGATTACTGGACATACAAGGCTACTCCACTCCATAACTTCTAATGTCATGCAGACATCTTCTGCAGATGTTCTTGAGCCCAGGAATGGGCACCTTGGAACATAGACAAAACTACTCTAGACAAAAAATAGGTTAATTCAGCTTTATAACATCACATATGAGTGTATGAGTGTCAAGGATAGTAGCCCGAGAAGGATGCCTAACAGCTCATTCCATTTTAGTTCACTGGCACAGAGCTGGAAGAGGTCCCACTTTATGACAATATATTTATGAAAAGTTATTAAACATGGACATATTTATCTACCTTTTAAGCATTTCACATCTTTTGCTATTTTACCTGGCAAAATTATGCTTCTAGATACCTTCTCCATTATATCCCTGCTGGTGGGAAAAGATGGTACATATCCAACTGTAAAATTCACTGTCTCAAATTGATCCAGATGACCAAGAACTTCTGCAGATGCAATATCGACGTTGTATGGTAATATATATGTATAAAAGTCAATTGCAAAAAACATCAATAGCACAAGCACCAAGTGTTGCAGCCACTCCTGAATAGGGAGAAAAAAAAAAGATGATTTGTCAACTGTAATCCTAATACATGCTTTTTTGGTAATTCTGTTCATGTGTTTCTGTAGCTACTGTAAAACTAGAATTATTTTCTGTAGCTCAGCAACATATGTTGTGTTTGCACTCCATGTCTATTATTTAAAGGACTTCCCTATAAAAGTCCTTTTCATTTTCCAAAATTGTATAATTCTTTGAAATTAGAAGTTAATGCCTGAACTGTAAATGAGGAGCAGATACCTTAGCAGTGTCGGTATACTGCATAGTGAGGTCATAACTTCTCTTTGTAAGGTATTATATGAAACTAGAAGAAGAATTTATAATTGAAATTTCCCTGAATCAAGAACCTTTATAATATACCAAAACATTTAAAATATTAATACAGTATTTGTATATTTAAAGAACAGTAATACTATAATTCATAAGAGGTACTGCAGCAAATAGGTGTGCCATAATTAGTATCTGCATCTGAGTTTGGAATAAATGAGTAACCGTATGTGAAGAGTGTTCAGTTTTTTCGTTGCAGTTAGTAGGGTTGCAAATAGCGGTGCTTGTGTCTGCAAAATTGAATGTGTCAATGGGGAGAAGGAACTTAGGGGCTTGCAAACAACATTTCAGTGTTAGTATAAGTATACTTCTTGTCACATGTTTGCACTGCTGGAGCAGCCATTCCAAGGTCCACACAAATATGGCGGATGTGAGCAAGTTGCTTTTGTTGAAGCTCATATTGGAGAACTTGACAGGAGAATTAAAAAAATGTTATGATATTGCCATTATGGAAAGAGAGTTGGTGTTCACTATGCAGAACTACCCAACAATAAATTGGATTAATTCGATTAGCAATACAGCGAAAGGCAGAAGGGTTTTGACTACATTTAGAGATAATTATCTGATTCACATTATACAACAATCTACAAGAACCAGGCTATCTTGGATGTAGTAATCACAAATAATTTTGTTATAATACCAAATGTTAAAGGGGCACTTTTGGGAAACAGTAACCATAACACAGTTCCATTTGAAATTAATTTTCAAAAATAACGTTATAGGGTTCCAACAAACATTCTTAATTTTCAAAGGCAATGATTTTGCATATATTTGGGAAAAATAGTATATATAGGCTAAATGTAAAAGTCTTATGGCAATAATATAGCATACACACTGGGACAAAAGACTGGCAGAACCATTAAGGCTTTGCTAAATAATTGTACATATCAGCACATTTCAGATGGAAATAAAAGTAAAAGTACATATACCATGTAGGGTCTCTCAAGATGAGCAAGGTCATAGCCAAGGGGTCAGACAAAACATGGTCCACTAGAAAAGGAACTGGCGACCCTCTCCAGTATCTTTGCCAAGAAAACCATATGGATAAGCACAACCAGAAACACAGACAGATGTGCCTGGCGTGATGCATCTTTATGGTAACTGAGAGTCAGACACAACTGAAGGACTGAACAGCAACAACAACATAAAAAATTATGTGGTTTAATAGTAAATTAATAAAACAAGATAAAAAAGAAAATGAATGTATGTCTTGCAAGAAAGCAGTTAGACTGACTAGAAGGAGAAAATTAAAAGTTAATTACAAATTGGAGAAAAACTAATCCTAATCTATTTTTTAAATATATAAATGAAAAAAAAAAAGACTATAAAAAAATTATTGGAAGCTTAAAATGTGAGACTCGCATGCTGATCAATTGATCCGTCTTATCTCCGAACATTCCGGGATATTCTTGGGAAGGGAAACATATTTGTACATACCCCAAAGGTGTGCCATTTCCTCCTCCATTTTAGAAGAACATTCTTCCATAACAAAGCCAAAGTCTGCTGGCACAGGCTTGTCTCTCTCAAATTCTCTCTCGACATCTGAAAAATAAAGGAGATTTATTGTATCAAAAACTGAACAAAGCTTATTATGTTTGATGTGCAGCAGCATACATATCCCTGTGTTATATATACCAGGTTTATCAACCCCCAAATTGCCTGTAAAAAAAACATAATTTTTAGATGCTGCCATATTTTGAACATGTTTTCAAGACATGTCATTAAAAGTATAGGGACGGGGTAAAAGCCGGAATGGAACGGGCCGGAAAAGGCCCGTTATAAAAGAAATCAATGCCACTCAGTGTAAATTGAACTCAAGTCTCTCCGCTCTATAGGCAGAAGAACTAGTTGTGAGCCACAAGCTTTGACATTAAAAAAAATAGCACTGTATACTATGCTCCACTGTTCTGTATATGCATCTTCCTCTATACAAATCCTCCATAAACTACAGAATAGACTTTACATAGGACAATTGTATTAGCATGAGAAGTGACGAACATTTGCCATGTGTTAGATTAAACCTATGTGAGATTGCCACAAGTCCAGTATGTGTGGTCTGTGTGTTTCATTCCGACTTTGTTCGGCAAATACAGTAGCGCTTGGAGACTGCTAATAAGAGATGGGAGGTAGTGTAACTAAATGTGAGAATTATGTCTGTTTGTAGTTTCTCCAATAGGTAAGGTAATCACTCCAGTTTTCATTTTCAGGACTATAAAACTGTGTTGACTCCCAATATTTATGCAGGCAACATAGAATTTAATGGAAGCAATGTCACACCACCATGCGCGTAGGAGCCCAAAAATCTAAGGGGACAAAGTTTAAAGAGACAAAAAAAAAATGGTGACCCAAGTGGTGCAATTAAACTCTACTCCCAAGACAGGCAACCTCCAAGGGAAGAGAGGACAGGCCAACCAACAAGTATAAAAAGAACTTACAATAGTGGGGCACTACAAAATACAAACAAAATGCGAATATTACAGGAATGGTACTTATCTGAAGATCTTGAGACCTCTCTGCAGAGTAAATCAGCTTGATGAAAAAGATTTTGGAGGAGTAGGCAAAAAAGGAAATAAAATGTATTGTGAAGTAAGTTTTGGTTATTTTAACACATGCATGAATATTGTAGATAAGCTTTCATTAATCTCATACCCTGTGGCTATAAGGTGGTCTATTTATCATAACAATACTGTGTACTGTGGACATGTTTCTGCTGTTTTTATGTTCTGTATGTATAATCTTTCACGTGTGTGTTAAAATAACCCAAACTTACATCACATATTTTTGCTGTTTTTAACATTTGGGGGGGCTTTTCTCCAAATTAGCTTTTTGAGTATAACAGAAAGGCAAAGATAATACCTTGAGCATCGGCAGAGAGTAGAGATAACATAAGGGAGAGAGAGAGAGAGAGAGAGAGAGAGAGAGAGAGAGAGAGAGACATTTACAGTAGACATAGAAATAGAGAGAGAAAAATAAAAGAAAGTAGTACTTTACAGAAAGAGTAATATTGTAGATAATTGGAATAGTCTTCCAGTGGAAGTGATAGAGTCAAACACAGTTAAGGATGTGAAGCATGTCTGTGATAAGCATAGGGCCACCTTAGGGTTTAATAAGTCAGACTATTGGGTTGATAGAATGGGCAAGCTAGATGGGCTTGGCTTAGCTATCTGTCATCAAATCAATGTTTCTATATTTAAGGGAGGATGCAAGACAAATAAATGAGCAGACCAGGGAGAGAGAGATGGCAGTAAGCAAAAGACAATGAAAGAAACAGAGACAAGGAAAAGAAAAGGGAAGGCTGAAGAGAGAAAAGAGATGAGAATGGAGTGGAAGACCAGGGGAATGGAAAGAAAACGAAAGAGAAAGGTCTGGAGTGGGATAAGGGGAGTGAGAGAGAGAGAGGAGGGAAGAGGCTAGAGGGAGAAGACAGCAGGGATAAGAAGGAGAGACGGGAGTAAGAAATGCTAGGGTTTATGCTACTAGACATGTCCCGATTTTCCCCTTGGTATTATATACAGAGAAAAACACAGAAGTGTATTTGTGCTGTAGTCAGAGATGGCTAGGAATCTACTGGCATGTTTTGCTAATATATTATTCCACTATCATATCACTGCATCACACAGGCTTTCTTCCACCTCACTATCATATCACTGCATCACACAGGTTTTCTCCAACATCACTATTATATCACTGCATTACACAGGATTCTTCCTTCCACACTATCATACCACTGCATCACACAGGCTTCTTCCTTGGCTTAGCTATCTGTCATCAAATCAATGTTTCTATATTTAAGGGAGGATGCAAGACAAATAAATGAGCAGACCAGGGAGAGAGAGATGGCAGTGAGCAAAAGACAATGAAAGAAACAGAGACAAGGAAAAGAAAAAGGAAGGCTGAAGAGAGAAAAGAGATGAGAATGGAGTGGAAGACCAGGGGAATGGAAAGAAAACAAAAGAGAAAGGTCTGGAGTGAGATAAGGGGAGTGAGAGAGAGAGAGAGAGAGAGAGAGAGAGAGGAGGGAAGAGGCTAGAGGGAGAAGACAGCAGGGATAAGAAGGAGAGACGGGCGTAAGAAATGCTAGGGTTTATGCTGCTAGACATGTCCCGATGTTCCCCTTGTTATTATATACAGAGAAAAACACAGAAGTGTATTTGTGCTGTAGTCAGAGATGGCTTGGAATCTACTGGCATGTTTTGCTAATATATTATTCCACTATCATATCACTGCATCACACAGGCTTTCTTCCACCTCACTATCATATCGCTGCATCACACAGGTTTTCTCCAACATCACTATTATATCACTGCATTACACAGGCTTCTTCCTTCCACACTATTATACCACTGCATCACACAGGTTACCTCCCACCTCACTATCATATCATTGCATAACTATCATATCACTGCATCGCACAGGCTTCTTCCTTCCTCACTATCATATCACTGCATAACATAGGCTTCCTCACTTCCCTCCATGATACCTTCACCAGAGGAATAGTGGGTGTGAGGGTATGTGAAATATGGGTGATGTAGGAAAAGAAGGAGAAGGGAAGAAGAAAAAGTTAATAGCAAAAAGCAGAAAGCTGAGAGGGGAGATAGAAAGTGAGATAGAGAAAAGTGAATACTAGATGGAAAGATATGAATCAACTGTAAGAGTAAATAAATACATATAAGAGTCAGTTTCAAAAATACACAATAGAAAAAGTATACTAGCTATTTGCAATTACAATATTTTGGGTACCTTTATGCAAATATTCTTTCTGCTGCTACTTGGCTGCCCATTGCATCCTCCAGTGTTGTTAAAAGGGGGGTGTCAAAAGCTTTCCTGGGAGAGACATACTGTTCCATAGTGGCACCCTTTGGTAATGCATGATTAAGTTTAATTTTGGTATTTTGTGTTTACCCTATACATATAATCTGGGGGGATTTATCCCCCCTGTCCTCCAGTTCCCGGAACCATAGACACCATCCTGTAGCTATGCAGGGTTGGGCCTGGTCAGTATTTGGATGGAAGACCACCTAGGAATACCAAGAGTTGTATAGGAGACCATTTAGGAATACCAGGAGCTGTATGCTGTGGCCTAATAGAGAAGGAAATGACAACCTACATCAGTATATCTGCCATGAATACCAAGTGGATCAGCATGCCGTGTTACCGTCCATGAGGTCATGGAAAGTCAGACACAACTGAATGACGCAAATACACAACACACACAATGTGGTGGGACAATTTCACCTGCTTAAAGCCGGTGCAGGGAACCCCGATTGGTGTCAGGTGTATGTGACGTAATTCGGTATTCCCTGCACCAGCAGTGAGACATGCTGGCAGGGTAGGAAGACAGCTCAGAAGCAGATGAGCCTTAGGGTGCCTGGGTGGTTGGGACCAGGAGGGACAGATGCCACCGCAATGGGGTCCCGAAGGAAGGGCCTTGGTGCATTGCACCGCCTACACAGGCAGTAGTTCCGACAATGCCAATGACATAATTAAGGGCATTTTTATTTTAAAAAGTATTCTTGAAAACAAAAATTGTTTGTTAAAATCTAAGACTATGTGAGATGTGTTCACAGATCAGATATAGTTATGTACATGTATATTGTTGGTGTGAACTGTATATGATTCACTTATAGTATCAGGTAGCACTGCTTGGAGATCAATGTTCTATTTCAGAGCTTCCTGAAAATAGAAACCACTAACATTACTAAAATAGGGTCATGATTAAGCCCTGTCTCTCCCCACTCTTTGACACTGAGGCCCCCTCTCCTGTGCCACAACAAAATTTACTGGTGGGAACTACTAGGTGAGGTGAAGACTGTCCAGCAGCAGGTGGGTATGGTGGAGGGACCTGTTGGGGGAACTCTCCACTTGGATGTTTAATTGGGAGGCAAGCTTTCTTTGTAAGTGTTGTAGCATGGCTGCAATTAGGTCCACAAATTCATGCTCATTCCAGAGAGTTGGCATTGTTGTTACAGTTCCAACTCATTGTCTTTCTTGCTTCCAGTTATCTCAGCTCCTGGAGCAGCTCTCTCTGTATGTTTTAGACCTCCATGTTATAACAGACCAACTCTGCTGTTCAGTTCTTCCTATTCCTCCAATGTGGGAGAGGGTGCCTGGGACTGTGGATGAGCAGTGAATGTGGCCGGGCTGAACACTTCCTCTGCTATCGGTGCTGCAAAAGACAGTGGTGGTGGAGTAGGACAGAGGGGCAGCAGCACAAGATCCAATGTTCTCTCAATATAAGTAGCTGGGAGAAGGGTCAATCTATGGGAGGAAGGGAGTCTATGGAGTTAAAACATTCCATGGCGGCAGAGAAGGCAGCAAACTACTCTATGGCCCACGGGAATTGATCCCCTTCCTCCTGATATTTACTTATAAGCATAATTCCAGTTTTCAATTGTTGGTTGTATGGGCAAAGATTATTGATATGGTGTATATTATTATCTTGCTGTATATATGCATTGTATGGTCTTAGAGTTATCTGAAAAAAAATGTGTTAGTTTCATTATACATATATGGTCTGTTTTTTTGTATATTATTAGTATCACTATGATATCACTCATTTTTGTCTGTTCTTCAAGGCAACATGATTAGTTATTAATAACCACCATCAATATTGTGTATGTGATATTTATATTACAGCTGACCTACAGAGGCATTGCTATGAGATGTAGGCCCTATCAGTGAATAGGAGTGTATGTTTTATTTACATGATTGATGGCGGTGTTGTATGATTTTTGGTGTACATACTGACCTTGCAGGTCCCTGCCCAGTAAGCCGGGCATTGTCATAATGGTGGCTGTGGACATTCTGTCCCTGCCTTAAACCCTATTACTTATATCCATAAGTAATGGGGATCACCACCTGTGGCTCTTGCACATCCTTGACATGAACTACCACAGCTCTTACATATGCTGCCACCTCTCTCCACATCCTTGCCCAGTGACCAGTTCTGACCTCTCTGCCTCCATGGAGGATATCTTAACAGTTGCGTACTGTATTTAAGAGGGAAATAAAATCTCCCTGGGAGTAATTGGGGGCTCTGTGTTTCTTATGAGCCTTGTGACCCCTGTTCCTGAGGATCCTATACTGTATTTTTAAGGTATGTCTCAAGAGGGTATGGGTGAAAATATATATTGGTAGGATGAGGATTTGTGTTAGGGTAGGGTGGGTATGGGGTATAGGGATCAGGTAAGTCATATGAAATGTGTTATAAACATTATTAATATAGGAGGTTTTAGAGTATGTGAACCATTTAGAGCAAATGTATGTGTAAAAGATAATGTAGCAACAATAAACCAACCTTTTACTCTCTCTAATCCAAACTGTTCCTTTCTCAGTCCCAGTAAACCTATCCTCAGCTCCTGGTACTTGTAAGCGAGCTTACATAGCATTGCACAGTCAGCATTTGAGCTTTACCGACTTAGGGGCTTATTCAATTACAAGCCCGCAATTGCCTCTAGCCAGCAATTTTGGTTGTTGGCTAAAGTTTTTTATAAACATCTAGACACATTTAATTGTCTTCAACTCATAACTGGTCTCTCACAGCCTCCACACGGAAACCATGCACTTGTAAGTAGGATTTCAGGAGCTATGATCATATGATCTGACAATATATAAGCAAGCCTGTAATTTACGTAGACACAGCCAAAGGTAATTGAGACAGTCATCACAATGTCAGTAAAACATAGAGTTTATACTTAAACTTCTCTCAAAGACTACAAATAAGTTAGAGTTGAGAAGTACATTTTGCGATCGGACTCGCAATCTAGCAATGCTTTGGCTAGGCCGTAGTGATTGTGGGTGGGGAACTTGCAATTTGAATGTGAGTAGCTTATTGTAGCCAATTGAATATATTGTAAAATATGGCTTATGCACAGGCAATTTTTAACATTACTTCAATGTGTATTTGATAAATATAACTTATTATAAACAACTCTAGTGTTAATAATGTGTTATTACAATTGTGTGTTTGTATCAAGACACTATACCTCCTGTCTTTTTGGTATTATTCCCACAAATGCATTCATTTATTGTTTTATATATGTGTATGTATGACTGTAATTAGTTTATATCAGGTCTGTACTGTGAGGAAAGACAACAGGTGCGGGTAGTACTCAAAATAATTTAGAGAATAACAAATGGTCTTATTTAAAGTAAAAACAGAAAGCCTTAGGAAAGTATAAGCAAAACTTTTTTTAAGTTTAGAGTGCTGACATCAAGACCCTAGATGGGGTAGTGTTACAGCCTGTATGGAAACCAACAGTCTAAATCCAACTTATTATCATGTATGATGTATTTAGAGGGTGGGACATAGCCCAAAATATGATTAAAAAAAAGCAAGAATCTATGGAACACGGGCACAGGACTGACGGGCAAGGGCGCACACAGATTGATGTACTGACAGACACACACAGTCCAAAGTCCAGAGTGCCAGGAGGATGCCGGATGAGTCCAGTTGAGCAGAACAATCCTGATCAGAGAACCTGATGGAGAGTGAACTTCAAAAGCTGGACATAGGGGGTATTATACTGTGGCCCTATTCAATTGAGCAATTGTAAGTTACTGGAGCTGTAAACTAATTTGCTATTCAATTGGCGTCTTTTAGCTACTGGCAAACGATTTGCGGGTTAGAAGCTCAAAATCCCTGCAATTGCTAAAATCATAACTCTGACCGAGCTTAGCCTTTGATCTTTCAAGCCTGTAAATGTCACAATCACAAATCGCTATTCAATTGCTACAATTCCTCAAGCCCGCAAATGTTTTTACACCTGTAAATGGTAAATGTAGAAGAAAATCCTACGGGTACCAGAAAGGACTTGCAAGGGGGTTAAACACATGATCGTAGCACTGTATATGCAAATCAAAAATCAATACTGCACTTTAAAAGACGGGGAAAGTGGTGAAAGACATTTAATTAATTTAATTAATTATTTGCACAACAGTCTCAAGCTCGTAAATCTGCAATATTTTATTTTTATTTTTTATGATTTATTTCCATGTCATCTCAATCTTGGTAATCAAGGAGTTAATATATATCAGGCCACCCACATGGACTAGAACAGTATAGTCACTCATTTTAATTATTTTGTACATTGCCGGATTGTGAGTCTGATAGCATATGGGACTTCTAAGCGCTAATTGATTGACGTTTAAGCTCCATGTTTTACTGAAGTCATGATGACAGTCTCATTTACTATTGGCAGTTTCTAAATCGGTAGTTAACCCTAACTGATCATGATCAAGCTCTGAAATGCTACTTCCGGGTGCATGGTTTACAGTTTTAGCTTTCGACCAGGTAGCTGTGAGCTTGTTCAATGGAATCGCTCAGTAAATGCAGCAAATTTCAATTCAATTGCAATTGAATAAGGCCCTGTATCTTTATATTACATAATGTTGAATTCAGATAAGTATTATGGGCCATATTAAATTCCAGCCTCGTAAGTCCAACATTTAGGGCCCTATTAAATTCTCCCTCGTAGTTCTCTCGGTGCTCGCAAAAGGCAGTTTTCCTGCTGTTTGCGAGAACCGAATCTCTCGCAGCCTGCTTTACGATATGACTGCGAGAAAATGGCCGAGAATAGGCTCCGAGAGAGCTACGTAGCCTTAAATCTATGCACGAGTCTCGCATATCGTAAGAATCCCTACGTGGACAAAAAGTCCACGCAAGGGATCCGAAAGCCTCTACGTGCTGCCTCGGAACAGCCCGAGACAGCAGCGTGAGGCTCCCCCCTGCACCCTATACACATCCCCATGCTGCAGGGGTCTCTATCAGGACCCCTGCAGCACCCCCACATTAACCCCTTGCAGCGGGGGTCCCCGATCTGCATAGATCAGGCCCCCCGCTGCATTTAAAACTTTTAAATTCCCCGCCGCGGCTCCTTAAAGGGACCGCGGCACACTATTAGCCAATCCCGGCCGCGGCACTTAAAATTAACCCCCCTCTATGCTGGGGGTCCCCATCGGGACCCCCGAAGTGTCCCCACATAAACCCCTTGCAGGGGGGGTCCCCGATCTGCATAGATCAGGCCCCCCGCTGCATTTAAAACTTTTAAATTCCCCGCCGCGGCTCCTTAAAGGGACCGCGGCACACTATTAGCCAATCCCGGCCGCGGCACTTAAAATTAACCCCCCTCTATGCTGGGGGTCCCCATCGGGACCCCCGAAGTGTCCCCACATAAACCCATTGCAGGGGGGGTCCCCGATCTGCATAGATCAGGCCCCCCGCTGCATTTAAAACTTTTAAATTCCCCGCCGCGGCTCCTTAAAGGGACCGCGGCACACTATTAGCCAATCCCGGCCGCGGCACTTAAAATTAACCCCCCTCTATGCTGGGGGTCCCCATCGGGACCCCCGAAGTGTCCCCATATAAACCCCCTGCAGCGGGGGGCCCCGATCGGCACCGATCGTGACCCTGCTGCAATTCAATTTTAAATTTCCCGCCTCGCGGGTCCTCGTAAAGGTCCTGAAAGGACTCGCACTAAAAATAATAACCCCAGGCAACTATAATTACCCCATTAACTCATGATGGTCAATCCAGACCACCATAAGACCTAAATTAACCCATTAACTCATGATGGTCAATCCAGACCACCATAAGGCCTAAATTAACCCATTAACTCATGATGGTCAATACAGACCAGCATAAGGCCTAAATTAACCCATTAACTCATGATGGTCAATACAGACCAGCATAAGGCTCTATTTAACCCCATCAGTCCCATAAGGGTATATTATTACCATTATGGGCCTGTTACAACCCAACATTAACCACATAAGTGCCATGATGGTCCTCAAGGACCATCATGACACTAACTACAAACACTACACTATAACCCCCAATAAACCATTTAATCTAAACTAACCCCCCTCTACACTAATCTATTAACACTTACACTACCTACCTACACTACCTACCCCCTAATAAACCTCCCCAACACTCTAATTACAAAAAACAAAAAACCTACAGTACAAAAAACAAAAAAACCTACAGTACAGAAAACAAAAAAAAATTACACACCTGAAAAGGAAAGACAGATAAACACAATACAATAATACATATAATACATTACATACATTACATACAATACATGACATTACATATAATATATTAAATCTAATATATTAAATATAATATATTACATATAATACATTACATACATTACATACAATACATGACATTACATATAATATATTAAATATAATATATTAAATATAATATATTACATATAATATATTACATATAGTCCTAATCAAATACCCCCTATCTATCTAACATACAATCTATTTAATTTAAAATAAATCCTAACTATATCAAATACATCCCCCTATCTATCTAATATACAAAAAATCCTAACTACATACACAGACCCTTATTCTAAAATAAAATAAAATAATTACAGTCCTAACTACATACACAGACCCTAATTCTAAGCTAAAATCAATAAATTAAGACCACTTACCTTTAAGATGTTGCTTCAGATCACTAACCTATGGGTCAAACAAAAAAAAAAATTAGTACAAAACATTAACATCAAATAAATAAACATTATATACATTCTACATATTCAACTCACCTTTACAGCATGTCCAGTCACTGTTAAGCTCTTCCGGCGCGGCCCTGTTAAAAAAAAAAAAACACAATACATGAATACATGAATACAATATATAAACAATAAATAAAATACACAAATAAACATCTAAATATACATTTAACTTACCTCCCCGCGATGTCCCCGGCCTTCTCTCCTTCAGCCCCGGCTGGGCCGCGGAACCATCCGCGCTCTAAAAAAAAAAAAGAAAAAAAACTAACGGAGGTCTGCACTGGCAGACCTCCCCGACGCTACTGAACCTCCCGGAGTCGTTTCCGGGAGGAAATTGGCATTGGAGGCTTGTGATTGGCTGAAAAAGCTGTCAGCCAATCAAAAGTCGTCAATGTAGGAGCCAATCAGGATGCGCAGATGTCTTCTACCAATCACTCCGTGGGGGTGTATCCCATAGTGATTGGCTGAAGGCATCTGAGCGTTGTGATTGGTTCCCATAAAGATAGACAAGTGTTTTAGCCAATCAGGGTGGGATATTGGGGTGTATCCCATCCTGATTGGCTCACACATTGACGACTTTTGATTGGCTGAAATTGATAGACAGCTTTTTCAGCCAATCACAAGCCGCCAATGCCAATTTCCTCCCGGAAACGACTCCGGGAGGTTCAGTAGCGTCGGGGAGGTCTGCCAGTGCAGACCTCCGTTAGTTTTTTTTCTTTTTTTTTTTTAGAGCGCGGATGGTTCCGCGGCCCAGCCGGGGCTGAAGGAGAGAAGGCCGGGGACATCGCGGGGAGGTAAGTTAAATGTATATTTAGATGTTTATTTGTGTATTTTATTTATTGTTTATATATTGTATTCATGTATTCATGTATTGTGTTTTTTTTTTTTAACAGGGCCGCGCCGGAAGAGCTTAACAGTGACTGGACATGCTGTAAAGGTGAGTTGAATATGTAGAATGTATATAATGTTTATTTATTTGATGTTAATGTTTTGTACTAATTTTTTTTTTTGTTTGACCCATAGGTTAGTGATCTGAAGCAACATCTTAAAGGTAAGTGGTCTTAATTTATTGATTTTAGCTTAGAATTAGGGTCTGTGTATGTAGTTAGGACTGTAATTATTTTATTTTATTTTAGAATAAGGGTCTGTGTATGTAGTTAGGATTTTTTGTATATTAGATAGATAGGGGGATGTATTTGATATAGTTAGGATTTATTTTAAATTAAATAGATTGTATGTTAGATAGATAGGGGGTATTTGATTAGGACTATATGTAATATATTATATGTAATATATTATATTTAATCTATTATATTTAATATATTATATGTAATGTCATGTATTGTATGTAATGTATGTAATGTATTATATGTAATATATTATATTTAATATATTATATTTAATATATTATATGTAATGTCATGTATTGTATGTAATGTATGTAATGTATTATATGTAATATATTATATTTAATATATTATATTTAATATATTATATGTAATGTCATGTATTGTATGTAATGTATGTAATGTATTATATGTATTATTGTATTGTGTTTATCTGTCTTTCCTTTTCAGGTGTGTAATTTTTTTTTGTTTTCTGTACTGTAGGTTTTTTTGTTTTTTGTACTGTAGGTTTTTTGTTTTTTGTAATTAGAGTGTTGGGGAGGTTTATTAGGGGGTAGGTAGTGTAGGTAGGTAGTGTAAGTGTTAATAGATTAGTGTAGAGGGGGGTTAGTTTAGATTAAATGGTTTATTGGGGGTTATAGTGTAGTGTTTGTAGTTAGTGTCATGATGGTCCTTGAGGACCATCATGGCACTTATGTGGTTAATGTTGGGTTGTAACAGGCCCATAATGGTAATAATATACCCTTATGGGACTGATGGGGTTAAATAGAGCCTTATGCTGGTCTGTATTGACCATCATGAGTTAATGGGGTAATTAAGGTCTTATGGTGGTCTGGATTGACCACCATGAGTTAATGGGTTAATTTAGGCCTTATGGTGGTCTGGATTGACCACCATGAGTTAATGGGGTAATTAAGGTCTTATGGTGGTCTGGATTGACCATCATGAGTTAATGGGTTAATTTAGGTCTTATGGTGGTCTGGATTGACCACCATGAGTTAATGGGTTAATTTAGGCCTTATGGTGGTCTGGATTGACCATCATGAGTTAATGGGTTAATTTAGGCCTTATGGTGGTCTGGATTGACCATCATGAGTTAATGGGTTAATTTAGGCCTTATGGTGGTCTGGATTGACCATCATGAGTTAATGGGGTAATTATAGTTGCCTGGGGTTATTATTTTTAGTGCGAGTCCTTTCAGGACCTTTACGGTCCTTTGAGGACCCGCGAGGCGGGAAATTTAAAATTGAATTGCAGCAGGGTCACGATCGGTGCCGATCGGGGCCCCCCGCTGCAGGGGGTTTATATGGGGACACTTCGGGGGTCCCGATGGGGACCCCCAGCATAGAGGGGGGTTAATTTTAAGTGCCGCGGCCGGGATTGGCTAATAGTGTGCCGCGGTCCCTTTAAGGAGCCGCGGCGGGGAATTTAAAAGTTTTAAATGCAGCGGGGGGCCTGATCTATGCAGATCGGGGACCCCCCCTGCAATGGGTTTATGTGGGGACACTTCGGGGGTCCCGATGGGGACCCCCAGCATAGAGGGGGGTTAATTTTAAGTGCCGCGGCCGGGATTGGCTAATAGTGTGCCGCGGCCCCTTTAAGGAGCCGCGGCGGGGAATTTAAAAGTTTTAAATGCAGCGGGGGCCTGATCAGTGCCGATCGGGGACCCCCGCTGCAAGGGGTTAATGTGTGGGGGCTGCGGGGATTCCTATGGACCCCTGCAGCAAGGTGTTCATGTGAGGACACTTCGGGGGTCCCGACAGGGACCCCCGCATTGAGGGGGGGTTCATTTTAGGTGCCTGGGGGGGGTTTGGAGTACCCCCCACGGCAATGCTTATGTGGGGGACTGCCGCGGAGGTCCCTTTTAGGACCCCCGCAGCACTTGATGAGGAGTGGGAGCCTGCGATATCATCTCGCAGGCTGTCACTCCTCATGTACATTTACGCAGTGTAGATACGTACGGCCCTGCTGCGTAGCTCACACGTTGCTCGCAGCAGGGCTAATTTAATAGCATTGTAAGTTAGAGAAACTTTGCAGTACGTAGGGCTTAAGTAGAAGCCTCTTATTTACGAGGCTGGAATTTAATAGGGCCCTTAGCATGTAAAGGCTGCATGCTTGAAATGTGGCCATTTTACGTCGCTATTAAATTCGAATGGGCTGCGAGCTATGAGCGAGAGATGCTATTTCGTAAAACAATTCCGGGCCGTCAGGGTTGTGTGCTCAAAGGCTAACAATTAACCAAGCATGTAGTTACGGGTTTAGATGTTGCCAATGGAAAAAGAGATTGTTAGTGTTACATCAGTGAAAAAGGGGAGGGTAGATTTCCTAGTCCTACGGGCTTCAATTATAGTTTGCGATCGGACCCACATTCCAGATATAATGCCGTATTAATAAAGTAGTATATATGATATTCTATCACATGCGAGTTACAGTATATGTATTAACACATTGATTACAGGGATTGATATAACACAAAATCTAAACATGAAATAAAGTATTTTTCGGGGCTGATTTGCGGGCTTGAGAATGTTGTGCTATTAATTCTAAGACCTAACATCACTTGCCCTTATAATAAATGTACAGTAGTGTGTTTTTATTTGCATTACAAGTGCTATGTATTGGACTTTACCCCCCTTGCGGGTGCTCTCGAGCACATGTTGGCCTTTGGGCTCCATTTGCGTGTTACGTGCTTGCTCTCGAGTGACCATGTTGCAATTTAATAGCTGAATTGAACAAGTAGCGGTTACAAACTGGTCGGATCAAAGGATTTACGTGCGAGATGTTCAGCGTTGCTCAGCACGTAGCCTATTCTCGGCCGTCCTGCATGTCAACACGCAAAGTCCGCTGCGAGCAACGTTACAGGCTAATTTAATACCCGTAACACGTAAATTTGGAGTTATGGGCTACGTTTTAAATCGTAGCCCCAATTTAATGAGGCTGTATATTTTTAAATATCATCTTACTACTTCTTGTCTGTTATCTGTTTGTCTAAACCCATTGTGGAACCGTATCTTGATTTTTGTAAAATATATCTTTTTAATTATACCCTATTTGTCTGCTTGTCTATTGACCTGTCCAAAAGAACTTACCGTATGATTTATATTATCTGTAACTTTTACAAGCCGCTTTACAAGTTCAAGTAATTGTGATTTTGACAATTGAACGGGGCCCTTACTGTTGTAATATTTACTGATGTTCTTTAACTTGAGAGGGCTTGTAAGCTAATCTCCATTACGTGACAAAGCCCCTGGCCACGTAAACGTAAGTTCCTAGGTGAGTTGGCCCTTGGACCAATGAAATTGTGATTCTTAAATCCAATCCTGGAGCCCACATTTAAAAAAAAGATACAGCATATGCCTTTTTTCAATCCAAATACCAATCCTATATGTCATAATGCCAAGGATCTTAATGGACAACTTAAAGAAAAATGACATTCCTAGAGTTTGATAACAAAGAAAGTGCATGCCCTTATAGGAAATTAACTTCTGACACTAAAATTATTAGATAAACATGTTCCTGTTCTTGCTCATACTGCAACAGACAACATTTCAGGTCTCATGGGGTGATTGTGATATGCTGGGAGAATGTTTTAGAGTCCTAGTAACAATTGTGATGTACATTTCAGGCAACTGAATAATTCTGCATGATAGCCTCTGCAGACTACAAGACTAGTCAGACTGGCATTGGCTGAGAAGCATCCTCACTTCTTTAAGACTGCCTCCTAGTAATAAACTGTATTTTCACGCACATGAAATGCAATGCTTGTACGAAATTACCATATAAATCATACTTTTCACATGTATTACCTCCTCCCCCCTCTGTAAAACATAGGACAAATATGCTTTAATTCCCATTTCCAACTTAATTTACACTAATCCCCTGGGCCATAATACACCCAACAAAAGGGGCACATTGTAAAAACTGTCTACCAGATCACTGCACATCACTACAAATTCATATAACACTGCAATATTTTTCTAATCTGATTTGTATACTAGATTAAATAATACTTGGAACATATTTAAATTTCATGCATTACGAATGCACCTGATAGAGGAGAATCAGTAGTGTATGAAAATATTTTTTGCATGAAAAAATCCCAAGATAAACATTAACAAACTTACCCTGAGGTTTGTAAAGTTCTCCGGTTTTCTCTCACCTGATTTTGAGAAGGAATGCCCCTTGAAAACCTTAATTAAAATAGCATAAAGCACAGATATCCGCTTTTTGAGTTAAACACGTTTCATCATGGAAGACTTTGACTGACATAATTGTTTAATATGAAATGCTTACTTACCCTGAAAACCTTTAAGGATCCCACCACAATAATAAGCCAAGTCTAGATGAAGGTACAGATTTTGTGCCTCTTCTACTCTCCATGTTGTCCTATTCAGATGTTTTTCAGAGTTTTACTGATCCTAACGTAATCAAAGGACCCCATTTTGATGGAAATATCCCAAGTTGCTGAAGCTGCAGTTCTCTCTCTGCTCTGCTCTTTTGAGTCTTTTGTCTAGTAAACATCCAGCGAGGAAGTGATATGAACTCATTCAGGGTCACAGTATTCCAACCCTCCCCTTGGAGTTTGCATATTTTAATTTAAACCAATAATGAAGAACTTTAGAATTGTATATGCAAGATACCCAAAAACCTAAGGAAATCCTACAAGCTGCTTGCTAACTATAGCAGCCTTTGGGAAAAAAAATAATATATATATATATATATATATATATATATATATATATATATATATACAGGGTCTCAGTACACAAGTAAAATCAAATCTCTTACCTTCAGCATAAACAATTTCTATATACAGTAAACTCCCCGTTATCTGGCACCCACGGGGACTGCCTATTGCCGGATAAGTGTAGTTGCCGGTTGCTTGAGAGTCACTGTTTTATGAAGCCTAATTAATCCTAAACCCCCTAAAAACCCTTAAACTATCCATTAAACAGCCACTGCTATCTAATCTAAGTCATTTAAAGCTAAAAAAAAACTACAGAGAAAAAGTTGACATTTTAATATAAAAAATGTGGATGCCGTTTGTGCCGGATAATGGCGATTAAGTGAGAGTTTTTGTCAATCGGGGAATGGAGGCAGGTGCTGGTTGCTTGAGAGTCCCAGTTGGTTAAGTGCTGGATAATCAGGATTTTACTGTATTCCTGTCTGATAGCATATCTTTTAACATCTTAAATTGTTAGCCTATATTAAATAACATTACATTTAAAAAAATGTGAAAAAGCTTCAGTTAACATGGCACTTTCATCAACACTCTTTCTAATTATATTTTACGGGACGTGGGGACAGAACATTATGCATGTGGTGAGGCAATAATTAACCTGACCCTTATGTCTGTTGATACTGAAAAAGTTTGCAAGTGATAACAGCGTTCAACAATTTTGGTTTCAATAGGAAAGGGACCAATGTATTTCAGACCCAACTTGGATGAAGGCTTGTCTTTGTCTCTGGCCATACCCTGTGCATGAGCATTTGGAGATTCCTGGCTTGCTACATGCCCACCTCAATGACATAATCTATTGCTGAGATTCCTCCCCTGCAGGTCCAGATCTACCTTTGGAGCCCCTGGGCAGTGAAGTGGAGGAGCCCCTGCGAGTGAGTACGCAAGGTATGCTCGGACCCATTTTTGCCTTTTCTGTGCATTTAAGTTCCTTTTCCTGTTTTAACTTTCTTGTTCTAGGTGGTTACTCCCTATGAGCCAGTCTACGAACTGCAGCATTTCATTTTCTTTAAGCCAGGAACCATTTTTCTTTAAAAAGCAGTGCCCCTCACAGGGAACGCCTTTAAGCGGCTGCCTAGTTGGCCTAATAGGTAATCCAACCATGCTCCCCTGAGGAGGTGCATAGGTGTTAGTAGAGAGGTGTAATGTTCCTCATTAACATTTTTGTAATTGCTTTTTTTTTAAATTTAGTTTAGATACATTTGAGTCACGATATCCAGATTCAAAAAAAGTCAGGAGCATCCGCATTAATCAAAAATCGTATCAGCAAAGTGGTAAAATGAAGACTGCTGTTATTGTGTGGGGTTGTGTTTGATAAAATGAAGATTAACTGTCTGTTTAGTTTAATCTTGTACCAAACCCCATGTTGGAAATGACTCCGTTGCTATAAGAGTACATATTGCAATTCTGTACCTTAAGAGAAAATCTCCACACAAAAAAAGGAAGTACAGTAACGAATATGTTACATATGGGTTCATTTATTATATTGGCCTTGATAGAATTGAAGAACTGCAGTGTTTTTTCTGCACAAAAAATATTTGCAATGATTATACAAGACCTGCCAAACTCCAGTAACATTTCACTAAAGAACACCCAGGAAGCTCTGGAGAGAGCTCGATTCAAATCTTGAGGTATGTTATCGAAGTTAGGTTTTTTATCTACACAAACATCACTGCTTGAAGAATCCTACAGAGTGGCATATCTTATTGCTAAGATCAAAAAGCCACACACTATTGGTGAGACTCTAGTGAAGCCATGTGCACTTCAAATGGTTGAAATGGTTCTTGGAGAACAACAGATCATCAAATGCAGAATTTTAGATGTATCATCTGATATTTTGGCTCAGCTTGTGAAGAACTTAAGAAAGTAACTCTACCTTTTGCACTCCAATTTGGATCACACAAAAGCTTTTGATGTTTATAGGCCAATTTATGAGTTATTTTCAAAAAAATTGTTGGACATAACTTCTGATGGTACCCATTCAATGTTGGGGAAGAAATCTGTTTCAAGCAGTGAACTTCATATGGTCTTGAGCTCTGAAACACAGACTCTTCAAATACTCTGTCAAGAGGTTGGAGCTGTTCACAAAGTGTTGCTGTGCCACAAAGAAGTACGCTGGTTATCACACGGAAGAGTCTTCACTCTGGTTATGGCTTAGAAAGGAAAAAGCTGATTTTTTTAGCGAAAACGAAAATACGGTGCATGAAGAGTTTGAAGCCCAATATTTAATTGTCATTGGTCTACTTTGCAGATATAAGTACACTTTTGAATTACCTCAGTATTTCCCTTCAAGGGTCAGAAGTAACTGTCCTGGATACAAATGAGAAAATCACTGCTTTCCAATAAAAGCTAGCTCTCTGGAAGAGACGCACGGAGAAGGACAATTATGTTCTTTTCGGAGAGAGCACCCCAGATTGAATAAAAAGTGATATGGTAAGGCATTTGGAAAATATAAAAAACATATTTAATAAATACTTTGTTCAAGAAGAATTGAAAAATTAACAGTAAATTCGAAACCCATTCACCTTAAACTTGGTCTAAATGGATGATGCTGACATAGGAAAGATAACCTCATTGATACAGAGCAAGGTTTTGCTTAAATAAAGTTTCTTCAGTCAAGATATTGGTGAACTTTGGTGCTCACAAATAGAGGCATACTCAGTTTTGGCACAAAATGCCCTTTCAATCTTGATTCCATTCCCAACAATTTCCAACAACGTACCTCAGGATTCTCAACGTTGGTGTCTGTAAAAACAAATGCAAGAAATCGGTTGGAATCCAGGCATAAAATGCTGCTAGCTTTGTCTAAAATTGTTCATTGATCAGAAGCAGCAAAAGTATCTCATTAAATAATACTGAGGATTTTAAGTGACTTCATAATCATGCTGAAAGATGTTCCTGAAGAACAAAATTATCTTTTCTATTTCTGTGTATCTGAGGATTAAAATAACATTCCCATGTCAAATATGTAATTTTTCCATTATTAATTGCTCTCGGAAAGGAGGGGAAGTGTGAATTTTAATTTTACTTTCGGGGAAGGTGTGAGACTTAAAAGGCTCTATTGGGTGGAATGAATGAGAGACACCAACATGGCAGCCTCCTAGAGATAAACAAGAAGAACATTTTAAAACTAGTAGTAATCCATAACGTTATATGACTGCACTAATAGTACTTTCGTCATGTTAGATGCAGCATCTACTTTTAAGTAGCAATTACTTATCTTACCACTTCAGTGTCCCTTTAAGTAAGCAACACCTTATCTCCATTCAGATAAAGTTAATGGACATGCATATGGATTTGCAAAATAAAACTGACTTAAATGATAGGTGCACAGTGGTACCTCCGTATTTCATTAGAAAGTTATGAATACTTTTTGTACCATTTAGATACTCTCCTTTTGGTCGCACTGGATTTATTATTTATTTTGAAGTGGCTATAATAGGTTAGATCAAGGAGGCCCATTAAATCTGGAGAATGAATACCATAGCAATTCCTTTTAATTCATTACTAAGGAGAAGCTCGAGAATGATCCCTGATCGCTTGCTCCCACTATTTGCTGTGAGAGATAATAGGTTCCAACCACTGGACCATCCAGTGTCATTGGATTAAACAAAACAAGCAGTTAGCTGTTAGGACTATTGGGACTATTTGGGAACTGACCTTGTGTGTTTGGCAAGTATATGTGAAAACTGTGTGCATTATTTCACAAGTTAACAAGTGGTTCCTAACATGGGCCCCCATGCATCAGGCGAAGTAATTTGCAATCTATCCATAGATCAACTGTGGGTGCTTTTTTTCCCCACTTCACACATTGATGTTAATCTTTATCACCCCCAAACCAAGCTTTATAGAAACGTCTCTAGAAGCCAATAGGAAATGGGAATGTCAGGATTATTATAATGAGTAAGAACAAGTGACGTAAATGCAGCAAGAAACCATTAGTCTACATGGTTTCATGATATGTATTAACCCCTTGAGTAGAGGGTTTTGTGTTACCCTTGATTTGATTTTTTAATTACACATATTTTTATATCGGCCAAATAAGTGTCAAAAAATGTTGAAATGTCATAATTTTCTATTGTTTATTGGTGCTATACTGCCTCTTTAACTACTGCCTCTTTAAATACTGGTACCCGTAATATTTTCTTCATTTTTTTGTAGTTACGGCACTACTCTGCTTTGCGAGTGATCCGTAAAATCTTATTAGCATCGGGTTTTGGTGGAAAGGTCTAATGGAGTAACTGTTGTCAGTGTAGAAACCAATGGAAATGTTTGCTGTCACTCGTAGTAGTTCTCTCGCAATGTTCCCAGGATGGTGATTAAGATAGCTAGGGAGATTTACTTTGGCCTTGAACATGGTGTAAACTGCAATATGAGGGATTAGCATAGGGCCCATTGTCTGTGGAATTGTGTACTTTACTAATAAGGTTAACAGGAACGGGTAGCTGTATCTATTAATGTAATTACTTGTTGTGGAATGTCTGTTCTGTTTATTCAGAATATTGGAAATAATTAGTCCTCACTCAGATTCTTGGGATTCTGAGCATTTTCCATGATATCCCCAATAATTAAAGAACAATTCTCTCTGTAAATAGTAAAGGGACGGTGGCTCAGGTATAATGGATAAGTGCCAAATTCAAATGGATGATCACAGGGTGCTCCTAAGGATAATAGGGATAAGTAGTACCAAGAGAGAGAAAGATCCTTTTTTAGGGCACACCTGGGAAATCCAATTCTCAGAAAAAGAGAATGAACTAAATGTTAAAACTTAACTTTTAATAATAATAATAAAATCCACTTAAAATACATAAACGTAGGTAGCAGAGAGTAAATGATATGAAGTTTACTGGGAAAATGCCACTGTTGTGGAGAATGCCACTATGAGGTAGACCATATAAAGTGCAATGTGCTAGTATAGTCACTGATAAAGTGGCTAGTAGATGAGAAATAAGGTGCTAAAAAGTGCTACTAGTGATAAGGTGCCAGGTGCTATGACACAAATGATAAGGTGCCAAGTGCTATGACACAAATGAGAAAATATATATAAGTGAAGCAAGTGTATCACTAGAATATGGTTGCCTATAAGGTGCAGTATAAGTAAATATTAGCAGCTATTTGCTGAACAGGAACCAGTAAACCAAATGAAAAATATGGCAAGGGGTAAAGGATAGGAGTGAAAGATATTGAGAAATAAATGCCCCCAGAGTACTGATATCATGTAGGTAATGTTCTCAATATCTGTGTATCTCAAATACCCAAGTGCCCAAATAGCAGCGTTGCCTTCAGGATATACCCATAACCAGTAGCTACTGCCTTCCAAGTCCACTAAACTATTGCTGAAATAGCCTAACTAATGCAGTGGTGAAGGGGCTTTATGCTATGGGCCTGAATATGAAAACGCTGACTCTTTGCTAGTCACGCCGTGGTCTAGACGCAAGATAATGACGTCATAGACTCGCGACGGCGTTCCTACGTGCACCCGACGCACGTTTCTGGAATTTCATCAGGGGTTACGCCTGCCTTTCCTATGGGCCTTTTTAAAGGCAGACGTTGTCATGGCAATGCAAAAAAAACGGGACTTGGAAGGCAGTAGCTACTGGTTATGGGTATATCCTGAAGGCAACGCTGCTATTTGGGCACTTGGGTATTTGAGATACACAGATATTGAGAACATTACCTACATGATATCAGTACTCTGGGGGCATTTATTTCTCAATATCTTTCACTCCTATCCTTTACCCCTTGCCATATTTTTCATTTGGTTTACTGGTTCCTGTTCAGCAAATAGCTGCTAATATTTACTTATACTGCACCTTATAGGCAACCATATTCTAGTGATACACTTGCTTCACTTATATATATTTTCTCATTTGTGTCATAGCACTTGGCACCTTATCATTTGTGTCATAGCACCTGGCACCTTATCACTAGTAGCACTTTTTAGCACCTTATTTCTCATCTACTAGCCACTTTATCAGTGACTATACTAGCACATTGCACTTTATATGGTCTACCTCATAGTGGCATTCTCCACAACAGTGGCATTTTCCCAGTAAACTTCATATCATTTACTCTCTGCTACCTACGTTTATGTATTTTAAGTGGATTTTATTATTATTATTAAAAGTTAAGTTTTAACATTTAGTTCATTCTCTTTTTCTGAGAATTGGATTTCCCAGGTGTGCCCTAAAAAAGGATCTTTCTCTCTCTTGGTACTACTTATCCCTATTATCCTTAGGAGCACCCTGTGATCATCCATTTGAATTTGGCACTTATCCATTATACCTGAGCCACCGTCCCTTTACTATTTATTTGTTAGCTTATGAACATAGTTCTATCTTGGTGTTAAGCCCGGTATATTATCCAGGATTCTTATATTGTTACAATGACGGGTTTCCTCTCACAAAATTGGAACCCAGAATCATGGGAAAAAGATGTCCAACTAGTATTTACTAGTGACATGAACAAGATAAGACCAAATGAATCCAACCTCAGAAATCAGTTTTCTGATCTCAATACATTGTATAAAAAACAACATCAAATTAGATGGGAAATAGCAAGCTTAGAAAATTATCTAAGGAATAAATTAGTCCCTAGAGGACTCAGAATCAATCTCTTTCCAACTATTCAAAATCTATCTGAGGACTTTGTAAAAAAATGGGATCAAATATTAATAAAATGCTCTAATGAACTAATGAGCATGATCCTAGAGTGGGAACAACACCAACTAACAGAAATACAGAAAGTGTTAAAAACAAAAGTAGAAAAAATAAAAGAATTCTCTGAGAACCCAATATTTACAGAGTCTGAAATAAGATTACAGAAAGATATAGAAACCTTTCAAAAAACTTTAATGGAAAGAAAACAAAAGAAATTCCAAAGAGATCTCAATGATTTTCAAACTGGTAACATCTTTAGAAGACCTAAAAAATACAGAGAACCTAGACAAAGAAATGATGATTCTTATACATCAGAATCAGAGTGGTCAGACATAGACACTAGACCCAAAGAAACATCAACAATGGAGACTAGGTCCAATATGATTTTTTTAGATGGAAAGCAAAGACTAGGAGGGGTAAGAAAGGCCCCAAGCATATTCAAACCACACAAGAGAAGCAAAAAGAACTAAATTCTCTACAGGTGTTTAACCTTTCACATTTAGAACTTTCAGTCCATCATATATCTGTATTACAAAAAGGATTAAACTTCTCTCCCTCAGATGATTTTAACTTATTTGAGTGGATTAAAGATGTACATTTATTTGCCAGGAAGCTTGCTTTGAAAAAACATTTCTCAAGAAAAGGTACTAATACGTACCTAAATAGTGAGGACCAGAAAACTTTGAAAACATTAGAATGTCTATTAGCCGAAAATGAAGGATTAGAGCTTAAAGGACCCTTCTCCCAACTCAAAAATAAGAGTAAATTTACTCCGCCACTGCATATTAGTCCTAACATTGAACTTTTTGTTAAAAACATGGAAAAGGATCTTGAACAATTAGCTCTTTCTAAGACTAGATCTTCAAATCTTACTAAACAAGAAACACAAGCCCTACAAGAATTAAAAGGAAATAAAGACATCATCATAAAAAATGCTGATAAAGGGGGCAATGTTGTTATCTTAGATAAAAAAGATTATATTGAAGAATGTCTTAGACTGCTTAATGATATGAATTGCTACAGTAAATTAAGCTGTGACCCCACAGAAAGATTCATAGAAGTACTATCAGAGATACTACACAAAGGCCTAGTCAATAAAACCATCAGTAAACAAGAATTTGAATTTATGCTCAAAAAAAATCCTAAGGTAGCAACCTTTTACACCATACCTAAAATTCACAAAAATCCCCAGAAACCCCCTGGAAGACCGATAGTATCAGGGATTGGTAATTTAACGGAAAATTCCAGTAAATATTTGGATCAAATTCTAAGGGAATTTGTATTTAGCCTTTCATCTTATGTTAAAGACTCTAAAGAGGTATTAACTAAATTAGATGGCATACAATCTAAGGAACACACCATCTTGGTGTCACTAGATGTGGAAGCCCTTTATACTAGCATACACCATGATAAAGGTATAAATGCAGTAAGATACTTCCTTAACAAACAAGGCAAGCAATATGATACACATAACAAATTCCTTTTAACACTATTAGAATTTGTTCTAAATCATAATTATTTCATCTTTATGGATAAATTCTATAAACAAATTCGGGGAACAGCGATGGGCACAGCTTGTGCCCCTACCTACGCTAACCTGTTTTTAGGCTGGTGGGAAGAGCAGATAGTCTTCTGTGAAGAAATGGAGAAATACACCTCACATATAGATCTCTGGGTCCGCTTTATCGATGATATTTTAATACTTTGGAATGGCTCAACTTCCCAGTTAAAGGACTTTATTAAGACTCTGAATATTAATAATTTAGGTCTTTTTTTAACATCTGAATCCAGTTATGAGTCTATCACATTCTTAGACTTACTGATATATAAAACACAAGATGGCATTGTGGGCACCAAAACCTACAGGAAACCTACAGCTACTAATAGCTTACTCCACGCCAAAAGCAGTCACCCAAAAGCATTAATTGAAGGCATACCAATTGGCCAATATTTAAGAATAAAAAGAAATTGTTCCAATGACTTAGATTTTGAGAGGGAATCTCAAGAGTTACAATCCCGCTTTTTGGAAAGAGGCTATTCTAAAAACAGCTTAAAAAAGGCCTACCAAAGAGCCAAAAACACTAAGAGGGAAGATCTTCTAAAAGATAAAACAAGAGAATCAGAAAATACTATTAGGTGCATTGGCACGTTCAATAGTAAATGGCATGAGGTTAAAAAAATCTTTAATAAGCATTGGGGTATTTTATTGGATGATAAAGACCTTAAACCATTTCTACCTACCTATGCAGCCATTACTAGTAGAAGATCTAGAAATTTAAGAGATTACTTATCTAGAAGTCATTTGGACACAGACAAAAGCCAATCATGGTTACACAAAACAAAAGGCTGCTTTAAATGTCACTCATGCAAAGCATGCCAATATGTAAAACCTACTAAAAGCTTCTCTTCTGATAAACATACTTATAAAATTAAACATCTCATTACATGCAAAACAGAGGGTGTTATATATTTAATCTCATGTGTATGTGGAGCCAGATACGTAGGTAAAACCTGTAGGGAACTCAGAAGACAGATTCTTGAGCACATCTATAGTGTCAAGAAAGAATTTGACACCCCTATAGCCATGCATGTTAATAACAAACATAAAGGCGACACTAAAGTCCTCACATTTACTGCTATAGATCATGTTGAGAAAACCATAAGGAGAGGAGATATAGACACAGAGTTATTAAAGAAAGAAGCCAAGTGGATTTATCTACTAGGCACTAAAAAACCTAATGGCCTGAATGAAGGCTTCACCTTCACTCCCTATATCTGATCTATTCTTTTAGATCATGTCATTCCGTACTTTCCAGTAGCACTCTTATAAGGAGGCCTTTTATTTAGGCCCATTATTAGGCAAGCTTACCATGATGAGACCACCATCTGTACTACAAATAGAGCTCATTATTGAAGACTCAATATATTGTTTATGTTGATAATAGAAAAGCCCCATATATTGATATTATTCAATATATGTTGTTACTAAGATATATAGAGTCAACACACCATTTATGTTTATAATATATGCCTATAATGAATATTCAACTTATTTCTCAGTGTTGACATCGATTAGATCTACCATTTATGGGCTCCCTATTAACTCAGTACTATTACAGGTGTAATATATAGCACAGTCATATTCACCTATATTATATATATTTGAGATCAATAATTTACTTCCTTGATCAGTACCATCATGGCATTATTCAGCTTTATACATTCTTTGGAATTCATTTCCATCTTTTAAGAGATGATCTATTAGTTTTTAATGGTGCACAGTGATATTTGTTCACTGTTTTGCTTTTTATCCCGTTTTTTTTGCATTGCCATGACAACGTCTGCCTTTAAAAAGGCCCATAGGAAAGGCAGGCGTAACCCCTGATGAAATTCCAGAAACGTGCGTCGGGTGCACGTAGGAACGCCGTCGCGAGTCTATGACGTCATTATCTTGCGTCTAGACCACGGCGTGACTAGCAAAGAGTCAGCGTTTTCATATTCAGGCCCATAGCATAAAGCCCCTTCACCACTGCATTAGTTAGGCTATTTCAGCAATAGTTTAGTGGACTTGGAAGGCAGTAGCTACTGGTTATGGGTATATCCTGAAGGCAACGCTGCTATTTGGGCACTTGGGTATTTGAGATACACAGATATTGAGAACATTACCTACATGATATCAGTACTCTGGGGGCATTTATTTCTCAATATCTTTCACTCCTATCCTTTACCCTTTGCCATATTTTTCATTTGGTTTACTGGTTCCTGTTCAGCAAATAGCTGCTAATATTTACTTATACTGCACCTTATAGGCAACCATATTCTAGTGATACACTTGCTTCACTTATATATATTTTCTCATTTGTGTCATAGCACTTGGCACCTTATCATTTGTGTCATAGCACCTGGCACCTTATCACTAGTAGCACTTTTTAGCACCTTATTTCTCATCTACTAGCCACTTTATCAGTGACTATACTAGCACATTGCACTTTATATGGTCTACCTCATAGTGGCATTCTCCACAACAGTGGCATTTTCCCAGTAAACTTCATATCATTTACTCTCTGCTACCTACGTTTATGTATTTTAAGTGGATTTTATTATTATTATTAAAAGTTAAGTTTTAACATTTAGTTCATTCTCTTTTTCTGAGAATTGGATTTCCCAGGTGTGCCCTAAAAAAGGATCTTTCTCTCTCTTGGTACTACAATTCTCTCTGTAGTCACATAATAAATAGCCTGCTTGTTCTTTGCGTCCGAATTAACGACACTAGTCTTGCTTTTTCACAGAGCATACATTTGACATATGATATTGTACACTCTGTTTCCCATACGTCATTTTGAGACATTTTCTAGCGCAGTACATTTCACAAGTAAACATCTGGCAATATATTGCATTCAGTGGAAGCTCTATCTCAGTTTGAGATGGGGAACTGTTCTCTTTAAAACAATATCCGGGCTAATTGTGAAAGTTGAGTTATTGTGTGGGGTTTTTTATACTGACTTTTTGACTGTGCCTTGGGTTTATCCACAATAATCTGTTACAGCTAGTTTCTAGTTTATTGTTGTTGCTTAGTCATGTCTGGCTCTCTGTGACCTTATGGACTGAAGCACACCAGGCACATCTGTCAGTTCATGAGTTCCCTCAAGCTCATGTTGATTGCTTCAATGATCTCATCTACCTGCCTTCCTCTTCTTCCTGTGCTTCAGTATTTCCAGGCATTACAGTCTTCTATAGGGAATCATATCTTCTCATGATATGGCCAAAATATTTGAGCTTCAGCCTCATGATCATATTTTCCAGTGAACAGTTTGTCTTGATTTCCTGTAGTACTGATTTATTGGATTTTCTTGCAGTCCAAGGGACTCTCAGTAGTTTTCTAAAGCACAACAATTCACAGATGTCAGTTATCCAGCAATCAGGCTTCTTTCCGGTCCAGCTCTCACATCCATATGTTACTACTGAGAAAACCATAGTATGCAAGCCTCTGTCGATTAACATAGTATAAACATATGTGCATTGTTTTAAAAGGTTGGAGACAGAACATACATCAGCCTTATATCTCAGTTCTAGTGACACCTGGGCCCTGCAGTTTTAAAAAAAGTACTCTGAATAGTTGGGGGTGTCATTTTAAATTTTACTATGTTTGTTATGTTTCTATGTTGGATGAGTGACAAAGAAATCTTAATCACTTTTGGGCCAACTCTTAGTGCTTTACAAACATCTGGAATGATTTAAAGACAGCTGCACTTAAAAAAAACAAAAAAAACATATTCCATATAAACTGAGTTATTCTTTTAATATTCTATAAGAATACATTATTTGCTTTAGTTTTCCTTGAACCCTTTCACTATCATAATAGCTGTAGGTAGTTTTTCATATTGCCCGTGAACTCACCAACCTTCCATCAAAACATGACATCTTACTCAAGTAGTTATGTCTTCAAAACATGAATTTCAGGCTTTCTGGAATCATTTAGTGTACATGAAAGTATCCCCCTCTGTCATATTTTGTACTTTTTATGTGTCCTTATAATTTGTAAAACAGTGTCTTGCTGTGTGTTAGCTTCACCTAGTGGTGTTATAACAGTATGCTTCTGCTCATGTATTATTATGCTTTATTTGTAAGGTGTGAACATCATGAAATTGGCAATATTCAATTCTTCAATTCCTAGGTTATACTATGGTGTTTATTAGTCAATATTGATTTGGGGCTTGGACCAAGTGCAAAAATGTACACAATTGTAACTCCCTCATAATATGTATATCCACACAATAAGATGATGTACAAATCATGTATTTAAAAACACTAAGCATTTTACTGCATTTGGAGACTAGAAGCCTTATTAAACTACTTAAATCCTACATACTGCAAATTTCTCAAAGTTACAACGCTATTAAATTAGCCCTGCTGCAAGCAAAGTGTGAGCAACGCAGAAGGGCGTCCGTATGAACACTGCGAAAAACTGCATTAGGAGTGATAGCCTGCGAAATGATCTCGCAGGCTCCCACACCTCATCAATTGCTGCGAGGTCCAGAACGGGACCTCCGCGGCAGTCCCTAACATAAGCACTGCCGTGGGGGGTACTCCAACAACCCCCGACACCGTAAATGAACCCCCCTCTATGCAGGGGTCCCCATCAGGACCCCCGAAGTGTCCACACATCAACCCCTTGCTGCAGGGGTCCATAGGGACCCCCGCAGCCCCCCCCCCCCACATTAACCCCTTGCAGCAGGGGTCCCCGATCGGCACCGATCTGGCCTCCGCTGCATTTAAAACCTGTAAATTCCCTGCCGCGGGTCCTTGAAGGGCCTGCGATACACTATTAACAATCCCAGATCCCCATATGCACTTAATTAGCCCTAAAACTCATGGGGGTCAATACAGACCTCATAAGCCTCTATTTAACCACATCAGTCCCATAAGGGTATATTATGACCCTTATGGGGCTGTTACAACCATAACATTAACCACATAAGTGCCATGACGGTCCTCAAGGACCATCATGACACTAACTACAAACACTACACTGCACTATACCCCCCAATAAATCATTAAATCAAAACTAACCCCCCTCTACACTAACCTATTAACACCTATACTACCTACCCACTAATACCCCCCCCACCACTCTAATGACAGACAAAAAAACCTAAGTCACAAAAAATAAAAAACCTACCTTACAGAAAATAAAAACCCTGTCACAAAAAATTAAAAAAGGAACATTACAGAAAATAAAAAAAAATACATTACAACAACCCCCCCCACTACAGAAAAAAAAAATTACACACCTGAAAAGGAAAGACATACACAATACAATACATACATACAATACAATACATACAATACATTTCAATACATGCAATACAATACATTACAATACATACATTACATACAATACAATACAAACAATACATACAATACAAATAAAATATCAGAATGTTTTATATAAGATACTAGTGACTTGCCCGACAAAAAATGACGGCAATAAAATTGTAAGACAGATAATGCTGTTTGGTCGAGACATTAATTTTGTTGGTGGTCCGAGATCCTTCGACGCTCATTGCGGCGAATGTGCGGCGAATGTGTATGTGGTACGCGCCTTTGTATGATGTAGTGTCCTTGTTAACAGTGTATCTTTTACCTTGTACGGCTTTTTTGAAAAGCCGTATGTGCTTGGTGGTGTTTTGCGTGTTTAGGGTCCAGTAGCCTCGTTTTTGGTTTTTTCGGCGGCCATTTTTTTTTTCTCATGCTTAGGGGATTTTGTGTGTCTAAACTCTGGAATTTGGACTTAAATTGAGGTGTAACTTCACTCACAGAGGTCCTGGGACCCCTCTTCTTTTGGGTAAGCTTTTTATGTATTTTTTGTGTGTATTTAAAATGGCGGCAAATGTGTATGTGGTACGCGCCTGTGTATGAAATGCCTGCATGCATGATTGAAACTGTGGCTTCCAGTGCCATCTTCCACCTGCCGTTTTGCCCTTTCCCATTGCTGCAGGGCTTGAAGATGCTGTTTGTCTAGATGGAGACGTGCCCCTTGGGCCTGCACAGTGGAGCTTTTGGGTGAGATGCAGTACTGGTCCCACCCTTTACACTTTGGGTTCATCTGTCATGGCCTAGCAAGCAGAGATGCTGACAGTGAAGCCCTCGGTGTCATGAATCAGCCAGGGGCCATCTTGGATTTGGAACTGTTACCTGCCACATGTTATTGAACAGAAGGTTTTGGGCTCCCAGAGCCACTGTTACAATGTAATATATTCAGGGCAGAGTCCCACTGTTATTGTTAGATATTGAGAGAAGAGGCAGTTTACCACGTCACCACTAATAAAGTCGTCATAACGCATTAAGTGGACTGACGTGGGAAGTATTGCCTCAACTCATAACATGTGGGTTATAAAATGTTGTAGTGGTAATATCTGTAAATATATTGTATTGGAAGGTTGGAGCCATGTTGTGTGCATCATCCATATTGACTGCATATGTAACCTGAGTTGATCACCCATCTGCCTTCCAGCTATCACCTAAAGTAAACACTTGAAGTAATAGTAAGGCCAGAACAAAGGGGTCTATACAGACATTGAGGCACCATAACCCCAGGGGGTCTACAGGGATTCTCACTCAGATAATCAGGGCAAATTCCAGAGGACAGGTAGATGTTTCTCCCTTGAGAGCCACACACCAACTGAATTAGGTAGCCACACCTAGTGGGCGGACCTGGGAGGAGTCTCATGGTTCCCTGCCTGATTGGCCAGAGGCAGTTAGGGGCTGACTAAAGATAGCCCTCCTGTTGATTTTGTATGCCTGTTTAAAAGATGTTGTTTTCCCAATAAAGTTGTTCATAATTTTCATCAAGACGTGGTGTGTAGATGTATTATTTACCCGGGGACATATGCTTGCAGTAAGATTCGTCAGACTTACTGTCAATATTGCTCAGTCTAAACCAAGGGCTGAGACATGATGCTCCTGTAATCAAAAAGGCTCCAAGGTCCAGAGTAACCCAAATCAAGTCAGCAGACCCCAGCCAGAGAGTGGGTCGTGATAATTGGTGGCACAGTGGTGGGGTACTCTGAGAAGGACCAGAAAATGGAGCAGATGGAAGCAGAGGACTACAGACTACTCCTGCTAAATCAATGGATGGCATTCATGCAATTATGGCATGGCCATGAGCTGGCAAGCTGGTTGGAGGAACTGGTAGAGAAAGAGATGGACTTGGAGGAACGGTACATTGCCAGGATAGAGTCCTTGGGTGGCCGGAGAGAGGATCTCTATTTTCGTTTGGATCTAGAATATGGGGTCGGTGAGATTCTGAATGGTGATCCGGAATGTGGCATGGGAACTGCAAGGAGGCATAATAACTTGTTTGTTGAACGCTGCCGGGGTCTGGGACTGGAAGCATGGTTCCCGGAGGCTCCTTTGCTGGAACCCCTGATTCAGCAAGAGCTGCAACTGGAGGCTGAGTATGTGGAATTGTGGGATGCGATACCCAAGAAGTATTTTTTCAACTCAGACGGTATGTACCCGAGTGAGTATGCTCACTGGAACTGGGAGAGGCATTTCTAGACTGTAAACAAAGTGAGGAGTGGGAAGGGGTAAACACTGTTCCTTTGCCAACTCCTGGGGATGGAGAATGTTTGCCCCTAGAACATGCAGTAACTGTGTCAGGACCTAGTCACCAGCCCAAAGAGCCAGAGACCCAGTGGAATGTTCCCTGGGTGGGGTCAGATAATCCATGTCTGCCCCCTGATACCCCAAGAGATTTAATCCCAGAGGAAGTGGGAACTGTTCACAAGCTAGGGCCAGATAAGTTAAGTCTGCCCTCAGAAGTTCTAGGCAAAGTGTGTTGGCCAGAACTGCTAATGGAGCCAGAGGCTCTGGATTATTATGTGATGGACGGTGGGAAGGGAGCCTTAGAGGCCAGGCTGGAAGGGAATGATGAGATTCCCCAGCCTGCATCAGATAACCACTGTCTGTACCCTGACAGTCCAGGGGAGTTGTCCCCAGAGGTGCTAGTGAAGCACAGAGCCCAGGAGGGTTGTTTAAGAGACTGTGGGGAGGGAAAAGAATTGGTTTCTGGCTACAGGGAACCTGACCTCCCACAGCAAGAGAGTGCCAGGGGCACAAAGAGCCAGGCCAGGGCAGCAAGCATGCCAGCTTTGGCAAAAGCATTATGGGTGCAGAGTGGCACCATGACAGAGGGTGTACCAAGTGGGGAGATACCCTGGATAACCATTGTCCAGGGGCCCACTGGAACAGACACCACTCCAAAGACCCAGTTCAACAGAAAGGACTGGGATAAAGTTGCTCAACCCCGGGCAATGGAGGAGTGTAAGCACAGCTTGGGTGGGAGCAGCGTAGCTCCCCAAGCAGCAACGGAAACAGCTGGACCAGAGGAAGGAAGCCAAGAGGAGCTGTCCCTTTGCGATCCCATAGGCCCAGAGACTGTATTAGAGATCCCAGCCCATCGGTGGGGACTGGCTGGGGGGAACAGAGTTGCTATGGGACAGAAACTGTGGCCCACCTGTTGTACTCTGGGATACCAGATTATTGGGGAGGTACCCTGGACTATTTGGGTGGGTGTGAATGGGAAGAGCAATTTGCTCTATACAGTGGGAGCAAGGCCAAGGGCTGGGGGAGGTTTTTACTCTGCACCTTGGGACAAACAAGAACTGGCATAGCATACAGAGGGCCAAACCAGCACATTCATGACTATCAGCGTAGCTGGAAAAATCAGGGATGTTTCCTGCCACGCTTGGGGAGGTGTTGTCATGAATCAGCCAGGGGCCATCTTGGATTTGGAACTGTTACCTGCCACATGTTATTGAACAGAAGGTTTTGGGCTCCCAGAGCCACTGTTACAATGTAATATATTCAGGGCAGAGTCCCACTGTTATTGTTAGATATTGAGAGAAGAGGCAGTTTACCACGTCACCACTAATAAAGTCGTCATAACGCATTAAGTGGACTGACGTGGGAAGTATTGCCTCAACTCATAACATGTGGGTTATAAAATGTTGTAGTGGTAATATCTGTAAATATATTGTATTGGAAGGTTGGAGCCATGTTGTGTGCATCATCCATATTGACTGCATATGTAACCTGAGTTGATCACCCATCTGCCTTCCAGCTATCACCTAAAGTAAACACTTGAAGTAATAGTAAGGCCAGAACAAAGGGGTCTATACAGACATTGAGGCACCATAACCCCAGGGGGTCTACAGGGATTCTCACTCAGATAATCAGGGCAAATTCCAGAGGACAGGTAGATGTTTCTCCCTTGAGAGCCACACACCAACTGAATTAGGTAGCCACACCTAGTGGGCGGACCTGGGAGGAGTCTCATGGTTCCCTGCCTGATTGGCCAGAGGCAGTTAGGGGCTGACTAAAGATAGCCCTCCTGGTGATTTTGTATGCCTGTTTAAAAGATGTTGTTTTCCCAATAAAGTTGTTCATAATTTTCATCAAGACGTGGTGTGTAGATGTATTATTTACCCGGGGACATATGCTTGCAGTAAGATTCGTCAGACTTACTGTCAATATTGCTCAGTCTAAACCAAGGGCTGAGACATGATGCTCCTGTAATCAAAAAGGCTCCAAGGTCCAGAGTAACCCAAATCAAGTCAGCAGACCCCAGCCAGAGAGTGGGTCGTGATACTCGGTCGTAGGTGTTATATTGTACTTTCCTTCTCCTAGATGGATGAATTGATAGGGCTAATGAGCTGCATCTGCCCAGGTATAGAATCAGAGTTTTCCTTCTCCTAGGCTGGCTGTTCTACCCATTTATCTTATCTACTCACATGCATATTACACACATACAATGCATAATGTAATAGAGCAGCACTGCACTTGTCAGAATACTAAATATAACTATATGAGTAATTTGTATTATTCTAAGTAGTTTGAAGTTGCACTCATTTGGAAAGTTCCCAGATGTTTGCATATGTGTGCCACACAATTAGTATTTGATTATATGCAGAATAATATCTGTCTATATGTACTGTACTTAGGGCTCCTCTCCTCTTTGTCATAAGACAAAGAGGAGCCCTAAGGAAGAATTTACAGATTGGTAAGCTCTAGTCAGCTGAAGTGAAGGCCGACTTCCAAGCAAATCTCTGGTTGAGACTAGAGGATGCCTGGTGCTTCACAGATTCCTCTTCAGATATTGTATGGGAATCCCTAAAAAACAGCATTCTGCAGACCTCTGAAGAGGTTCTGGGGTTCTCCACAATGAAGAATTCTGGTTTGATGAAAACAATCAAGAGTTCCATGAATTACTATCAAAGAAGAGATCTGCTCATCAAGCACATCTCGCTCAGCTGTCCTGCCCGAATAAGAAAGCAGCCTTATGTCTTGTGTGCAGCCACTTCCAACGAAGGGTTTGAGAAATTCAGAACAAGTGGTGGACCAACCTCGCGGAAAAAACTCATTGCATTGCATCGCATTGCACAGATGATGGCTACTACAGAGTCTTTAGCCTTGAAGGCGGTGTATAGCCTTTCACACCTGGTCCAAAGGCCATTGCCCAGGGTAGAGGGCCAAAGACTCCTTACAGACAAGGCATAGATTCTGAACCGATGGTCTGGCCACTTTCAGACTCTCTTCTGCTCCAGCCGCGTGGTTTCAGTCTCATCGGACCATTGCATTCCACAACAGGGAATGAAAACAGAACTGAAAAAAATTCCCACTCTCAAACAGACCGTAAAAGCCATTGAGCAGCTGAAGAATGGTAAGGCAACAGGAGTCAATGTGATCCCACCAGAGATCTTGAAACATGTCAGCCCAGCACTACACGCTCAACTGCATGAGCTCTTTGTTTGCTGCTAGTGGCAAGACAAACTGCCACAGGACCATCGTGATGCAATCATCATCACCCTGTACAAGAACAAGGGAGAAAAGTCAGACTGCTACAATTAATAAGGAATAACTCTGCTCTCAGGGAAAATCCTTGCAAGAGTACTCCTCAACAGATTGGTACCCCCTATCGCAGAATAACTTCTCCCAGAGATTTATTGTGGATTGAGAACCGACAGGAGCACCACAGACACAGGTTTTGTTCACAGTCAGCTCCAAGAGAAATGCTGAGAATCGACACTATGAGCAAGAAGAGTCTGTGGCAAATTCTGGAAGGTATAGGATGTCCTGCCAAGTTCCTCAACATGATTATCCAGCTAAATGAAAACCAGCATGGCCAAGTCAGGCACAGCAGCAACCTGTTGGATCCCTTCCCAATAAGTGACAGCATGAAGCAGGGCATGAAGCAGGATGGTCTCTACATCTGATCCCACACTGATGGCAGTCTGTTCAACCTCAGGTGACTAAAGGCCCACACCAAAACAGTGGAATAACTTGTTCGAGAGTTACTCCTCACAGCTGATGCGCCCTTGTTTCCCATACGGCGACAGCTCTGCAGAGAATGCATCTTGCTTCCCAAGGTTGCCGAGCTATTCGTTCAAGAAGTCTGCTTGAATAAGACGGACATTCTCCACCAGCCTCAGGAAGATTACTTTTCTCCTCGCTTCACCATTGTCAAAGCCAAGCTGAAGACAGTCCACCAGTTCAGATCTCCTCAGACAGCAAGGATGACCAGGAAATGGACAACAGACTGGCAAAGGTGGTGCATTTGGCAGTTTATTTAAAAGGGTCTGGAACAAGCATCTGAGTAAACGCACCAAGGTCAGTGTGTACAGAGCTGTTGTGTTGACCTTCTGTATGGCTTCGAGTCGTGGGTTACCGACCACCATCACCTGCAACTTCTTGAGCGCTTTCATCAACTTTGCCTCTGCACCATCCTCTAGAATGACCACGTTACCAACACTGTCCTCGAACAGGCAGGAATCACCGGCATTGAGGCCATGCTGTTGAAGACACAGTTGCACTGGGAAGGTCACATCTCTAGGATGATGATTAGCTGCCCAAGATTGTGCTATGTGGTGAACTCACCACTGGTAATCACCCCTTTTCCTTGCAACTCTGACGAAAAAGATAATATAAAGAGCATGGTATATCTAATATTTGCAGAGGAGTAAAATGTATTATTATTAGTGTAATTATGGGATACAAGGATTTTTTAAAATTATTATTGAAACGTACTTTCGTCGGATTTTGAGACTTCTTTCAACAGGAAATCCTATACGAGATCACAGAACTAGAAGAGAGGCTGTATAGAAATGATCAAGTGTTACATTTATAAAAGTTGCAGAGTGCCTAACTGCTGTTGATAAAGTGGGGTGCTGGGCGGTCTGATTTCTGATTAGATATAGAATAGAATAACTCACCACACACAGACTGCTACCTCCAAACATTTCAAACGTCCAAAGAGACGGACGGGTTTGACACAAATGCTCTATTTGGTAGTAGTATTACTGTTCATTGTAAACAGCCACAGCTTCTGTGTTCAAATATTAGAAATATACATTTAATAAATGCACACTCAAGTGCAGACACATACTCTTTTTCTGAATCTGGAGATTGTAAGAAGGAGCGGATCTGTAGATTGTAAGAGGGACACTGTAAAAGTGCAATAGAATGATTTAGGTTTAAAAATAAGACTGTCCCTTCAAAAGTAGAGAATTTGGGGCTGTGGAAAATTGAAGAAATTTCTTTTGAACAAAGTGTGCAATATGTCTACTGAACAACACACAATTTATCGGTGTATTTAGGTTTTATGCTGTGCTAGTTCATTCAGATTTGTGCTCCCCCACCCCAATGGCAGCTCTTCTTTTCCCCTTTTGTATATATTAAATGATCATTAAATGTCAGGTACACTTAAAGATGGACACATCACTGCGATTTCTGTGCATATACAAACTTATTTCAATTTACATCAATCCTTAATCCTGTCCTAGGCCTGGGCCTCGTGATACTTACTATTTCTCAACAATTTTTAATCTTTGGTAACTGTAAAGGTTCTAGTGACTTGTAAACTTGGGTAGCAACCATGTATGATTGATTTTACTTTGTATCTTTAAAACAATTTCAAGTCAGATATAATTAAATCAACAACACATTATTAGTAACATCAGTGCAATCCACATTTATTTCTTCACAATATAATGTGTAGATAAACAGAATTATCTCAATATTACAGCAAGACATTGTATGTCTAGTATTTGGTGAAAATTGCTACATCGATTCAATAAGCAGCTAACACCACATACATGTTTGTGGTCATATAAACACACTCTGTCCAACATGGACGCTGAGCCTGGGGAATGCACTGCAAAAAATAATTTTGATATGGACGTGTATATTAACATATATAATACATTGTACTCTTGTGTCTATGAGTTTATTCTTCTAGTAGTTGGTGAAATATCAAATTGCATGATTCTGGGAACACAGTATGTATGCACACCACACCCACAATAGTTGTGACAATTTCAGCATAAGTACCTATATTGTACCTATATATAATTGCAATTATCTAGTGGCTTAACAAGTGATAAAAGGTGTCATTGTTTCTCTTTGATAACTCAAATGACCATCTGACCAGTGGCCAACCCTAGGGACGTTAAAGAGCAACATGAGTCAATTCCATATGTTTTAAAGATGCTTTAAATTGACACAAACTCACCATTAAATACAGGGGATTGAACAATATATCTCTTATCAGTTATAGAACAACACATTCTTTGAGTAACTTATTGTTGTCCTAAACGTATTACATTCTCAGTGATGGCACACTCCCTTTGTCACCACTCTCACTCACTCTCTCCATCACTATTCCACATTATTTCAAAGTGGACAATAGCCTAATATGTAAAATATTTATTAAAAAAAAGGATATTTTAACAGGCTGTAGTAAACAAATTTTTGAAACACGTTAAATGTTTAATGGACCACTAAAGGTTTTACCAAGAACAGATCGATCTAAACAAAAGTTAAAATGTAATTTCTAAATTGGCATTGTGTTGACAAATGTATGAATAATTCAGAAATGTTGGTGCAACTTTTAGAAAAAATGAATGTTTGGATGACAAACTGCTAACACTACCCTAGACCTCATTTGTGCATTGGAGGGAAATTGTTATCAATCATCTTTAACTAGACTATATGGGAATACTGGTTCTATGTTTGCTGGTTCAGGGCTAAACCACCATTATCCCATGACACTGTCATTTTCTATATACATTGAGATTCAGTTGAAAACGTAAGGAGTGTGGAAGGTTAATTTTATTTAAATTGCCTCAACTTTCATACATTATTATTTAATTTTTTTTAAATCAGACTTTGAGAAATTTGAGATATTGTGTTTTAACAATTGTTTTCAAAAATCTGCACTTTTTAAATATAATATGGAAGCTTTATGAAGGCTATACTTCTCTACAACTACAAGTGCATCAGAGAATGATAACTATCAGCTCCCGTAGGGACATAACACAGTATGCCTTTCTTTTGTCGGCCTTGTATAGCCATTATAATATTTACATGGAGGCAGCAGTGTATTTTTAGGTCAGGATTAGAATATTTTATAAAAAGAAAACACATGGAGAGTGAAGGACACACATGTATATATATATATATATATATATATATATATATAGTTATAAATGGTGCATGTGCACCGCCACTGATGTATTCTACCTCCACAGCAAATTAATGCACTAATATTTACATACATTGGACATATCTATACGTATGCACAAGTTTTTAAATGTTGTACATTTTCTGTGTGACACCAGAGTTGGACAAAGGAGTATATCTACATTGTAATACTCATTAATGGGACACCAAAGTCACCATATGTGCTTCATACCATCGATAGTTAGACGGTGGTCAGTAATGGGAAATGTTGTTTAAATTTTTAAATTGGATCAAGAATTGACTTTGATATTGTCATTTTTGGTTGAAGTTTTCCCACATGAATTTGCATAGATAATAACGAGGCTGTAACTGTGGCACATTCTTTTTCAGATATATTCATTTCTAAAGATATGGCATGTTTATATAGTGGTAAGTGTGCTGTCTCTGAGATTTGTTTTCCATTGAGAAAGTCATTAGTTTGAATCCCATACCTTTCACTTATCTATATATTTATTCAACATATATTAAAATGAACTCACTATGCTATCTGGATACCTGGTAGTTACACATGACATAGCCACTGTCTAATTTAAAGGATCTGCATCTCGTTCAAATGAATATTCATAAGCTCATTACTCATTCAGGACAGAGGTAACACACTGAAATCCCCTGACTTCTATTGATTATGACTCCATTAATTCAGCATTAATTTTAAAATGGAAAACACTTTCTACGTACTTTTCACCCTGTTTCTAATGGTGTCAAACACATATGATGACTTCAGTGGTAGTTTAATTATATATATATATATATATATATATATATATATATATATAGAGAGAGAGAGAGAGAGAGAGAGATTTTTGCCAACCAGGCTACAGTATAGCACACACACACAGCCAGCTTTAACATATCATAATGTTCCCAGAGAGTTTGAACCAGAAGTATTGTCTGGACAAGGGATAGTGTTAGTGGTGTATGGGTATTTAAGCAATATCTTTTTTTTTTCATTAGCCTAGAAAAATATCTTATCCATAAGACTGTAAGATTGTTTTTTCTGTACATTAAAGTACTGTGTTTACTGTGTGTGTACATTATAGCAATTTACATGGAGATTAATCCTGTTTGGCAACAGAATTGGCAAAGTTTCTCGTCAAGCAAGCATTTGAGTGATACTTTAATGTATATATCTATACCAATATATACATACATACTTTATATACATAAATAAGAGTGCCCCATTTGTCTTTTCATTTCCATTTTTATTGCCGTTTTCATTTCATTTGACCAACTTTTTCAGTTACCTCTTATATTTTTCCCTTTTTTCATGTACCCCTCTTTCCATTTAGCCCATTTATAATCCCCTCCATGCAATGCCAGTGCATGGCACTTTCAAATGTGGAAAGAAAGGGCGATTATAAATATTATTTAATATAGAAGCAGCTGCGGGAGGCATAACTTGCCCCACCCCCCAACATTGAGCCATATAGAGCTAGACATAACTACACCTATGCTTGGAGGTTTCCATATTTTCCCAGTATCCTGAGTATAAATACATAAATACAGATACCTGAATAATGTAATTTAATTTCTACTTCTCATATCTTTTCTTGTGATATTTTGCTCACAGATATTTTGTGAAGAAAAGAAAATGCATACATAATTAGACTTATTAAGAATTATTAGTCAATAAGGCACCAGAACACTCAGTTAATTAACCACAAAGCTGCTGTGATTAATTGCAAAACACTACTTAGGTGTAGACAGAAATGCAGAGGCAGCTTTTCCATGAGCTCAGAGATATCAAAGTTATAATAACTCTTTCCCTGCCAAGGCACAGTGGAGCAGCAAAAAGTTTAACTTACACAATGTTGCCTTCCAATATATATCTATAAAGCTAAAATGTTAGGGTAATCATTGTTTATTAGTAGCCATGCATAATTCAATGAGATTGAATGATTACAGAGAGTAAAGAATTTGCATCCCGAACTGATGGTTTCGATCGACATGTTAATTATTGTGTCAACTGAACATTGTTTTATTGTTTTCGTAGCTTAAAATTACATCTAGCAAAGTCATGTCAGACATTGACATGGCTCAAACAACAGTGAATTGAAAAATGTAGTTAGATTAATAAATAACAAAACAAATCCACCACCAGGGTGAGTATGGGACATTCAGTAATGGAAATTATAAATCAAAATGCATATATTCCCTTTTAACTTCGGCTCAGCAGCACCTTGTTTCTGTATTTTCATTTATTTATAAGGTGCCAACATATTCAGTACTGCTGTATCTATAGCTATATAATGTACATGTTCTGGAGCAACCAGATTTTTTTTAGAGGGTTGGCTTAATTTAAAGTCCTTTATTTACAGGTGCATGATTGGAGGTTCAATGCAAGACGAGAGGTGTGTATGTTCTGAGCTCTTTACATTATCGCTTTTCTTCTGGACAGTCTTGAATAATAGTCTTCAAGGCTTGGTTGGAGGCCCCTCTGACGGTGAAGGTGTTAACGGCACTGTTATTAAGAAGAGGTAACATTCTGAAGCTGTTAAGGATATCAGCATCAGAAGATTACTGTGTCCTCTTGTCTTCTCTCCCACCAGAGGGTACTGTTCATGGTAATAATGTTATCTTCCTCTTCCTGCTCCTTCGCAAGTTCAAGGAACACCTGCAATAAATATGGATTTTCATCAGATATTGGTGCAATGCGCATTATCTCTAAATTAATTCTATTTTGTCATTACACCAATGTCTAGCAATATGTATCTTAGGAAACAAGGCTTAGAGCTATGTTTTTTTTGACACCTGGAAAGGTCCCTGCTGCCTATGAATGTGCTTGTGTAGTTAAAATGAAAACTGACATCAAGATGTTTTAAGAAGAAGCTGTCACACCAAGGCCATGTATATTGTTATACATTTATACGAGCTAGTGGTCTGACAGCCTTTTTGCTCAATTTATGAAATCTGTTGTCTAAAAGTAACTGCTATGTTATAAATATGTGATGTCACGTTTCCATATATTTCTCCCTGAATAATGTCACATTCTTTTAATCATACACCCTTGCTTCCATCCCTTTGATTAATATGTAATTTTGTTTCCACACCGAAACAAACCGTCTATTTGCCCCCAAAAAAGCCACATCTCCTTACTACCGTGGTAAGACCATTGAAAGTAATTAATCCTAGACACCAAAGGTGTGTCAACATCTTGATTCCCTAACAAATGACAACAACATGATATAGTTCAGCTTTTCATATTATTACCTGTTCCAGAGTGGACTGAGAGAAACTATAATCTGCGATGTTAAATGTGCGTTTAACTGTAAAAACAAAGCATTAAAAAAGAATGTTACTGAAACCTTGGAACAAACATAATTAACATTAACAGGCGGGGGATATAAAGTATGTGCACAAAGTTCTCTTAGCTTGATATGTGGGTTTGCTTAAAGAGAGTATTGGAGTTTGAGTCAGTAATTAAAATAGCTGGAATGACTAACATAAAAAATAGGAGGCTGAATAGTATACTCCTGGATGAAATATTATTTAATACAGTAAATGGTATTCCTTCTAAAAATGCCTAATTTATTTTAAATTAAATTCTAGTTTTGTATTTATTTCATATAACACTATCAAGAATAATTTTTCTTTACTTGTACCTGTGTTATTGACACCATTCTGAGTTTATTGTATGTTAAAAGTAAATAGAAGGGTAACATCCTCTACATATCACACCGATGCATGACTAGGTCCCACTCACCATACCTTTGTCTTTCATACTATTCTAAACGAACAAGTAAACTAAAATTCACGCTCAGATGAATAGGTGGATTCTGCTTTGCAAAACAGACCTTGGTGAAAACTGGTTACCTTGTTCAAGGTTTGCAAATGACTGAGAGAGAGACTGTACATCTTCTTTAGGAATTTTGTAAGATAACAGGGAAGCAAAGCTGAAAGACAAAAACAGCAAAGCCACATCAAACATATCAGTCTACTGGGTTTCCTGACACATGAGCTGTCCAGTCTGAATATTTATGAAGGTGATTTTACAAATCGTCTTTTTCAGTTGCAATAGATCTCCTCTTTTGGCCCCAACAGCAAGACATAACACAAGAAATCGACAGGCTTTTGAAAATGTCAATGGGCAATGGGACCAACATAACAATGATAAACTTCTAGCAGATTTTGTTTATTGGTTACAATGTTAGTTATTAATCAACTATTTCAGAATTAAGGATAGAGATCGTTATAATGAATGTTACATGCTAATTATATTATTATAACAGTTTTTTAATGATCAAGTACCATATGCACAGCTTGTGGTATTCTGTAAATTATGAAGAGACATTTATAGTCCTAAATGTTATCATCATGCACAAAAACAACATGTACTTAGCACCATTTACTTAAACCATAATGCTATTTGTAATATTAATTCATAATACTTTATTAGCCCTTTAAAATTACATTGTCACAATGACTTCAACTGTATTAGCAGAAAATCCCTAATACTCATTCGCAGGGACTGTTTGGAAGGTTTCAGTGAGTAAAAACAGAGCATGAAAGCACTTGTTATTAAAATAATGTTTAAGTATGCAAATAAAAACGTAAGTACTTAATATGAAAAAAAGGAACCCCCCCATGACCCTTTAATATTGACAAATTGTGAATCAAAGCTCACTGAATCTTGAGCAATATATATACTTCAACCAGTGTCTCTCTATAATGACAATATTTACACCTATAAACTTACCTCTCCAGCCTGCTTGCATTTGGGAAGATCTCCAATATCTCCTTGTGAAGATGCTCCAACTTCTGAACCCCAGCTTCTGTTTCAAGTTTCATGTCCAATGAGTAATGCCTGCCAAACTTGCTCTTTAGGTGCTGCACTGAGCCAATATACCTGTGAGTTGTAAGAAACATATATATTTACCTACTCATGGTGCTATGTATTTCCTCTATTTTGTCTTAAATGACCATGTAGCTTGGTAAATTCTTATATGTAAGATTACATGTAAGATAGTAACATAAACACATCTTTACAGAAAAACCTTATATTTAAATTAATGATTGTGTCAAGGAGTATACCGATCTATAGATCCCTAGGTAAACCTCACCTACAATATTGTGTTAAGTTCTCCACCGTATGAGGGCAAGAAGCCCAGGTGGTACTCTATTCCTCTTTGGTTCAAATGAACCATCTGGGACTTGAGTTGGAGATTGCTCTATTGTGCATTGCGCACAAGAGAATACCTGGCTTATTTCACAGACTCTCCAACCACTTGTCAATTCAGTGGTAAGGGAGAGTCCATTTATCACAATAATTTTAGTTGTGCCAGACTGCAGCCCCTCATCTCTTTTGAGGGGCCGCATTCCAGAAAGCAGTGTCTGGCAGAGAAGGTTCCACCATCGTGTGAGGCTATGTTCCGGGTAGCAATGCTGAGAGTTGTAACAAACCTTAGTTGTCCAGAGACGATGATAGCAACACGATCACATATAGCTTCAGCCTCCTCCATATAATGTGTTGTTATTACAGCTGCTTGCTCTTTGCCTTTGAAGGTAGATCGAATCACTTTCCTAGATAGAGAAGAAAGGAAATGTCTTGAGTTTCACTTCTATAGGCACTTTCAAACTCCCTTGTGATGCAAGATTTCCATTGAAACAAGGAATTCTGGTCAGTGAAAGAAAGTTTTTAGTTGTCATTTCAATACAATGTAACAAGTCTGCTCTTTCTATCTATTGGGTCTCTTCGTTATGGAGACCACTGGTTACTAATGCTGAGTAAGTATAGTGCAAGTCTACTTGTCGTAGCATTATTCAGTTAAATAAAATAGAGGAAATGAAATGGAAAATAGTGGAAAGGCTGAAAGTAACAGGAAGGCATAGCAGGAGGGCGAGAGAGAGAACGAGAAAAAAATGCTACATATCATTATTAACATACCTTATGCTGCTATTTTGCTAGCCAATAACCTGAAATGTCTCCTATTTATTGTGGTAATACTGTATTCATATTTATATAAGCAAAGAATTAAGAAAATTCAATTTGTATTTAATATTTTGTAAAGTTAAACTTTTTACAGTTGTTATATATATTTTTTATATATACAGTATATATTTATTATATATATGTTATATGTAGTTATGTTCTACTGTAAATCAGTAATACGGAAGTATTCTTCACCTTTGAGTGTTTGCCACTCTATATCCAACTATACATCAAAAATGTCTAATTTACAGTCAAAGACAATTTTATTAGATTATTTGTAACGGTGACTAAATTAAAAACCATAAAACCAGTTAAAACCAAAGCAAAATTCACCACTGGCAAATTCCAAAGGAAATATAGAGGTCCTATTATCAGTTATCCTTAACTGAATTATAAATATAATGAAATATTTCCTTAATATAACTACTTAGTGCAACAGTTGTAGTAGTATTGGCTCCTAGGTACAATATCCTCATAGATTAAACTTCTGAATATTTTAAAGGGCAATTTTCCAACCTTCAAAATCTTGTGTGGGGTTTAGGATTTCTCTTCTGATATGGTCTAATGTCAGTTACAAGTCTTCAAACTTAACTTTGTATATCCTAGGAAACTACTTATTCCTTAACTCTTTGGCATAACACTATTTTTGAGAGACTTCACCTTTTTGATTATGTCTTTTCCTTGTTATACTAAAGTGCACACTTAAGTTGTCTATATAGTATGGTAAATACTGTGCTTACAGACATTTCATTCCATATACCCACACAGAAACAACTCCTTATTGTGCAATATAATCTTGATATAGAGCCCAAGCCTGTTGCTGGATATAGCAACATTACTTATATTTCCCCTATATATTAGTCTCCATCTTAGAGCTACTAGATATTGAGCACATTAAATATTAGGAAACACTGTCTTCCTTCATCTAAATAATAAGGGCAATCAATATTTCACTGACTACCGTCAGCTACACTCCGACATTGATTGCCCTTATTATTTAGATGAAGGAAGAGTTAAGTTTGAAGACTTGTAACTGACATTAGACCATATAAGTTTAGAAACCCTAAAACCCACACAAGATTTTAAAGGTTGGAAAATTGACCTTTAAAATATTCAGAAGTTTAATCTATGAGGATATTATACCTAGGAGCCAAAACCCCAAGAAGTATACTACTACAACTGTTGCACTAAGTAATTATATTAAGGGCAGATTTCGTTATACTTATAATTCAATTAAGGATAACTGATATCAATAAATATTAGTTGATCACTGCAATGTGAACCCTCAAATATAGAGGCTCCATCTTGATTTTGTAAAATAAAGAATGGCCCAAGATATTTGAAATACATAATAGGACCTCTATACATCCGTTGAAACTTGCCAGAGGCGAGTTTTGCTTTGGTTTTATGGTTTTTAATGTCGTCGCTGTTACAAATAATCGAATAAAATTGTCATTGACTGTGAATAGTCCTTTTTGATGTATTTTTTCTACTGGACTAACTCACTTTATAAGTAGTATTAATAAGTAATAATTATATCTAAATGTCTCCTTATCAGATACCAATGTAATCCTTAAACCGTATGCACCACAGAGTGTAACATTTACCTGCCAGCTTGTTGCATATCATATAGTTTAGTGTGTGATACTTCTATTGATACTCACCACAATCTCTGTTTGGCTAAGGTGTCCATTCCGGTGGTGGGCTCATCTAGTAGAACAATATCAGGATTACCCAGCATACTTAGTGCAAAACACAGCTGGGGTAAAGGAAAAGAGAAAGTGATGGTTTGTGGGAAACAGCTGAAAGCTCCACAGTAAATCCCAAGCGCAAAACAAGAGCTCACCTTTCTAATGGTTCCTGCCGAAAGTTTCTTGGCTGGTTTTTGCAGATGTTCCTTTAGGTCAAGGGCTTCAATAATTCTGTAAGCAATGCAGTGAATGTCAGGTTAATACCTGTTCCACTGCCAGACAAGCTAGCGTTGTCTTATGCCCTCAATGGTTGCAAAAAAGCACATTATCAACATCTACAAAACCTACAATAATAAAAGGACAAGGGTTGTTTGGTAACATCTCCACATACTTATGAAGTGGGGAACAAAATAACACCAACAGCATCTATGCAAGACAGGAATTTAAAAGCATTGTTTGCTCACTGTGTGTTAGGGAGTTATCAGCTATACCTTACTGACGAGGCCCAATTAAGGCCAAAACGTATGTCTAGGGTTTGCTGCTTCTCCTGTTCAGGGTAGGAGTCCCTAGTATTTCAGGGCTGGATCACCTTATTGGGTGAGACCAGACTGATTCACTACAGGATTTTTCTCTCTGTGAAGACACGAGTGGCTAAAAGAGGCTGCATAGAACTACCTATTAGGGATAGTTTGTTCTTTGCCTGAGCAACTCTCTTGTTGGTATTGCTTATGCAAATGTCCCTTAGGGCTTTGTTTCCATAAGGGCACAAGGGGACTCCATACTTTGACCCCTTGCTCACTGTGTCTTAGGGAGTTATCAGCTACACTTTACTGACGTGGCCTAATTAAGAGCAAAATGTATGTATAAGGTTTGCAGTTTTTTCTGTTCAGGGTAGAATTGCCTGGTATTTCGGGGCTGGACCATTCTATTGGGTGAGACCAGACTGATATACTACAGGATACTGCTCCCTGTTAAGGGCACAAGTGAGATAATAGAGGCTGCTCTCAGAGTGGATGACCATGTATTAGAACTACCTATTAAGGATAGTTCGTTCTCTGCCTGAGCACCTCTATTGTAGGTATTGAGAATAAAAAAAGCAGTGAAATATATTAAAAAAGAGACATGTTACTCTTTAACACACAGCAGTGGGAAGTCAGGTTTGTTCTCACTGCTGTTTTTTTTAAAAGTCTGAATTTATACATTGAATAGGCATGGGCTTAAAGCTGGAAGCAAAACAAACGATTAACTGTTTCACTGTTTATTAATTGCCCAGTTATGAATCAGAATAGCTGAAGCTGTTGTATAATGGCTAAATATATGTTGCTTAAGGACCACAAAATCACCATGTGTGATCTGCACCAATAGATAAATAGATAGACGGTGAAAAGAAGGTGGAAACTGTGTTTTTTTTTATTAATACTAAATGGAGTTTTAATCAATAGAAGTCAAGCTATTTCAGTGTGTTGCTTCTGCCTGAATGAGTAATGAGCTTTGCCCCTCGTGGGATGTAATATATGTTATTTAGAAATAATGTAGACACTTTGTGGCTAAGTGATTTGTAGTTACTTGATTATGGGTAAGCCTGCAGTCTGTGGTGTTGAAGATCCTGGGTTCAAATCCCAATGAGGACTTTTTTTTCTTTATTGTTTAAAAATCAGAAATATATCCTTTAGGTTATACAGTTGCAAGCAAAAGTATGTGAACCCTTTGGAATGATATGGATTTCTGCACAAATTGGTCATAAAATATGATCTGATCTTCATCTAAGTCACAACAATAGTCAATCACACTCTGCTTAAACTAATAACACACAAAGAATTAAATGTTACCATGTTGTTAGTGAACACACCATGTAAACATTCACAGTGCAGGTGGAAAAAGTATGTCAACCCCTAGACTAATGACATCTCCAAGAGCTAATTGGAGTGAGGTGTTAGCCAACTGGAGTCCAATCAATGAGATGAGATTGGAGGTGTTGGTTACAGCTGCACAGTCCTATAAAAACACACACCAGTTCTGGGTTTGCTTTTCACAAGAAGCATTGCCTGATGTAAATGATTCCTCACACAAAAGAGCTCTCAGAAGACCTATGATTAAGAATTGTTGACTTGCATAAAGCTGGAAAGGGTTTTTTAAAAGTATCTCCAAAAGCCTTGCTGTTCATCAGTCCACGGTAAGACAAATTGTCTATAAATGGAGAAAGTTCAGCACTGCTGCTACTCTCCCTAGGAGTGGCCGTCCTGTAAAGATGACTGCAAGAGCACAGCGCAGACTGCTCAATGAGGTGAAAAAGAATCCTAGAGTGTCAGCTAAAGACTTACAAAAGTCTCTGGCATATGCTAACATCCCTGTTAGCGAATCTACGATATGTAAAACACTAAACAAGAATGAATTTCATGGGAGGATACCACAGAGGAAGCCACTGCTATCCAAGCAAAACATTGCTGCACATTTACAGTTTGCACAAGAGCACCTGGATGTTCCACAGCAGTACTGGCAAAATATTCTGTGGACAGATGAAACTAAAGTTGAGTTGTTTGGAAGAAACACACAACACTATGTGTGGAGAAAAAGAGGCACAGCACACCAACATCAAAACCTCATCCCAACTGTGAAGTACGGTGGTGGGGGCATCATGGTTTGGGGCTGCTTTGCATAGAAGTAAATCAACAACAGAATGGGTTAAACAGAAGAAAATACGCCTTCTGAAGTGGCCCAGTCAGAGTCCTGACCTCAACCCGATTGAGATGTTGTGGCATGACCTCAAGAAAGCGATTCACACCAGACATCCCAAGAATATTGCTGAACTGAAACAATTCTGTAAAGAGAAATGGTCAAGAATTACTCCTGACCGTTGTGCACATCTGATCTGCAACTACAGGAAACGTTTGGTTGTAGTTATTGCTGCCAAAGGAGGTTCAACCAGTTATTAAATCCAAGGGTTCACATACTTTTTCCACCTGCACTGTGAATGTTTACATGGTGTGTTGAATAAAAACATGGCAACATTTAATACTTTGTGTGTTATTTGTTTAAGCAGACTGTGATTGTCTATTGTTGTGACTTAGATGAAGATCAGATCACATTTTTTGACCAATTTGTGCAGAAATCCATATCATTCCAAAGGGTTCTCATACTTTTGCTTGCAACTGTATAATAAAGCATATGTTAATATGAGGTAAATGTTGATTTGAAATGAATTATTTGAATAATTATGTGAAATGATGTTGATAAAATGGTAAGTGAGTGGTGTAATGGTATGTGTGTTGTTTCATAAAATGTTTTCATTGCTAAGTCATTGGTTCTTATCCAATGCTTTCAACACAAATATGATTATTACCATTATTATCCTTTATTTGTAAAGCGCCAACATATTCCGTAGCACTATACAGGGATTAAGTCCAAGTCAATAAATGTTTAAAGCATTGAAAAAGAATGTAGGGCCCTGTCTTGGTGCTTAAAATCAAACATAAATAGTGCCTACCCTAAAGCACTAATGAAGATTGAAAACTCACTGACTTACAGTCTAAAGGGTATGGGCGGGATATATAAGTATGATAGATACATTGTCCACACTAAGACTGAAAGTGTTCTTTAAACATATGCATTTTTAGTGAGGTTTTGAAGGATTTAAGGAAGGAGCATAGTCTAGTGGAACAAAGCAGTTCCATAGAGTAGGAGCAGCACATGAAACATCTTGAAGGTGGAACAGAGAGGAAGTTATAAGAGAGGAGGACAGAAGCAGGTCGTTAGAGCGAAGAGTGCAGTTGGTAGAGTATTTTGTGACAAGGGCAGAGATATAAGACGGTGCAGTATTGCTGAGGGCTTTAAACGTTAGGGTCAAGATTTATAATTGTATTCTGGAGGTTATAAGAAGCGAGTGCAGTGACTGACAGAGAGGTGCTGCAGACACTGAACGATAAATTTGATGTATAAGTCTAGCAGATGCGTTCAGTATGGATTGGTGACAGGAGATGGGGAGGACAGCAACAGGGTTGGAGGAGAAGTGTGTTATTATTAAGATAAGAAGTAGCGCTGTCTGGCAAGATTGAGAGCATAATCATAGGTGTCACAGACCCCCTTTCCAGGGCCTGGATCCTGGTGCATTGAGCCACCATAGAGGACATGCCGCCCCATTGGAAAATGGCTAGGGGAACGATCTGTGTTCTTTGTCATGATTAAAATATGTAATATGTGTATATATAGTTACTGCCATGGTTTCTTGATTACAATGTATATGATGTTATTGATAGCCTGATGCAATTCCTAGATATACTTCCTTCCCCAGCCATATAAGTCCCTCAGACCTCTGATCAAAGGAACAGCCATCATGTTTGAAGCTGGTTTATGGCCTCTCCGGGTGGTAAAATATAGTAAGAAAAATCTTACCAAATCTTACCCATTGACAGCTGATATATACCAGATCAATGAGGGGGGAGGAAGGAAGGTGGGTTTACAACTACTGGGGGTGGCCATGCATGCATACTGTCTAAATGGGAGGTTGGGAGCCTTAGTGACAAAGGGGGTTGGTGGTATTTTTGTGTGTGTTTTTCTGTGCAGAGAGAGAATAAACAGTTGGTTGGTGTTTGGAACTGAATAAAGACAGTTCACTTCTTAGACATATAGAAATTGTGTGTCTATTTATTTTGCTACTGGTGACTGTGATACTAATCCTATCTTTACCCTGCCAGTAACTAGCCCTGGTCACTACCACAGGGAAGTTACAGTGACTCCCCTGGAAGTGCTGATTCCTGATGGAGGGACCCGGATTGATATAGAATCCAGATATCAGGGTGCTGGTGCCAAGATTTCAAAGAATCCAAATGGTCCTAGTTGGTAGTAACCTGTGATCTGAGGTGGTCTGTAGCAAGTGGCAGCTTGTACTAGCCCCTATCACTCGGATCGTCACAATTGGAATGTAAACTAAACTTGAAGGAAGTGCGAGATTTCTCCCATAATCAATTGATATATGAATAACTGATATATATATATATAATCTTACCAATGAAAAAAATCTTTAAAAGACTTACCACTACACCAACACCCTCAGCTTTTAGAATGTGTAGCAGTTACAGACTCCAGCCTTATTATTTATGCAGATTCTTGTAGAATGGCTTCAAGGGCTAAACTAAAGTGACAATATCTTTATTCTAAAATTTAATTCTAAAAATGTAAACACATTTTCCACATGATTTCCCACCCTCTAACTGATGGTGCAGAGTACACATGACGGCATTTATGGTTCTTGAACCCTGAAAGTAACAGCAGAGTACTACACAGGCTACACAATGCAATTTCAATGAGCATCACCACTCAGAAACATTGGGGGATTTACATATTTACAGCCTTATTAAATTGTAATTCGGCAAATTGAAAAGGGCTCTATTTAAGCACATAGTATATTTTTTTTACAGAAGTTCTTAGTTAGTGAAGACCTTGCTTTTGGATAGAAGTTCACAAACTAAAACTTCTGTAAAAAAAATATGCTATGTGCTTAAATAGAGCCCTTTTCAATTTGCCGAATTGTAATTTAATAAGGCTGTCAGCCTATAACACACTTATAAGATTTGTAGCATTTTCCTAAAAAAAAAAAAATCTTATTATGCTGTCCAGGTTGGGGCCTGATAATTTCTGTGGCTCAATGTCTGCCCAGGAGAGTCTCCTCACAAATCTAATTTTATTAAAATAAAACAAAATGTATAAAGTCTTTAAGCTTTAGTTATTTCATACTTTATGTAGCAATATATACCCTTAGCAAGACACTAAAGAAGTCCGATAGCTCTGTTTTATGTCATAAAATATGTTTACTTATTCCAATAATTTTTTATACTAGTAATTGAGTCTCTTTGTATCACCCTTCTGTCCTTTTAGTTAAACACATACAATACCTTCTTGTTACTTCTTTCAAATCACTGCTGTTCATCCCTTTAATGGCTCCATAGATCTCAAGATGTTCCTGTAGCTTTATCTCAGGCCACAGATGGTTTAACTGTGGAGAGTATCCTACAAATTTTACTGGTTTGTGCCCCAACTGTCCCGCAGCTGTATCTCCTATAAGTATCTGCAAAAACAGGTAAAGTGCTTAATTAGCACTCTTTATTAAGACATTATGCAATTGACCACAAAAGGTAAGAACATTAAATGACATGCAGAAATTGACATTTTCTGTTGATCAGCCCCACTTTGATAATTATGCATTATCATTACTCATCCTGTTCCTGCTTCCCTCTAAATGTTTTAATTTATTTTTATTTATTTACCTTTTAAAGCAAAACAATGCTTAATTCAAGCTGACTGAATATGTGCTTCCCTAGATCTAGGCCTAGTTAGCCTATATGTCTCTGCAAATGCGTATGTTCTTGGAAAAAAATAATGAAATGGGGAGAAGTCTGTGAAATCCTTTTATTAAGACAAATGAAAATAAAAAAACAAGAAAGTCAAACTCTAGGGTAAAGCAATCAAGATTAAATATCGATTTATTATGCCCTTTTGTCATTTTCCTCACTCAAGTAAATTATTAGCTTTTGTTGACCATATATTTAATACATTACATTACAGTTGCTCAAAACATCTATTCATCTATATGAGCGAAATATGATTTCTTCATTCAGACAAGAAAATATACCGTATGTGAGTGTTGGCCATTGAACAGAATGGCCGTAATGATCGCGTCTGAACAGATTTAGATTCATTAATACAGTGAAAATGTAATTCTGTGACACTACCTATTGGATAAATGTATCTAATGGGTAAGCTACCATGTTTGCTTTCTGGAGTTTCACATTATAAACTGAACATTATAAAATTAAAGTTACTAAAATGGTTGTGTGTTGTTAAGAGTTAAGCTTGAAGTCTAAAGAGATTCCTTTTGGATGGTCAACTAGATACCGTATATACTCGAGTATAAGCCGAGTTTTTCAGCCCTTTTTTTTAAGGCTAAAAAGGGGCCCCTCGGCTTATACTCGAGTCACTCCCCCTAGTGTCTCTCTACCCCACCACCCGTGTCGCTTTACCCCCCGCGTGTCTCTCTAACCCCCCCGTGTCTCTCTACCCCCCTGTGTCTCTCTACCCCCCTGTGTCTCTTTCCCTCCCTCTCCTCAACCCCCTCCTCAGGATGAGGATGAGGATGGGGGGTTGAGAGGGGAGGATGAGGATGGGGGGTTGAGGAGGGGGGGGGAGGATGGGGGGGTTGAGGAGTGAGGTTGAGGGGGGGGTTAAGGAGGGAGGATGAGGAGGGGGTTGAGGATGAGGAGGGAGGTTGAGGATGAGGAGGGAGGTTGAGGATGAGGAGGGGGGTTGAGGTTTAGGAGGGGGTTGAGGATGGGGGGTTGAGGATGGGGGTTGAGGATGAGGGGGTTGAGGATGAGGGGGGAGGTTGAGGATGAGGAGTGGGGTTTAGGAGGGTGATAAGGGAGGGGGAAGAGACACAGGGAAGGGAGAGGGGAGAAGAGACACGGGAGAGAGAGCGGGGACACAGGGGGCAGCACATTTACCACACCCAGCTTATATTCGAGTCACTCATTTTACCCAGTATTTTGTGGTAAAATAGGTGCCTCGGCTTATACTCGGGTCGGCTTATACTCGAGTATATACGGTAAATGTATCCGTATCAATCTAAGACAAAAAGTATATTCGCTGTGCTTCATATGAGCTGTGAAGTGCTTTGTTAAGGCTGGCTTAAGAATTTTCACAGAAGGTAATTAATATTACAAAAGTTACATTCCAGTGCCAGCAAAGCTTTTTGAATCTAGAGACCACCAATATGACTTTAAGGCTTAGCAAGATTTGAGGTTAATGGTTATTATATCTTACAGGGTATTTATACTATTGCAAAGCTTGTTGTTGTGAAGTTCACTTCTAGGCACCAGATAAGCAGCTGTATACATTGGAAGAGACATTGCTGACACTTAGAAATGTAAAAATATTGATCAAAAAATAGCTGATGCCAAAGTTATTATGTAATCAAATGGCTTCTTTATAAAAATGTTTATCAAGACCTTTTTCAGTAACTCTATAAAACAATTATGCTGCATCACAATAGCCAAGAGAAAATAGAAAAAGAGTTACTTTGGATCAGTATTTTATCTTCTACATTTTCCATATCACATAGTGTGATGGTAAAACATTAGCAGCTGCCTGATATTTTTTACAAACACATTTAATATTTATTTTAAATGAATTTGCTTAGTTCTTGTTCTCTACAGGGACTATATACAGAAAGTAGTCAACTTTTGCTCTGGTGACATGGTAACCTCTTAGTGATATTCATAGCACATATAATACCTATAGCACAACAAATATCTGCACTTGAAGTGGTAAGTATGGGAATTATGTGATTGTGCTTTGCTACCACTCACCTGCCCCGCATTTGGCTCTGTCTGTCCCACCAGCATGTTGAGCAGAGTGCTTTTTCCTGCCCCATTCGGTCCCACCAGGCCCAGTATTTCTCCTAAAATTAGGCAGATCGATTTGTGTGTTAATGTTGTCAGTTTTTCAAGATATGGAGAACAATTGGAGATAAGAAATGTTAGTACATGTGCCCCAGATGGAAGTCTTCAAGAGTTTTCCAGTATTTCACCCTTTAGCACATATGACCTTATGTTTGTCATATAAAAAAAAGTTACCTTTTCTTACACAGAAGGATATATTATTTGCAACCATCTTCCTCATTTTCTTCCCTAGAATTTTTTTGCCCTTTTCATCATATTCTTTGTGCAAACCACTGACCAGAATAGCTGGCTTCTGTAAGAGAAACATATAATTGTGCATAAAGATATAGACAGTTATATAGGTCTGAGAGAAATGGAATAAAAAAAAGCATAAGTAGATATATAGTAGATATATAGTACTACAATGTTATTATCTCATACACTACATACTGTGGGCCTCATTCAAATGGGATTTGGCCAATTGAATCAGGCTCTATATAAGCACACAGCATATTTTTTTACAGAGGTTTTTAGTTAGGGAACTTCTATCCAAAAGCAACATCTTCACTAACTAAAAACTTCTGGAAAAAAAATATGCTCTGTGCTTATACAGAACCCTATTCAATTGGCCAAATCGCAATTGAATGAGGCCCTGTATATATAGTCAAGTGATAGGTCCTATTCCAGAGGTTGGCAACTCAGTCTCACAAACGTGATCAACAGTCCGGGGTTTCTGGATATCTCTTGTTGCGTGTTAAGGTTCCTATATCTTTAGCATGCTAGAGTTACTCTGTTTTATTCATTTTGATAGATTCACCTGTTCTAAAGCTAAAAAATCTAGACTGTTAATAGCCCTACAAGGACAGAATTGCCTGCATTGTCCTATGCAGCAGCAAACATGACTTGGAGATAGCACTAATTTATGGCAATACTGTAAATCCCACAACATTTATTGTTTGAAAATATACATTGAGAAAGTAATATCACATGAAGGCATTGCTCTGCTTATTTAAATAGCACAGGAAATATGAGAACTCATGGCACTGTCTTAGCCAGTGCTCAGGCATGTCCCAAATGTGCTAGAAATAGAAATCTGCATCTTCTAGACAGCTAGTAATCATTTGCTCCTAGTTTTGTGGAAGAGGTCATAAAAATTAAACACTTGAAATTGATTCTTCCTTGTTTATTTCATCCCAATTAACTATGCTAGAGAGTAACAAAATATCTCCTTCCTTGCAGCCAGTAATTATTACTAAGTAGTTTCCTGTGTGATATCACATGTAACTGATAACATCACACATATGTACGGCTAGTAATTCTAATGTTTGTTTCATATTTCATTTTTCAGTGTGAGTTACATGTAGTTACCAGATCTATGTTATACGAAACAAACATTTTTGAAATATAGACACTTTGGTTCTCTATTGCTGATCATGGACATATACATGGACACCACAAAAACCAATCAGTTTTCCCATGCCCCATTACATTATTAACAATCAGTTCTTATGAAATTATCATAAAAAAACACATTTTGTTACAAATACTCCATACCTCATTACAGTCTGAGCTCATAAATTCACCCACTCTGATTCTCTCTTCTCTCACGTCCTCATCTTCATCATCAGGAACTTCTGTGAATTTCCAAACTTTGTTTTTTTTAGCACGAGCTCTGCAATCCAAAGAGAAATGATTAGATATGCAATCCCCAGAAGAAACTTAGTTAAACGAGATTTAATTTTCTAGAGAGCTCCTCAAAAGGCTGGACAACTACCGAACTGCTTTCCTTAACTACATTTGTCTGTGGTCTCAATAATCTTGCATCACGCTAAATATACGAATTGATTTGAAAACCTTCTAGAAAGTGAAACAAAGGAAACTACTACTTAATCCCATACATCATGATGCCTGCAATACTACCTTAGTCAATGAGGCAACTTGAATATTATTAAATCATTTGATATATTTGAAGGTTTCTTTGATATATTATCTACCTCTGTAATATCATGCTCCTCTTTATTAGTCATCTAGCGACTTGCCCATCAAAAATGACGGCAATAAAATTTGAAGGCTGGCAATGCTGTTTGCCACACAATGCAAAGCTCTTCCCCCTCTAACTTGCAGGCCTCGCGTGAGCCCCACAATGAGCGGTTTCGCTGCTCATTGCAGGCCTCGTTCAACCCGCCACTTTCATGCCTCGCAATGAGCAACTTCGGCGCTCATTGCAAGCCTCCCCCCTCTACTTTCTGGTGTCCCAGTGAGCGTTGAAGGTGTCTTTTTGAGGTCTTCCAACGGCTTCTGAGTTATGGGCTTGAAAAAAATGGCGGCCATTAAAGTTGTATTTTTCTCAAAGTGTTACGTGCCTCGCAATCATCGGGGGGCTGGCAATGAGCACCTCTGGCGCTTATTGCCAGGCTTTTTCAAAATCTTGCAGGCCTCACTATGAGGGCCTTTGGCGCTCATTGTGGGCCTGGCAATGAGCACCATTGGGGGTGTAATGCAAACACACCTGAAAATAGGGTCCTTTCTTATGGATTTCCCACCATTCTTTATCTCCAGATAGCGTAAGACAAACAGTAAGATCACACACTGAAGGTATGGCTGCAGAGAAACAACACAGTATAAACATGAAGAACCAACTGTTAGCATATTATCTAAAGTCTAAATGAAACGCATGGTACTTATTTTATCCCTTAGCACTATCAGTCAATTTAATGAGATCTCAAAATCATCACAGACAGGCAGAACCTAGAATATCTCTTTGCTGTTGGAAATACATGACAATATTCCAGTTGAAAGTGCTACCAGATATATCTCACCAAATGTAAAGCTATTGGCTTTGCTTATGTGCAAATTGTTAATGCTCACCAACATCTAACAGTTAGATGCTAATTTATTGAGGAATTGTGGTCAAATAATCAAGAGCCACTATAATGTTCCAACTTTCTTGACTTTTAAATAGTATAGTCAACTTTTCAGTTTTTTCTGAAGCTGATCATCTTTCATGAGAAAACATACACAGAAAATAGGTGGTTTTCCCACAATCTTTGGACTTGGACTCCTCTGTTCTTTTTCGCGCTGTTATATGTGTAGCAGATTTTTATATAGCAGTCTATTTACTGAACAGCTTTTCTTTAAGATCCTGGCAAATAATACTGCAAACTTTGCTGCAGCTCGATAGAAGATTAAAGGAGTTCCAGTCTATTGATCTGGAGAAAACCTGAAGCTTTGAAAACGAAAAGATTTCGCTATAGCGATCTATATTATTGAGATAAGATATAAGAGTTGTGTAAACGGAGCCATTATAGCTGACCTTTAATTTCCAAAACCTACTTAGGTCTTGTTCATTCTGAGATTGAGTGCCTCTGACTGTTTTTCTCACCCTAAGGGTTATTGGAGGCTCCAGACGCAGACTCCTAGCTCCCTGTTCAGCTACACCTCACTGATGGGGCCCAAGAGAGGCTGAAATGTACGTCTGGGGTTTGCAGTTTCTTCTATTTTGGCAGAATTGGTAGATATTTCAGGGCTGGATGACTCTATTGGGTGAGACCAGTCTTATATACTACAAGATATATCTCCTTGTGAAGGGCACAAGTGAGCTAAAAGAGGCTGCTTTCTGAGTAGTTAACCAAACCTACTTAGGTGTTGTTCGTTCTCAGATTGAAATGGTATGTTTACTGCTCAGGAAGAAAGGACAGGTCTGTAAATGATCACTTACCGATATAACTGTCACCAGCAGCTTTCCAAGAAAAACAGAACTGTTTTCATTGTGGTCAGAAACTTTCCAAGGTATCTGTAAAATAATATCAATATTTAGTATGTCTAATGCATCACACACCTTCAAGGTATTCATTAAGCTGTTATCTAATAACTACTCATCGCATCACAAGTCATCATGAATGTTGCGTTTTATGGGCGTGCTATGGGTGTGTTGTATGTAAAATACTAGCTGTATTCACTAAGCATTTTCTCTTCTGTAAATCCACAACAAAATAGTTATCCAATATTGCAATCTGAAAGGTTGCGACTTGTCTATTCCCATAGTTTTAACAAATATTATAACTAGTTATTCCCAGTGAGACATGAATAAAATGTTATGTTTATAACAAATATAAAAAAAACTATATTTTCCATTCACCTATTTTAATAAAAGCAGAGAGTTTGCAATATTTATCATCTGCTTGTGTTAAAATATAACTCATGTAGCTAATTGTGACTATAATAAAGTAATAAAAACTGCGGTATAACAGTAAATCGGCTGCGGAAGCTTATTTTCCTACTTTACACCAGTGTACTAATCTTCAGCTCCCGCACAACATTGCATTCATCTGTAACACCAAGCCCAAGGCGTAAGAGATTTCAGTGTAGGAAGTACACAAACCAAGCTTTACAGATGAGAAACGGCTCTAGGAGCCAATAGAAGATGAAAATGTCATGTCCTTGGGATTCCTTCCCTTTAAATACCCACTTGAGGGAATTCCCTTGCCCGGATAACTGCCGGATCGCCCTCTTTACCGCTCAAACTCTAAGCCACTACCCGATCACCCCATCTACCATAACCATGGTAGTCCATACAGACACAGATGGCAGTTATCCCTTGCAAGGGTCCTTAAAGAAGCCCCTTTGCACATAAAAGTAACCCCCCCATGCAGCAAGTAACCTCTATGGTGCATGCTGCAGGGGGACCCCCTAGCACCCAATATAAACTCTCTCCCGCCATGCCTTAGTGGCTAACATTCTGTAGCGTTGCTATTGAGACTACTGAGATTCAGACTCACAGTTTCCTATTGGAATACTTTCAGCAAGCTGCAAGCACATGTTATAGCAACTTTTTTTTCTGTTTGCAACCCATATAAATACCCCAAAATACTTACATTTATGAAGCAGGTCAGACATCCTACAAGTGGATACAGTGGGATCAGTATAGAGAAGATGTTATGAAGGATTGAGGCTATCAGATCATTTCCTAGGAGGGACGCTACCTCGGTGGCTGTGATGGAAATCAAGGCTGTCTGAATAACAAAAGAAAATAATGCATATTAAAAATGTGCAAGTTCCATAAGGAACATTGACTTGCCATGCCACTGGTGATCAAGTATAATTACAAGAATTATACAAGTAGCCTTCGCTCTCATAAATGGCTATACTTTTTGAACAAAACAATATCTTGACAATAGCTGTAAAGGCCCATTTGACATCAAATGTTTTGTATCAATATTGCCAGTATGCATTTTATATTATTCCATATTAAGACTCATTTCCCTTTTTTTTTTTTCTTTGATAAGCAAAAACGTTACATGATTTATTTGATGTAACTCTATGGAATTGGTTAAAAAAGAAAAAAATTGCCTAATCATTAAATTAATAATAGCCTATCTGAAAGTATTACCTCCTATAGAAAAAAAAAGTATTTTACTGTGGCTAGTGAAACATTTACCTCCTTATATTTCATATTCATGTTTGTTTTGTGAATGTTGAGATGGTCAGTATCCACACCTCATTTCCATCAACAAATAATTAAAACAGTGTCATTGTAGATTACTAAAAAAAACTCTTCCTGGTACTAATATGACTACAAATCTATTTTAATTACTTACCAGTGAAAAAAATAGGAACCAACATTGTCGAGTGTTGTTAATTGATTTGTAGGTGAAAGATGCCACATAGGTAAGGAGTATGACTGCAGGGACATAGCCAATAAGGCAGACAATCTGAAACATGGAACACATTTTTATGAATAACTACATTTATTGTCCATCAGTGAAATCATTTTTTTTGTGCTTAATAAATTATCTTTGTACATTGTGCATATTTTTTAAACTATCTAAACCAAAGATCAGCCAAATACATTGACTTTTGAGAGTAACGTGACCATTTTTTTTTATTTCTATTGAAATTAATATAAAAGAAAAATACAATATTTTGGTAGATATTCCTGCTCAATAACAGTGTGACCACCCAGTGAGGAACAAAGATAAATATATTGAGCATATATGGCAATCAATGAACTCACCACAGTGAAGATTGTTCCAGTATGAAGATAAATCCCATAATTAAAAACAAATAAGCTGCCAATCATTATAATGAGGATAAGAAAAAACAAAGGCATATCCACTGCTGCCTGTCCCATCCAGTAAGCCGATGGGTACAGCCCAGACATCTTCAGCTGTGTGTAAGCTTTTACCTGGCAAAGGAGAGGCATAAAAGTTCAAAAAGGACTAAAGATATGAATGCAAAGGTTTATTACCCTAGTTTATAAGACATATATATTTTTAAAATAAAACAATGCATATGAAATCAGAGTAGCAATTTATCTGAGGAAACTGCTCTGTGGCCTATTCTGATTTAGTAATAAGAGCCCAACCAGGTGTAGTGCAACAGGTAAAGTATACAATAAATGACAAGGTATTTAAAGTATTTAAATTAAAGAGGTATGGTAATCACCAGCATGGGCTATTATACAAGCCTGTAAAATTCCTATTCCCAAACTATTTTGTGGCGCTGACATTAAAAAGCTATTCAGAATGACATACCTTATGATTGTATGAATTTTCCATTGCAACATAAGGTAGCATGGCTGCAGATGTGATTCCCAGGTATGTTATCAGAATAAACAAGTCAAATCTGAAAGATGTGTCATGGAATTCCTGAAAAACAAATATAATAATTAGGGCTAAAAAAATGGCTAGTATTTGTGACACTTTAAGCAGGGAATATTCTCAAGATAATTTAAATTTACGTCTCTTTTATGGAGGATGTATACATATATACTCTATATCACTCTGTATTCATTGAAATAGTGAAGCCAGCTTGTTTTATTTTATTTCTCTTTTTAAGTAACATCCAATAGATTCGGCTATATTCACTACAGAATATGAGCCTCATTCAATTGAGCTTTCGGGAGATCCTGGCTTCGCAAATGTAGCCCTCAAGTTATTTTGCAATTATTCAATTGTCGTCTTTTTGCGGGCTCTGATCGATTTACGGGCTCCGGACTCCAATTCACTGCGATGGTTCACATCGAAAGTTAATGCCCCTCCAAGCCATTGATCTATCATGGCCGCAAGAGTTGCAAACGTAATTGTAAATCGGCCCAATAAAATACTTAATTTCATGTTTAATTTCCATGTTATATCGATCCCGGCAATCAATGTGTTAATACATATAATGGAAGTCGCATGTAATAGAATATCATATTTACAGCTTTATCAATATTGCATTATATCTGGAATGTGGGTCCGATCGTGACTCCTAATTCAAACCCGTAGGACTTTGAAATCCAACCTCCATGTTTCATTGACGTAATGATGACGATCTTTGTTTCCATTGGCTGTTTCTAATCGGGAGTTATGGGCTTGCTTGATTGATAATTTTCAAGCTCGCAAATGATACATACGATAGCATGGTTTACGATGTGCGCTATCGGCCCGGGACTTGCGGGCTCAGCCAGTTGAATAGCACCATAAGTTGCGGACGTTGCGAGCCCGCAGACTTACGGCCTACATCCTGCAACTTGTGGGCCTACAATTGAGTGAGGCTCTATATATATAGAACATTCTCACTATAGAGGTTAGACTGCTATCATTCAGAATGGAGCCGAGTTAACTGAAAAAGAGGTCCCACAGAAAAACTTGAAAAAATTCAGAGGCCTTTCCTTGCTACTAAAAATCAACCCTCTTCTGAAACCTGAGGAAGTGCTAGTACAGATCTTTGCAGCTATCAAAGATAGGTAGCACTTACAAAATGAGTAAAGAACATAGAAGTCCAGGAACTCAATTTGCTCACTGCAGACAGGTACTGGCAAAAGAGCAATTTTCTATAAAACAGTCAACAAGACCAAGTATTATACTATGAAAAATATTTAATAATATGTATGTTTTGTAAAGGAATTTCTAAGGGTTAATTGGGGATAAATTGTGGTTCTTTAATATATAGCAAATAAGATCACAATCTATATTTCATTCTATAAGATTTCACTTGAGTTTGACACAACAGAAATGAGTTTCATTATCCAATGGACTGTGCTCCGTGCACAGTCCTAGAAACCAATTTAAACATATAAATGGTGTCACCAACCTGTTGGAATGGATTGCTCCAGGCCTGGATTCTCTCACTCACATTAAGTAATCTCAGTACAGTGTTGCTGATGGTGTTGATGAGGACAGGTAATACATGTACCATGGTCCTATTGAAGCAAACTTCAAATGTGTAATTCTATAGGAAACAAAAGTCATTTCAGGGAGAGATCTGAACGTATCACTTTCACTGCCAACCCACTGAGAACTGTTAGAGATGCCAATTCTTAATATGCCCTCACACAAATGTATTCACTGTGCTTGGACTTACATAATCTGCTTTCCATTATCAAGAGTTGATATAGTTGCCTATTTTACTATATAATGCCTATTAAATATAATGCAGTGAACTGAGAGTAAGCCTTAACCCATCCAGGGGAATGGAGGAGCTCTCCAATAGATTTCCAGTCTGTTATCTATATATATTAAGGATAAACACCTATTGTATGTTTTTTCAATGTACCTTTATGTAAAGCGGAAAATTGTTTACTTCATAAATATACTAATATCATCTGAATATATTCTTTATGTATTGCTTTTTCTTGCTTTGCTATGTTTTTATTTTCTTGTGTATATAAAGTTGAACGTGAATTTTTCCATAAATCCAAAATATTGCTTTCTTCATTATTTATTTGCATATGTATTATACAGCAATACTTAGGAAATTAGCAAACCCAGACCCAATTAATCATATCAACGTTATCCGATATGAACCAAGCTCCAATCAAAGTTACAATGACACTGGTGCTGTAGCACTGTATAATATACAAATATCCATAAAATAACTAAACATGTTACTACTTATGCACAACTATAGACACAGGATTCTAAGCTCTAATATTGCTATTGTTTTTGCCTTGAACTTACCCATGTATAGCGCTAAGGAATATGTTGTCGTGTTACAAATAAACAATAATAATAACTGTATATCAAAAATGTAAAGAAACTTTTTTTAGGCTAATTTATGATTTCCTAACTTATTAGGTAAATACATGGGTTTGATTTGATAATTAAAATTGAGTAAACAATTGTTATTCAGCTTAATAAAGGTCATTGCATACTTTTGGATGAACATCAGCAATATAAAATAGGGTCCTCGAAACCTAATAAAAATAAACCAAAAAAAAGATGACCCAATGACCATATGTGTGGCTGACTATTGGAAATTACTATTACAGATATGCTTTGTTTAGTTTGGTATGATTGAGGTGCATCACTCCAATGCAGTGGTCTTACAAACACTTGTCCTCATACAAATAACTTGGTAATTTACTAATAAAACTATTGGACTTTTGATGCTAACATGATGCTCAGAAGAGTCACCTAGAGAGAACAAATGGCACAGTGGGGAATTTTGCAACAGATTTCTTGTTATATTAAGATACCCCATGAGTAAAGAGTCATATTTGGACCCGACAAGCTTATAATGCTTATATTTATTTCAGAAGTAATCAATCCAGTTTATAAAGTATGATTTGGCTCTGTTCCCGTTGTCTATCACTAGATAGTAGTAGAGCACTGGTGTCAGCTCTGTGCAAATGCTCTGCAATCATTGACAGATTTAAATTCATGAAAGCAGCAACTCACATACCTTTCCTAAGCCTTGTACATTCAGCGCTGCATTATGTGGAGACACCGATGTGTAGTCACTGCCATTGATTAATTGCACTTTTATTCTCAGGCTGTTTAGAATGCCAATGATGTCATCAATACTTGTTCCTGTGGTACAAAACAAAATAAAGAAACAAGATCATGCACTTCAAAATAGAAAAAACATTGATAAGCAATTATTTCTGCCAGGGTGGGTGCTTCATTTATGACATAGATATTGAAAAAAGAAAAGAATATCATACATTTCTAGGCACATCACATATAATAGTTGTCAAACTGCGATTCATCGTCACGCTTGCGAGCCTCGCCGTTAACACCTAGAAGCCTTCCGAGCCCGGAGGACTTAGGCGATGAGTGCCGAAGGCGCTCATTGTTTGCGAGCCTCGCATAGCGAGCCGAGCAATTGAGGCATTGAAGCTCGGAGCACTTAGCAGTTGAGGCATGGAAACTCGCGGGACTTAGGCATAAATAAGCGCCCAAGGCACTCCTGCGAGCCTTGCGAAGTTGAGGCATTGAAGCACGCGGGACTTAGCCTCCAAGCAGTTAGGAAACATGGCATTGCCTTAGGCTGCAAGCAGTTGAGGAATGCAGGACTGAGAAAAAAATAAATTGCTAGGTCGTAATCCCTTCACAAACAAAATCTGATCTCGGAAAAATACGAAGTTAACGGTCGAATTGTGCAAATCGAAAAACACAAAAAGAAAACAAAAAAAAAACAATACAAAATAAAAATAAATCTAACACACAGCACAGGGGGACAAGGAGGACTTCTGGGAGTGTGGTTGCACGCAAATTTAAGCAGAATTTACAGAGAAAAAAAAGAAAGGTGGCCGAAACAAATGAAAACGGGGCTAAAGGAGACTGAAGTGCGCAAATCAACGCCAGGCATGTACGAGTTAGCCAGGAATGACCTCGGAATCTCCGACTGTGCAAATATACTAAGTTGACGGCCGAACCACAGAAATCGGAAAACACGAAAAACAATAAAAAAATGAATAAAAAAACACTCACACACAGCATGGGTGGAACGCCAGGACCCCTGGAGGTGAGGTTGCACGCAAATTTAAGCCTAATTTGCCAAGTTTCAGGACTTGAAAATCGGCTAAGCGAGAAAAAAAATGGCGGGCGAAAAAAATTAAAACAAGGTTAAAGGAGACCGAGGCACGCAAATCACCGCCAGGCACGTAGGAGTTAGCCAGGAACGTAGGATATACAAAATATACCATTACAACGGAAGGAAAATGCTTGCGAGCCAAGTAACACATAGAAAAAAAGCCACCATTTTACAAAACTAACTAGCAAATAATAACATTACTATTTTAAAATGGCGCTTTACCCGCCTACACAAACGGTTAGGACTCGCGCACGCAGCCTATTTACACTGCACACTTGGCACATTGCTGAAACTTTCTCCTCAGGTGATCAACAGTCCAACTGTACATTTTCTGATGCAGGAAAATCCAAAGAGATTGTTAGCTTGTCAGGATATTGATTGCTGCATATTAAATATAAATAGGTAAAGTATATTAATTTATTAATTCATATTAATTTATTAATTGACTGTACTAAAAAATGGTATATTTTCTGTCTTCGCGATGAGCGCCGAAGGTGATCGTTGCAAAGGAGGAAACTTGAAGTACATGAGGGGAGAGGCTCGCAATGAGCGCCAAAGATCCTCATAGGAACAAAAGCCTTACATTGTGTGGCAAACAGCATTGCCATGGCTTCATGAATAAAGGTTAATTATTACAGTGACTTCAAATAATAAAAAAAATGTAATTGTGTTTACACAGTAAGTTTTGTAGTTGTTTAAAGAGCAATATTTGCAATACAGCCCTATTAAATTCCCCCATCGTGAAAAACTGTAGCCTGGCCAGAATGGCGCCCGCTAGAGATATTAAATTGGCCTCGTACAGCTACCTGCAAATGATCTGCGAGTGACATGCGGAAATACCCTACGGGATGTTGAAATTTGAACTCTGCGGCCAAAAATTATTTGATCTGTTAAGCCTGTAACTGTTACGTTCGAAAATCGCTATTAAATTGCTACAAATCCACTGGCATTCAAACCTGTAACCCGCAACTGGAGCCAAAAAGAGGACCTGCAAGGAGGTTAAAAGTCCTATCCATAGCACTATAAATGCAAATATACACACACAACTTTATTTTCAATGAAAGGTAAAGGAATGTTAGGCAAAGGGATGTTCAATGAAATCTGCAATATAAAATACTTTTGTTCATGTTTAAAAATGAAAATAGCTCCCGTCAATCATTTGTAAACCAATCAGAAGGTGCTATTGCCTTCAGCCAATCACAATGCGATACACCCCCATTGTGATTGGCTGAAGGCATCTGTGCCTTCTGATTGGCTGTAATCTGATTGACAGTCACGTCTGCCAATCAGAAGGCACAGATGCCTTCAGACAATCACAATGGGATACACCCCCACAGGGTGTATCCCATTGTAATTGGCTGAAGGCAATAGCGCCATCTGATTGGTTTACAAATGATTGACAGGTCCATCAGCCAATCAGAGTGGGATATAGGGATATCCCATTCTGATTGGCTCACACCTTGACTCCTTATTGGCTGAAATATAATTGACAGCGTTTTCAGCCAATCAGAAGGCGCCATTTCCAATTGTTTACTGGAGCATGCGAAAAATGCCTCATTTGCTGAGGACAGCTCCTCCAGGGAGGAGCTCCTTTAGTTTTAATTTTTTTTTTTAGAGCAGCAGATTTTTTCCGACGGGCCATGCCGGCGAAGACTACAGGAAGGACAGGGGCATAGTGGAAAGGTAAGTCGACTATTTAAAATGTTTAATTTTATATGTTGTGTTTATGTATTTATTTAATTGTATGTTTCTTTCTATCTATCCTAGAGGTACCTGCAGCAATGAAGGACGGGCTCTAATGCTAGAGAGGAAGGCCAGAAACTCATTGTTGCATTTGGGTAAGATAAGTGGCCTTTTTTACCCTATTCTAAGTTTAGTTAGGGGGATTATTTTAGGTTTGATCTAGGGATTTTGACTGTATGTATTTAGGGGTTTAATTGTGGGTAGTTAATGGTTAATATGTATGTAGTTAGGAGTATTAATGTATTTATTTAGGGGTTAATGTGTATGTTGTTAGGGGTTAATTTGTAGATTGTTACGGGTTAATAAAGTATTTATTTATGGGCTAATGTGTATGTAGTTAGGGGTTAATTTGTAGGTATTTAGGGGTTAATAATGTATTTATTTATGGGTTAATGTGTATGTAGTTAGGGGTTAATTTGTAGGTAGTTACAGGTTAATGTATATGTAGTTAGGGGTTCATTTGTAGGTAGTTAGGAGTATTAATGTATTTATTTAGGGGTTAATATATATGTAGTAAGGGGTTAATATGTATGTAGTTAGGGGTTAATATGTATTTATTTAGAGGTTAATGTGTATGTAGTTAGGGGTTAATCTGTATGTAGTTAGGAGTATTAATGTGTTTTCTTTAGGGGTTAATGTGTTTGTAATGTATATTTTATATTATGTACTGTATGCTTTTTTTATTTTTTGTAAATTAGGGTTTATTATTTTTTGTAAATTAGGTTTTGTTTTTTGTAAAATTATTTTTTTTTTATTTTCAGTAATGTGGGTTTATTTATTTTATGTATAGACCCCCACGAGTGACAGGGTTAATTTGGAGCTCATGGGCGCATCTTCTGGGTCCTGTGGGGACACTGCGGGGGTCCCAATGGGGACCCCCAGCATGGGGTGTCAATTGGGACCCCTGCATCATGTGGGTCATGTGGGGACACTGCAGGGATCCGCACTCGCAGCTTTGAGTACTGTCATGATGACGGTCTCAACTCCCGTTGGCTAATGGTGAGCAGAACCTCAGAGCTTGCAAGCCCAGCTCTGCTTACGTCGGAAACATGTTCACGGCCGCACATGCAACATGCGCAAGAATGGTTTACGGGTTTGGATGTCGGCCACGTCTGTTGCAGGCTTGGCAAATGTAATAGCCTGCATTCTTTGCGGGTGTACCGGTACCGCTACGGGCTTGGAATTTAAAATGGCCCTTAGAGTGTAGAATTTACATTTTTCAGAACAGTGCGTTAGAGGTGTGTTTACATTTCTGCAGAGTAAGGCTTTCACTTACTGATGCCAGCAGTAAGCTTCTGGGCTTTTAGGGGGAAGGGGTGTGGTGTCAATTTTAATCAGATCCAAATTTTTAACAAATCCTCAAGAATTCTTCCTTTTCCTTCCTCCCCCACCCATACCTCCACTAATAGATAAAAAGACACATCTTCATGAATTCTGTTTTTCTCTAAAAATATTTTTATGTACATGTCTTTCACAGCTACTAAAGTAGTTAGTTTGTTATGATACTTTACAAACAAGTGCCTTTTTGTCACACAGCGGTTCCTTAAAGTGTATATAAAGGGGACTGTAAAAGTATACTTTTTACTAAATGGTAAGAGCCTCATTCAATTCACAAATTGTAGCTTACTGGAACTTGTAATGGAGCCCTTTAACTAATTTGCTATTCAACTGGTGTCTTTTTGCGATCCGCAAACGATCTACGAGTTACGGGATGAAAATCCCTGCGGTTGTTACAACCATAACTTACTCCCCATCTAAGCCTTTGATCTTGCACGTCCGCAAGAGTTACGATCACTAAAATCGCAAATCGTTATTCAATTGCTACAATTCCGCAAGCTCGCAAATGTTTTCACACCCGTAAATGGCAAATGTAGGAGAAAATTCAACGAGTCCTAGAGAGAACCCGTAGAGGGTAAAGACATGTCCGTAGCACTATAAATGCAAATAAAAAATCAAAACCGCACTGTAAATAACGGGGAAAGCGATGAAAGACATTAGAATTAATTGCACAACAGTCTCAAGCTCCCAAATCTTCAGTAGGAAATATTTTTTGTTTTATGTTTCATTTTGGGGTTATATTGATGTCGGGAATCAATGAGTTAATACACATGGACTAGAACAGTATTGACATTCATTTTTATTATTTTGTATTTTGCGGGTTTGCGAGTCTGATCACATACCATACCTCTAAACGCTAAGTGATTGGTATGTAACCTCCATCTTATACTGCCATAATGATGACGGTCTCATTTTCTATTGGCTGTTACTACCTTGCTTAATTGATCTAACTCATTTTACACCTTTATTAAAAAATAAAAACATGTGATAACAACTTTATTTTAAAAAGTGTAAGAACGAGATGGGTCCACCTATTTACCACTACAGTTTGATCAATGTCTTAAAAAAACTGAGGGACATGTTCACAACTACTAAAAGCTGATAACACATTTAATAGTATGTTTAAAAAAAATTAAAAAATGTATGCATACTTACTATTAAGCTAAACAAATATACTATACTATTGATATCAATAATTTAGTAGTCCAAATTTTGAACATTACAAAAGTTAAAAATTAATGATTTAAAGCTTAGTAAATTTACATTTTATCTTGCAGAACAGGTAGCCTATTCGTCCATCCTTCCTAAATTTGACAAATTACTTATAATTGTGTTCAGTCAAAAGTAAAGCATGTTCCTAAACATACTGAGAATGGAGATAGGACATACCAACATTTTCTAGACTAAGGGCCTCATTTAATTGTGATTTGGCCAATTGAAAATGTCTCTATATAAGCACAGAGAACATTTTTTTACAGAAGTTTTTAGTTAGTGATCTTCTATCCAAAAGCAAGGTCTTCACTAACTAAAAACTTCTGTAAAAAAATATGCTCTGTGCTTATAATGAGCCCTATTCAATTGGCCAAATCGCAATGGAATGAGGCCCTATATATACATCAGCACACCAACACAAGCTTCATATTGTTACTCAGGCACTTTTTGAAAGATCTCAACCTACCTGTGGAGTTCTGTAGCAGAAGGCTTGTGAGGTACTTGTGGCCTGTTTGTCCAGGATGCAAAAAGTATGCATCTGGAGACAGTCTAATGGGAGACAACATTTTTCTGTAGTACCGGATCAAGAAGAACACAGAAACCTCAATTACTAGGAACAATAATATGAACAACAACCTAAAAAAAGGAAAAACAGACGCGTAAGTAAAGTTCTGTGTGATTTAATCTCTGGCAGAGAAGCTAATTCTAGCAATCTCCTTTACTGTTGTACCTATGCTCCATAAGATACAAATCTGGTGCTATTTCTTACTTAAACTGTAAGATTTCGGAAACTGTGCTAAGCTTAGAGGTCCAGATTAAAAAAGAAAAACATCTTGGTGCTAGGTTGTCTTTTTTGGAAAAGGACTATGATAACATATTACAAGATGATTACATTTCTAGTTGTTTGCCGACTTCCATTGTATGGGCCCCATTCAAATGCGATTTGGCCAATTGAATAGGACTCTTTACAGAAGTTTTTAGTTAGTGAAGACCTTGCTTTTGGATAGAAGTTCACTAACTAAAAATGTCTGTAAGAAATATGCTATGTACTTATATAGAGCCCTATTCAATTGGCCAAATCGCATTTGAATGAGGCCCTATGAATATAGGTACGAATGTAAATATGTAAAATTATTGACATTTTTTAAGATTTACTTGTATGTAAATTGGACTTTTTATGTATTTTGTTTTTTGTGAATAAAGGGGAAAAAGAAACAAAAAAAAACAAGATTTTTTTCCTCTGTGTGGCACAGTTAAGTTAAAAGAGACTGCTTTCTAATTGGGCTCCAATATAAGAAGTGTTTTTCAAATTGAGTCAGATCTCAGATTTTTGATATTTGTGTGCGTATATATATATATATATATATATATATATATATATATATATATACGGTCCAGTCACAATTTTATGACCACCAGCTAATACAAAATAACCACATTGTGCAGCACGGCCAGCAGCTAGACGGCGTGGTAGTCAATAAGATGCTGGAAGGTTGGTGGGGGTATCTAAAGCCATGTAGAGTGCAGTACATCCAATAGCAACGGAAGAGTGCGTGGTAGAAGATTCATACTGCGAATATGGCAATCCAGGAGGTCCCACAGGTGCTCGATGGGGTTCAAATCCGCAGAATTTGGAGGTCAAGGTAGTACTTGGAAGTCTTTCTTGTGCACCTCCAACTACTCCCAGACAATTCTGTATGTATGGCATGTTGCATTGTCCTGCTGGAAGATCCCATCCACTCTAGGGAAGACAATCCACATGCATGGGTGTACTTGATCTGCAAGGATGGATAGATAGCCTAATTGGTTGAGAGTGCCTTCTAGAGGTATGCGTGGACCCAGTCAATGCCAAGAAAACATTCCCTAGACTATAAACGCTACTACCACAAGCTTGTGTTTCTCCAACAATGGTTGCAGAGTGTTTATTCTCAGGGGTTTCTCGCCTAAAAATGCCAATGTCCATCCAATCGATGAATCAGAAAACGTAACTCATCAGAGAAGGCAACCCTTTGCTAATCAGAAGAGGTTCAATTTCTGTACTGTTGTACAAATTGAAATAATTTCTAACGATGGACTCTCGTCAGCATAGGTGCAGTGACCAGCTGCTTCCTTAGAAGCACACACACACATCTGGTAGCCCCCTGGTTCGTAGGTAGTGGTCATAATAATGCGACTCAACCCTGTATATATATATATATATATATATATATATCATATGTGTCCCTTGGTATAACTGACTGGCCAGGGAAAATATGTACGTAACCTTTTTGTTTTAATGAAAAAAGGTTCAGATCTGCAGTTAATTTTAATGTTGTAAGATCCACCATTTGGTTCAGTATTACATTGGAGCGACACGTGGCTGAACTACTAAATGAATAAGAATGATTATTTAGCTCCTGAATCACTGGATCCATTGAACTGAGACTTGGAACACCTATCAGTCCAAGGCTCCTGGCTATAATACTGTGAACAATTAATCCCAGTACCATCAACAATTTTAATGTTGTGTTTAAATTAGTGAGAGGAGCCAGTCACGTTCATACGTACACGTGTCGGACTGATTTTGTCTCTCTGTACAAATTTCTGAAATGCTGCTTGGCTACTGTGGCCACTTGCTGCTTCCATAGAGCTTTGCCAGTCACACAACAACGGTCTGTCTCTGGCAACGCAAGCAAGCTCTGTTCAATCTCTTCCATGGATTTCCATTTCAGTTCATCCTCCGACTTCTGTCTAAAGATACTTTGATCTAAAGGAAACGCAATTATACATATTAAATATATACCAGTGTAGGAGACAGGAAGTTATAAAACACATTTCTAAGCTAAAAATGGACAACAGTAAGCATTGTGGTAATATAAAGATGAACTACACTACTTTATAATTATAGTAGCAGATCCATGGAATAGCCTCTCAACAACTGTAATAAAATGTACTCATAACTATCAGCTTTCTTGTTTATGTTTTTTGACATTAATATATTTAACACTCTTTAAAATATAAAATTTACTTTAAAGGAAACCTCTACTTGAGCTTAGGTAGCTCATTCTTATTGGTTGAACCGCTAAGAGTCCTGTCTGAGATAAAGTTGGCATCTAGAAATCTTGTGGTATTGGAGAATAGTGATTTGTATATATAGTGCAACGTCACCTGTATGATCGATTTCAGCCTCTGTTTCCAGCTTGAAAAAAACATCTGACAATGTGTTCATGGATACACCATATGTGATCACACCCAAATTGGAATTGCTGTCCAGAGCAGAAAACAATCCTATAGAAAATATAATTACAGAGTTATGGATCGAAATCTTGTTCAGGGCAGGTATTGGTTGTAAAATGTAAAGTGTACCTTGGAATTTATCCACATCTCGAAGTGGCAAGGCATAAAGTAGAGATTTTTCTCGCTGCTGCATTAGACTGGCCCCTGATATGTGACTAAAGATCAGGGTAGAAACAGCTTCCACATTGCATGTAGTCTCAATATCCATGCTAAAAAGGAGAGAATAACTTATTTAGAATGGAAAGAAAGTCATATGACGCCATAGATATATTAATTTGTACAATTCCAGAGCAAGGCTGCAGCCAATGTCTATGAAAACTCCCCTACTAAAAACATAAGGTATTACAATAGGTGCTCAAAAACAAGCCACATTGGTATTACTTTACTGAAGAAATAAATAGAACACATAAAAACAAACATAACTGCAATTGGTTGAAATTAAAAGTTCTAGGTGTAAGTGCCTTAACATTTTTATAGAAGGTAGAGTTTTTTTATGTATAAAATAACTGACAGATCCATCATCTGAGAACGTATCAGCAGCAGTTTAAAAAGCTTAGTGGTGGGGGGATAATAAAGAAGTACACATCCAGTTGGAAAAAAAAACAATAGTAATGGCAGTGTTAGTCAACAATAAACCAATTTACATCGATATGTGGACAAATTCCCTCAAGATATATGAATATCTCATGCAGACCAGTGCTCATCACATGCAAGCATGAGATTACTCATATGTATATTATATTAAACTAGCGACTTGCCCGTCAAAAATGACAGCAATACAATTTGAAACCTGGCAATGGTGTTTGTCACATGTTGCGGGCATCTCCCCCCTCTACTTTACTGGCCTCGCGATGAGTGCCTTTGGCGCTCATTGAGAGCCTCTCCACCCCTCTACCTCTCCCACCCTCTACTTGATGGGAGGCGCTTATTGCAAGCCTCTCCCCCCCTCTACTTTACTGGCCTTGCGATGAGCGCCTTCAGCGCTTATCAAGGGCCTCGCAATGAGCCCCCCTCTACTTCCTCTCCCTCCCCTGTGGGTTTTTCCCCCCTCTCCCTCCCCTTTGTCGCTTTCCTACCTCCTCTTTGTATCTTGCCCCCTCTCCCTCCCCTGTGTCTCTCCCCCCTCCCTCCCCTGTGTCTCTCTCCCCCCTCTGTCTCTTCACCCCATCTCTCCCCTGTGTCTCTTTTCCCCCTCCCGCTCCCCTGTGTCTCTTCACCCTGTCTCCCTCCCCTGTGTCTCTTCCCCCTCCCCTCTTCCCCCCGGCCCCCTCCACTGTTTCTCCCCTCCTCTCCCTCCCCTGTGTCTCTTCCTCCCCTTCTCTCCCTCCCCTGTGTCTCTCTTCCCCCTCCCCTGTGTCTCTTTCCCCCTCCCCAGTGTCTCTCTTACCCCCTCCTCTCCCTCCCCTGTGTCTCTCTTCCCCTCCTCCTCTCTCTCCCCTGTGTCTCTTCCCCCTTCCCTGTGTCTCTTCCCCCACCCGTGTCTCGCTTCCCTCCTCCTCTCCCTCCCCTATGTCTCTCTTCCCCCATCTCTCTTCCCTCCCTCCTCTCCCTCCCTTGTGTCTCTCTTCCCCCCTGTGTCTCTCTTCCCCCTCCCCTCATGTCTCTCCCCCACTCCTCTCCCTCCCGTCTCTCCCCCACTCCTCTCACTTGTGTCTCTCCCCCACTCCTCTCTCCTGTATCTCTCCCCCACTCCTCTCCCTCCCATGTCTCCCCCCACTCCTCTCCCTCCCGTGTCTCTCCCCCACTCCTCCCTCACATTAATGCTGCGGGCGCGCACACGCGACCATCGTCCCGTGCGCGCGTCCAGCCCGCTCGTGCACGCACGCCACTGGATCAGGGAGCAAGGAGTATGGAGCAGGGAGGGCAGCGGGGCTGATGTGGCGCGATGAGCATCAGTGGGGCATGGCAGGGGGAGTTGTGAAACTGTGAGTTGCTGTCAGTGGGGCCACAAAGCGTGACGACAACTCGCAGTTTGACAACTATTATATGTGATACTAGTAAATTGCCCATCCAAAATGGCGGTATCATGTTCAATTTTTCTCTCTCCCCCTCCCCCCTCTCCCTCCCTTGTGTCTCTCCTCCCCTTCCCTGTGTCTTTCTCCCCCCTTCCCTGTGTCTCTCTCCCCTTCCCTTCCCTGTGTCTCTCCCCCACTTCCCTACCCTGTGTCTCCCCCGTGTCTCTTCCCCCCTTCCATCCCCTGTGCACATCTCTATACAGACTTAGGAAGGAGTGGTAAGTGTGTACGCTCCCATCGAGCATTACACACTTACCAGAATAATTATAGTTGATACTTTGGACCTGCTCTGATCCATGGTGGTGTCAGTGACAGTCTCAAAGTTGCCTTGATGGATCCCAGGCTTCACTAGACATCAATGAACAGTATTGTAACGGAGCTGGAACACGCAGTCCAATATCTCCGCTGGTATACGGTAAAATACCCAAGAAGCACTACAGTTTCACCATTCCCAACCTCCCATATTGGACGACACACAATTTGGGAGTCAAATGAATACTGACTTTATTTACCTTTACAGAAATATATATACATCTCTTTGGCCACAGGTAATACACATGCCCATATTTGGCCGCACAATACACATAAAGAGAACAATAGGTGGGTCACACCTCCCTGGCAACTTTGATACAATCAGACATTGATTCAATTACACTTCTTTGTTCTTATCTGAGAATGAAAACACTGTATACAATAGACTTCCTTTATCTTATGCGGAGTCGCTGTAACAGGATTATCTCCCATGCCAAGTAGCTGCAAATGTCTGGGACAATATTCTGCAGAGCATCAACCAACATACATATAGTAGGATCATATTTTAACCATAATATTCATAAAACAGGGTAAAACAGTGATGGGTTCCGCTACACACCTCCCCCGTGACCATAAGCCGGCATACACGGTCTGATCCCAACGGATCGGCCTGGGGATGTCCGGACAATAGTATTTGTTGGTCAATTCTCTAGTTTGACAACCCATCAGCATTACTGCAATTCACATTTACTCACATTTCCCATATCCCCAGATAGCTGGGATCTGAGCGCACAAAACTACTGAATAGCGCTCAGATCCTCTTCACACAGTTCAATTGCCATGTAGCTAAAGTCTTTCCCATAGTCTTTCATTATATGAATGGGCTCCATGGCATAGCTATCTGGGGTATCATGGTTCACACAGGGCAAGTACCGAATGACCACCCTGTATGTAAAGGGCCAGAATGAGTGACATACACTCTGGTATGGCCGAACACTGGTTCCAAAGGGCAATATGTCCCAGGGCCATAGTGGCAGGGCAGGAGGCTGGCAAACAGTCCTCTCCAAGCCAAAGTGGCGAAGGGCACTTCGTCACACATCTCCCCTTTGGGGGGAAGTCTAACCAGGCACCTGGATATTTCGCTGGGGTGATGGTGCAACACGCTGAGGGGACTTGAGGGGCAGAGGCCAGCGGCACTCTGCCCTGATGCCAGCTCTTCTGCTGGTATAACCTGCAGGACCTCCTGCTCTGTACAAGGGACAAAGGGAGGGCAGAGGTCGACTGCACTCTGCCCCACTGTCAGCTCTTCTGCTGGGGTACCTGGGACATATTCCGGCTCAGTAGCCAGGGAAACGTGGGGGTCAGTGGGGGTTAACATTTCCTCTGTTAACCCTGGGGCCACATTAGAAGTTAGCTGGGGAGGTGAATTTGTACTTACCCCCTCCTCCGGTTGTCCCAGTGAGGGTAGTTGGGGATCTGGACAGGCTGCGGGCGCAGAGACCATGGTCCCATCTGCGCCGTCTGGGAGATTGGTGTCTACCCTGATTAGGGTAAACTGTCGCTGGGGGGGGAAGGACGACACCTTCTGCCCCCTGTGTTTCACACTGCCGCTGGGGGGGGAAGGACAACACCTTCTGCCCCCTGGGGTTCAAACTGCCGCTGGGGGGGAAGGACGACACCTTTGGCCCCCTGGGGTACCCACTGCCGCTGTGGAGGAAGGTCGACACATTCTGCTCCCTGGGGTACACACTGCCGCTGGGGGGGAAGGACGACACCTTCTGCCCCCTGGGATTCACACTGCCGCTGAGTGGGAAGGACGACACATTCTGCCCCCTGGGGTTCACACTGCCGCTGGGGGGAAAGGACGACACCTTCTGCCCCCTGGGGTTCACACTGCCGCTGGGGAGTAAGGACGGCCCCTTCTGCTCCCTGGGGTACACACTGCCGCAGGGGGGGAAGGACGACACCTTCGGCCCCCTGGGGTACACACTGCCGCTGGGGAGGAAGGACGACACCTTCGGCCCCCTGGGGTACACACTGCCGCTGGGGAGGAAGGACGACACCTTCGGCCCCCTGGGGTACACACTGCCGCTGGGGAGGAAGGACAACACCTTCGGCTCCCTGGGGTACACACTGCCGCTGGGGAGGAAGGACGACACCTTCAGCTTCCTGGGGTACACACTGCCGCTGGGGAGGAAGGACGACACCTTCAGCTCCCTGGGGTACACACTGCCGCTGGGGAGGAAGGACAACACCTTCAGCTCCCTGGGGTACACACTGCCGCTGGGGAGGAAGGACAACACCTTCAGCTCCCTGGGGTACACACTGCCGCTGGGGAGGAAGGACGACACCTTCGGCTCCCTGTGGAACACACTGCCGCTGGGGGGGGGGGGGAAGGACGACACCTTCGGCCCCCTGGGGTACACACTGCTGCTGGGGAGGAAGGACGACACCTTCAGCTCCCTGGGGTACACACTGCTGCTGGGGAGGAAGGACGACACCTTCAGCTCCCTGGGGTACACACTGTCGCTGGGGAGGAAGGACGACACCTTCTGCCCCCTGGGGTACACACTGCCGCTGGGGAGGAAGGACGACACCTTCAGCTCCCTGGGGTACACACTGCCGCTGGGGGGGAAGGACGACACCTTTGGCCCCCTGGGGTACACACTGCCGCTGGGGGGGGGGGGATTAGTTGGAGTATTCCACGTGGAGCGGTTTCTGTTTCTGGGACAGTCTCTCTGCATGTGGCCCTGCTGGTTACACGTGTGGCACCTGATGTACCGTGGAGGGGTTTGGTAGTTCCCACCACCCGGACGCAGTGCTGCGGGGGGGTTAATGGTGGGAGGTGGGTTAGCAGCTCCCAAGATGGACCGCTCCCGTGCCCGCTGTTTTTCCATTATGGATTTGTGGACATCTGTCATTAACCATTCCAAGGTTTTCATGGGAAGCGTACCTGGGAAAAAGGCCAGTCTGCTTTGGAGTTCTCTTTGAAACTCAGTCTGTGGGGTAATAAGAGGTACTGTAACCATGAGTTCCTTTCTATCTGCATCCCTGTAGTCCGCGGCCGCCTCCTCCTCCTCATGATGGAACGCTGTCTGAAAACTAGCCGGTTCCATCCTGCTGTAGCCAGGGGCGCTGTACGGATACTAGCGTTGCCCTCAATTTGTACTCCACGGAATGGTGTCTCCTGTAGCTGTCCTTCTGACCATGGGAACAATTCCGACACTTGCCACCAAATGTAACGGAGCTGGAACACGCAGTCCAATATCTCCGCTGGTATACGGTAAAATACCCAAGAAGCACTACAGTTTCACCATTCCCAACCTCCCATATTGGACGACACACAATTTGGGAGTCAAATGAATACTGACTTTATTTACCTTTATAGAAATATATATACATCTCTTTGGCCACAGGTAATACACATGCCCATATTTGGCCGCACAATACACATAAAGAGAACAATAGGTGGGTCACACCTCCCTGGCAACTTTGATACAATCAGACATTGATTCAATTACACTTTTTTGTTCTTATCTGAGAATGAAAACACTGTATACAATAGCCTTCCTTTATCTTATGCGGAGTCGCTGTAACAGGATTATTTCCCATGCCAAGTAGCTGCAAATGTCTGGGACAATATTCTGCAGAGCATCAACCAACATACATATAGTAGGATCATATTTTAACCATAATAATCATAAAACAGGGTAAAACAGTGATGGGTTCCGCTACAAGTATATTTAAAAAAGAAGCTTGTAAGATTTATGGCAGCTGCAAAGAGCGAGGAGGGAGTTATATATACATACAGGTATGAGTAGGAAGGCATATATACATAGTTGTACATCAGCAGAAAGGAAAATATACATTTACTTATAACTTTGGAACATTTATACATAGGTATGAGCACAGATGTAACTATAAATAAATGTTTACACACATATATACTACAGAACAGACACATTCACAGCACCTCTACATACATACATATTTGAACTATTATACATCATTGGGATCGGAGTACAAAATCGAGTTAAAAATAGCAGATAGTGCTTATAGAAATAAGGGCCAGTATAAGGGCCATATTCAATTCAAAGCCTGCAACTCTATTGTAATAGGCCGTATGTCTGTGGGTGTGTTGCGGGCTCCCATTCGTCCCCGACTGCGGTGCTATTCAATTGCTCGAGCCCGTAATTTACTGTCCCAAAGCCGAAACACTAAACCATGCACTGGGTCGTAGCATTTCAGGGTGGGAATATGATCAATTTAGCAAGCCCGTAACCGCCCATTTCAAATCAGCCAATAGAAAATGAGACTGTCATAATTACGGCAGTAAAACATGGAGGTTACATGTCAATTAATTAGGTTCGGGGGTCCGATATGCGATCAGACTCGCAAAACCTAAAAATAAAGAATTATGAAAATGAATGCCAGTACTGTTCTAGTCCATATGGGTGGCCTGATATGTATTAACTCATTGATACCCAAGATTGATTTAAACCCCGAAATAAAAAAATAAAAAAATCTAAGATCTTGCCGAATTGAAGGCGTGAAGGCTTGAAACTTTGAATTCTAATGTCTGTCATCGCTTTCCCTGTTATTTACAGTGCAGTAGTGATTTTTTATTTGCATTTACAGTGCTACGAATAGGTGTTTAACCCCCTTGCAGATCCACTCTAGCATTCGTGGGATTATCTCCTTCATTTGCTGTTTATGGGTATGAAAACATTTGCGGACTTGGGGAAATTGAGCAATTGCGATTTTAGCCTTGCGAAAGTGAAAGATCAAAGGCTTCTGGAGGCTGTGAGTTAGGAGTTTGACTATCACCATTTTTTCAAGGCCGTAACTCAGAAGCCGATTGAAGCCCACAAAAAAAGGCGCCAATTGAATAGCAAATTAGCTTGCGACCTCACTCACGGGCTACCGGATATCCCGAAACCTTAATTGAAAGGGGCCCTAAGTTTCCACCTCTAGGAAGTCACAATATTCCTATGTTTAGTAACTGGCACATTTATCTGCAATTAGCATCACTTTGTTAGGAATATAATATGAAATTAAGGCATATTATAATACCAACTCCAAGGCTTCAGAATAAACTGTAAACATATCCACTAAGACATGCTTAGGACAAGAAGTAAACATATTGCAGCAAAATATTATTATACTAAACACTTATTTAACTTGTAAAAGGTGCCTGACTTTAAGTGTGAGTGGAAACCACATCACTGAGAGATCCAGAGTGAAAACTTATATTTTAAATGTTAGAAAGTGATTTATTATTTTCTGCTCAGGATGTGATGTAAATTTGGACCTTTTGTGTTAAGAATACACCACTCAGCTAGATGTGGGCTGCTGGGGGCTCCTGCCTCTGGATGGGGGCTGCTGGGGGCTCCAGGCACAAGGTCCCTCCTGGCTGTGGATGGGGCTGCTGGGTGCTCCAGACACAAGGTCCATCCTGGCTCTGGATGGGGGCTGCTCGGGGTGAGAGTCTGCTGGGGGCTCCTGGCTCTGGATGGGGGCTGCTCAGGGGCAGACACAGAGTGGGGTCTGGATGAAGAATACTCAGGGTGGGGGTCGATTAGATCTGGATATGGTGTTCTGGGCAAGTGGCTGGGGGCTCCTCACTCTGGATGTGGGGCTGCTCGAGATGGGGGGCTGGGGGCTCCTGGCTTGTGGGCTCAGGAGGTGGGTGGTCAGGTGAGGAGTGTTTTACCGAAAGCTGTGTTTGCCCTTTCCCGGTTATATTCAAACAGCGACAGCGCCATCTAGCGGCCACTTGCAGTTTTGCTGCTGGCTCTGCGTGCCTTATTCCTAACACACAAGGTCCACAAATTCCTGTCCACAAAGTAAATTATTTCTCTATAGAGTCAGAACTCAACCAGTACAGTGCCACTGTACAAGTAGTTCTTCAATTAAAATTGTTAAAAACATCTTATGTGGGACAAAACGTTTAATAGTTAAGACCAGTAGAATTCTGTTAAAATAACACCCTCGTCAACAGCCTCAGAGACGACTCTAGACATTTCTTATGACTGCACAGAGCTCCTTCATGTTTGACTACAAAGTATATAGTCAACCTTATTTCTATATTGTCCATCTGGCGAAGGATGAACAATATAGAACTCAGATTGACTTTGGGCCCTATTCTATTGGCAACATAATAACGTTACACACACTTAAAGTTGCTCTTAAAATTGCCACACATTAGCTACTCGCAATCCAATTACAATTTCCTTGCCTACAATCACTACGGGCCATCCAAAGACACATCTTTGGGTTTATATCTCCTTTGGTTTTAGCACAGTTCCAACATTACAAGCTCTAAATGATGAAAGTTGCACAAAGTTTATATTTTATTAGACACGTAGCTCGAGCTCGAAAATTAAGTCTGACCCGCAACAGAAAAATATATCAAGTTTCTGTCAAAAATATTATGAGTACTGATTGGGAATCGCAAGGGCTTTTTCAAACACTTATTAGAGCTGTTGCAGCAATTAAACACACAATACAGTACTTTAAAAGCACGGAAAAGCATGGAAACACGTTAGAATTAATTGAACAAGAATCTCAAACACACAAATATGCAATTAAAAAATATTATTTTCTAACTGTTATTTCTAATAATAGTAATTAGGATCCCGGCACTCAAGGGGTTAATAAATATCATGAAACCTACTTGGACTAGAATGATCTAATTCATTTTATAAAGTGCTAGATTGCTTGATTGCGAGCCCCATCAGCAGATATTACTTATTGGCTCTCATTAAGCCGTAGCCTCCAATTGCAGGATATGTCTGATTTCCATGTTTTACTGACGTCATGATGACTGACGGATTTACTATTGCCTGCGTCTAAGAAGTAAATAACGCGTAAACGTTGCCAGATCATATGATCCCCCTTAATTCTTAATTAAAAAGGCATGGTTTACATGTTGAGGCTGTAAAACATAAGTTGGGATCTTGAGCCAACAGAATACATCTAGAAATTTAGAGAAAAAACACCCACAGCAAAAATTACGGATTAAAGTCACTTATTGGCTTTTAATAGAATATGATTCTATGTAGTTTGTAGTGAGACAAGGAGAAGCTCTATACAGTCAGAACAAACAGGATGTGGATATTACTGCGGCTCAGACCATGAGCTTCTTATTGAAAAATTCAGAAAGAAACTGAGTGAAAGATGTAAAATCATCAGATCAAGCATATATTAAATAAATATTATCCCCAGTGATTATAGAGCGGAGATAAGAATAGATTTAAGGGACTATTTGTCGTATTAAATACGAAGCTCAAAGCAGCATCTGCAAGCACGCTAGGGCTGTTGGTTTGAAATTCGTTTTGAAATCACGGCTATTAAATTAGACCATGCCGTGAGTTACGGGCTTGAGACGCAAACCCGTAAACCATTTGTCGCACGTTGGATGTTCAATCAGTCAAACCCGTAGTTATGGGTTTAGATGGAGCCAAAAGCAACAGAGATCGTCATCATTACATCACTGAAAAATGGAGATTGGATTTCAAAGTCTTACAGGGTTCAATTACGAATTTCGATCGGACCCACATTCCAGAAATAATGAGATATTGATAAAGCCGTAAATATGATATTCTAGTCCATGCGAGTTCCATTATATGTATTAACATACTGATTGCCGTGATCGATATAACACGGAAATTAAACAGATAATAAAGTATTTTATATTGCAGAATTGCGAGCTTGAGAATGTTGTACTATTAATTCTAATACTTAACATCACTTTCCCTTTTATTATGAGTACAGTAGTGTGTTGATATTTGCATATACAGTGCGACAGATTTGAGGTTACCCCCCCTAGCAGGTCCTCTCTAGTAACCGTTGGCTTCTTGGCTCCATTGGAGGGTTACTGGCTTGAACGCTTGGGAATTTGTTACAATTTAACAGGGTGATTGGAAAGTAACAGTTGTGGGATTGACAGATCAACGGATTTGTGGTTGCGCAATTCAAATTTCAACGTCCTGTAGCCTTTTTTCACCCTTACCCCGCAAGTCATTGGCGGGTTGCTTTACGGGACCAATTTAGTAGCCGCAAGGCTTGCGGCCTACGTTACAGGCTACGGTTTTTAACGGTGAGAGAAATTAATAGGGCTATTAATGTGGTAAATCGAATGCTGGAACAACTTTGGACAAATGTTTGTGACACTGTCCAGAGGATAGCACGAAAAAACAAGGAGAAATTCTACGGTGAGTGATGTAAAGAGACAGAAGAGGATAACAGAATTGGAAAGCCAAGAGGCCTCTTCAAGAAAATTGGGGATCTCAAGATAACCTTCCATGCTAAAGTGGGTGTGATAAAAGACGAAAAGTGTAGTGACTTAACAGAAACAGATCAGATATACAAATGGTGGCAGGAATACAGGGAAGATCTATATAGGAAGGATCTTAACAGCTTTGATAACCTCAATAGTTTGTTCAATGATCTGGAGCTGACATCTTGGAGAGTTCCAGCTGTCCTTTCCACACTCCACACAATAAGACCCTGAGATGAGCCTTGCACAAGAACTGTTCAAACTCCTACAATATGATCCTATGCAATTTGGAAAACTTAACAGTGGCCAGTAGACTGGAAAAGGAGGCACTTCAGATATTATTTTCTTGGGTTTTAAGATGTCTGCAGTTTGGTTCTAGGGAGGAAAGCTATGGCAAATCTGGACAATTATTAAAAAGTAAAGTATTACACAGCAAAGGTCTGTATAATTAGTACTATGGTATTCCCAGAGGTAACATACAGAAGGCTGAGTGACGTAGTATTGACGCCTTTGAATTGTGGTGTTCGAGAAAACTGCCCTTAGACTGCAAGAAGATTTACTCAGTCAACATTACAGGAGATCAAGGTAAACTGTTCACTGGTAGGTTGGATCATGAGGCTAAAGCTCAAATACGTTGACCATATCATTGGGAAGACAGAACTCCCTAGAGAAGACTCTGATGCTGGGAAAGACTGAAGGCACATGAGGAAGGGGACATCAGTGGCAGGGATGGGCAGATGAGGTAATTGAAGCCATGAACATTTGTTTTAGAGCGCTCCGAGGGGCAGTGACTGTCAGATGTGCCTGGTGTGCTGAGGTGCATAAGGTCACAGGAAGTCGGAAAAGACTGAACGACTAAACATCTTGTTTCCTGGACTAAATAGTAATAGTTAAATTATATCAATATTATGACACACACAAACACATACAGATACAGCAGTACTCTTATTATTTTGATATATTCTATATATATATATATATATATATATATATATATATATATATATATATATATATATATATAAATATATATATATATATATATATATATATATATATATATATATATATATATAGTTTGTTCTATAGTTTTCCAGGTCATATGTCTGAAATTACTTAGGGGAGTGAAGAAATGCATGACTGAAACCTTATCTGGGCCCATCATGCCTGCCCCGTATGGTCAGCCAAATCAAGTTCTATGATTTATTTGTAAAAAAATTTAATTGTATAAAATACTGTACTACATAAAGGTAAACATCCAGGTTTTGATGTATCCATAGTACATTTACTAAGTAGCTATATTTTGCACAGAAGATCATAGACAGTACCTTAGACAGTAGCCAACTCCCAGTTTGCTCTTCAGAAACAGGGAGGAACCAATACATTTGAGAGTTCCTTGGGAAATCACAGCTTTCCGATCTAGAGATAAAAACAAACGAGAGGTGCAATCTTCAAATGAATGCAGAACAAATTGGTACATAAATTGAGTATATATATCATATACAGTAACTACCCAAAGGAGTTGTAGACACTAATTTGTATGTGAACTGTACCATACTAGAACTTGAACAATCATAATATTCTTCTGTGTAAGCCCTAGATCTAAAATGCTTGCAATAAGCGGCAAAGCCTCTCATCACGAGGCTCGTAAAGTAGAGGGGGAGAGCCTCGCATTGTATGGCAAACAGAATTGCCAGGCTTCTTCATTTTTGATGGGCAAGTCACTAGTATACAATGATAAAGATTAAAATGTACAGGAAAACTGCAATCATATTCAATCTTTTGCATGTCAAGTTAGAATTCACCAGTTGAAAATAAAAACCTCTGAAAAATACAGAACTTCTTATTTTTGTTTGTGTTGCAGTGTGTAAATAAGTCAATGTCCAATTAATAATATCTGAATGTATCAGTTCCTGTGGATTTTTGGTCTCCATGCTCATTGCAGAACATCTTCTGCACACTTCCTGTTCTCTTGTTCTTAAGTGCCAATGGTTGAATAGAATTATAATATTATAAATGTATTTATTGTTACCTGCAAGTATATCGGCTTCCTCCATAATATGTGTGCTGAGTAATATTACGTGGTTACTCCTTCTGTTCCTTAGCAAGTTCCAGACTGTATAACGAGAGCAGGAGTCCATACCGGCTGTAGGTTCATCTAAGAGTAAAACCTATAAGGAGAAGTATAAAAAGAGTTAATAAACTGCAAAAAAACTAGTAAGGTGTAATCTACCAAAGGTATCAGCTGTAACTAAAAAAAATACAAGCATTGCATTACCAATCACATATACTGTGATCCTTGCTACTTTAAAGTTATTGTGTACTATTATCTGGTAGCAAGAATATGAAACTGCTCTCAGCTTTTGTCTAAGCATTAGTGAGTTCCATATTGAAGGAAGTGTGTGCCTAAATGGCCCACCGTAATGGTCCAGCTTGGAGGAAACACACACTAGAGTAGGAGTGGGCAAGTTCGGTCCTGGAGGGCCACACACCTGCCTAGATTTGATGATATCCCTGCTGCGTACAGGTGAGTCAATCACTTCTTCAGTCATCCTGATTGACTCACCTGTGCACATCTTCAAATCCAGGACCAAACTTGCCCACCCCTGCACTAGAGCATATACACCTGACCACAACTCTGGTATGACTTATAAAGCTATATTTGAGCAAACCCAATATGTTTTTTTAATGATCTTAATGAACTTAATAAAAAGCAAGCAATCTGCAAATTATTATAAAAAAATAGAAATATCTTTTCTAAATGATTAATTTAATCAGATCAGATGTGGCAAAGCACCCTATTATTTATTTTCAATACATATTTTTTTTAGTAGTATTGATTATTGCGATAACCTTGTAAAATTGGTCTATTAAAGGACCACTGTAGTTCCATTTTCTATGTGGTCTTTTGAATAACTAAAATTGATCATTGACAAAGAAAGCAAAAAAATGTATATATTTTAAAAATGGAAATAAAAAGGCATCCTGTGGTGTGCAAGTAGAAATCTGGGGCCATATTCAATTCTGAGAGTTTTTTGCGGGCTCCGGTTGGTCTCCAATTGCGATGCTATTCAATTGCTGAAGGGCGCGAGTTACGGGCCCCAAGCCAAAACTGTAATCCATGCACTGATTCGCAGCTGGGCGGGAACGTGATCAATTTAGTAAGCCCGTAACCACCCATTTCGAATCGGCCAATAGAAAATAAGACTGTCATTATTATGAATTAGGTTCGGGGGTCCGATATGCAATCAGACTCGCAAAACATTAAAAATACAGAATTATGAAAATTAATGCAATACTGTTCTAGTCCATATGGGTGGCCTGATATGTATTATCTCATTGATACCAGAAATTGATTTAACCCTAAAATGACAACATAAAATTAATTTAATTTCCTGCCGATGTGTTAGCTTGAGGCTGTTGTGCAATTAATTCTAATGACTATCATCGCTTTCCCCGTTATGTACACTGCAGAAATGATTTTTTATTTGCATTTACAGTGCTATGAATAGGTGTTTAACCCCCTTGCGGGTCCTCGCTAGCATTCGTAGGATTTTTTCATTCATTTGCCATTTTCAGGTGTGAATACATTTGCAGGCTTGGGGAAATTGAGCAATTGAATAGCGATTTGGGTTTTTAGCCTTACGAAAAGGAGAGATATAAAGCTTTTGGAGGCTGTAAATTAGAAGTTTGATCGGGCGCAATTTTTCTTCCAAAAACGCAAAAAAACGCCAATTGAATAGTTTTTCTTTCATGCTCATCGCAGGGCTCTAAATGAGCGCCTTCGGTACTGATTGCGTGGCTCGCAATGAGTGTCTTCGAGCTCATTGCGACCCTTTCCTTCATACTGTACACACCGCTCATTGCAGGTTTCGTTAACCTGCAAGTTTTATGCTTGGGAATGCCATGTGTCTCTACATATACTGTGATCCTTGCTACTTTAAAGTTATTGTGTACTATTATCTGGTAGCAAGAATATGAAACTGCTCTCAGCTTTTGTCTAAGCATTAGTGAGTTCCATATTTCCAATATTTCAATTGATCACGTTTCCACCATCTCCCCCTGTCCCTTCCCTATGTCTTTCTCCTCTGTGTGCTGAATGTTTGCATGTTACACCCTGACTGCCGTTGGTTTTATTTTCAGTCGTGTGCCTGGCGTTGTTGGTGTGTTACTGTCTTTGCCGTTGTGTATTTTCTAAGTCCTGCGTGCCTGGCTTTGCTCAGCCTCATTTTCATCCAGTTTCAGAATTTTTACGTTTTTCGCTTACCTGATTTTGTATTGACGAAAAACCCTAAATATGGCTGAAATTCCCTTGCAACCTCACTCCCAGGCTTCCTGGCTCTCCCCCTGTGCTGTGTGTGAGTGTGTTATTATTTTTTGTTACATTATTTTGTTTGTTTTTCAGGTTTTTAGAGTTACACGCTTGGCTTGCAGTTGCAACCCACACAGTTGCGTGAAACTGGTCGCCACCTAAGTTCCGTGTGCCTCAACTGCTCGCCTCACTTCGCCTAAGTCCTGCGTGGTCGACGGCTCGTCTCGCTTTGCAAAGCTCGCAAAGTATGACCAACATCGTAAGCGTTCCCAACACTAACAACTATATATGTGATAGTACAACTATTGTAGCTGGTATTCTCTGCAAAATATTTCATATACTGTTCTAAATGTTCGCTTACCTTTGGGTTCCCAAGAATTGCGATAGCTACTGACAACTTCCTCTTCTGGCCAGTACTGAGTTTACTGACTTGGTTGTGCTTCACTGCATGCATATCCAAATCATAGAGGATTTTATTTATCTAGATGGAAAAAGACATTGTTGGAGTGACATCAGTACATACAAAAGAAAAGAGGCACATTTCTTGCTAAAGTGATTTTCTAACATGGATGAACAAGTTTATTTTATAGCACTTACTTTTTTTTAATTTAGCAAATAGCTAATTGCAGAAGTAAAAAGAGGAGTCTAGGGGAGATTTAGCAAATACAAGCATGAGAAAAAGGGAAGGAATATATGACAGACAGGAAGCAGATATCTGGAAAAATTATATTAAAGAAAAGAGGAGTTACAAAGAAGATAGAAACAAATGATCACACAGTCTATCTTTTAATGATAAGTAGACTTATCTAGCAAAATGTATATGCTAATGTAACAAAGATCCCATTATGAAATGATAAAAATTAAAGGGAGTCGTAACTTGAACTACTTTCCTTTATTGAAGCTGACCTGTCCTGGAATCTATATCCCTTTTCTAGAGAAGCCTGAGTCTGGACAAATGTCATTTTCAACTGATCTAGCCTCTCCATAGATAGATATGGTGGTAATCATTAGGTTCTTCAAGCACATTTCAGTTTACACCTGAGCTCTTTAACAGAACGTATAAATAAATATATATATAAATATATATATATATATATATATATATATATATACATGCTCACATATAAACATACATACACTTCGGTTCTATGTCTTTTAGGTTAAGAATTGTGATATTTATTAGCTGTTTTATCACAAATTAGGCCGTCTGTAACACAATCTAATTAAAATAGATGAACCATTCAAAAATATAAAACCATAAATCTGCAGCCCCCTTTACCTCTTGCTCCTTGATTTTCTCATCAATGCCCCTTAGTGATGCAAATATTGAGAGGTTCTCTTCTACTGTGAGAACATCAAAATTAATGTCTGTCTGCTGACAGATTCCTGTAACCTTTCTCAGCTCTTCAACCTCATCAATGTCTGTTACTCTGTGGCCATAAATTGTTGCAAAACCTGGAAAAGAAATAGCCAAGGACAATTTATCTTTAAAAAAATAAAATAAAAAAATAATCCCAGCAATGCTCCCTTTGTTAAATTGAAGTTTGTGGTTAAATGCAAAAGATATTGCAATAATCTATAATAAAGTAAAAAGGCATAGTATGAAAGTGGCAATTCAAATAAGTACTCGTACTGAAATGGAATTGGCGAATATAGTAGAGGCAAATGTAGTAACGCATACATGTACTAAGCACAATACATTCAAATATGATGCACTGACTGAATAAAACATAGCTTTTCATGAATATATCTAAAATATATTGTATAAAAACTGATACATTTCCCAGGGAGAATAATGTAACTGCTGGAAGGAGATCTGAATCTTTCACTGAAATAGCAATACAATTGAACATGTCACACTGACAGAAACAAGTAATGAAACTATATCCTCAAGTCCATGATTAGATTGAATGCATCTTCATTCTGGTTCCCCAGTATTCAACGGAGTGCAAAAAACATATATAATAATCCTGAGGGTTAATGCCTAATTGCCAAATGTGTTTAGACTGAAGGCTCCATCATAAACCACTGGAATCAGTTACCAGACTTGAGGATATAGGTTCCTATTATATTGCCCAATTTCTAAATTTATACACACTTAAAATTGTTCTTAATATTGCCACAGATTCTATTAAAAACTTGCAATCTGATTATGAGTTAACCGCCCACAATCACTACGGGACAGCCAATTATGCAAATTTGGCCTTAGAACTTCATTGACTTTAGCACAGCTCGAATTTTACTAGCTCAAAATAATTAAGGTTACATACAATTGATATTCTATTAGACATGTAGCTCTAGCTCGCAAAAAAAAGTCTAACCCAGAACTAAAAAACTTGCATGGGCTTTTTAAAGCACTTTTTAGAGCTGTAGTAGCAATCACTATAATAGTTGTCAGTGTGGGGAACGTAGGAGCTCATTGTGTCTCCTCCCTCCTTCCTCTCATCCTCCTCCTCCCTCCTTCCCCCTTCTCCTCCTCCCTTTCCCCCTCTCCAATTACCTCCCTCTCTCCTTACTATCATGCGATGAGCTCCTGCTGATGATCCTTTCCTTCAGCGCGTCTTCTGGCCGGAACGGTATATGCTAATAACGTGACGTCACATACGCGTCATATCATTAGCATATGCCGGTCCGGTCACAGGCAGAAGATGCACTGAGGGGAAGGATCATCAGCAGGTTCTCATCGCATGATAGTAAGGAGCGAGGGAGGTAATTGGAGAGTCGGAAAGGGAGGAGCAGAAGAGGGAAGGAGGGGGATGAGGGGAAGGGGGAGGAGGATGGGAAGGAGGGAGGAGGATAATGAGGAGGATAGGGGAGGAAGGGGAGAAAGATGGGGGGAAGAGGGGGAAGAGACACAGGGGAGGGAGGGGAAAGAGAAAAGACACAGGGGAGGGAGGGGGAAGCGACACAGGGGAGGGGGACACAGGGGCTGGGAGAGGGGGAAGAGACACTGGGGAGGGAGAGGAAGAAGAGACACAGGGGAGGGAGAGAGGGGGAAACGAGAGATATGGGAGGGAGAGGGCTGAAAAGAGACATAGGGGAGGGAGGGAGGGAGGGAGGGGGAGAGTAACAGGGGAAGGGAGAGGAGGGAAAGAGACACATGTGAGGACATGGGAGGGAGAAGGGTGAAAAGAGACACATGGGAGGGAGGAGGAAAGAGACACAGGGGAGAGGGGGGAAAGAGAGCCAGGGGAGGGGTAAAGAGACACAGGGGAGGGAGAGGGGGGAGGCACAGGGTAGGGGAAAGAGACACAGGGGAGGGAGAGGGGGGAAAGAGACACAGGGAACGGGGGGAAGAGACACAGGGGAGAAGAGACACAGGGAAGGGGGAAAGGGGACACAAGGCAGCGAGAGGAGGGGAAAGGAGACACAAGGGAGGGAGAGGAGGGAGGAAAGGAGACACCATGGAGGGAGAGGATGGGGCGAAAGGAGACACAAGGAAGGGAAAGGGAGAAAGAAGACACAAGGGAGGGAGAGGAGGGGGGAGAGACTCGCAATGGGAAGACATGGAAAGACATTAAAATTAATTGCAAAAAAGTCTCAAGCCCGCAAATATGTAATAAAAAAAATAAATTATTATATGTTAGAAATAAATATGTTTTTTCTGAGTAATATTGATCCCAGGACTCAAGGGGTTAATACATATTATGAAACCCAACTGGACTAAAACAGATGATCTAATGCATTTTATAGATTGCTTGATTGAGAGTTCGATTTTAATTTGTAACCTCCGATTGCAGGTTAAATCTAACTTCCATGTTTTACTGAAGTCATGATGACGGTCTCATTTACTATTGGCTTTTTCTAAGATGGGTTTGCTTAAATATTGTCAGATCATATGATCCCACCCCCTAAAATCTGAATTAGAAATGCAGGGTTTATGAGTTTAGGTTTAAGGAGGTAAATTGTGAGCTGGAGTCAACAGAATACATCTTAACATTTAGAGAGAAAAAAAAAACCACAGCCAAAATTAAGGGTTAAAAGCATTTGCAGGCTTTTAATAGAATAGGACTCATAACTTTATTTTTTTTTTTTAATTACTCTTTTTTCAGATAATATATATAGTAGCAAGATTATCTGATTTATCATATATTTAATTTCTTGGCCACTGGAATTAGTATTTATGCATATTATTAATATCCTAACATTATCAAATGCAAGGATATAATTCCTGCAGTGATCATATCAGTTTTTTTAATGCAATTTTAAGTTGTATTCAGTCAGTGCATCATATCTGATTGTAGTATGCTTTGCTTTTTTCTTTTGAGAATAATTTTTCGGATATTAGATATCAATTGCTTACCATCAGATGGTGGGCAGAGTCCGCATAAAATATTTATGAGTGTTGTTTTCCCAGTGCCACTGTGCCCAAGCAAGGCTGTAATCTGGCCTTCATATATGTCAAAGGTTAACTCTGTTATGAAAAATATAAACATTAGAACACTGGCATGTTTTATTGTTTGTAATACAGACATGCCTACGCCAAAATAATCAGAAGGTTGGTTTAAAATGCACAGTAAAACCAGGTCTCCCATTAGCTACACACTGCTTATGCCATACTAGTACCTTGCCCGCCATAAATGACGGTATCATAAAATGTTATCTTGATTTGTCTATGCTGTCTCTCTGTCCTCTCCCTCTATGTCCTGTCTCTCTCCCTCTCTGTCCTGTCTCTCTCCCTCTCTATGCTGTCTCTCTCCCTCTCTGTCTTGTCTCTCTCCCTCTCCTCTCTGTCTTGTCTCTCTCCCTCTCCTTTCTGTCTTGTCTCTCTCTCTCTCTGTCCTTTTTCTCTATCGCTCTCTGTCCTGTTTCTTTTTCTCTCTCTCTCTCCACTCTCTGGCCTGTCTCTCTCTGTGTCCTGTCTTTCTCTATGTGCTAGATGTAATTATTGTTTTTTATTTCTGTCTGATTCGTTTTAAGGTTTTGTATCCAAAAACAACACCATCAGTTCAAACTAAAATGTGAAAAATCTGGGGTCCAGAATGGATTTTTTCATATTACATTGATTCCTATGGGAAATGCCTGTTTGGAACTCAACCTGTTTGGAACTCAGCACTGTAAATGGAAAGTCCTGTAATTCACAGTGATGTGTTTCCTGTCTGCTCCTTGTTGCAATCATGTCACTATCTTACACAAGACAAAACTAAAATCCTTATACACTCTCTCATCATCTCTCGACTAGACTACGGCAACTCGCTTCTTGTTGGCCTACCCACCACCCGACTGTCTCCACTTCAATCCATTATGAATGCCTCTGCTAGACTCATCTTCCGTACACAACATTCAGTGTCGGTGTCACCTCTCTGTCAATCACTCCACTGGCTTCCCTTAGCCTCAATAATAACATTTAAAATCATGACCCTAACTTACAAAGCCCTCAATAATAATGCTCCCCCTTACATCTCTGCTCTCATCTCCAAATACTCCCCCACCCGCCCTCTTCGTTCTGCTAATGACCTTCTTCTTTCTACAACTCTTGTCACCTCCTCTCACTCCCGCCTCCAGGACTTTTCTCGTGCTGCCCCTAGTCTCTGGAACTCCTTGCCTCGCTCCACCAGATTATCCTCTTGCCTCCAAACATTTAAAACCTCACTTAAAACGCATCTCTTTAAAGAAGTGTTTCAGCTCCCATCCTAACACGCTTATCACCTCTCTCTCCCTCTTTTACCACTCACTATCCCTTAGATTGTAAGTCTGTGAGTTTCTATCCTAAGTACTCATGGACATTGGATTCCTAACTCAAAGACAGGGCCGTCCTTCCTTTGCTAAATGTTAATCTGTATTTATCATTGTCTGAACCAAATTTATGTACATCGCTACGGAATATGTTGGCGCGTTATAAATAAACTATAATAATAAACTATAATAATCACATATATAGTTGTGGATCTTATGAATGTTGGGGGCATTTGCAATGTTTGTCATGCTTTTGCGGCCCTCGCAAAGCGAGAATGTGAGGCATGCAGGACTTAGCATGCTATGAGCGCCGCAGGCGCTCATCACCAGCGGCACAGGACTTAGGCACGAAAGGAGACACCGGGGGAAAGGGAGATGGGGAAAGGGGGAGAGGAGACTCAGGGGAGGAAGAGAGGGGAAAGGGAGAGGGGTAAAGGAGTTACAGGAAGAGAGAGAGGGGGGAAAGGAGACACAGGGGAGGGAGAGGGGGGAAAGGGGGCAAAGGGAGAGGGGGAAAGGAGGCATAGGAGAGGGAGAGGGGGAAAGGAGACACAGGGGAGGGAGAGGTGGGGAAAAGACACAGGACTGGTTGGCCAAGACAAGTGACAAGTGGCGGCAACGAGCAGAAAAGCCACTCATTGTGCGGCACGTGATGAGCGCCAAAGGCTCTCCACGCAGGGGTCGCGATGAGCACCGCAATCGAGAGAGGCTTGCAATGAGCACCAAAGGCGCTCATTGTGAGCCCCGCGATGAGCGCCCAAGGCGTTGATGGTGGGGCTCGCAATGAGCGCTGAAGGTGATCATTGCAAAGCAGGAAAGTTGAATACACAGGGTGAGAGGCTTGCGATAAGCGCCGAAGGTGCTCAGAGGAGCAAAAGTCTCACGTTGTGTTGTAAACAGCATTGCCAGCCTTACAATTTTATTCCCGTCATTTTTGACGGGCAATTTCCTAGTCACATATTATAATTGTCCAACTACGATTCGTCATCACGCTGTGTTGCGTGGTGCGTACAACTTAGCGATGAGCGCCGCAGGCGCTCATCGCGCGGCGAGCCTCGCGCAGCGAGGCGAGCCGCTAAACCGTACCGCTTTGCCGATCGTAGGACTTTGCGATGCAAGGCGAGTCGTTAAACCGTAGCACTTTGGCAATGAGCGCCGCAGGCATAGCGAGGCGAGACGTTACGTTAAACCGTAGCACTTTGGCAATGAGCGCCGCAGGCGAGCCTCGCGTAGCGACGTGAGCCGTTAAACCGTAGCACTTTTTTACACAAGATGCAGGACTTACGAGATAAAAATACGAGATAGAAAAAATTACGATATAAGCGCCGGAACCAAAACAATAAAAAAAACACTAAATACACACTAAAAAAAAAAAAAAGGTCACTTACAGCATGGGGAACCAGGCAGGACGTCTGGGAGTGAGTTGGAACTCCAATTTACAATGATTTAGACGAGTTACAAAGATCGAAAATCGGCTAAGCGAGAAAAAAATGGCCGCCGAAAAAAATTAAAACGAGGCTATACTACTACGAACTGAGTAAAACACAGCCACAGACGTATGTGCTCGAAAAACAACGAGACAAAGGATGCGCAATAACCGCACAATGAGTAAAAAAAGACAGTAGCGAGTACATTTTACGAAACGCAATTACAGATTTACGCATTAACACAGATTTGCGAATTTAGTTTAAAAAGAGTTTAACAAAAAAGTTATGAATGACAAAAAGCATGTTATTGTTAAAAAAATGTACTTACTCTAAGTTAATAGAGTCCGCAGTTACTCAGTGATAAATATGTATAGAAAAGTGTTAGTATTGTTAAAAAAAAATGTTGAACGAATGTTTAATATACAAGTTGCATGTTACAAAGTTTCATGTTAGACTTTACAATATGTATGCATTAAAAAGTAAGACATTATTATATTGTTATTATATATATCACAATTAAAAGACTGAAGATTGGAAAAAAAAAACTGTTGGTGAAATATAAGTTGAAAGTTAAAAAAAAAAAAAGTAAAAAAAAAAAAAGTGTATTTATTTTAAGAAAAAAAAAAGGGACAAATGTAGCTCAGTCATTTTGTGTTGCAAACAAATTTCACAACATTTAATTTTTATTGACCGTCATTTTTTGACGGGCAAGTCGCTAGTGTATTATAATAGTTGATCTCACAAATGAGTCAATTTTGAACATAGAACTAAGCAGTGGTTACTAATGCTGCAACTTACACCATAAAGAGGCGAGAGGGTAAAGATTTTTTAGCAAGTCAATTTTATTACAAATTTGCATTATAATATAAACAAGAATAGATAGGTATTAAGCAAAGAAAGAACATATGGGTTAAGTGAAATAATAATAAAAAATACAATTAAATTATGACTAAACACATAGGCCCTCATTCAATTGCAATTTGGCCAATTGAATAGGGGTCTCAATAAGCACATAACATATTTTTTTAAAGAAGTTTTTACTTAGTAAACATCTATCCAAAAGCAAGGTTTTCACTAACTAAAAACTTATTTAAAAAAAAATATGTTATGTGCTTATTTAGAGCCCTATTCAATTGGCCAAATCGCAATTGAATGAGGGCCATAGTTAATGGAAAATATAACCAGCATTATGGGTAAAGAGAAAGCAGAAGGGATATAAAAATAAGTTTAACTATACTTAATAATGTTTCTTTTTAAAATCTAATATTGCCATTATTTAATCTGCTACATCATTTAATCTGCAACATAGATATTCCATGTTAAAAATATAGTAAATTTTATGAATTAGCATTTCTAATGTGAGAGCTGTATTTTTCTTCCAATTGGAGGCAATAACCTCTATAACCTGCTTAATTTTTATGAAATATTAACTTTCAAATGTTCTTGTTAAGTTTAATTTAAAAATATCTAACTTGATATAATTTAGGATTCATTTGTAATTTTAGATCTAATAAATGTTGTTTAAGATTATAAACTTTTCGAGAGGGCAGAGTTCTGAAGATAAAGGCACTTTCCTGATTGGGTATTTTAAGCATTTAAGCATTTAAAAACTATTCTGTACCAGGATACCATTTACAAAGAAAGAAAACATACCAGGTACAAGTGTGGACACAAACTCTGGGTGGATGAAACCTACTGAGGCTAGTGTGAGTTGGGTGGTGGTCATGCTTACCTTGAAGGGCTTCTATTTGCTTGTTTTTCTTCTTGAATGACTTATAAATACAGTTAATCCTAGAGAGGGAAAGAGTTAATAATGTATGTGTTCTAAAACAGACCCAAAATGATTTGCTTAATTTTAACTGCAGTTAATTTGCTATTACTGCCTATTGTCTCGGGTTCCCTGGTGGTCCAGTGGTTAGGATTTGGTGCTTTCACTGCTGCTGCCTGGGATCAATTCCAGTCGGGGAACCAAATATAGGCAAGTCACTAGGAATACCAGGAGCTGTAGACTGTGGCCCACTGGAGAAGGAATTGGCATGACCATGGACATAAAGATGTGCCTGTTGTGTTACAGATCATGAGGTCATGGAGAGTCAATGATGACTGATGTATCATTTTAGGAAAAATCTATTCAATCATGACTTTTACAATTATCAGTTGGATTATTCATTGAGCCAGTTCTCAACATGTTATATGCTAATTACGTCACAAACTAAAATGTCATAATTCAGATTTGATACACCAGTCTCGTTTAGCTCACTGTAAGCACCCAGAGCACCAGTCCATATCTGGTCTACAGCAGTAGTACTGTTTGGCAAACTTGGCAGTAATTAATTAGTTACAGTAAAGGTTTGTTATCCCAGTCCAGTTTATAACCAGTACAATACCTAATAGCTTCTTTCCCGTGGAATTCGGAAGGCACAGGTTCCACCACCGCACTTTGGTCCAAGCCTGCAGCATGGCCCTCATTCAGCTCGCTGTAGTTTCTGCTTTTCTTTGACCAGTAGGATGGTTTCAAAAAGAAAAGAGGTGGCCTTTTAAGTCCATATTCCCCTATTTCCAGATAGAAATGTGAATAAAACTTTTTATTAGCTAATAAAGACATATTTACTTCTAACAGATCTAAATCAGCGACACATTTGCAGGAAGAGACAACTATAGATCTAAACCCGAAATCTCAAAAGATTCTCAAAAGCTAGGTTGTGACAAACAAATAAAAATAATACATTTACTGGAAGTATATTCCTTATCAAATAAAAAAAATGGCAGATGTCATGCTGCGTAATAATTCAAGTAGCTAATCCTTTGCTTTTACTGAAATAAGTAATAACTGTTCAAAATAATGTAACACATTTCTAATTTATAGCAAAGAATACTAAGAAAGCTCATCATAACGAAAACACACAGGGCCTCATTTTATTATTGGCCGTAGGCGCTGTGGGGCCGCAAGGACCGGCCGCAAGCTATTCGGCTATTCTATTCCCCTCCGGCCGGGAACTCCGGCAGGCTTGCGGTCGGCGCCTCGCTATCCCTTGCGGCCGCACGCCCCGGAGGAAAGCCTTTGATCTAAAACGGCCGCAAGAGTTTCGGCCGCAAGGAAAGCCCGGTTGCTATTCTATTGCTCCGGGAACCCTCTCTGCAAGGCTAAAAGCGAGCCGCAGCTTACTTGCAGGAAAAAGGTCCCGCTAGCACCAATTAAGCACATTATAAAGCAGAAATAAAGCCATCCTGCACTCTGAGGAGACTATAAAGTGATTGTAGGTGTTAGCAAAAATAGCACAACATTCCCCTACACTCAAATCCGTAAAAAAAATTTTTAATTAAATATGTCAAATATCCATGGAAAAAGTCCAGAGGGCTTGGAGCACCTCAGACCCGGCCACGCTGCGGCCGGAAAATAAACAGTTAATGTAAACTCGGATTTGGGCTGATGTGCAAGCTTGAGAGGGGGTTGCTATTAATCCTCATGTCCCCCAATATGATCCCTAGCATTTACAGAGCTTTACAGTGCTGTCTTGAATTTATTTGTGACTTTAAAGATTTCTGAGCTTACGGCCGGTTGCAAGATATGCGGCCGGCCGTAAGGGGAGATCCTTGCGGGCCGTTTAATAGAATTGCGAGGTAACAGAACCCCCGCAAGGAATCGCAGCCTTGCGGCCGTTTTACGGCCGATAATAGAATGAGGCCCACAATATATAAGGATATTCTAGTTAAAATTGAATAGACAGTTGTGGTCCTACTTATCAAAGTAGTAAAGAAAGAGCTAAAAGCACAAAGAGAGTCATTAGCATAATGAAAATGCATTTAGAATCCAGTATAAAAACAATTATTTTTCATATGGATTTGAGAATCTTACATAAAAATAATGGGAAATCTGTACTCAAAGACATGCCTATATTTTGTCATTCATGTATATTACTTGGCTATTTTTTCCATGTCGTTTTCATTTCCCAACTAGATTAAGAGCAGCAGTTGATCAAAGTTAGACAGGGCCAGCTTCACCATAGCTAACTCATTTTACCTATAAAAAAAAACAACTACTTGCTATATCCTTAAGTTCACCATGTAAGCCAATCAACCTCTATCAACTTTTACAAGACCAAGAACCCCTCTCGATTGGCCAAATTGCAATTAATGGAACTTGAAAGGCAGCTCTTTAAGGTTACGAGCGAGTTATTGTAAGTTACCTGCCCAAAATCACTGTGTGTCAGCCAAAGACTTAACTCAGCCCTATCTCCTTCATTTATTTTTTTAAGTCCACAAAAGTTAAAAGTGCTAAAGAGGCAAAAAAAGTATCTGATAACAAAAGTTCAAGTAGCTTGCAAATGAAATCCAACCCGCAACTTGAAAATGTATAAAAAATATTACAAGCACTAGGGGTTGGTTGCAAGGGGGTTGGTTGAATTGGCCAAATCGCATTTGAATGAGGCCCTAGTTCTGGCAACTGCAGCAGCTATTAAACATGCTCTACTGCACTTTAAAATTCTGGGAAAGCATGGAAAGTCATTAAAATTAATTGCACAACAGTCTCAAATTCGCAAATCTGCAGTAAAAAATAATTTTTAGCTTTTATTTCTGTCTTATATTGATCCCAGGAATCAAGGGGTTAATACATATCATGGAACCCGCTTGAACTTAATCACAAATTTTACTTATTAACACTAATTAATTGAAGTATAAACTCCATGTTTAACTGAAGTCATGATGACAGCCTCATTTACTTTTGGCTCTGTCTAAGAAGTATTGCAAGTGTCTAAGAAGTAAATCACGGGCTTGTCAGATCATACGATGCCCCCAGAAATCCTACTTACGAGTGCCGGGGTTTCCGTGTGGAGGCTGTGAGAGGGCAGATGCGAATTAGAGACAATTGAATGCTTCTACATTTTTAGAGAAAATATGACCTGCAGCCAAAATCTTGGGTTTCAGGCAATTACAGGCTTGCAATTGAATGGGGCCCCAAGTATCCAATAGAGCAATGGTGAGAAATTGTAGAGGGCCGAACTTAATTCTGCTCAATATTAATTTTACATCTTTATTTTCTCAGTACCAGGAGCAGTATCTACAGAATGCTATCCATCCCAGTCACAAATTGCCCCCTTTTACAATTGGCAGTGTTTTTTTGTGTCCCACTGTAGGCCACTGTAGCGGGCCGCACAGGGACAGCTAAAGGGCCGGATGTGGCCCGCAGGCCGCACAATGCCCAGGTCTGCAATATAGGATTAAAAGTATGATAGGATACTAAAGCACTGATAACAATATAAATATTTGCAACTACAAGTTAAAATGTTATTTTGTAATATACAACCAGCTGCCACGCAATATATCCTCCCACCACATAGGCCTTGTTATCACTACCATACTCTTATCACATATATAGTTGTGAGCGTACGGGCCGTTGCTCACGCTTGCGGGCTTGCGTAGCGAGCCCGCGGCCCTCGCCTGCTCACAACTATATATGTGATGTCCTCATGCCAGCAACTGAGGGCCTCGGTTGCTGGCAGGGAGCGCGAGCCGCGGAACTCGCGTAGCGAGGGCTGCGGGCCTCAGTTGTTGGGATAGAGCGCCCCATGCCAGCAACTGAGGCCCTCGCGAAGCGAGGGCCTCGGTTGCTGGCATGAGCGGCCCACATATATCAGTTGTCCGGGGGGACAATGCGCTGCGGGTTGACGCTCTTAACTCCTCCCCCGTCGCTCTCAACTCCTCCCCCGTCGCTCTCGACTCCTCCCCTGCTGCTCTCGACTCCTCCCCCTGCTGCTCTAGACTCCTCCCCCGGCTACTTTCGACTCCTCCCCCGGCTGCTCTCGACTCCTCCCCCGGCTGCTCTCAACTCCTCCCCCGGCTGCTCTCAACTCCTCCCTGGGGAGGGACCGGTGGACATGCTGGGGACTGAGGTGAGAGAGACAGCCTGGAGGGAAAGAGAGACAAGAGGGACAGATAGACAGGAGGGACACAGATAGAGAGACACAGGAGGGACACAGATAGAGAGAGACAGGAGGGAGAGAGACATGAGGGACACAGAGAGAGAGAGAGACATGAGGGACACAGACACAGAGAGAGAGACATGAGGGACAGAGACAGAGAGAGAGAGAGACATGAGGGAGACACACAGAGAGAGAGAGACATGAGGGACACAGAGAGAGAGAGAGACATGAGGGACACACAGAGAGAGAGAGAGACATGAGGGACACAGAGAGAGAGAGAGACATGAGGGACACAGAGAGAGAGAGAGAGAGGAGGGACACAGAGAGAGAGAGACAGGAGGGACACAGAGAGAGAGAGAGAGAGAGAGACAGGGGGGACACAGAGAGAGAGAGAGAGACAGGAGGGACACAGAGAGAAAGACAGGAGGGACACAGAGAGAGAGACAGGAGGGACACAGAGAGAGAGAGAGAGAGAGACAGGAGGGACACAGAGAGAGAGAGAGAGACAGGAGGGACACAGAGAGAGAGAGACAGGAGGGACAGAGAGAGAGAGAGAGGAGGGACACAGAGAGAGAGAGAGACAGGAGGGACACAGAGAGAGAGACAGGAGGAGGGACAGAGAGACAGACAGGAATGAGGGACAGACAGAGAGAGAGACAGACAGGAAGGAGGGACAGAGAACAGGAGGGAGGGACAGAGAGATAGACAGGAAGGATGGACAGGGCGAAAGATACACAGGAAGGAGCAACAGAGAGAGAGACTGACAGGAGGAAGGGACAGAGAGACAGACAGGAAGGAGTGACAGACAGAGATGTGAAGTGGAAGAGACTGGAGGGAAAGCGGGGTGGAAGAGACAAGGGAATGGAGAGCAGGGTGGAAGAGACAAGGGAAGGAAGAGGGGGGAAGAGAAACAGGGGAGGGAGAGGGGGAAGAGAAACGGGAGGGAGAGGGGTGAAAGAGACACAGGAAAGGGAGATGGGCGTAGAGGAGGGAAAAGAAACTGGAGGGAGAGGGAGGGAAAAGAAACTGGAGGGAGAGGGAGGGAAAAGAAACGGGAGGGAGAGGGAGGGAAAAGAAACGGGAGGGAGAGGGAGGGAAAAGAAACAGGAGGGAAAAGAAACGGGAGGGAGAGGGAGGGAGGGAAAAGAAACGGGATGGAAGAGACACCGGGGAGGGAGAGAGGGGAAAGGGGACACAGTGGAGTGAGAGAGGGGAGGGAGAGAGGGAAAAGGGGACACATGGGAGGGAAAGGGGGGAAGAGACACAGGGGAGGGAGAGAGGGGATGAGACACAGGCGAGGGATAGAGGGGATGAGACACAGGGGAGGGATAGAGGGGATGAGACACAGGGGAGGGATAGAGGGGATGAGACACAGGGGAGGGAGAGAGGGGATGAGACACAGAGGAGGGAGAGGGGGGAAGAGACACATGGGGGAAAGATGCTCGCAATAAGCACCTTTGGCGCTCATTCCGAGGCCCATGATAATCGTCAAAGGTGCTTAACGCAAGGACAGTAAAGTAGAGGGGGGAGAGGCTCTCATTGAGAGCCTACCGTCAAGTAGATGGGTAAGAGGTAAAGGGAGGAGAGGCTCGCAATGAGCGCCAAAGGCGCTCATAGCAAGGCCAGTTAAGTAGAGGGGGAGAGGCTTGCAATGTGTGGCAAACACCATTGCCAGACTTCAAATTTTATTGCCGTCATTTTTGACGGGCAAGTCGCTAGTTGGATTATATTAAACAGACCAAGAAAGGACATCTCCAATGACTGACAGTAATATCAGTGCATTTTTTACTCCATGACAAAGAGGTATTTAATTGGGTTTTGATTTCTTCCCTGCAAGGCATTTACTTTTAACCCTCCATCGGCTACTTGATCTTGTAAACATTGATTTCATGGCATGGGTCGTGATTGAGTTACATGGTGAATTTAAGGATATAGAGAGTTGGCCAAGACTACATTTGATCATGTGATACCTATGTATTTAAAAAGATAGTAAACGCAAAACTATGCATTATTAAGTAGTCAGTCTTGTACACTGCAGCAACGTTAATGGAAAGATCCTTGTAGCCAGTATTTTTGATTAGCTAGTCACGATTAACAGCTTTAAGTGAGTTGAAAGTGCTTTATTTAAATATAAAACTATATAAATTAGTAACAGTTATTAAATAATTACTATATAGTATATACATAAATAAATAAATATGGTACATAAAAAGAAATAGCCAAATAATGACCACATATTTCAACATATATTCACGATACTTTGTTGGTTGAGCTTCCTACCTGGCAGGACCTGGTCAAGATACGTGGCCAAAAGCAGATACATAACACTATCCACCACAAGGAAAACAAAGGTAATTATAAGAGGATATGGACCATCCTTTAAATTTGAAAACTGGGCACCTCCCTCAAAGTCCTCTAGTTGCATAACCTAAAAAAAGAAAATGAATTTCTTATTGATCAAACACATTTTGTCTGAAACTGTAAATGCATTAACATTGCATAAAATACTATACACTTGCAACTATACAAACAGTATTTTAAAGTCTGTATTTTTATTTTTCTGCTTTACAAACATTTTGTATATTACCCACCAAACAGTGTAAGGATTCTCAAGCTTTCCTTTCCATGTTTGTTTGCAAGAAGACAGCTTCTGATTTTCTGAAATTTTCTTTCTCTCTGACCCTATTTCCAAATATACCTCACTCTCCTCTATCAATCATCCACACTTTTTTCATATTCTCATCTACCTGTACGCACTCTTGCACACAACCACTCCATCTCTCAAGCATGTACACGATCTCTCAAACATGTATTTAGGCTTTAGGGTCAAAATAGCTTTATCTTTAATTCATCTGTGAAAAAGCCCTACACTTAATTTAAAAAGAAAGTAAATGGTGTGACATGTCAATCGGTGTAAAGCTGCTTTAGTCAGAAAGAATTACACCTACGGTAATCCCTAATCTCTAATCCCACCTAATCGCCCCGAAAAATATACAAAAAAAGACAAATGTGACAATTAGGTTTGAAAGCATAATAGTGAATAAAATTAAACTAATTTTGTTTTTCCTGTTACTATTTGAATATAAAAGCACCAAATTCCAGAATACAGTATATTAACTTTAAAGCGTGAGTATCTTGTCAGACAAATACCTGGTTGTAAACCAGGAATTGTGGGAGTGGCTGGAACTCTTTAAATGCCTCCGACCCTAATCTAACCCAACGCTTGTGTCAATCTCTGGTCATGCCTCCTGGTGAGACCCGTCCCTACTTTCCAGTCTGTCCCCCCTAGCCTCCTTCTCCTCTCCCCTCATTTCTCCTATCTCTGGGTCTCCATCCCCGGCCCCCGGCCTTGTCTCTGCTCTTCCATTCCACTGCACCTTTCCCGGTACGCCCCTCCGACTCCCTGTTAGTCCTGCCATGCTAGTCCGCCATTTTCACCCTGTCTTCTCTCGTCCTTCCCATCCTGAGCCCTCTGGACCTCCTTACCGTCCGCATGTAATTAACCAGATTTTTTTTTATTTCAATCCATGAGCTCATTTATTTAGCTTGGATGTCGAGCACAAATCCTATTTACAAGTTTAATGCTTCTTTCATAACAAGAAAATAATTTAGGAGGTGCTATTTGTACTGTCTAATTTTGGACTGGCTACATTAGAAAACCCGCTCTACTCAGTATGTACAATTGCTAATTTGATGCTTCATATAACACAATATACCTATAATACTATTTAGATTAATTACATTATACCTACTACTGATAATTTGTAAATTATATTTTATTTAAACTATCTATTCAATTTGTAATTTATTTATGTTCTATTTAGTAGAGATTATGCGGCAGGATTATTTTAATAGAGATTTTAGTTTACTATTAAAAGTTATGTTTTAATATTACTTTCCAGTGGATAGGAATAAAATAAAGTACTCCAAATTGTATGTATTTTTTCTCCAAATCCAGAGACGTTCTTAAACAGACTGTAATTCAACCAAAATGTGCTTACACCAAGTATTGACTCAATACTCAATTTTACCCAATCCAGTTATTTTAATTTTAATATTTTTTAGAACGTTTTTTTCAGAATGTTGCTCTCTTTTTTTCATGGATGTACCAAGGTATAGTTTGCACATAAAACTAGAAAGGTCTGCTTTTATTTGTCTTCATGTTGGGCTTTAGGGAAACAAAAGGTGAACATTTTGAAAGGGGGTATTAACTTTCTATTCTATAATACAATTCATCTGCTCCCAAGACAAACATATATCTTCATACAAAGTTCTCAACCAGCCTAATCAGCACTTTCCTTTCACAAAAGAATATTAATGCTATTTGGTAGATACTCATGCTCCATATCATCTGACATTGAAACACTACTGTTTACTGTAACGTTAAGCCTCATGTCTACAAGGATAATATATAACTACTATTATAAATTACCTATTTTAACTTTTTGAACTTTAGATTGCATCATTTTCAAGGAGTTTGCCACCAAGTTACACATGACCATCAATGGATAACACATCTAACGTATTGGATTATGTAATAGTTCTTGTTAAAAAGCCATTGTAGTTTAAAAAAAAAAACATAACATTTGTGAAGTATGTAACAAACTAACAATATTGGCATCAATGTAAGCCTTAAGCATATAAGTATAATTATAGTACATTTTAAATTTAGCTGACCCTGATGGTCTCAGGGGTCATTTCATCTTAAACTGCTAGTCAGCTTTTTGTTCTTTTATCAAGTATTAATTTACAATGGCCTTCTTTCAATAGAACTGAACAGAGATCATAACTGAATCCACTGTTCCTTCCGTGCATCTCAGATTGCTAATACTGTTAGGAACAAGCCACAATGCCCTCTGCTACTAAAGCAGAACGGAATAAAATGATTAAATAAGGGAAGTTCTTAAGCCATAATATAAATATGACACTTCAGTGTCCTTTATGTGACAGAGTAAGAGAAACACACTGAGGGTTCAAAGATGTTACCTGAGAGAGCTTTATTTTATTACTGTAGTACTTTTTTATACTTGTTACAGCTTCTTGGTGAGTTTGCCTTAGATATAGACTAGAAAAAATAAAAGTTGTAGTTTTGCTAGATTTTGGATAATCTACTCCTATAAACTTGAGATCAAACATCTGACATGCAAACACTCTGACGAAATGTATTTGTGGGTAATCAGTTATCTCTATAACAATGCAGTTAGTATACTCCTCAAAGTGACTGTTCTCGTTAAAATAAAATACACATCATTCAGACGTTTATAGCACAAACTCAAGAACACTCATCACTTACCTGTGCTATGCCGATCATGAATGTGCAGTGACAGAATGGGCTGAGGAACCATACGAAAGATTTGGGGAAGTCTCCTTTGAGTAAGATGAATAGACCCAAGGATCCAAAAATGAGAGTTGACAAGAACTCAACTGCTCCTGCTTCTTTTGATTTTTTGAAAAGTGGAGTCAGCATTAAAGCGAATAAGATCTGGTGAAAAACAAGAGATACATAAATCATCCAAGTAGTAGCAGGTCAACGATAAGACAGTGAAATGATTTTGTGATGCCCGGGAGGGCCCACTGGACTTTTGGGGACAATGGACTATTGTGGGCCCTGAGGGGAAGGTGGTACCGGAAGACAGCTCATTACCTTTCCCTCCAAGAACAATGCCAAAACCCCTGAATACCAGGACTGTGGTTCTCATGTTGACTCAGGATAGATAATGCTACTACAGATTTTTGCGTGTGACACCATATTGTGTTATTGCAACGACCAGGGAGACCCTATGATTGTTTCTTGACTAATGGACTGGTGTGGGCCCTAGGCTAACATGGATTAGATGTGCGGTCCTTTTCCCCAGGAGAATGTCTTCCAAGCCTGGATACTGGGACTGTGACAGCCATATTGTGTATTGGGTGCTATGTTTTACTCTCAGACATCCTGTTTGTGATGAGCCATGTTATACTTGTTCATATGTTATATACAGTCATGGATGTGTGTATAGTACCCCGTCGTGTTTGGTTTCTAAATGCTGCATTTTCCCCAAAGAGTTCAATAAAGTATGATACTAGGTCCTCCTGTGGATGTAGGGTACAGGGTACAAGATACTCTGTTGCAGGGGTTCCATCAGGGAGGGTCACCTACACCTGATCTGAGGGTCTCCACTCCTGATCTGGTGACCCTTGGAACGTCTGGAACAAAGGGTACAATTAAGTTAGTTACCCTGTTAGGCTCCAGGACCACAGGGGGTGGTTATGAAGGCTGACATCACTTGATGGATCTGGTCTGTTTACCAAGGGTTGTAGACTGAATATGATTGGGTAGTGTTATGGATATATATGCTGTGTGTGCCTCAATAAAGAATTATCAGTTTAAACGTACATAAGAAAAGAGTATGTTTTATTCTGAGGGAATATAATAATTCTAATCACTGGGATTATCACTACATACTCTGCCTGGAACTATGCTCTTAACCACTGAGAGTACCACTGCTAAGCCTGCTTCTTGGTTATCTGTGGCAAGTTGGTGCTGTACTGGGTTCATTTCTGATAACAGGGATAACCAAGAATCCCACAATCTACTGGGTAAGATTGATCTAGGATGCTTCAACCAAGCAGTAGGTCATTACAGCTGTTTCCTGAGGTTCCTGTCCTCTTGGCATCCTGTGCATGTATCCTGATACCTAAAAAAGGTAGCTGGACACTGAGATTACCAAAATCCTGACAATCTAGGTGTGTTCCCGAGGCTAAATGCAGGAGGATTTGGGGAACACATAGGGCCTCATTCTATTATCGGCCGCAGCCGCTGCGGGGCCGCAAGGACCGGCCGCAAGCTATTCTGCTATTCTATTCCCTTACGGCCGTAGGCTCCGGCAGGCTTGCGGCCGGTGCCTTGCTATCTCTTGCGGCCGATCGCGCCGGAGGAAAGCCTTTGATCTAAAACGGCCGCAAGAGATTTGCAATTCAATTGCTCCGGGAAACCTCTCTGCAAGGCTAAAAACGAGCCGCAGTTACTTTCAGGAAAAAGGTCTCGCTAGCACCAATTAAGCACATAAAATAGCTCAAATAAAGCCATCCTGCACTTTGAGAACACTATAAAGGGATTTTAGGTGTTAGAATAAATAGCACATAATTATCCTGTACTCAAATCCGTAAAATATTTCATTTTTAATATCCGTAAAATATACATGTAAAAAGTCCAGAGTGCTTGGAGCACCTCAGACACGCCCACGCCGCAGCCGGCAAATAAACAGTTAATTTGAACTCGGGTTTGGGCAGATGTGCAAGCTTGAGAGTGGGTTCCTTTTAATCCTCATGTCCCCCAATATGATCCCTAGCATTTACAGAGCTGTACAGTGCAGGCTTGAATTTATTTTTGCGTTTTTATATTTCACAGTTTACGGCCGGTTCCAAGATATGCGGCCGGCCGTAAAAGGAGATCCTTGCGGGGCCGTATAATAGAATCGCGAGTTAACTGAACCCTCGCAAGGAATCGCAGCCTTACGGCCGATTTACGGCCGATAATAGAATGAGGCCCATAGTCCCCCTCACCCCTGGGTCATGACAGATTTGTAATGCTTGCATACTGTGTGTAAAAAATATGATGCTATTCTCTTTTTTTCCTCTATGCTGCAAAATTATAATTGTTCCAAAAATTTCTCTCAGCTAATTCAGCAATCAATCAGTTTAAAAACAAATCTGTAATCAGCTTTGAGATGGTGTGTGGGGACTTAATGAATGCCCTCCAAAATCACCAACCTGAAACAGCTTTTGGAGTTGAACATAATTTATCCCAAGCTTTGCAAGAGACTGATAAACTTTTACAGAAAAAGGTTTATTTCAATATATTGCTGCTAAAGAGGATTGGACATTTTACTGAATTACTTCTTCACACGAGCTACTGAATATTGGATGATTCTTTCTGTCATCCCAAAATCAAGGTTTGTCTTAAAAAGCGCAATAATGTTTATATATAGTGTACTAGCCATTTTTTTTCAAAAGTTAATAATTTCTGAGATATTCAGCATAGGTAATGCAGCATTTTTTTGCAAATGTATAGCACATGAATACTAATTAGCTGCTTTGAAGTGCTAATAAGAGACACACATTTTTTCTGCAAGTACAAAAGTAGACATAATCTACCCAAAATGTCATTATGCAGCTAGATCATCCACTGTTACCAGGCACAATATGCCACAAATTACCTTACTGATCCACACATTGGAATAATAATAATTATAAATAATAATAATACAGCACAGACAATGCTGAATATCTCTGAAATTATTCACTAAAAAGAAAACCGCTATTACACATTTTAGTCACTTTTAAATGCACATTAATTAGAAACAAACTTATTATTGTGACAGTGCCCCCTTATAAGTGACAAAGCAAAAAATGTGTATTAATTGTTCTATGTAACCACTGTAGGACTTGGTGAAAACTAGATGACATATCTTAATATGTACAATCACAGAATCTCTAGAGATGTATTTCTTTTTTCACCTAACTGTATATATAACAAAATTATATATATATAACTATTTATCAAATGCCTTAACGCCCGGTGTGACGAAGTGCCCTTCGCCACTTTGTCTTGGAGAGGACTGTTTGCCAGCCTCCTGCCCTGCGACTATGGCCCGGGGACATATTGCCCTTTAAACACAGTATTCGGCCATACCAGAGTGTATGTCACTCATTCTGGCCCTTTACATACAGGGGGGTCATTCGGTACTTGCCCTGTGTGAACCATGATACCACAGATAGCTATGCCATGGAGCCCATTCATATAATGAAAGACTATGGGAAAGACTTTAGCTACATGGCAATTGAACTGTGTGAAGAGGATCTGAGCGCTATTCGGTGGTTTTGTGCGCTCAGACCCCAGCTGTAACGGAACCCATCACTGTTTTACCCTGTTTTATGATTATTTAATTCTTGGTTAAAATATGATCACATTGCTGTACTGTAGATATGTTGTTTTATGTTCTACAGAATATATTGGCTCAGAATATCACAGCTACTAGGCTAATAGATAATCCTGTTACAGATAAGAAAGTCGATTGTATAAACTGTTTTCATTCTCAGATAAGAACAAAGAAGGATGATCTAATTAATGTCTGATTGTATCCAAGTTGCCAGGGAGCCTCAGGGAGGGGTGTATTGTATGGCCAACTATGGGGGATGTGGATTGCCATGCTGCCAGTAAGATACTTTTACTAACTTTTGAACCTTTGGTCTGATTCATGACATTTTTTAATATGTTGTTCCCCTGGGTGAGAGCTATTGAACGGTGCTGGACTTAAAGGTGTACCCCCTGTTTTTGGGGTACATCCAGAATGTGGTTAAAATTGTGTCTGTTTTAATTGTCTTACCTGTTATCTGAGGGGAGGAGACATGGGGGTTGAACCATGTATATAATTGGCTGTGATAATTATGTGGGTGTAGCCCTTCAGAGGGCACCATTGCATAAAAGGAGATCCCCTGTCATTAAAGAATAGTTCTACTTGACCCTTCAAAACGCAGTCTCATCTCGTTATTGGAGGGGATGGCTCTATCATACTGGGGATTGCTATGCTTTTGCATACTCCCTTGAGCTGTAACTACTGAACGCTTGTTCCTGATGTGTCTTCCTTGGAGGAGAGGTCTTCCCCACATGGTCCTGGATGCTGGAGATTCATACAGGGTGGAAGGAAGACGGCGAGGCTCCAGCTAAACTACGGCGGTTGTGGAGTCTGTGGTGGTTGAGGTGTCCGGTGCGGTGCTTGTAGGCCTCGGCGCAAACTAGGACGCGTCTATCAACGGAGGTACCCGGTCGGGGTGCCAGTAGATCCGTTACACCCGGTTACATAGCGAACCTCGCTGATATTTACATAACTATGACATTTGTACATTGAATTTACAAGAATACTCAATTGTAGACTACACAATAATTTATAGTGGGTACAAGATACAAATTATTATTATTTTTACCCTTTATTTGTAACGTGCCAACATATTCCATAGTGCTATACAGCTATTAAGTACAAGGCAAAATTGACAATTTTAACACATTGCAAAATAATGGGGGCCCTGTCTGAGCTTAAAAGCCGAAGGCGCTCATTGCAAGACTCGCAGAGAGGAGAGAGAAGGAGAGGGTAGAAGAGGGAGGAAGAGGACACAGAAGGAGGGAAGGAGAGAGAGAGAGAAGCCACGCATAGCGTGGGGAGGGAGAGGGGGAGAAGAGTCAGGGGAAAAGAGACAGAGGGAAAGAGACAGAGGGGAGAGAGAGGGGGAAAAGAGACAGGGGATAATACACTGGGGAGGGAGAGGGGGAAAGAGACGCAAGGGAGGGAGAGGGGAGAAGAGACACAGGGAAAAGAGACACAGGGGAGGGAGAGGGGGGAGAGACACAGGGGAGGGAGAGGGATAAGAAGAGACAAAGTGGAGGGAGAGGGGGAAGAGACACAGGGGAGGGAGAGGGGGAAGAGACATAGGGGAGGGAAAGGGGGGAGAGACACAGTGGAGAAAGAGGGGGAGAAGAGTCACAGGGGAGGGAGAGGGGGAAGAGACACGGGGGGAGACACATCACATATTATACTGTCATTTATGACAGGAAAATTACTAGTTTATTATAATTGGGATTCTGTGGCAGAAATACTGTATAACTTATAAAATGAACACATGACAAAAACACTCATATAAGTATTGAGCTATCTCGCTAATCACATTCACTTAATCTGCCTTTTTTTGACTTGCTTAATCTGAAATCCTCTTTAAAAGTGGGCTCTACACACACAATACTGTGTTTAATGGTGGAATGGGTGTGCCCAGGAGGTTGTTCTACAATTTCCTACAGCCTGGTATATTTGTCTACAGAGTCAAACGCAGAGTAATATATAGCTATGACTCCTATCAGGACAGCCTCCTGGACAGAAACTTTATAGGGTGTGAAGAAAAGCAGATCTACTTTAAAAAGTTCAAATGTAAGTATAAAAGGTATATTGCATTTTTTCCTTCAAACATTGTTTTTATTGCTAACTAGTCGTTTGCCCGTAATAAATTACGGTATCAAATTTGAAGCTTTTTTCTCTAGTTTACAATTGTTTTAAAATACTACTTCCTTAGCTCCTATGGCACTCAAGCAATTTTATAGCTGGACCCTACTATTCATTGAGGTCCTCAATAGACCATAAATTACAAGCTCTCTCTAAATGCTCATATTTGTCTTTGCTACATTAATATATTTAACATTTTTGATTTGGAAGTTCAAATTTCTAAAGAATCCAAAGTAGTAAGCTGAAATATTTTTATTGCAATAAACACAATGTTTTGAGAGTGCTTGTGATTTTTGGCCCTTACAGAACCTGCCCAATGAGTCACCATGTGGCAAAAATTGCAAGATTAATTGAGTTATATAAAAACCAGTTAAATATGCAATTAGAAAAAACCAAAACGTTATTTCACTTTTGTTTTTAGTGCTCTGTTTGATAATGTAGAGCAGTATGGATGCATCTCATGTCCTTTTAGGCTTCAACTTAAATCCTAATGCAAAAATGTCTCTTTGTAACAATCAAAACATAAAAAAAAGTCCTAATGTACAAAATGATGAATCATGTCGTTTAGATCTTACCAATGATATGCCATACAGAGAATAAAGAGTGAAGATCAGAAAACAGCTGCTTTTGTTGAATGGATAAAGGACAGTTGTGATAATTGCCATCAACAGGGATATAATCAACATAAAGCCTGTGTACAAGAGAATCCAAGGCAGCCTGAAAAACATACAGAAAAATGTGAGGGTGAATTAACAAAGCAAAATATAAATGATCACAGCGGGTCTTCTTGCTGAGTCCTGCACGTTCTCTCACAAACAACCAACTTTGGGCCCTATTCTATTGCCAAATTTGTAATTTTATACACACTTAAAACTGCTCTTAATTTTGCTACATATTCTGTTAGCTACTCGCAATCCAATTACAAGTTATGCACCCACAATCACTCGGCCTAGCCAAAAGACGAGAATTTGGCCTTAGAACTCCATTGATTTTAGCACAGCTCGAATATTACAAGCTCTAAATAATTTGAGTTATTCAAAATTGATATTCTATTAGACCCATAGCTCTAGCTCGGAAATAAAGTCTGACCGCAACTGAAAAAAATATACATTCTCTGTGAAAAATATTAAGAGTACTAAATAGGACTCGCAAGGGCTTTTTCAAACACTTATTACAGCTGGAACAGCAATTCAACATACAATAATGTACTTTAAAAGCATGGGAAGGCATGGAAATGCATTAGACTTAATTGCATAACAGTCTTAAACCCACAAATATGCAATAAAAAAATATTATTTTTAAATGTTATTTCTGTATAATATTGATACTGGGACTCAAGGGGTTAATACATATCATGAAACCCACACGAACTAGAACAGATGCTCTAATGCATTTTAGAGAGTGTTAGATTGCTTGATTGTCAGCCTCCGATAGCAGATGACGTGTAACTTCCATGTTTTACTGATGTCATGATGACGGTCTCATTTACTACTGGCTGTGTCTAAGTAAATTATGGGATGCTTAAATATTGTCAGATCATATGATCACTACTTTAAAATGCAGGGTTTACGTGTTTAGGCTTCAATAGAATACATCTAAACATTTTCAGAAAAAAAAACACTGCAGCAAAAATTACGGGTTAGAGTCAATTGTGGGCTTCTAATAGGGCTCTTAGTTTTTTACTCACAATACATTAAAAAGTTTGCTTATACTGATCTTTACTACTTACACATTATGAAAGCTGAAGCATTACTCAGTACAGAAGAACTCACAGTTAAATTATACAATATTATATCTACACTTATTATGGTCCTAAGCATTTTCCTCTGTAATTGTTCCTACAGTTCTTTAGATAACAGCTCAATATAACTCTTCCTTTTTGCTCCATGTGCATACTCCAGTCCCCTTCTGGATTGCTACATTGTCATGATGAAGGGGCTTGTGTATCTCAGTGAAGCTGTGAGCTATACACAGGGTCATCCCTGATGGGCAGGTCTTGGCAGAGGGGTCGGACAAATAGCAGTCCACTGGAGATGGAATTGGCAACCCACTCAAATATATTTGCCAAGAACACCTTATAGATGAGCACAACCAGACAAGATGTGCCTGGCGTGATGCGGTCCATAGAAATCAGACACGACTGTACAGCAAATATACTCCTGCAACTGTTGTTATAACTTCTTCCATAAATGCTTCTGTAACTACTGTACTCTCTAAACTCATGTTATTTCATATTCCTGCTCTATCATGCTCAATTGTGTCTCCCTCATTCTGTTTTGGTGGTATACAAATAACTTTTGGGGTCTCACTAAACATTATTATTTATTAATACTACTAGTAACTTGCCTGTCATAAATGATGGTATCATTCTTCTTGAATTGTCTGTGTTGTCTCTTTCTGTACTGTCTATCTATATGCTGTCTCTCTCTGTGCGCTCCCTCTCTCTCTCTCTGCACTCTATGTGTGTGCACTCTCTCTGTGCGTTCTCTGTCCTGTGTGTCTCTCTCTCTATCTCTGGTCTCTCTCTCTGCGCTCTCTCTCACTGCGCCGCGTAATGGCTGTGGTGAGCGGCGTGACCAGCACACTGCGCATGCCCGATCATTGCCTGTATAGTGATACAACCTGTCTAACACCTGAGCAGAAAATATAATAGGTGAATATCTTTTATTTATAACACGCCAACATATTCTTTAGCACTATACAGGGGTTAAGTACATAGGACAATGTCTTTGAGCTTAAAATCCTATTTAGAAAGTGCTTTTTTTTACTAAAGCACTGTACAAACATACAATCTAAAGGGAATGGAAGAGGCAGAAACCTGGGTGACAATATCAGATACGGAAATAGCAAGGGTTCAGAAGGAAGTGAAACTTTACTTAGGATGGAGGGTGTAAAAAGCTAGAAAGGATTTCCATATAATAGGAGACTCTGGTAGAAAGTCAGTGTAAGGAATGGCTCTAGATTGGAGTATGTTATCTCCGCCTAGTGGTCAGATAAAATAAAGGTACAACAATTAGAGTTGGGTGGGTGTAGATAGGGGAAGGTTAAATGGTAACCCTGATATGGGTTCCTTGCATGCAGTGTATAGAAAGATCAGTGGCACCTTGTTTATGACAGTTCAGAAGCTGAAATGTGTGTCTGTAAATCTTCTGTTTCTTCCATGCTTGAGGGGATTGTCTGGAATATTTGGGCCAGCTTGTCCTTTTGTGTGGTGTCAGACTGATGTGCTAAAGAACATTTCTGCTCTGAACTAGAAAGCCTAAGTTAAACTCGACATACAGCATCCTTAGCGGATACTATCCAATAGGGTCCGTTATGCATTCCTGAACTCTATTTTAATAGTTTGTTTACCTCTTTTTAAGATTTTAAGCTCTTGGAGTTTATTTGGTTACAAAAAACGTAAAAGCATGCAAATATCACTGTACCAGAAAGCTGTGTCGTGAAGGCCCATTATCTTCATAAACTCTTTCAATTTCTTTTCTTTTTCAGCCACGACATGAACTGCTACAGAGCATCCATATGGTGAAAAGGCCATTACCAGGAATACTGCCATTAGAGCATATTGGAAAGTATATACTTCTACAGCCGCCTTCTCTTCCATAATGATTGCATGAGTCTCCTTCAACTCATCCCAAACGGAATAATTGGTTTTCAACTGAAATAGTGTTAATAAGAAGAGACAGTACATTTGTACATACAACTTGGTATAGAAGTTGAGGGCTATTATGAGAGCTCACAACTTCATAAGCTAATCTGACCACCTAATTCAGTTACAACCATGTGCATAAGCATTTACCAACATTTCATGTGCACATGTTAGTTAACACCATGGTTCCCATAAGAAATTAACAGACTGAAGTTCACTCAAAAATCACTACAGAGCTATCAAATCACACACATAAATCAAACCTCCAAGAAATGCCATCCAAGTGCTCAAAATGTTCCTAATATAGTGAACCCTAAGGGCCTCATTCAATTGTGATTTGGCCAATCGAATAGGGCTCTAAATAAGCACATAGCATATTTTTTTTGAATACGTTTTTAGTTAGTTAAAATCTTGCTTTTGGATAGATATTTACTAACTAAAAACTTCTTTAAAAAAAATATGTTATGTGCTTATTTAGATCCCTATTCAATTGGCCAAGTTGCAATTGAATGAAGGCCTAAGTGTCTATACCCTAATAATTTAAAAAAATTGCTGTCACATGCCTCCCATAACAATATCCGCTCTCGCTGAACTCTACCTGAAAGTCTAACCCACTCCCCGAAATTTAAAAAAAACTAAGGGTTTCTTATGGGGGATAAAGGCAAAAACATGCTTCTGAGAAGCCTGGATGCCTCAACTCAGTAACTATGTAAAATCTAACACCTTTTGTTGTGTTGAATTTGACGCTTATTTGCTCAAATCTGACAAAATCAAGGATTTAATACCACCTATAATTCAGAAGATCACTGGAATCCCTATCAATACCCACTACCCCCTTGAGCTTACCCTTAATACCCACTACCCCTATGAGCTGGCTATCCCCCTGGATTCCCTTTTAATACTCACTACCCCTATACTCAGGTTTCCCCTAACTAAAGTATATGGACCTTATGGAAGAGGAAGGATTCTTCAATCAACATGGAAGTGCCACTTATTCAGGGCTTGCAGGTGTAATTTTTTTATTTTATGTAATATTGTTTATGCATTTAGTGTAGATCTACATTTAGGGTTACTGTCCATGGGGAACAAATATGGGTCCCTGTGATGGTAGGAAGCGTGCCATGGGGTCCTTGATGACCCCCGTGGTATAGGGGTTAAATTTAGGTGCCATGGAGGTCCATAAGGACCCCTTAGGTATATGGGTAATGTTTTTGCCATGGGGGTCCATGAGAATCCCCATGGTCAAAGTTCAGGATACTCATGGCATAGGGGTTAATATTTGGTGCCATAGGGGTCCATAAGGGGCCCATAAGGGTAACCAAGTCTCAAATATGACACAATTAAGTTATTAGCTTCAATAGATTTAAAGTATCCAGGCTTTCTGCCTTTACATAGGTTGAATGCACCAGTATTTCTTTTAAAAATATCTGGCACTATAAAGGACTACCGAGTAAACTTAAGTGAGATTGGATATCAATACCGGACGAATATGATAGATTTTTTAAAATAGTTATGGGACAGGTATTCAGGGCTTAGGATATTAGGAATATTTCAAGCACATGGATGGCATCTCTCAGAGGTTAGATTTACATGTGTTATATGTGATAGGTCGCTAGTGATTTACGAGTGAACGTCACTCTGTTCTTTTTTTACACAAGCAATGCAGTGGAGGTCTAAGTAAAGACTGGTTTGAGTGTTTCATTGCAGGTGCCTATTGCTATTCGATTATAAGGAACATGGGCAAGGGTCACAGTTATAGTACAAATTAAAACTTTATTTGCAGCTGGTTATTAAAAACAAATTAGAATTAGAAAACTGTCCTGGAATGTTGCTGTAATTACTTTTTAATATCCGTATCTTATCACAAGTCATTAACTCTTGCAGTGCAGGGAAATTAGCAGGTATAATAATGAGCAAATGTCTCTCGAATAACTCTAAGGGCCTCATTCTATTATCGGCCGCAGCCGTTGCGGGGCCGCAAGGACCGGCCGCAAGCTATTCTGCTATTCTATTCCCTTACGGCCGGGGATTCCGGCAGGCTTGCGGCCGGTGCCTTGCTATCTCTTGCGGCCGATCGCGCCGGAGGAAAGCCTTTGATCTAAAACGGCCGCAAGAGATTTGCAATTCAATTGCTCCGGGAAACCTCTCTGCAAGGCTAAAAACGAGCCGCAGTTACTTGCAGGAAAAAGGTCTCGCTAGCACCAATTAAGCACATAAAATAGCTCAAATAAAGCCATCCTGCACTTTGAGAAGACTATAAAGGGATTTTAGGTGTTAGAAAAAATAGCACATAATTATCCTGTACTCAAATCCGTAAAATATTTTATTTTTAATATCCGTAAAATATACATGTAAAAAGTCCAGAGTGCTTGGAGCACCTCAGACACACCCCCGCCGCAGCCGGCAAATAAACAGTTAATTTGAACTCGGGTTTGGGCAGATGTGCAAGCTTGAGAGTGGGTTCCTTTTAATCCTCATGTCCCCCAATATGATCCCTAGCATTTACAGAGCTGTACAGTGCAGGCTTGAATTTATTTTTCAGTTTTTATATTTCACAGATTACGGCCGGTTCCAAGATATGCGGCCGGCCGTAAAAGGAGATCCTTGCGGGGCCGTATAATAGAATCGCGAGTTAACAGAACCCCCGCAAGGAATCGCAGCCTTACGGCCGATTTACGGCCGATAATAGAATGAGGCCCTAATTCAGCAAGTGTGTATAGCTTTCATTTCTACAAAATATGGACCAGTGCTTTTCCAACTATAAATAAAATAAAACAATAAATAAAAGAAAATGACTTGTGTTGACACAATACTATATCCAACACCCCCAATGCAAATCATTATGATTTTCCTATTTAAGAACCACAGTAATGCCCACACAATGGGAACAAGATGTTTTAATTAGGCATTGATCATTAATAAATTATTTTAAAAATCCACATTCAATCCTAAACTTATTTTCAGATCTGGTCTTCACCTACTATAAGCTTAATAGGGGAGGCAACTTTGTCTGTGCTAAATTCTCAGCACAAATTTATATCAACAGAATGCTCTCAATTGGCAGGAGACATGTTGTTTTAATGTTTCCCTTGCCAACAAGATTTGGCATCCTATCAATGATTGTTCAGCCTCTTTTCTAAAAAGCTTTTTCTTAAAACCTTTTAGACCTGTATCTTAACCAAACCAACTACAGCTGTACCATGAGACAATCGCCTCAACTGAAGATTGAAACGTTAATCCTTCAAATTTATATTGAACTAGTGAATTGCCCGTCAAAAAATGATGGCAATGAAATTGTAAGTGAGCTAATGCTGTTTGGTGTATAATAATCAAATAAATAATACATGAATAAATTAATATACTTTACCTATTTTGAAGTAATATATGCAGGAAGCATTCTGTTGAAGAGCTGACAATCTGTTTTGATGTTCCTGCAGCATTAGTGGTGTGGAGCTGGTGTGTAAGCATGATGAATGTGTGTAGTGTAATAGTGTGCGTGCGCGAGACTAAACCGTTAGCATAGCTGTTTACTTCCGCATTGTATAAGTTATTGTTCTAAAATGGCGGCTAATGTGTGGTATGCGTCTGTAGCGGAATATCCATAGGTGTTTTGTGGTGTTTTGCGTGTTTAGACTGCTGTAGCCTCGTTTTCGTTTTGTTCGGCGGTCATTTTTTCTCTCGCTTAGAGAATTTTTTAGTGTCTAAACTCTTTTATTTTGAGTTAAATTAAGGTGTAACTACATTTTTGAGGTCCTGGATGCTCCCTCTTGCTGTCGGTAAGCTTTTTATGGATGTGTTGTGTGTATTTATTGTGTCTTTCATTTTTTCATGTCCGCGGGTTGCGGACGATTTTTGCGAGGTCGTAATGGGTGGTAACGTGTCTCGTATGTTGTTTGTGTTACGATGTAAAGTTTGCGAGGGTCGCAGTTGCTGGCAAGGAGCGCATTTGGCGCTCCTTGCCAGCAACTGCGGCCCTCGTGAAGCGTTAGCAACGGCTCGTATGCTCACAACTATATATGTGATATTACTTTTATTATTCATTGAATTTTAAATTTGTTTTAATGATCACTGCATAATTAGAACAACTTGCTCATCTTGTTAAGGTATCACAGTGGTACTTTAATCTGCCCCAGATCTTGTCCAAAAGGCACAGCACAAACTGGGATGGAGATACATGAGTAAAACCATCTAGTACTAGAAATTTGAAAGACAAATGGGACAACACACAAGCTCAGGAATGCAAGCTTCACAAGATGTTGGTTTCTGGAGGCAGATAGGAGCTAATAAACAAATTGTGTACAAATCAGTTATAGAGTTAAAAAATGTTTGCTCTCAAAGTGGAAATTGTAATGTGCACTTTAAACAACTTTTAGATGACTATTCACTGATTTTAGCAGTGATCTTCTATCCAAAAATCTCAATTAAAGCACAACGTGAATAATTGTATGATGTGCAGTGAATCTATTCATACATGTCCCTATATTTCTCTCTGAAGTTGAAGGAACTATGCCAAATTCTTGGTTTACCTTGATTATGGCAGCATCGAGGCAGGCTTGCAATGTTGTAAATGCTGATGAATAATACTTCTGGGCTTCACAATCCCAGTTATCACAGTTCTCTGGGGAGAAAATCAAAACAAAATATGATTTGTGCTTCTACTATGTCGTATCTCACCGGGTGTGATAACGAGTCTGCAATACACGGCAGAAAAGAAGCTACAACCACCACCATCACATCTAGCTGATGGTCTCCGCATGCATTTTCACTACACACTACATAAAGTACTGTTGACCTTTAGGAGACATCCATGCTCCTCAAGAAATTGTCCAAGTTAAAAAAGTAGTATAATACAAAACAGAGCTGCACACACAGTATATTTCGTTAGCTGATAATATAACATCTACCTGTAATATCTATTCCTCTCCTTCATACATACACGTAGCTGGTCCTATAACATCTACCTATAGCTCCTGTCCTATATATTTACTATAATGCTTCTGTCAACTAAACCTATAACCATTTCCTACAAAACCATCATATAAACACTTCTACAGTCACTCCCATGACTGTATGCACTGTACTATCTACCAAATTACTCCATAACAACCCTTTAACTACTTCCTTCTCTGCTTCTATAAAATATTCATACAATGCCTTTGCTAACTTATCTTAAAGCTGCTCCATATAGAGCCTTCCTTGACAGTTCTTATACATTTTCCCTATATTGAATGATGTATATATTCAATAAATCTCTCTTTATAACTCTACTTCTTCACGGCTCAGGAAATCTAATGTTTCTGTTCCTATAAGTTCTTTAGTTGTTCTTATATCCATAATTTGTTACTACTCAACAATAAACACTATCCATATCTTCATAATGTGCTTCTGATACAACTCCTTATACTACACTATATCTCTATACATTCTCCTCAAACTAAACATCAAACTGCTCCTACCAACCAAGAACCTAACACTACTATGAGCATTTCTTAAAAATATTCCACTGATTATTCCTATAATAGGTTTTGAGAAATACTCCTTGTCCTATACTACTTCTTACCACCTTTCAGGATGAGACACCTCAATAAATGCCACCTCCTCACAATAACAATGTTATCTTTAATAAGAAAACCAATATAAACACAAAGAATGCTTTAATGAAAACACTGCAATATTACACTAACCAATAATATCCACTGAGATGATTATTTCTTCACTTGAAAACATTTACTATATAAAAGGAAATATTTAATTGAGAACTCAAGATACAACTATACCTGCAGTTTTCAGATTTCAGACCTGTCCTACCTCTTGATCTTGTATACAAAGCGGAAATGGGTATGGAGCCAGTGAAAAATTTCAGGTGGTACGTCATAGAGTCTTTAAATGAGATGCCAACGACGTTGTAACTATACATTTCTTGGAGAGAGGCAATGGTAGATGCTAACGTCTTCTCATCAGGATATGACTTGAAAGATAAGTCTGCAAAATAAACAGATAAAATACAATGCTGATTATGTAAAAGTATTGTAGGCTTAGCACAAACCTACTTTTATCATAAGTTTGAGATACATGTTTACTGTACAAGATAATGAGCATTTGTTTCTTCAATAAGCAAGGGAAAGATGAAGGAGAATTACTCTCCACAAAATGTCTTACATCATTTTCCACAAGAAAATGCTGATCCAGGGGAAAACAAAATGCTCTGAGTTTCTCAAAACATTAAAATGGCATTCCCTAGTCACTATCAATAATTAAAATACACAGAAAATCTGTAATTACTGAAATAAGTTAATGTTAAACTGATTTCTCCAATTTTGTATAGTGGTCTAAAGCTTATTACCACTATAAACCAAACCTGGCTGGTATGCTGATATAAAAAAAGGCTTTGCACACATGAAAAAGTGTGAGATCAAATATTGCTGGGATTCCACTACCATAGTGAATCAATAAGTGTATTTATAGAATAAGGGTATTTGTTAAACTGGGTAAAAATTGGAGTAGATTTGTTTAAAAAAGGATTATTAACTCAGTCTCTGTGATATATTATGGAACCAATTAACAAATGGAATAGAGTTTGGGTAAAGTGGGTTTTGTTTGGTTCTCAGTCCTCCTTTAGATTCAGCATTAAGCCTTCTTTCAATCAGCTTGTGATTCCCCTATTACTTGAGCTGCGTACTGCATTTGCTAATACAGTAGTCTGATCTATTAACATTAACTTTCCTTAATTGAATTATCATTTCTCATCTGAAGGGCATATCTGGCCTCTGACTTTACCTGAACTGAAACACTTTGAGGAGGCCACTTGATCCATGATGTTCTGAGTGTAATTAGTCATTGGCGTGTATCCAATAAAAAGGAAAGGTCTCGTGAATGAATCCAGCGAACCCAATGTTTCAGCTCCCATTGCGTTGTAGTGCTTACTTTGCTTCATCAAGGTGACCCATACCAGAGAAACTAGCCACCAAAGGAATGGGTAAAGGATTTCCTATATGAGGAAGGAAATATAAGGTGAGCCTACATATCAATTAATAGACATATTATGATTTATAGAGTTTAAGCATATTATGCAAAACTGTGTACAGTATGTACAAAAAAAGATGTATGTTTATACGGAGATAAAGAAGGAACCAAGTTTGAGGGTGAAGAAAAAAAGGTGAAATCATAAAATTTGGTCTAACCATAAATCTATATCTACTGGGAGAAGCTTGAGTCAGATGCTGAGGGGGAACATGAGATAAAGAACAAAGCATTATCACAGAGAGCCTTGGGAAGAAGAACCACAAGTGGATGCCTTTGCTGTTATGTATATTTATTCAATTGCACGCTCGTCCCCAGTCCATTATCAGTCTAGTGCAATGTCTGGTTCAGTCCAGTATAAATATTTTAAGTAAAAGTGAAAATAGTCTGACTTAGACACTAACAGCCCTATTAAATTCCCCCTACGTGGAAACACGTACCCCGTAACGTAGCCGTCATGACTTTAGCACCGTAAAGCAACTCGTTGCCGGTCGCCGGGTTAGGAGCATGAAAACCCCATGCGACGTGAGAATTTAAACTGCGCGCCCGCAAGTCCTTTGATCTGTCAAGCCCGTAACTGCCACGTTTCCAATTTAGCTATTAAATTCCAACAAATTCACTGGCGTTCAAACCCGTAACCTGCAAATGGATCCCAAAAGCCAACGGGTCCAAAGGGGTAAAGATCGATACGAAGCACTTTAAAAGCATATATAAACCCACTACTGTACTTAATATTAAAGTGAAAGTGAGTTAGGTATTAATATTAATAGCACAACATTCTCAAGCTCGCAAATCTGCAATATAAAATACTTTTTTTTATGTTTATTTCCATGTTATATCGATCCCGGCAATCAATGTGTTAATACATAAAATGGAACTCGCATGGACTAGAATATCATATTTATTGATTTATTTATTCATATTGCATTATTTCTGGAATGTGGTTGCTATCGAAAACCGTAATTGAAACTCGTAAGACTTCTTCTTTTTTTCAGTGATGTCATGATGACGATCTGTTTTACCATTGGCTCCCTCTAAATCCGTAACTACAGGTTTGACTAATTGATCAGACACAGGCCGCACATTCAACGTGCACGAAAATGTTTTACGGGTTTGCGCCTCAAGCCCGTAGCTCGCAGCCTGTTCTAATTTAATAGCTCTGTAAATCAGCCAAATTTCAGGCCTACAGCCGATGCGGGTCTCACGTTGCACTTACGGCATCTAATTTAATATGGCTGTTAGGCAGACAAACAGCTAGGATACTAAGATACTGGCCTAACACAGAATAGACTGACACTGAGCATGTCCAGTGTTTGCATTAGGGCCCTATGTAAACTGGGAGGTGTAAACTGCAGCACACAAGTAAATCGGCTCCAGGAGCTATTTCCCCCCTTGTTACACCTTGCTATTAATCTTTTGCTCCCCTGCATTACGGCACTCAGCCCACATATGTAAATCCTTCCTTTGCCGAAGGGCATTTTAGTGTAAGGCGTACCCAAATCAAGCGTTACAGATGATTAACGGCTCTAGGAGCCAATATTAATTGAGAACGTCAGGATTATTATGGTGAGCAAAACTAAAGTGCTGCAACTGTAATACATTTATATATAAATATTTTATCTTTTGATTATTTTTATTTTACAACATTAAATAGGTGTGACAATTGTATTTATAGTTTCAATATATAAAAACAAGTGTAAATATATAAATATAGACAATGCATTAAAGCATTAGTTCCTAGGCATCATGGTTTCCTGACATGAATTAACCTCATGAGTACTGTATTGTGTTTTGCCCAAGATATGCCCCTTGTTTAAAGAATGGACATAATAATACATTAACATCATTTGTTATTACACATATGTTGATATCGGACTATATATTCTTAAATAATGTTTGTGGTGCTATACTGTCACTTTAACTGCTGTTGTGGCACTCCGCAAAGGCTTTAAAAGCCTGTGTCAGTGGTCATTGGTACCTGTAATATTTTGTTTATTTTTGTGCTGTTACAACCCTGCCCTGGTTAGGCATTGGGTTTTGGTGTTAAAGTCTAAGGGCCTCATTCAATTGCGATTTGGCCGATTGAATAGGGCTCTATATAAGCAAATAGCATTTTTTTTTTACAGACGTTTTTAGTTAGTGAACATCTATCCAAAAGCAAGGTTTTCACTTACTAAAAACTTCTGTAAAAAATATATGCAATGTGCAATCACATTTGAATGAGACCCTAATAGAGCAATTCGTAATTTTTTGTCAGTGCAAAAATCAATGGAGTTTTGTGCAGTGCTTTTTGGCTTTGTTGTGCAGCAGTCACTCGTAGCAGTTCTCTTGTAATGTTTTCAGAATGGGGAATAGTATAGCTAGGTAGGAATTTCTGGGCTGCTCTGGCACTCAGAATTGCTATTACTATTAGTATAGGGCGCCTAGTCAGTTTTAGTTAGTCCAGTTTGTCAGTCAAGTGTTTTTATGTGTGTACCTTAATACACTTTTTAGCATTCCTTTTAGCTATATTATTTCCTTCAGATTTGATAACATTTAAAGGACTATTATTGTCATTATATTTAATATATACACTTTTGAATAGTTTCAGTTGCAGATAAGCAAAACAAATGCAACCTTCAATGTATTACCTTTTATGCAATTAGGCTCCAGTGAAAGCTGACATTTTATTTTCCATTGATCTAGTTTCTGAGGTGAGAGACTTTAAATGAAGAAGCTTCTATATGGATCATGGAAAGTGGCTTTCTGAGACAGAAGCTACAAGAAGCATGCCAATATGGAAACATAATATAGCAGTAATTGGTAACTGCCTACAAAGTGATAAAAATGGGAAGGTTATTTTATCTTTCTTACATTCTAAAATATTTTGTGCATTACCAAGTTTAGTTATTTCAATAGAAAGCATATCTCAAAATAAACGCTAATATGAGAACCACAATATAGCAATGTTATGAATTCCAAAGAAGAGACAAATTTGTAGCACAAGGAAGTGGTCAACAGTGTTAAAAGCAGCACAGAGGTCCGGAATAGGGAAAAAAATGCCCATTGATTTGTTAGGCACCTGGTGATTTTTTCCCTAATGGACTATTAAAACTGGCAGTCAGATTGCAGAGGGTGAAAATACTTATTATATTAGTACAGTAGATTCTCACCCATGGGGATCAGTAGATGCCGGATAAATGTAGTTTCTGGTTGCATGAGAGTTGCTATTAAAAAAGTCCTAGATTAGCTGCACATAGGATGCTCTGCTAAGTATATTTGTCAGTGAGGGCTGTTCTAGCAGCAGCAGCTTTCACTCCTCACTAACACACAGGTACGTTTGGCTGGAGGGTGCTGTGCTGAACCTGGGGAATGTAACGCCTGGTTCAGTCACTCATGCCTGTCTGCTTCCAGGTAACATTGAATTGAAGAGACGTACAGTGGATGAAAACAAGGTGTCAGCAAGCATTTTGTGGCATTAAAACCCAGCATTCAATTTTTTTTCTGGTTGCCTAAGAGTTCTGGTTGCTTGATTTCTGGTTAACTGAGAGTCTACTGTATGTAAATGTTTGCTATAGGGAGAAGAGGGATGGGATAAAAGCTAGAGAGAGTGGTTAGGCCATGGCTGTTAGACTTTAGGAATGGTGTTGGTAGTATATTTTTGAAGTTGTACTCAGAATGCCTTTTTCTTTCCTGTACACAATTAAAGAATTGTGTTAAATGTGCAAATGGACTTTATGATTAAAGATAGGCTAGACATGAGAAATAATTAAATATGTTTTTGAGTAAAGTGAACATGTAGTTGAGCAATTCATTTTAAACACTTATTAAATTGTGATTCGGCCAATTGAATAGGGCTCTATATAAGCACAGAGGATATTTTTTTACATAAGTGTTTAGTTAGTGAAGACCTTGCTTTTGGATAGAAGTTCACAAACTAAAAACTTCTGTAAAAAAAGATGTTATGTGCTTATATAGAGCCCTATTCAATTGGCCAAATCACAATTTAATAAGGCTTCTAATCCAGAAACACAACAGCTCTGGAACACTATTAAAAGTACAGGTTTTCCTAAAATACCATTGTTTCAAAAATGTATTGGGACGCTTAACTGCCAGCCAATGAGATCTACAGACTAAAGTATGCTCTCTGCATTTCTTATTAGTTTAAAGGAAGTTTAAGCAGGTTTTAATATGTTTTCCCCTACAAAAAAATAACTATAATAATGTTTAAAATATGTTTTTTTTAAATGTCTCTTTAAGAACTTTGCGGATATATGGGGCTTACATAGTTTTCAAACTGTCAATACCTTTTGATTTCTGTATTAAAAAGAGGTAAAAGTTACATGCTGACTGCTGGATCTGTAACTTGAACGAACAGGTACTTGATATGACCTGAGAAGCTGATCTTGTGTGGTTGCTATGACAGGATAACTGATACTATACAGAGACAAATAAATAAATAAACAAATAAATACAAAGAAATAAAGCATGATTCTGTTAAACTGAGACTGTAGAGGTTTCAAATATGATGACATTTAAATGACCACTGTAGATTAGCAAAAGCTTCATCTTTTTGTAAAAAATGCAACTATGTGCATGGGCATAAAAGCATTTTTAAAAGTTTACATTTAACAGAGTTTGATAGTGTATGGAATGATGTGATATGATAGTAATACATCATTTTCAAGGAAAGAGGGGCAGTAACAGAGCATGGCAAGCAAGGCTTGCAATTATACTGGCAAGCTGCCTCTACTGAACCTATGATTAGGAGGGGTAAGTTGTGTAGTTCGGAAATCAGTCAACAACCCCCCTCGCGTCTCCTTCACTCGTGAATAAATAACAACAATATTGCAGGACTCATACAATCAGTCTCCAAGCCAGAAGGAACTGTGGAAGACACAAACATGCTATCTTCAGGCACAACTGTTGTTCAGTCCTTCAGTCGTGTGCGACTATCAATGACCAAATGGATGCAGCCTGCCAGGCACATCTGTCTGTTTTTCTGGTTGTGCTTATCCATATGGTTTTCATGGCAAAGATTCTGGAGTGGGTAGCCAGTTCCTTCTCCAGTCTGACCTCTCTGCTATGACATGCCCATCTTGGATGACCCTACATGATATAGCTCTCAGCTTCATTGAGGTACACAAGCCCCTTCACTACGACCTCTAATTAAGGACTTAGCTCAGATAATTTCCATTTTTTATTGTAGTAATGCATATACTGGAAATAGGTGCCATGAATCCCTATTTCCATTTTTAAAGTAGTACTACCTCCCATTTTAAAACAGTCAGCTACCCTCAACTTCAGTGCATAATAACTTCTGACAGTTACTATTCTCTGAAATATACTTATCTTCTGTACTGAATCCCTGAAGCTTTCAATCATAAGTTCCCTACTCATATGTAGACATATTATGAAGTTCCTGCAAATATTGTTTGAACTTACCTGCAAGCTGCCATTTTTTGTCCGGCATTTTACGAGGTAATTCTTGTACAGCAGTGTTTTAGTTTGTTTCCAGACACCAACATCTTTAATATCTGTAGCCATTTTTCAATAACCTGGAAAAAGTAGAAAAACAAATCTTTAGTATTATTGCATCTGGCCTGTCCTCCAGTGGTTGCCATTAAAATAAAATATCAGTGCTATGACACTCTATATTCCAACAATTCATTAAGACGTTTGCCTCTGATAACGTTGCGGTTGTGGAGAAACGGTCGTCAGGCTGCTATTTAGGGATCTGCATCAGCTACTCAAGCACTTTAGTATATTATATGCCTGTGAGGCTTCTCTTTGGGCATTGCAGCTATAGAGGTTGTTATGGCCTGCAGTACATAATGTATCAGTGCAGGTCAAGTAGCAGTTTGGTCACATCTATCATTGTGTTGTTTTTAGTTTCATTTTAATCGTAAGTACAGTCAGGATTTGGGAATAAATGGGAATAGTGCTCAAAAGCACACTAGCCTTCAGACAGCACAATAGGAATATTTCTACTCACTCCATTTCAACTAGCCTTTGTTGCTAACCTGATAGTGACCCTAGTAAGATGTAGGGCATAAAATTTGTTAAGCCTTCCAGCTAGGAGGATCTTTTGACATCACAGACCTTCTTCTTTTCCCTATAAGTGGATTTGTTGTGAGAAAATGGAGTGACAGTTTTTTTGTGTATATATATATATATATATATATATATATATATATATATATATATAAATAAAAAGTACATCTGTGTTCACATTTGAATGTCTAAAGCAAGTAAAAAAACCTGCTTACAGCTCAGAGTTCCAAGAAAAACAGTTATTACACTGCATTCTGGGAAGTTGAGCTAGGACACACAAATGTGGCCAAAAATGCCTCGCTCTTCATTCCGTAGCCATTATCAAACATGGCTTCCTTTAAGCTTATGCATGCTGTATTATTACACAGCTTTAATGCAAAGCCAAGGCTAGAATAAACACAGGCTGAGTATCCAATCCATGTACAGCTGTTTCAAGCTTACTGGCTATCATCAGCATGGAGCGGGATCTCAGCCTGTGTTGTGGAAATTATGAGTTGGTAGTTCACCCCAACAATCATTTATAATATGGCGGGCAAAAGAGTGATAGAAGCCTCCACCGTACAGTAGTACAGTAAATAAATAGTACATCTGTGTTCACATTTGAATGTCTAAAGCAAGTTAAAAAACCTGCTTCCAGCTCAGAGTTCCAAGAAAAACAGTTATTACACTGTATATTTTGATTTTATTTATATTTTATACATATATATTTAAGTTGTATGGTGTGAATATAGGAATTGGAAGTCCTTTAGTGAGCGCGGTAGCACCCATCATTTTCCTTATCCCTAATCCATTGTTTTTATTAGCGCCATTTATTTCTCTGTTTAGAGTAATAAAGTTTCCTAATTTTATTTGTATATGTAGATATTGAGCTACACACACCAAAATTGCCTCTGATGAAGCTGTTCTTCATTGAAACCAGTTAGGCATATATTTTCAGATTTCCTGAGGAATGTATCCCTACATATGTGATAATATGTCTAGCGATTTGTAACTATGAGGCTCCCAATTGGGTAACTCTCTGTTTCTTAAATTGGAGATTATGAAAGCCTATAGTCGTACCTTACTTGATAAATATATACACATTATTGGGATATCAATGTGAACACTCCTTTGTGTTTTTGTTTTTATTAATATTCAAAGTCTACCTTTCTCCTTCTGGAATCCTATGATTTCATACACACTATGAGGATTTCCACATTCCATATGGCTATAATTACTGGTTCCTAATATATATATATATATATATTTATATATATATATATATATATATATATATATGTAGCGGAACCCATCACTGTTTTACCCTGTTTTATGATTATTATGGTTAAAATATGATCCTACTATATGTATGTTGGTTGCTGCTCTGCAGAATATTGTCCCAGACATTTGCAGCTACTTGGCATGGGAGATAATCCTGTTACAGCAACTCCGCATAAGATAAAGGAAGTCTATTGTATACAGTGTTTTCATTCTCAGATAAGAACAAAGAAGTGTAATTGAATCAATGTCTGATTGTATCAAAGTTGCCAGGGAGGTGTGACCCACCTATTGTTCTCTTTATGTGTATTGTGCGGCCAAATATGGGCATGTGTATTGCCTGTATGAAGAGATGGGTATAAATATTTCTGCAATAACAAAATAAAGTCAGTATTCATTTGACTCCCAAATTGTGTGTCGTCCAATATGGGAGGTCGGGAATGGTGAGACTGTAGTGCCTCTTGGGTATTTTACTGTATACCAGCGGAGATATTCGACTGCGTGTTCCAGCTCCGTTACAATATATATATATATATACACACATCTATGGATAAATTATATATGTAGCATTTCCCTTGTTCCCAGAGATATCACTTTATTTAACACTAGATTGGTGATATTGCTTCTTTCATATATAAGATATAAATACACTATTTGGAATATTTATTACTATTCCCTATTATCCTATAAAAGCACTTTAATGATTTATAGCAAGCAATCATTAGCACTTTATGATACTTTTGCACATCTTCAATTAAGTCACTATTAGCACTTTCATGATCCTATGCACTTATGTTTTACTATGGGAATAATGCTAAAAGGATTTATTATTGTAAAGTGGTAATTATTTTGGATTTATATAGGTACTCTTTTTATCCTTTTAATTTATTCCTGTGACGTAGTTCATTGATTATTATTAAAGATTTAACTTGTATTATTGAAAGCCAATGTAGGTATATACTTACTATTCTATATCTAATACAATATGTAGATTTAGATTAAAACAAACATCTAGTCACTGCAAATATGTTTGCATGTGTGTGGACATGATGCTACATGAACTGATTCTGGATTTCATACATTTGTGCAAATTACAATGATTGTTTTGGAAGTTTTGCACATCATTATGACAAGATATTGCTGCTGACAAAAAGGGTGATTGTCATAAAATAGAAATTAAACATCAAGGATGTCTCCTGAATTAGAAATACGGTAAATAAAAAAAAATAATCTTTGGGTCAAGTTTACCTAAAAATCTCTTCAGTTTCCAAGCATACAACTATTATTAGAAAATATTAATGTTTAGCTAATTAGGTAAAGCAGCTAACATAAAAGAAAGAGTTCCACACCTCTGATACTCGTTATTTGACAGGTTCTAGATATTGTGGAAGGCTTGCCATAAACCAAGGTAAAGACAGAATTTAGAATTGGACATCTCAAAAAGAGCTGATCACTTATAAAATTATACCTGTATATTTTAGAAGGTCACAATGGAATATATGGGTAATCAAGATTAATCACACCCAAGTATCTAATACTACTGTAATAATATAATAATAATATATATGTATACATAAGGTTTTTCTTGAAGTGTGTATACATTATGGCTTTATTTTAGTTTGAGAAAGATGGGAGAAGCAACAGCCCAAAGTAAGTGGAAATAATTGATGTTATGTGTAGGTTTTCTCATAAAAGAGCAAAACATTTTTGTTCATAATAATCTGAACAGTGATGATTGTAGTGAACCTTTAAAATAATATACAGTATATATTCTTCAATTTTATTTCTATATATATTTGTTACCCATTAACAAAATATAGAGTGAACTTTTGTATAAGTAAAAAAAAAACACCCGTACATAAATAAGAATAAACTACCTGCAGTAGAACTATGCTGTTTGTTCCATAAAACCCTTTGCCCCACAAGCTCACATTCCTCAAATTTTAAGAGCCCAACAGTGGCCCGTATTAACTTCTTTTCTGAAAACAAGTATATTGAACAAAGCAGTAATTACATAATATACAACAAATAAAGTAAACTTCATAAATTAAACTGGAATTGGCATAGAATCTAATTATAGAGATTTATCAGGGAGTCTTAGTGGGAAATATTAAGAATTTAAATGAGTTATGTGCATCTCTGTAATGAGTATTGCAGTATAAAGTCATACTTTTTAGTTAGAGTAACAAGTATTTGAAAGATACACTTCTCTTTATCAAATCAAAATAATAAAACCCACATGAGACAGAAGATAGGTTTCACCAAAAATGGGGATGAATCTACACAGACATTCTATTAAAAACCAAATGAAAACAGTTATTGTAGCCCAGTTGGACACCGTTTTACCCAGAATGATCACTCCATCCAAAACCTGAAAATCAAAATACTCAGGGGGAATCTCAAAAACATTTGAAATGAGGATGACCATACTCTTTAACACTAAAGATGAAGGACTTAATATGGACTTGGGTTTTCTGAACATCATCAAAAGTTCTTGTGATCCTGCCACATTCTTTCTCAGGTTTTATTGAGTTTTTTTAACTCTTACATGCGTGGGTATTTACGGCTCTAATTGATCTACAAGGTAATGGACACATATAGTTTTTTCCTCTTATCACTTTTCTCTGACCTTGTGTATAAAGCCACACCACTCACACAGTTAATTGGCCAAGTAATTTATTTATGATGCATGTCTTTTATTGTTATTTTTTAGCATTCAGTTTCTGTATTGTCTAATGCTTGTCACAGCTTAAACATTATTGCTTATGATTTGATCAAGAGTAGCGTATCTCTCTAAATAAAATGTTTGTCCAATAAAAAGGTATCACTTTATATACTCTGATCATTCAAGACTTTCTGGCTACCTAACTCTTCACTCATATAGGATAGAAACAGCCTTCTAGCTTGTGTATTAGCCCTTCACACTCTTTTTCTGACAAATAAGTCAAATAGGAAAGTATCTGTAATAAACCTAAACTGTAATAAAGTTATAAGGTCTGCTTTGCATCCAATATTTGTTTTTTTGCTTTTATGATTTGTCCAATTAGTAATGTCATTTTGTATAGATGTATATCAACAGAGAAAACTGTACAAAATAATTACAAAATGATATAAGTGCATTTTTCATTAGGGTAAAAAGTCATTTGCTAAGGGAGATATTTAAAAGCATCTTTAAAGAGGTGAATTTTTTAAACAGAGCCTTGAAGGCCATAAGGACATGGACTTTTGTAATGTTGTATGGTAGTGTTATAATGAGTGGAGCTATCAGCCAAGAAAGAGGAGACATTCCAATGAAGAGGTGGTGAGGCTGGGGTATAGAGATATTACAGGAGATATAAGGTGTTGCTGAAGGGGTGAATATCCTTGAAGCAGAGGAGGAGATTTATTGTCTATTCTTGACTTTATCAGAAGCCAGTTCAGGGATTTGGCACAGTAGAAGGGAAACAATTAGAAGAGAAGGAGATGTTCTGAGCAGCTTCTTATTATAATGGATAACCGATGGTAGAGATGAGAAGCAGAAAGACCAGAAATTAAGGCAAGGCAGGGTAAGAATCCGGATAATTGTTCTGGTAGTTGAGGGGGCAACTGGGGCCTATATGACTTGCAATGGATTGGATATGAGAGAAGGTTTAGGGTGAATCCAGAATTACTCCTAAGCAGAGTGCCTTATCACATAAGTGGATGATTGTGCTACTGAATTGGATAGACAAGGGGATAATAGGGCTAAATTTAGAAGGTAATATTAGAAGTTCCATTTTAGTAAGTTTTAGTATCATGCCACAAAGGCCTAATCCACTCAAGATCTGCTTATTTTGGATTTTAAGATGTAGAACTAAAAAAATAAATAAAAAGGTCAACTTTTTAGTGACATCAGGCTTTATTGAACTACAAAGAAACTCTATTTTTAAACTATTTGATAAGTAACCATCATTAAAGATGGCAGACATCAAGTGTTGGGCAATACAATCATTCCTGCAAACAGTATTACAGTATTTTTTATCTACATTTACTAATGTAATAGAAATCCATACAATAGATCACTGGAGACTTGCCTTGAGATACCTTACAAAAACATGTATATTGCTTCTTTTATGTGTATTAATTAAATACAAATGTCATATTCACTGCACTGACAATATTACATTATGACTTACAATGTTTGTCTTCTTTTATATATGCCCTAGAGTCCTCCTCTTCCGTATTCGCTGCTGACACAGAAGGAGTTTTCTATTGGGAACCCATATCTGGGGAGTAATGTCATTTTTGTTTTTTCACTTATTGTATTGAGATATGTGCTGCTGTCATAAAGGTCACTGTAACTCTCCTGCATTGTAATATACTAAACATCAGTATAACATTTACAATTACACTGATTAAAAAATAATCATTAATGAAAAATTATTTCCAAATAATGGTATTTCTCAACTCATCTTGATTGTGATGTGTAGTCATTGTTGATTAGACAGTGTGATACATTTATTAATTATAGACATTTCATCAATCACAAAGCTGATGATAAATGTTCATTTACCCTGACTAATAGCTCTTCTAGTGACTTTACCACCCTGTGAAAATTTAGTGAATAGAGCCAGGCTCAATCCTGAATCACTTCACCATGAGAAACAGCCCACCACAAACATCTGACACACAAATCATAGGATGTGTTAAAGGCATATTTAAGTTTCCTGGATTATGAATGCATCTGATAGAGGAGAATCAGTAGGGTATGAAAACATTTTTTGCATACTAAAATACCAAAATAAACATTATTAAACTTACCCTAAAATTTGCTAAATCTCTTGAGTTTGCAAGCAGGTGTTTTTAGAGTTAACACCCCTGGAAATCCCTGCTAAAATTAGCATACAATTAACAATTTGTTTTGACCAATCCCCTGGCAGCTATACATTGTTTCAGTTTGTGATGGCAGTTTGTGTAGCAAGGAATCATGGGATTTTCCCCTGTAAAAGGAAGCAAGGAGGAGCCAAGACATTGCTGTGTGGATCTCTGCATTGTGCTTGAAAGTTAGTAAAGGGTTAAAAACTGTACCCAAATACAGTGTTTCTATTGGTATGTGCACAATGCTTAGGTAGACAGCTCTGTGGGTGTGGAAACCATTTTTTTAAAATAAACCTGTATGTTTATAGAATGACTTAGTGTAATGCGTGTTTTCTGATATAAGCAGCATGTGTTAGATTAGAAAAAGGTAAAAACAGGGAAACTTAGATATACCTTTAAATAGAGGGACAATTTACTAAAACATCTCAAGTGGCGGAGATGAGGTGAGAAGGACTGTGATGTCAGTTTTTCTTAGTAAATCAAGAGATACACATCTTGAGATGCTTAGTAAATTCCTGTCATAATGTGTTTACATTGTGTGAGTATGTATAAAAAAATAAACGTAAATATGCAGAAAAAATAAGCAGCTGTTTGCAGAGATTAAATGGCCCCACATTATACATTTGATGCTGAAAGCCAAGTGTTCACAAGTTGTTGAGAGTGAAATAATTCAGTTTAATGTAAAATAAAACCTGAAAGATGAGATGACCCGCTGGTAGCAAATACCAATTTAGATAAGTGCTTTAAACAACTGCTCTTTAACCTGAGATAAAAGCATTTTACATGAAATTTTAACATGTGAGATATTGGTCAGCTGATGCAAATGTGGCTCTTTCAGATTTCATCATTCAGAAAAATATGAGGTTAACCCAATTGTTATAGATCGTATTGCTAATATGGCAGCTTTTACTGACATAAATATTTCTCTTAGAAGTACAAAAAGTAAAAGCAACTTTTAGTGACAAACAGATATTTTTAAGGAAAGTCTGTCTATTTGTCTGTCAAACTAAAAACTATTAGCAGCTGTGTAAGCTATGTAGATTTTTTTTTGAGAAAATCTGATTATTTGAAGACTCTGTTTACGAGTACAGGATTCCATTTTGTGTTTGTCACATCACATCCTGAGAACTTGATTATGGGGTTTGTGTGATTGTTATCACTGGAGGGATGGGTAGGGGAGGAATGAACAGGTTGAAGTTTGGGCCTTTATTTCATAGTTGATACCACCTCCCCTTCCCCCTCACTAGCCCAGAAGCAGGATGTTGCACCAAATGATGCAACCATAGCTCTCCAGAAATGTAAACATCTCTCATACATGCATCATCCACCAATGTATCATGGATACTTTGTGTGTTGGTGCCGTTCAGTCGTGTCCGACTCTCCGTGACCTCATGGACCACAACACACCATGCTGATCCATTTGGTATTCAGGGCAGATATACTGGAGTGGGTTGCCAGTTCTTTCCTGGGCTACAGCATACAGCTCATGGTATTCCTAGGTGGTCTCCCATTCAAGTAATGACCAGGCCCAACCCTCCATGGCTTCAGGGCGGTGTAACCTCTTGGTTCCCTGAATGGAATCGAACCCAGGTCGCAGCACTGAAAGCACTGAATCATCACCACTGGACCACCAGGGAACCCATATGAATCTCTTAGTGGAACATATAGGCACTCGCATAGTTTGTGATATTGTTTGGAGACTAAAGTTAAAACATAACATTGTATTACTCAAAGCTCAAAGAAACACCACCTCACATAATGCGGTATATAACAAGATGATCATCCTAAATGGCCAAAGGAAAGCAACTCTGTCACTTTTCCATTTGAAAATGCGAACATCAACACATACGGGATACTGGGGAGCAACAGAGGAAGAAATAAGGCCTAAGTGGTATGGGAATACTGCACTCAAAATACTACTTCTTAGGTATATACTGTATATCCAATATGAATAATGACAGGATTAGGTCAAAACTGAGGTCCCTAGCATGGCTGTCCTGGGACACTGTGTGCCCAAAATAAAATGGCTCAAGAAAAGTAACTAGAGCGCTTTCAGAAATGTTGAGAGATGCTACTGCCTAAAATAAATGTGATACATGGGCTTTCCCTTGCTATAGAATTAATATGTGGATGGGGACTTAATTATCTGAACAAGACACTCGTAAGTTCAGAGGACAACATGAAGCAATTTCTAACTCAAGTTCCTGGGGGTTGTAGAAAAAAGGAGACATTTGTTTATTTATATATTCTTCTACATAGCCATCTCTTAGATGTATAATAAACAGTTCTCATAGAAACAGCACAAGATGCAGCAAAGATTTAGATAAGAGACTCGTGAGACTATAAATAATGCTCCTCTTGAATCAACAAACATCAATAGATTATACTGTTTTATATAATAAAGTGTTTTTTTTGTTGTTGTTTTTTTGCCATTGGAGGCTTTTATCTTTTCCCTCTGAAGCCTTCTTCCTAGATAATTTTACAGAATATCCACAAGAAAGCCAATCTTTGGTTTCTGGCAGTATGGACAGTTAATGCAACTAATGTAAGTTACAAACTGAGCCTCAAGTACTTAGGGTGAAGTATTGGAGACGTCTTGGAAATGTCAAGTCTTAGTACATATGCCCAATAGGACAAGACAGAGATCCAAGAGATCTACAAAGGTTTTCAAACATTTCACCCTGTAGTACATCTGGCACCAGAATTTCAGAGCTGATAATTATTTGATCAAGGTGAACTTATTTCAGACCTGTCCCGTTAGTGTTAAAGTGACACAGAAAAGGTCCCAGTTATTTCAGAAATGAAAAGTGAACATAAAACCAAAACATAATTGCAACGGATTGTAAATTCATAGAATTTCCTTAAAATTGATACAGGTTATAAGTTATTTTAAGCATACATTAACTGAAATATTCACTCTCTAAGATAATGACATTATCAACAGCAATCAATTAAGATTAGTAGTGAAAGTAATAAAGACAATCAGTTTGCCTAGTAGAACAATGGTAAAATTAATAGGAAGGTTCCCTGTTTTTAATATCAAAATAAACTACCATAGTGTTTGTTTTTATATCTGAACCTAATTTTATTAACAAGTGCTTATAGCTCTGTTTTCAGTCACTCAATCCTTCCAAGCAGTCCCTGCAAAGGTCTGCCCCCAGCTCCTCATGCAAAATATGTTTCTATTGGTAGTAGATGTAAATGATGTCTGTAAGTGGCTAGTACATCTAGTACCAATAGAAACATTGTGGGCATGAGGGGGTAAACCTTTGAGTGAAAACAGAGGTATAAGCACTTGCTAATAAAAGTATGTTTAGATAGGCAAACAATTAGGTAGTTTATTTTGATATTAAATAAGGAAATCTTCTGTATAACTTTAACATTTAAATTTAGCATTCACTGGTAAATGCTTCTGTCAATATTGCTCTTCTTGTTTTATTTCAATCTATTACTCATCTTAATTATTTACTGTTGATAAGTCCACTACCTCAGAGGGTGGATCTATCATTTAATTTATAGCCTAATTTCTATACCAACTTTAAGACACTTCCATTTAATTAAAAAATATAATTGCAATTGGTTGTAATTAAAATGATGTTTAATTTTCATTTCTGCAAGAACTGGGAGCTTTCTGTATCACTTTAGGTACAGTATTATCATTATTATCTCTACCGTTATCATCATAAGTTTATTATTATATCCTTATGAATAAAAGTTGTCAAGATGTGATTTGTCATCACGCTTGCAAGCTTCGCGAAGCAAGGCGAGCTGTTGAGGTGCTCATTGCCCTGCGAGCCTCGCAAAGCGAGGCAAGCAGTTGAGGCATGGAAACACGCAGGACTTAGGCTGAAATGAGCGCCGAAGGTGCTCCTGCGACCATTGCAAAGCGAGCAGTTGAGGCATGGAAACACGTGGGACTTAGGCTGAAATAAGCGCCGAAGACACTCCTGCGAGCCTCGCGAAGTGAGGCGAGCAGTTGAGGCATGGAAACACGAGAGACTTAGGCTGAAATGAGCACCGAAGGCGCTCCTGCGAGGCTCTTGAGGCGAGCAGTTGAGGCATTGAAGCACGCGCTGCAAGAGGTTGAGGAACGCAGTACTTACTAAGGCTGCAAGCACTCGAGGAACGCGGGACTTAGAACAAGAAATCCGACCTCGGAATCTCGGAGGCAAAAAAAGTTCAAACTCAGAAAAATACGATTGGAATGGCCAAACCGCGGAAATTAAAACACACTCACACACAGCACAGGGGGAGAGCCAGGGCGCTTAGGAGTGAGGTTGCAAGCAAATTTAAGCCCAAATTCATTGCAGGGCTCGCAATGAGCGCCGAAGGTGCTCAGAGGGCCAAAAGACTCATTTATTGCCATCATTTTTGACGGGCAAGTCGCTAGTTGCAAAATAATGTATACGATTCGCTTAGGTTAGCACTAACGTCTTTTAAATCAATGTAAATCAATGTAAGGGGAATATAGAGACAAGAACATTCTATTTGAACTGGCTTGAAGTAGGTCATTGGAGTAAAGTAACTAGCAAAGGACATATAGGGCTTGGTAAAATATGGAGTCTGAAAAGAGAGAATGAATCACATGATTAGAAATAAGGCATTCAAGTTGCTTGAATGTAAATGGGAGATTCAAAACAGGGCTCCTTATCATTAGATAGCACATATATCACATATATAGTTGTGAGCATGCGGGTTGTTGCTAACGCTGCGGGCTCGCATAGAGAGCCTGTGGCCCTCGCAAAGCGAGGGCCACAGTTGCTGGCATGGAGCGCCAGCAACTGCGGACCTCGCAAAATTAACGGACTTACGACACAGAAATACGAGACGCGTTACAACCCATTACCTCGCAAAAAAAGCCAGAAACCCGCGCACATGAAAACATTAAAAACACAATAAATACACACAACAAATACATAAAAAAAAAACTTACCTACAGCAAGGGGGCACCCAGGACCTCGAAAACTGAAGTTACACCTCAATTTAACTCAAGTTTAGACACCCGAAAATCCCCTAAGCGAGAGAAAAAAATTGCCACCGAAAAAAACAAAAACGAGGCTACAGCACTCTAAAGACGCAAAACACCACCAAACACCTATGGATTTTCCGAAAAAGACGTACGAGATCTGAAAACAAGGACGCTACCCGCATGACCAGAAAAACATTACAAACACAATAAATACACACAACAAACACATAAAAAGCTTACCCACAGCAAGGGGGGCACCCAGGACCTCTACAAGTGAAGTTACACCTCGATTTAAGTCTAAATTTTGGAGTTTAGACACCCGAAAATCACCTAAGCGAGAGGAAAAATGGCCGCCGAACAAAACGAAAACGAGGCTAAAGGACCCTAAACACGCAAAACAACACCAAACACCTACGGATTTTCCGAAAAAGTCGGACGACATCCGAAAACAAGGACGCAAAATCAGCCACAGCCGCGTACCACACATTAGGAGCCATTTTAGAACACTAATATATACAATCCGGAAGTACACAGCAACCCTAACGAATTTGCCTTGTGCACACACACTATTACACTACACACTGCACACATTCATGACACTTACACAGCAGCTCCACAGCACTGATGCTGCAGCAACATGAAAACAGATTGCCAGCTCTACAACACAATGCTTCCTGCATATATTACTTTACAATAGGTAAAGTATATTAATTTCTTATTTTATTAATTATTCATTGCCATACCAAAAAAAAACACCAATGCTGCTCATAGCACACAAACAACCAAGAGCCATGCGATGAGCTCCGAAGGCGCTCAGCGCGAGGCTCGCAATGAGTGCTGAAGGATCAACAAAATTAATTTTGCACACAAACAACATTACCTGCCTTACAATCTTATTGCCGTAATTTTTTGACGGGCAAGTCGCTAGTACATACAGTATATAGTTGAGGTCTTATAAAAAAGTAAACAGCTGTCATGGACTGGATATAACAGTTTCCCCCTCTAAATTATATATATATATATATATATATATATATATATATTCTTTCAATGTTTTGCCCCTTCTCTGTGGACCATATTGTGTTGTGTCTCTTAGACCATCTGCTACATGGATTTGTTTTCTTTAACAGCCTTCATATATGAGATAGAAATTTTCCATCTGTGTTATTTATTTGCATCACTGCGACTGAGACTAATTTTCAGCTTGTATGTCCAAAAATTACTATGTTTCAACAGTTTGTCTACACTTAAAGGGATATCGAAATTTCCTGGATTAGAAATGCATCTGCTAGAGGGGAATCAGTGGTGTATGAAAACATTTCTTTACATGTAAAAATACCAAAATAAGCATAATTTAACTCACCATAAAGCTTGCTAAATCTCTTTAGTTTGCAAAAAAGTGGTTTTCAGAGGTAACACCCCTGGAAACCACTGCTAAAATTAGCATAAAATTCATAATTTGTTTTGGCCAATGTATCAATATTTGATAGCAGTTTGTGCAGGAAGGAATCATGGAATATGTAATCCCCTGCACAAGGAAGCAAAGAGAAGCCAGACACTGATTTGTAGATCTCTACATTGAGCTGCTGTTGGCTTGAAGGTTAGTTAGAGGTTAAAATCCGTACCCAAATGAAGTGTTTCTATTGGTAGGTACACTGTGCCTATGTAAGCAGCTCTGTGGGTATGGACAACAAGTTTTTTTTAAAAATAAAATAAACCTATATGTGTACATAAAGGCTCAATGTAATGTGTGTGTCTCATATAAGCAGCAGATTAGAAAAAACGGGGAAACTTAAGATATACCTTTAATTGAAAAAATATTCTGTTTTCAAAAATATATATGAGGAATATGATTTAATGATTATTCCACCTTAAGTGAGAGTTTCTTTCAGCTTTTTACTCTACTGTACACTCTAATACCATTGATTTGACATTTCCAGCTAATGTATATGTATAATTTATTTATGAACATCACTTTGTAGGAGTATTTTTGCTAGTGTTGCTTGTTTCTGAATTTGTTTTATCTTTCTGGTGTTCAATCACATATATAGTTGTGAGCGTACGAGTTGTTGCTAACGCTACGCGAGTCGCGGCCCTCGCAAAGCGAGGGCCGCGGCTCGCGCAGCGAGCCGAGGCCCTCGCGAAGCGAGGGCACTGCCCGAGGGTCTCAGTTGCTGGCATGGAGCGCCGTAGGCGCTCCATGCCAGCACCTGAGGACCTCGCAAAGCGAGGGCCGCAGTTGCTGGCATGGAGCGCGCCAGCAACTGCGACCCTCGCAAACTTCACGTCGCAACCCAAACAGTACGACACACACATTACGACACTCGCAAACAACATACGACACACGTTCACACACATTACGGACTCGCAACACTCGGACGCAACTCGCGAACATTACAAAATGTAAAACACAATACATACACACACCACATACATAAAAAACTTACCTACACCAAGAGGGAGCACCCAGCACCTCAAAAATACAACTTACACCTCGATTTTACTCGAAATAAAACAGTTTAGAGACAAAAAAAAATCGAAGCGAGAGAAAAAATGGCCGCCGAACAAAACGAAAACGAGGTTACAGCACTCTAAACTCGCAAAACACCACAAGAAACTCGCAAAACACCACAAAACACCTACGGATATTCCGATACAGACGTATACCACACATTACTCGCCATTTTACGCCAATGCGGAAGTACACGACAACGGTTTGGGCTCGCGCACGCACAGTGTTACACTGCACACATTCAGCACGCTTACACAGCAGATCCACACCACTAATGCTGCAGCAACATCAAAACACATTCACAGCTCTTCCACACAATGCTTTAAAATAGGTAAAGTATATTCATTTATTAATCTATTATATATTTCATTATTACACACTAAACAGCATTAGCTACCTTACAATTTCATTGCCGTCATTTTTTGACGGGCAATTCGCTAGTATAAAATACTATCAATTAGTTTATGATAAATCTGCAACAAAGTTTTAATGTTGGGTCTCTGGGGCAGGGTCTCATATCAGCAACCATAATATATGTTTATATGGGCACTATTTAATAGCATCTTCATCTACATCATCCAAATTGGGAGTTGTGGGCATCACAATACCACCATTAGATAATACAAAGGCAATGGCTCCAATGTACCAAATTTACACAGATTCAACATTAAAATGTCTGGCATATCGATTATTCCGATGATTGGGCTACATTCTGAGGACTCAGAAAAGCCATCAGCACTGCTGAGCTTCTATAGTTTTTATTGTTTTACTAGTCACTTGCCCATCAAAAAAGACAGTATAATATTGTATTAAATATTGTGTGTTCTAACTCTTTGTGCGCCCTCTCTCTGTTTATCCTGCCTCTCTCTCTGTGCGCCCTCTTTCTTTCCTTCTCTCTCTCTCTCTCTCCCCCCCTCCTTCTCTCTTACTCCCTTGCCTTCTCTCTCCCTCTCCCTTTGCCTCGAAATGTCAGCCTTGCAATGCGCGGCTTCACAATTCTCTCTCTCTCTCCCTCCGTCCCTCTCTCTCTCCTTCTCACTCTCTCCCCCTCCTCCCTTCTTCATTCCTTCTCTCTCCCTCCCTCTCCTTCTCACTCCCTCCCTCTCCTACTCGTTACCTCCCTTCACCTCGCGATGTCAGCCTTGCATCGCGCAGCTTCGCAATTCTCTCTCTCTTTCTTTCTCTGCACCTATCCAAACTAATTTTGAACCCCTAGTTGTCATATTTTAAAATGTACTTTTACAACAGTATTTATCTACCAAACAACTAAAAAACTGAAAAATCCACTTAACTCCTAAAATATTTTCACTGGCTCCTACATTGTATGTAGTTTTTCAAAGGGAAATGATTAATGGCCGGCTCTGAATACACTTAAAGTGAACCAATATTTCTAATGTGGTTTAGTGCTATGGAAATAAAAATATATAATGCCTAATGTAAATCATTAAAGAATATTCTGTGGTATGTAAAAAGGCAAAAGTGTAAATTGGTATACTAAACAATGCTGTAGAATAATAATAAAAGGACCTTTCCTGTTAGCTGACTGAACACAGCGGCAGTCATCGGCCACTAGGTGGTGCGCCCAAGATTTCACTCAATTTCAGCATAGATTTTAGTCAATTTCCTAGGGTTAGGGTTTAAGGTTAGTCCCTGTCCCAAAAGCTTTTGTTCTACATATATGGGAGGAAAGAAACATATACACAAAAATTCTGGTAAAAGGGTAAGTGCATGTACAAAGGGTGATACTACTAAGTGCAATTACTACAGGGGCTTTGAAAGCATTGTTGAAAAGGTGATTTTTAAACTGAACCATGAAAGCAGTAAGATTAGGGATTTCTCAGTGTGCCAGAGGCATTGGACTATGAATGAGAAGGCTTTAGCCAAGAAGAAGCTTTAAAACCTATCCCACTAGTAGTCCAGCCACACAATACCAGAGAAATCCATAGTCTCACAGCTTTCAAAATGCAAACGTAAAAATCAAAGAATGCATAGATCAAACTTGTATTAAGAAACAATATCACTTCCTAAATATAACAGGTGCATGTATAACTGTACTAGTTCTTAATTGGAACGAATACTTATTATCAATTAAAAATTGTAAACCAAAATGTTTAAGTAATTGTCTCTTACAGGCAGCAGCCTAAAAAGAAACTCTACATGAATGAACATGCAAAGTAATACTTTCCTACTGCCATTTTTTTGCAGAGGAAAACCCCCACCCTCCCACACCCCTAAATGTCCCTTTTTTGAAGGGATAGACAAATCCCAATTTTTGAGACAACAACATCCATTTATTACTGAATCCTCTGGTGTTGCTCTAGAAAGAGTCCTGGAGTAAGCCTGTTCTGAAGTATGTATATGTGCACTAGGCAGTATGCATATGGGCCTCATTCAATTGCGATTTGGCCAATTGAATAGGGCTCTATATTAGCACAGAGCATATTTTTTACAGAGGTTTTTAGTTAGTGAACTTCTATCCAAAAGCAAGGTCTTCACTAACTAAAAACTTTTGTAAAAAATTATTCTCTATGCTTATATAGAGCCCTATTCAATTGGCCAAATCGTAATTGAATGAGGCCCATAGTATGCATATACATTTCAACAATTTTAGATATTTTGCCCTATTCAATTGGCAGAATCACAATTTAATAAGGCTGTAAGGGATCGCGGTATCACTCATACAATAAGGGTGTCATTTGTTTGTTAAGTTGTTGATTTGAAATGTAATCATTATTTAAAGAAAATAAATACAATGTAGCTTTTCTATGTATATTTAGGCGTTTTGAGCAGATTTGCTGATCTCAATCCATTTCAGGTGTCCATGGGGTAGAAGAAAATATGTCCGGGTGGATGATCCTTATTGGGGGCTTTTTTCTGTTCTGAATACCTGTTGTTCTAATAACACCCCCTACTTCCCTGCAGTGGCTACTGAACCAGTCAGATTTTTTTTTAGGACACTCTCATGAGCAGATCCTCTTTCACATCCTTCCCAACAAACAGGTGGTGGAAGGAAGAACATCTGCTGGAAGCATCAATGGCCATTTCAAATTTAAGTTTCAAAAGCCACATTGTGTTTTGTTTCTTTAAATACTGATTTTATTGCCAATCAGTAACTAAACAAATCAATCCTACTGTACAACCACTACAGTGACTCTTTAAGACCACTATAAAAGACAATTATGGGTTCTGTTGTTCATTTACAGCCACAAACAAATTAGATTTTTAAAGACTGCAAAGCACTCTTAATAATTCAGTTCTGAAACTTCCATTTGTTATACCTTCTATCATTATGGTAATCGAGAGGGATAGGAATTTCCTTTGAAACCAAAATACAATTGAATATCCCTTATATTTTTCCTACCATATGGCCAACTCAGATGGTGCAACTCTTTTGTTATCAATATATTTGTCCAACTCCCATTCTGTTCTTTGATGCTTTGTATTCTAAATACATAATAAAGCACACAATGCACAGTATAGAACTACAATAAACAAGAATACATGCAATAATTATCAATAAAGCACACGCACATTTAAAAAAAACTACTCTTACATATGATAAACATGTGAAATACATCATCTGAAATGGACATGTGCACAACATTATACATAGACATGCACAGAGCACATATATCATCCACATACAAAATGATTACTTATGTATAAACTTCATAATTCAAACTAATATATTGGATAACATACAATGCATACTCATTTACATTATGCATACACAATGCACAGTTATATATATAGCCCAGATACACAATGCACACACCAGTGGGCACTCATAGGGACAGTGCACTACTACAAGACATAGACATAAATACCATTCAGAAACAAGTATATAATGCACACTCAGTCATGTATAGTCACAAACACAATGGATACGTATATGTACAGATCACATACACATATTCACACATGTATAGTTAATACATACTCTTGTACATATACTATACATACAAATATGTGCAGTGCATATACATAATGTATATCCATGTGTATAGTAAACATACACACTGTACAAACACAAGTATACACATACATAATACACTCAATCATGTATGCTCACAAACACAATAGATACCTATATGTAAAAAGCACATACACCTTTTCACACGTATGTGCGGGTAATACACACTCTTGTACATGCACAATGCATACAAATATGTACAGTGTATGTACATAATGCATATAGTATACACATACAATGTACAAACACAAGTACAGTGCGGATACTATCATGGTATAATCACAGACAATGGATACCTATATGTACATGGCACATGCAGCATCTACACAACTATAAACAATTAGTACACACAATGCACCCACCTGTATATGCACAATACACACCAATATGTATAGTTCACATAAATAATGCAGTGTAACATAGACAATGTACAGACATGACTACAGTGCACATACATAATGCATATGGTAACGTACACAATGTACATGACTATGGAGCATATATATCATGCATTTATACACAATGCACACATATATACAATGGACAACACTCATTATGTACAATGGGCACTAGTAATTCATCCCTAGCCCGTGTACCGCAAACACACACACCCTGCACACTCCCTGTACCTCCAGTCGCAGTGTCAGAGGATGCTCCTCTGTAGGCCTCAGCCGTTGCTAGGGCCCTGTTGCCCTAGTAACGTCCCAGGCAGGCCCTGGTCCCTCTCGCCTTGCCGAGCCCGGTGGTCCCGGCTCTAACTGGCTCCCGGTCCGCTGCAGGATCTCGGCCACCCGGGACAAAACATTGACAGAGAGGAGGGGCCGGGGGGCTACCGACATCTGCTGGACACAGCTGGGTAATACAGGCAGGGCCTCCTGCTACCTGCTGTGACTCATCAATACTGCTCTCTATAAGCCAAATACTAAATCTATCATATACACACCTATAGGTAAAGGGCAGCAACTATTAATATATAAACCTCAAAACACTGAAAGTCGCTAGTTATATATACTAGTAGGCGTAAGATAACAACTAAGGGGTAATAGACATATTCTATCACATATTATAATTGTCAAACTGCGAGTTGTCGTCACGCAAAGCAAGGGATGCATTTGTGAGGGTGGAGGCTCCCACGTCAGCTGCAATGAGGCTCATTGCAGGCCGCAAATTGCTGACCCTCGCCAAGCCAGGGGCCGCATCTGGGGAGGTGGACATAAACTGCAATGAGAGGCCGCAAATGCAGACCTCGCAAAGGGAGTTTCCACATTTGCGGAGGTGGAGGCTCTACGGCGCCCCAATCTCGGTAAAAAAACAACCGAGAAAAGCGGTATTTCTAAAAAAAAAATTACAGGGTTTCAAAAATACGAAGTTAACCCCCGGACCGCGTACATCAAAAAACACCAAAAACACATTAAAAAAAAAACATCACACACAGCACAGGGGGACAGACAGCACTGGGAGTGAGATTGCACGCAAATTTAAGCAGTTTCAGAACTTGAAAATCGCCTAAGCGAGAAAAAAAATGGCGGTCGGAAAAAATTAAGATGATATAGAGAAAATGAGAGGGAGAGAAGGAGAGGGAGAAAAGGAGAGAGAGAAGGAGAGGGAGAGAAGGAGAGAGAGAGGAGGAGAGAGGGAGAGGGAGAGAAGGAGAGGGAGAGAAGGAGAGGGAGAGAAGGAGAGAGAGAAGAGGAGAGGGAGAGAAGGAGGAGGAGAGGAAGAAAAGGAGAGAGAGAAGGAGAGGGAGAAAACTAGAGAGAATGAGAGGGAGAAGGAGAAAAGCAGAGAGAGAACGTGAGAGATAGACAGAAGGAGAGAGAGGGAGAAAAGGGGATATTGAAGGAGGGAGAGAGATAAGAAGGGAGCGTGACTGAGAGAAAGAGAGAGAGGAAAGTGTGAATGAGAGAGAAGGAGAGGGAGAAAAGTAGAGAGAGGAGAGGGAGAGAAGGAGAGAGAGGGAGAGAAGGGGAGGGAGAGAGAAGGAGAGGAGAGGGAGAAAAGGAGAGATAGCCTGAAGGAGAGAGAGTGAAGGAGGGAGAAAACGGGATATTGAAGGAGGGAGAGAGATAAGAAGGGAGCGTGACGGAGAGAAAGAGAGAGAGGAGAGTGTGAATGAGAGAGAAGGAGAGGAAGAAAAGGAGAGAGAAGTAGAAGGAGAAAAGGAGAGGGACAGAGAGATATGGAGAGGGAGAAAAGGAGAGAGAGAAAGGGAGAGATAGACTGAAGGAGGGAGAGGGAGAAAAAGGGATATTGAAGGAGGGAGAGAGATAAGAAAGGAGCGTGACGGAGAGAAAAGAGAGAGAGAAGGAGAGGGAGAAAGGGAGAGATATGCAGAAGCAGAGAGAGAAGGAGAGTCTGAATGAGAGAGAGAAGGAGGAAGAGGAGAAAGAAGTAGAGAGTGAAAGAGGGAGAGAGAGGAGGAAATAGAGAAAGAAGGAGGAGAGAGAAGGAGAGTGTGAAAGAGGGAGAAAGAGATAAGGAAAGAGTAAAATAGAGCCAGTGAAGGGGGAGATTGAGGTGGAAGGAGGGAGAGTGAAAGAGAGAGCATGAAGGTGGTAGAGAGAGCGTGAAGGAGAGAGAATGAGTGTGAATGAGGGAGAGCGAGAAAAGGAGTGAGAAAGAAGGAAATATATGTGTGTGTGTGGGGTAGATCACTGACAGTTTTGATACTGGATAGTAGATCACTTGAAGTTGGACATGCCTGCTCTAGAGTGATGTATTTATTGTAGACAATCAGTATTACAGAACCAGATATTTAGAAGTATATTTATTTTATATAAAGTCATATGTATTTACACTTTTTTACTTGAGCAACGTATTTGATCACTTCTCTTCAACTTCCTTTTTTGCAGGTTATTTTCATGATATTGCTTTGTAAGGAAATCAAAATGACCGTTTCACTGATTAATGCGCATGTATTCAAGCAAGATCTCTTCAAAATGTGGCTTGGTCCTGGCACTCAAACACTAACATTAACTAAGGCTGTGCTAGATGCTGGAAAGGGGTAACCAGTTGCACTATTCTTGCACTTATGACTCCAATTCAATCTGCAATTACCCTCAGTTGCCAGCACAAAGAGTACATAATATTCATAGATTAAAACCTTTACATTAAGGGCTGTTGGACCCTCCATTAAATGCATTCAACTCTTCCCACTGCACTCTGACATAGGCCCTATTCAATTGAGCAATTGTTGGTTACTGGAGCCCGTAAACTAATTTGCTATTCAATTTGTGTCTTTTAGCTACCCGCAAACGATCTGCGTTTTAAAATCGTAACTCGGACCCATCTAAGCCTTTGATTGTTCAAGCCCGTAAATGTTACAATCGCAAATTGCTATTCAATTACTACAACTCCTCAAGCACACAAATGTTCTCACACCGGTAAATGGCAAATGTAGAAGAAAATCTTATGCATACCAGATAGGACTTGCAAGGGGGCAGACATCAATACTGCACTTTAAAAGATGGGAAAAGCAACAAAAGACATTACAATTAATTGCACAACAGTCTCAAGCTCTCAAATCTGCATTAAAAAAGTATATTTTTTTTGTTTCATTTCCGTGTCATATCAATCTCGGGAATCAAGGAGTTAATATATATCAGGCTACCCACATGGATTAGAACAATATCGCCATTAATTGTATTATTTTGTACATTGACTGATTGCAAGTCCAATCGCATATGGGACCTCTAAGCGCTAAATGATTGATTTTTAACCTCCATGTTTTATTGACATCATGATGACGGTCTAATCTATTATTGTCTAAATCTGTAGTTACAGCCTTGCTTGATCATGATCATGCTCTGAAATGCTGCTTACGAGTGCATGGTTTACGGTTTAGGCTTTCGGGCCAGGTAACAGCGGGCTTGAATCGATCTGTAACTGTAGCAAATTTCAGTTGAATAGGGGCCATAGTTGTCTAAAAGGTCCTGTATGTATCTCAAAACCTTTACCCTCCTAGACCAGCTGAAAAAAGGCTTTTGCTCTATTATTGTTGCCTTTTCAAATTCCTAACCCTTGTCTACAAATCCCTACATGACCTTGCCCTATTAATCTCACCCTATGTTCCATTATGCTCTCTATGATCCATTCCGACCTTGCACCCAGTCCTACGTCCTATCTTTTTCTCTCCTTACACCTCTACACTGGTAATAACTCCCACTTCTCATTAGACAGTCTCCAAACCCACACACATTACAAGACTCCATGAAGCCCCATGTCCTTTCTCTTTCCAACCATGATACAACTAAATTCATTTCTCCCTACTTTTCCTGGTGTCTCAGCTTGACATATTGCTCCTAAACTTGCCACTGGCCTGTTGCATCATTACAGCAACAAACACAAACCTCACTTTATGCTCTCTATATTATGTTTGCTAAGTAAATGTACTCCAAAATAATGGTGTTCTTTTGATATATGTAAAGAGCCTTGCATAAAAGACCGATGAACAAATGTATATAAATAAAAAACATATACCGTATATACTCAAGTATAAGCTAAGTTATTCAGTCCTTTTTTTAAGGCTGAAAAAGCCCCCCTTGGCTTATACTCAACTCACCTGCTCCTGCTGCTCTCCCTCCCATGTGTCTCTACCTCCCTCCCCTGTGGGGGGATAAGTGAGGGGAAAGAGAGACAGGGGTAAGTGGAGAGTGGAGAAGTGATGAGGAAGGAGGATGAGGGAAAAAAGAAACACAGGGGAGTGAGAGGGGGGACACAAGAAAGGAGCACAGAGGGGAGGGAGAGGGATGACTATTCTAAATTACAGAGATGAGCTGCATTCTACACTGGCACCACCACCAGTCTGCACTTTTTTACATTCGTTGAACATTTGTTGTTTTCGCACCGGCCTACAAATGAATCGCACACATACACACTCTCCTACGCAGAACAGGGGCAGGATTATATATTTGTAAAAAATATGTTAATTTGTGTGTGTAAGCTTATATATGTATAGGATAAGCAGTGTTTATATATTTATATTGGGACAACAGCCCTGATTGGAGAGAAGCCCGTATTAAAGTACTGTGGTACCAGTTTCTTTTTTTTTCTCTAAATGCCTTCCTTGGGCTAGGAAAAAGATGAAGATTACACTGCTGCGCTTTGTTGTTTTTAGCCTATGGTAACCATGGTTTTCCCTGTTTAGACTCCCCATTGTGCCAAATGCGCTACTGCTCAGAGATAGGCTGCAGACACTGACTGGGATTGTCAAGGAGCATCTCCTTAAAGCCGAAGGCAAGCAGAAGTTCTGGTATGATCATAAAGCCCGGGCCAGGGAATTTCAGATAAACCAGCAGGTATTGATATTGGTACCAAATCCTCAGAACAAGCTCCATGTGATTTTGGAGGGTCACTTCCAAATTATCCGGAAACTAACCTACACTACTTATATGGTAGCAAGAGTGGAAATACTCAAGTAATTATCATATGCCTAGCAGAAGGGGAAAATTGAGAGCATGGGGTACTACTAGATATTCTTGCCCCTGCTGACCTGTCCATTGACCAACTTGGTTGGACAGAACTACTGGTCCACTAGGTTCTTACCCTTAACACCCCCACTAAAGCAGCCCTTTTATTGGGTCCCCGAAACTGAGACAGGGAATATGAGGAGGGCGTTGGATGAGATGTAAGTCCCTAAATAGGGCAGGACCACCTTGTTTTGTGTGGATTATTGGCTGCTAAATGACAAGACAACTACTGACTTTTTACCTATGACCAGTGTAAATGAACTGCTAGATACTCAAGTACAGGCAACCTACATGACCATTCTGAACTTGTCTAAGGGCTACTGACAGAAATCAGCATTCAGCACCCAATTTGAGCTATACCTGTGTTAGGAATTTTCTACAAATAAAATCCAACCTTATATGGTTATTATAATATTATATTCCTATTTTACCCTTTCTTTTATATCCAATGTATTAATATGTTATATGCTTTATATATATATACTGGAGAGAAGTCTTGAAGGGCTCTCTACTGCCCTCTGGTGACACACCATCACAATATATATATATCACATATATAGTTGTCAGTGTTGGTGACGTTTGCGTCCCTCGCGCAGCAAAGTGAGGCGAGCAGTTGGCGTTACCCGCACCCGATGGGGGCTGCAAAAAGAGACCAAAGGAGCTCATTGCAGGGTTAGCGATGAGTGCCTTTGCACTCATCGCAAGGCCCCCAGGGCTCGCATCACCCCCACTACCTGGGCTGCAATGAACACCATAGACGCTCATCGCGAGGCCCACTGTGTCTCCTCTCTCCTTATTCTCCTGTTCCCCCCTCATCCTCCTCCTCCCTCCCTTCTACAATTACCCCCCAATACCCTCTCTCCTTACTATCATGCGATCAGCTCTTGCTGCTCTCCCCCGCAGAGCCAGCTTCTGGCTGTGTCCCAACCGGAATATGCTAATTACGTGACGCACATGTGATGTCACGTCATTAGCATATGCCGGCTCGAACACAGCAGGAAGCCGGCGCTGCAGGGGACAGAGCAGCAGCTGATTGCATGATAGTAAGGAGAGAGGGGATAGGGAGGTAATTGTAGAGAGGGAGGATGAGGGGAGGTGGAGGATGAGAGGGAGGAGGATAAGGGGGGAGTAGTTAGGGAGGCGGAGTAGGATAAGGGGGAAGGAGAAGGAAGATAAGGCGGAAGGAGGGAGGAGGATAAGGGGGGAAAGAAGGAGGGAGGAGGATAAGGGGGAAGGAGGGAGGAGGAGGATAAGGGGAAAGGGAGGAGGATAAGGTGGGAAAGGGAGAAGCAGTTTAAGGGGAGAAAGAGGGGGGGGAGACACAGGGGAGGAAGAGGGGGGAAAGAGACACAGGAGAGGGAGAGGGGGTAAAACACGGGGGAAAGGAGACACAAGGGAGGGAGAGGAGGGGGAAAGGAGACACAAGGGAGGGAGAGGAGAGGGGAAATGAGACACAAAGGAGGAAGTAGACAGGGGTAGAGACTTGTAATGAGCGCAGGGCTCGCAATGAGCGCCGAAGGTGCTCACATTGGGTGGCAAACAGCATTGCCATGCTTGAAATCGTATTCCCGTCATTTTTGACGGGCAAGTAGCTAGTATATATATATATATATATATATATATATATATATATATGCATTTCCATTTTGGATAATATCTATGTAAAGATGTGGTTTTCCAGGTTCTCACTGAAAGGGAATTCTTTATGCTTCTTTGTTCTGTAATGGACATTACACAAGCAAATTCCTTTGCTAATTGGTAAAGTTAACTTAAGATTTATAAAGGTAAGAATATACTTTCTCCTTCACAAATTTGTCTATGGTATGTAATACATGACAGTTTTACATTGAAATGTCAATGTAAGCCGATAGTGTTTTAATTTAACTACATGTAGTTCAAAGGTCAATTTAGCTAATTTTATTTTAATTTTCTGATTGTAATTTGATGGTACAACGGCACCCTCTTATGTTGAAGTATTAATTGATTTGTTTCCAGTACAAGAATATATCATATTAAGGGTTAAAATATTTTATGACATCGTTAGAATTTCTGATTGGTTGTCAAGAACATATCATAAAACCTGATAAGCAAATTAAGTTATGGGTGTAATTGGGAGAGAAACATACTCTCTAAAAAAAAACAAAGACAAGAACACACATATACACACCTCTCAACAAACACAGACTCCTGGACAGACACACCGCAGGGACATTATCAAAACTCATAGATAATTCAAAATGCATTCTACAAAGAAGACCTCACATATCATTAACAAAAAAATCTATACACTTACATACCAAGAACTTCTTCTGAAATATAAGAAAAGAACCAGAGTTCCAGTGGGCTGAGTCATATGATGAAACCAAACACAAAACCTAGGTATTGTATCAAGTGTGTCTAATATTTCTCTAAATGTTATTAATTTTTCATTACAATCATGGAAATTTTTTTTGTTAATTTAATATAAAATAGACTGCTATATCAATATTTACCTGATATTTGCAATACCACTGTAATTTGTAAATTATGAGTCAACGTATAATTTACAAATTAATTTTAAAAAATACCACAAATATCAGCTGTTATGGCAATACAATATATTTTGATCATACATAATTGTAGTGAAACACATTTTCTCTTTTGAATAAGAGATAATATCGTAATTAGACTATAGAAACTACCAAATATCAAATTGATATATCTTAATAAATAGATATTTGTGAACATACCAAAATAATCAAAACTATCTTTGATGTCATAATTTACCATCACATATAATAGTTGTCAAACTGCAAGACGTCATCGCGTTTTGCAAGCTCGCAAAGCGAGCTCACAAGAACTGCGTCCCTTGTGAAGCGAGTGACGTAGTTCTAGCTGCAAATGCAGCGCTTCACAAAGCGAGGGGCCGCATTTGCGGAGGTGGAGGCTCTACAGCGCTTCATTCTGTAACAAAACCCCCCAGTTCTGGCCGCAAATGCGGACCCTCGTGAAGCAAGGCACCGCATTTGCGGAGGTATAAGCTCTATGGTGACTCACTCTGTAACAAAACCCCCACAAAAGCGGGACTTTGAGAGGCGAGCCGTTAACTCGCAGCACTTAGTCCTCTCCCTCCCTTGTGTCTCTCTTCCCCTCCTCCTTTCCCACCCCTGTCTCTCTTCCCCTCCTTCTCTCATTACCCCGTGTCTCTCTCCCTGTCCTCCTCTCCCTCCCCAACATTACAAGCCAACATTACGAGCTGCGGGACTTAGAAAAAAAAATACCTGAGGTCAGAAAACAATGCACTAACCCCCCGAACCGCGCAAACCCCAAAACACAAAAAACACACTGATAAACGCAATAATACAAAAAGAAAACTCTGGAAGTGAGGTTACACGCAAATTTAACCCAAAATTCCCCAGTTTCAACACTCGAAAATCGGTTAAGCAAGAAAAAAAATGTCGGCCCAAAAAAATGAAAACAAGATTCCACAATCCCAGACCGCACAAAACACTGCCAACCACGTACAACTTTGTCAAACCCCCACATTAAGAGATCTGAGATGAGCTTGGAACCCCACATTAACCCCTTGCTGCGGGGGTCTGATCGGACCCCCTATGTGTGCCCACACTTAACCCATGCTGGGGGTCCCCACACATTAACCCCATGCTGGGGGTTCCTGACATGGCACACAAACAGTTAAGGCTGGCAGCAGGGTACTTTATGTATCTCCACCGACACCTAAAATTAACCCCCCAATCTGATTGACAGATGCCTTCAGCCAATCACCCCATGGAGGTGTATCCCATTGTGATTGGCTGAATGATAAAGTGCCTTCTGATAGGCTGTTGTTACTGCAGCCAATCAGAATGTGCAGATGCCTCCAGACAATCACCCCGTGGAGGTGTATCCCATTGTGATTTGCTGAATGATAAAGTGCCTTCTGATAGGCTGTTGTTACTGCAGCCAATCAGAATGTGCAGATGCCTCCAGACAATCACCCCGTGGGGGTGTATCCCTTTGGCTGAAGGCAATAGAGCTTTCTGATTGGTTTATAAAAAGATTGACAGGTGCATTCGCCAATCAGAATGGGATATGGGGTGTATACCATTCTGATTGGCTCACACCTTGGCGCCTTATGATTGGCTGAAATTTGATTGATAGTGTTTTCAGTCAATCAGAAGGCGCCATTGCCAATTTTCTTGCGGGCCTCATTAGCGTCGGGGAGGGCCTCATTATTGATTATTGAAGGGCCCAGCCAGGGCAAAAGAGGAGGAGCACGGGGACATTGCGCCGAGGTAAGTTGAATGTATATTATGTTTATTTTATTTTGTGTGTGTATATGTTGTACTAATATAATATTTATTTTTAACTGGGGCCGCACCGGAGAAGAAAATAAGAAGGACGGGGACATGCTGGAAAGGTGAGTTGAATATTTAGAATGCTTATTTTTAGTATATACTGTGTTGTACTAATTTTTGTTATTTTTTTATTTTCCTAGGGTGGCGATCAGAAGGGACATCTGCAAAGGTAAGTGGTCTTAATTATTCTATTTTTGGTTAGATTTGGGGTTTGTGTATGTAGCTAGGATTTAATGTATGTTAGATAGGGGGGTGCATGTATTATAGATCGGGGTGTATGTATGTATTTTAGATAGAGGGGTATTGTATTTTAGCTAGAGGGGTATGTATGTATTTCAGATAGGGGGTATGTATGTATTTTAGATGATGGGTATGTTTGTATTTTACATAGGGGGTATTGTATTTTACATAGGGGGGTATGTATGTATTTTAGAAAGGGGCTATTGTATTTTATTTGTATTGTATTGTATTGGGATGTAATGTGTATATTTTGTATGTATTTCCTTTTCTGGTGTGTAATATTTTTTTATTTTCTGTAGCGGGCAGGGTTGTAATGTACCTTTTTTATTTTTTGTAATGTAGCTTTTTTATTTTCTGTGACTTTACGCTTTTTTATTTTCTGTAATTAGTGGGGTGGGTGGGTTTATTAGTGGGTCGGTAGGTAGTGTAGGTTGGTAGTGTAGGCATTAATAGGTTAGTGTAGAGGGGGGTTAGTTTAGCTTTAATGGTTTATTGGGGGGTATAGTACAGTGTAGTGTTTGTACTTAGTGTCACAAGGGTCCTGGAGGACTTAATGTTAGGCTTAAAACTGTCCCATGAGGGTGTTTATATACCCCTATGGGGCTAATGGGGTTAAATAGAGGCTTATGAGGGTCTGTATAGACACCAATAAGAGACCGGGTTAAAATAGTGTAGTGCTTACACTTTGTGTCATGAGGGTCCTGGATGACTCTCATGGCACTTATAGTGTTATTACATGGGTTCATTAGTGTGCTATATGGGGTCTATATAGTTGAGGCACGCAGTATACTCACATTGTATGACAAACAGCATTTCAACATTTTTTTATTGCCCCGTCATCTTTGACGGCCATGTAGCTAATATTAATAATATTAAGCATATTGTGCATGTCTTATATATGATTATGTGGACTACAGTATGTGATTATAACTGATACTTAATAATTGCTGTACCTTGATATATACATGTTGCAATTGTTTATACCATATTGTTATATTAAAATATACTGAATTATTATTTTTCTTCATTTATAATAAAATATCTTTTCACATAATACAGTTCTGTTTATTTCATGAGGCCAAGGCTTGTATATATTGTGTAGTAATAATTTAATAAAGGTTATTGATATTAATAATATCACCATATTAATTGCCAAAACCCACAACACCTGTTTATGTCATTTTGGGATGAATAATGACCTTCCCACATTCCGAACAGCTTGTTGACCACCTACTGCATGGGTGCCAGGAGTTCGCCCGTGCATACCTGGAAGGCACTGCCATATTAAGCCATACTTGGCAAGAATATATGGACCACCTAGCCACGACCCTGGGTAGTATCCAGCAAGCATGATTGACCATTCGCCCTGATGAGTGTCAGTTTGCTAGGGGAGAGGTGCAGTGCCTAGGACCAGAGTAGGGAGTGAGGGGTATTACCAGAGATGGTCAAGGTAGTCTGAATAAAGCAGTGGCCTACTCCAATAAGTAAGACGCAGGTGTTGGCTTTTCTTGGTACTGAAGGTTATTAGCACCAGTTTGTTCTGCATTACAGTACCATGGCAGAGCCACTGACATATTTCACTAGAAAGAAGATGCCTCAGCTGGTACAGTGGAACCCCAAATGTGAGAAAGCCTTCCAGGAACTTAAGGCTGCCGTAACATCCCACCCCTTCCTAGTGGCCACGGATAACTCTTGTCCTTTGTTGGTTCCGACGGATGCCTGTGAGTCAGGTTGATGCCCAGGGTGAGGAGCACTCAGATGCATACCTTAGCCGCAAGCTGTTGCCCCAAAAGGACAGCTATGTGGCTATTGTGAAGGAGTGTCTTGCATTTGTCTGTGTCTTGAAACCCCAGCCCTTTCTTTTGTGATCACAGACAATAGCCCAATATGCTGGCTCAACAGGATGGCTGGAGACAGTGGTCTCCTGTTGAGATTGAGATTAGCTCTGCAGTCTCATAATTTTACTATCCAATTCAAGCAGGGTAGGGCTCATTGGAACACTGTTGGTCTCGCCAGACAAATGAACACCTCAGATATATAATCGCTCATGGCCCATTTAGGGTTTTGAATCGCGTGATGACTGGAGATGGAAATGATTGTCCAAGATGGCCATGATGCTATTATTTATTTGTATACATTATTAGAGTACAGTCATGCTCTAATAATTAAGACTCTCTCAAACGTTCCATTACAAACTACTTTTTCATGCATGTATATCTTTGAGTTGATTTGACATATCTTTTTGAAGTTTTGTATTTTAGTAGGGTTTGCGGGTCTGAACTTTTTGCCAATTTTTATTAAGCTCTGTCCAGCCAAAAAAAAAAAAGATTTATGCTGAATTTTGGGATGATTACATGGTGTTTTCTCATATGAATTCTTACTATATGAAAAAAGTCTGAATGAATTTGTCTGAATGGATTACATACATTTATAGAGGAATTACTCTATATAATATACTAGTGACTTGCCTGTCAAAAATTACGGCAATACATTTTAAGGCTGGGAATGCTGTTTGACCCACGATGTGAGTCTCTGACACTCTTAACCTTTTTGTTATTTACAAAGAAGAACAACAATTATAATAAAATGTTTTATTTTTTTAACATTTAACTTGTATTTCAACAACTGTTAAACCATCTTAACATTTTTAATTGTCATGTATGCAGTAATAATATAACAATGGATGAAATTTGAATGAATACGTATTGTGAACCATTACATAAAGCTTTGTAACATGCAACTTATATTGGAAACAGTGGTCAACCAATTATTTTTAACAATACTAATATTTTTAATTTTGAGCTATGCATGAGTAACATAACAATAGGTGAACTTTGTATGAATGAGTATTTTAAACCATTACAGAATGCTTCTTAACATTCAACTTATAGTTGAATTACCGGTAAAGCACATAGGTATTAAATCCAGAGGAAGGCAAACAGTAAAAAAAAAACATTGAAACGTAGCTAATTGTATCAAAGGGGAAAAAAAATGAATTCCTTCCTGACCCCAGTAACTAACGATCGGATTACTCCCTGGATGAATCCTGTCTATTTAATTATAAATTTAAATTGTTAACAAATAATTATGTTGCTACTGACATAAAGCCTAATAAGATCCAATAAAACAACTTTTGAAACCTTGTAAAATACAATGTTAACAATGCAAACATTAACATAATCTAATAACATTTAAAGTACAATTGTCAAAAAATACAGTGATCTTGAATATTGAATCCAGAGGAATGCAAACCAAAAAAGCCTCATTGAAACTTGGTCATCAAGTGGTGAAAAAAATGAATTCCTTCCTGACCTCATTAACTGGTGATCGAATTACTCCCTGGTTCAATACACTCTATGGGCCTCATTCTATTACCGGCCGTAAATCGTCCGTAAGGCTGCGATTCCTTGCGGGGGTTCTGTTAACTCGCGATTCTATTATACGGCCCCGCAAGGATCTCCTCTTACGGCCGGCCGCATATCTTGGAACCGGCCGTAAGCTGTGAAATCTAAAAACGCAAAAATAAATTCAAGCCTGCACTGTACAGCTCTGTAAATGCTAGGGATCATATTGGGGGACATGAGGATTAAAAGTAACCCACTCTCAAGCTTGCACATCAGCCCAAACCCGAGTTCAAATTAACTGTTTATTTTCCGGCTGCGGCGTGGGCGGGTCTGAAGTGCTCCAAGCACTCTGGACTTTTTACATGGATATTTTACGGATATTAAAAATAAAATATTTTACGGATTTGAGTATAGGATAATTATGTGCTATTTTTTCTAACACCTAAAATCCCTTTATAGTCTCCTCAAAGTGCAGGATGTCTTTATTTGAGCTATTTTATGTGCTTAATTGGTGCTAGCGGGACCTCTTTCCTGCAAGTAAGCTGCGGCTCGCTTTTAGCCTTGCAGAGAGGTTTCCCGGAGCAATTGAATTGCAAATTGGAATTTCTTACGGCCGAAACTCTTGCGGCCGTTTTAGATCAAAGGCTTTCCTCTGGCGCGAGTGGCCGCAAGAGATAGCAAGGCACCGGCCGCAAGCCTGCCGGAGCCCCCGGCCATAAGGGAATAGAATAGCCGAATAGCTTGCGGCCGGTCCTTGCGGCCCCGCAACGGCTGCGGCCGCTAATAGAATGAGGCCCTATGTAATTAAACATGTAAATTTAAGAAGAAATGGTCATCATTGTACTAAAATGAACTCTTAATTATATACAATGAAACAACTTTCTCCATTGTTTAAAATACAATTTTAACATTACAAACAGTAACTTAATGTAGTAACATGTAACCTTGGCTTTTAAGAAATGCGTAAAGGCCACTTCCAAGGCTTGTTCGTTTGTCTATGAGATATAACCACTTTTTATTCTTGTTTTAGTATTTTTTTTACTTTTTTTGTTATTCTTGTTGTTCTGTAAAATGGCAGATAGAGTTTCCTAAGTGAAATAGTGGTCCTCCAAAAAGAGTCCAAGTGACATTCTAGTTCACCCGAAAGTAAAACTTCCTCTTTCGTCCTCAAAATAAAACCACTGTTCTCTATGTTTACAGGACCTCATAGTACACAATGTTTTTAGTAAAAATGCTTCCATCCTCTAATAAATCACCCTGACTTTGGTTTTCTTCAACATGAACTTTAATTTCCTCTGGATTGTTGCATCTGGAAAAAGCAACATAGAGTTGTCCCTGGGCAAATACAAGTTCCTGTAAAGAAATACCCACAGACTTAAAAGTTTCTCCTTGTGATTGATTAATGGTCATGGCAAATGCCATGATAATGGGAAATTGTCTCCTTTGAAGGACAAAAGGTAAACCACTCTCACTTGGAGCCAAATCAATTTGTGGAATAAAAACTTGTTCACCTTTGTGGGTACCAGTCATAAATTATGCATGTATAAAATGATCTTTAATCCTGCACAATTAATCTGGTTCCATTACAAAGTCCTGTTTTGGGGATTCATATTTCTCAGTAGCATGACAATTGCTCCTTTTTTAAGTTGCATTCCAGAGGGAGTTAAAGAATTGATAAATTCGATAGAAAAGTTGGATTCACTGTCTTGGTCATCATCCAGAACTGAATCTGCACTATAGTCCAATTTTGTTGGTTCATTGATGAATTTTAAAATGTTGTTATCCAGATTCTAGGCATCTATATTTTTTGATGTTAATATCACTTTGTTTGCAATCTCTGAATAATCGTCTTTATTGATTGTATTCAGAAAGATTGCAGATATTAGTGATTCTTTGCAAATCATTTGTGGTGGAATTTCTACAGTGTCATCGGGTAGATTATATATTTGTGGATGTTTTCCTTCTCCAATTTGAATTAGCCAATTAATGAATTATTTTTGGCCTTCAGATCTCATATTTATTTATAATTTTAGGTGAGTAAATATTTTCCACACTTTATTTGTCTTTATACATGTTTGGACAATGTCAGTCCTATTTCTATGTGGCACAACAGGTAATGTTCTCTAACATGACCTTTCCATCAAATGGCAAATCATTATCCATAACTTCTTTTAATAATCGATCAATACATTGCAGGGCATGATATGACATCATTGTAGCCTCATCTATTATAATCAATTAGTTTTTTTTTATTTTGTGGCTTGTAGTGAATTAATTTGAATATCTGACACTGATGTTTCTAAAATGGAAACCGGCAGTTTAAATCCACTATGCACAATTCTGCCACCTTCTAACAGAAGTGAGACAATTCCAGACCCTGTGCTCGAATCATTCATCAAACAATTATAGAGATACGTTTTTCCTGATCCACCAGGGCCATCTAGATAGAAATAACGTTCTTTGAACATTTCATAATCTGTTGCATTTGTGATAGCGTTAAATGCTTGCAATTGTAATGTATTTAAAGGTTTTCTTGTGTTTTTTGTTGTTGACGCTCACTGTCATAGTCATGAAAGTTAATTTCATCTATAAGTCCTGGATCAGGCAAATTAAAACTTGCACAGTTTAATTCATGATCCAGAAATATTTCTTGAATTTCCATTAATGCTCTTAATTTCAATTAGTCTTCACACATATCTAATTTAAATGTTTCCCACGAAGCTAATGCATCAGGTACATTGAAAAAGATGCAAATTAATGCAAATTGTTCTCTCATTTGCTTTGGCATTTGACATAGTGATGCTTCATCCAAACACCTCTCCTATTCGGTATTATCTGCTATGAAGTTTTGGAAAGTAATTGGAAAGTATCATAAACTATGTAATTTACTGTGCTTAAATATTAATAACTTTGTGCACTGGGAACATGTAAAAGAAGTAATCTTAAACTGAAACGTTGGACTGACGGTATAAATTCTTGGAATAATTTGAGGAGTATGTTTTTTTCGTTGTCGCCATTGGCAATTTACGAATACATAGTGTTATGGAATCTCAATGTATTAAAATTGTCTGGCCTCAGTGTCCTGACAATTTAATTGAAACCAAGTGTTGTTCCTCTATGTTCATTTTGTGCTAGAGCATTTCTTTCATTCCCTGCAGTAAAGCAAACAAATTGACCTTGTGCAGATGTACAGCTAACCGATACACAGCATGTGACTGATCATTCATCTCAAATTTGAGAAGATGCCACATTTCTGGAGCACTGACATAGCAAGCATCTAAATAATTAGAAAGTTTGTCATGTAAAATTGGATTGTCTTGTTAATTTTGTGCCCCTTGCACAACAACAGTTGCTGCATCATATCCTTTGTATATATATTTATACACATATTTTATGGATTTGATAGAAGTGCATTGTACTTCATCAGCAAATGTGGATTTTATGAAACTACATATCTATTATCGACCTTATGGCCACGAATAATAGCAGTTTGTCCTTCTCTTCTTTTATGCAAAGGGTATCCATCACAATTTGCATAAGTCTGCATTTTAAATCGTTTTGGGAATCCTTTTGTGCATTTTTTATTTTTCTGGATGGCAGTAATTACTGAATCCACTCTCTCTGCGGTATTCAATTTATCTTTTTCCTGCAGGATTAAAAGTATGTATGCCTCTTTTTTTAAATTAAATGGTATAAACAAAAGCCACATATTTTCCAAATAACTGTCCTTTAGATATATCAGGTATTAATGATCTGAGTTTTATTTTGAATACTCTTGCCACTAAACCTGGTCGGTCAGAAGTATTTTGTCCAAGATTCAAATTTTCCTTGATCTCTGGCCATTGTGGATTACATTTGAATGTAATATATAAATCAGGTTTTCCAAATTTTGTCACATTTCCCATGGCAATATTGTATCTTTCTTGCATATTGCGAGGAGATCCTTGGAAAGTGGATGGCAAAATGATTGCTGTTCCAGCCGGAAAGGTCACTGTTGGTAGCCAATTCAGCGACATAATCCATCACTCCACAATATTGTTCTATGCAAAGCTTGTTTTGTTGAAATTTGATCAAATTTTCATTATTTGCTTCGACTTGTTGATATGTATCAATAATCCATTGTTGTGGGAGTTTTCCCCCACATAAAATAGGATTAAAATTGATTGCGAATAGTCCCTCTAGCAGCAAGGTATGGCAAAACACATCAAATCTTATCTTTCATACAGTTTATCACAGCAGGGGCTGCACAGCATCCCTGATACATGTTAGTTAGAAAAAAAGAGATTATGACTGATAGTCCAGGTGGAGAGGGCCCTCAGGGCAAACAACAGCGGAGTCCAGCGTCACACCTGTGAGGTAAGGGAAAACACATTACAGACCCCCATCCCGCTGACCTACACTCATAAGGGTCTACCTCACAGGCCCACACTAGCCCTACTCCTATCACTCACCAAACAGCCCTAAAAACCAGGTGAAGGGGGGCGAACACAACACAGAGGGGAAAGATCAAGAGAGAGCAAAGAGTCCATCTTAAAGCTCCTTCCACCCCCAATGACTCACTTATAGGGGGCCCACTATAAGCCCAACACCAGGCTCACTTACCAACAGAGGCCCATGCTGCAGGCGCACATGTAGGGGGCTCCAAAAGCCCAAAGAGAACCTGCAGACACAACCACCGCAGGAGTCCCCCCCCCCCTCTGGGTCCAAGAACCTCCCCAGAAGTCCACGGACCATAGACACATATCTGAGGTGGGTTCCTAAAAACAGGACAGTTCAGGTCCAAGAATCGTTGGGCTCCTAACACAGGAGCGTGCACCCCAAGGGCGAAATTTGCAGCATACAAAGGGTTAATCAGACACAGGCCACAGGATTACAAAACCATTTGTTTTTCAATGCTAGTTTCCAGGCCGAATCCCTGCTTGTATAACAGACTGTACTAGTGGAACTCTACTACCACCTAGTGGACAAAGTTCAAAAGCACCAAGCAAGTGAAAAGAGACAACAAAAGCTCAATTTTCAACTATAAGCATTTAAGCTATGACCACTTCGGTTCAAGAACTTTTAATAAATCCAAAAAGATGTAACTAGCAAAAAGCCCAGCAATATAGGGACGCTAACAATTGCTCTGGGACAAACCAAGTGAAACCAGGTCTCTGGCAATAACTTGATCTACAATACTCTCACTGAGATGGCAGGTGTTGCCACGAGAAAGAACAATAAAGGGATCCAATCTTACTGCCTACCCAAATCTTCAGCAAGTTCTCCCACCAATAAAGCACCCATAGCCGCAGTCCACGCAGCAACAAGCTCTGAAATGTCAGCGCCTAGCACTAAAAGTGACATCCAGGACCTTAAAGACTTAATATCCAACTTCAGAGAGGAGGTCAAATCAGACATCCGGAAGGTGACAACAGAACTAACCACAGAAATTAAAAAGGTGGACGATAAAACAACAAAACTGGAAACTAAAATTTCGGAAATAATGCAACATAACAACAAGCTAACAGAGGAGATCTTGGCTTTGAAGGAGGAACAATCTAGACAACAGTTGCAACAGGAAGATCTAGAAAACAGATCTAGACGACAGAACATAAGGCTGAGGAATGTGCCGGAGTCTGTCAAGGACCTACACGCATACCTAAACGATCTATGTGAATTCCTCCTCCCAAACATACATCCAGAAAACTTGAGAATGGATCGGTTTCACAGAGCCCTTGGATTCCGTTCATCTCCACAGGAGCGCCCAAGAGACATCATTGCCAGATTCCACTACTACTCCACCAAAGAACTGTTCATGAAGGCCGCAAGAAAAGGCATCCCTCCCATCGAGGGGCACACACCGCTGCTTTTTTCTGATCTAGCCCCGACTACCCTTGCCAAAAGGAGACAACTGAAACCGGTTCTGGACTGTATCCTGGCTCAAGGATGGAGGTATACATGGGGTTTCCCTTTTCGCCTCAATATATCCAAAGAGGGAAAATTCTTCACTATCAGAACACTGGAGGAAGGCATTAACTTGCTGGCGGAATGGAACATCAAGGTCACTGTCGGAGAGCAGTTACAACCAACAGAAAACCCGAGAGGAAGGAGTCCTCCCATGAACGGAGAAAAAGACTTACTACAATGAGTTGTCACTTATTTTGTTTCTCTGTTTTTTTGTTTTTTTTGTTTCTTCTTCCTCTCTCTTCTTCTCTCTCTCTCCTTGTTTTCATGCTAATCTGACAACCAAAGCTAGTTGAATCTGAAAACGAGTAGATCCAATAAGGTAGCACCCACACCAGTGAAAGTTCTAATACACACTATAGACAGTTAACCCAGGCCGTAAAGGCAAAAGCAACACACACCTAGAAGGCGTCCCTACGGGCGCTAACACGTAGACTTCCAAAAACCCCTACAGTAGGGAAAGTTTAGGCGGACCAATTCAGTGTCAGTTTAGAGACACTAACTGGCCCACCAGTAAAATACGAAGAGGACAGCAAACGCTCTCCTCATAGTAGTTTAAATTACCACACTTTATTTAAGTAAGGAACACAATTAAGTTCAAACATACTAAGAGCCTTCCTGACCAACAGTAAGACACACAAACAGACTCACGTACTTAGACTTCTTACCCAGGATTACCTTAGGGATCCCCACTAGAGGAAAAGTAGGAACTTGCTTAATTACTGAGCCAGGTTTTTATAATTCCGAAAGATTAAGTATAAGCAATTTGGCTCATACTCTGTTGTCTTTTTTCCTTTGAGTACAGATACTCTCCCACACAGCCAGCTGCTGAGCAGTCTTCGGGCGGAAACCAGCAGGAGGCACAGGATAACGAAGTAACAGGCTTCCAGAAAGGTGAGATAGCCATTTAGACACACCAAAAGGTCATACACCTCAATAAGAAATATGGACATTGTCATTGCGTCACACAACACTCATGGTCTGAACGAACCAATCAAGAGGGGGGTAGCCTTGAGAAATTACCAAAAACTAAATCTTGATATTGTAATGATTCAGGAAACTCACTTTAGAAAACAAGCACTACCAAAATATTGGGGGGGAGTCTTTACTCAGGCATTCCATTCGACCGCAGATACCAAACAAAAGGGTGTCACGATTTTGTTCCACAGAAGACTCAACTTTCAGTTAAGTAAAATTCAAAAAGATAAAGATGGCAGGTTTTTAGCAGTACATGGGACCATACACGAACGTAAGGTTTCATTCTTGAACATTTACGCCCCGAACACAGATCAAACGCCATTCTTTCAAAAAATACAGAAACTCACAGATAGCTGGGAAGACGGACTTAAGATAATAGGAGGAGACATGAACGCGGTCTTAGACCTGCTCAAAGACAAGTCAAACGATTTAGGTTCACAAAAAATCCCCACAGCGACCAAAGCTCTCAAAAAACTCCTAAAATCAAACTGCATGATTGATACCTGGAGAAACATGAACCCCACAGAAAGGGAATACACATTTTTTTCCGCCAGACATGGTTCGCTCTCCAGAATAGACTATATCCTGATCCCACAGAACGTTACAGGGAACCTAACTGAGGCCTCTATCTGCCCCATAGCATGGTCGGACCACGGTCTAGTCAAAATCTCCATGAATAATCTCCTACCGAAAGGAAATAACCAGAGGTGGTCATTAAATCCCAGTATACTGAACGACCCTATCACACGAGATAAGGTCAGAACTGCAATCGTAGATTATCTTGACCTCAATACAGTAGGGGAGATAGACATAGATGGAATTTGGGCAGCTCACAAGGCAGTGATCAGGGGAGTCTGTATACAAATTAGTTCAATCAAAAAGAAAAAAGACCAAGCACAAATCTTACTTCTAAACCAGAAAATTGCAGAAGCACAGAAACTATTTGTTAAAGATAAATCACGACATACCCATGAGAAGATACTAAGTTACAAACAAGAACTAAACACTATTTTAAGAGGGAAAATGGTCAATATCCTACAGCGAACTGAAGCTAAATTCTTCAGATACGCAAACAAGCCCGATAGAATGCTGGCCACGAGACTAAAAGAAAAAAGAGCAAACTCATTCATAGCCAAAATAATCACCAAAAATAGGCAGACAGTTTTTAAACCAGATCAAATAGTAAGCGAATTCAGACAATTTTATGCGGACCTATACAGCAAAACACCCGAATCAGGCACCCCAACCCACAAACTAGAAATTGAAAATACACTTAAATATACCCCAATTAGACTCTACCAAAGCCAAATCACTCTTAGAGCCCATCTCGGTCGAAGAAATACAGGATGCGATCAAATCCACAAAGGCACACGGGGCCCCAGGGCCAGATGGCTATTCCAACCTCTACTACAAACATATGAGCGATCTACTTAGCCCCACCTTACATAAGCTATTTAACAGCTTCTTAGCTGGTGAAAAAATTAAACCGGAATTCTTAGAAGCCAAAATAATACTGATTCCTAAACCGGGAAAGACCCATCCCAATGTGCTAGCTATAGACCAATATCTCTGATCAACACAGATTTAAAAATATACACCAAAATCTTAGCGTCAAGACTAGCGAATCTGAAGTTGTACATCCAGACCAAGTAGGGTTCATTAAGGGGAGAGAAGCGCCAGACAATACCAGAAAAATTGTTGACCTTATTGACATAACCAAAAGTAATGAAGGCCGCGCTATGTTGTTGGCGCTTGATGCCGAGAAGGCATTTGATAGGTTAGATTGGACATTTATGAACGCCACACTGAACAAATTCGGAATTCCGGAAGGTTTTCTGCGAAGCATCGCGACATTATACTCGGAACCAACCGCACAAGTTACATACCAAGGACACAATTCACTAAAATTCAACATCACAAGGGGGACAAGACAGGGGTGCCCTCTATCACCATTGCTTTTCGCCCTCAGTATAGAGCCCCTAGCAATTGCCATTCATCAGCACACTGACATATCGGGTATACGGGTCGGCCCGACAGATCATAAAATTAGCCTTTTTGCCGATGACATCCTACTAACAATATCAAACCCCCTGGTTAGTCTACCTAATCTATTCAAACTTTTGTCTAAATTTGGCCCACTGTCAGGATTCAAAATTAACACAAGTAAAAGCATAGCCCTTAATATATCACTTCCTCCCACCACGGAAAAACTACTAGCCTATAACTTCCCAATAAAATGGGCCCCGAATTCTATCAACTACCTAGGCATACAAATTACAAAATCAACTAAGACCCTATATGAAGCAAACTACCCAACCCTCATTAAACAATTAACTAGGGACCTGCACAGGTGGTCAGAACTAAAGATTTTGTGGTTAGGAAAGCTACATGCCGTCAAAATGAACGTACTCCCCAAACTGCTCTACCTTTTTCGGACCTTACCTATCTCGATTTTAGCGATATATTTGAAAAAAATACAGAAATTACGAATGAGTTTTCTGTGGAACAATAAAAAGCCTAGAATAAACAGAGAAACAACTACTGCGACTAAGAAGGATGGTGGGCTCGGATTTCCAGACATTTCCAGGTACTTTAAAGCTGCTAGATTAGCACAACTAGTTAAGTGGTATGTCAGGGACTACCCCCGGTATGGGTTCAATTAGAAAAACACATACTAGGGTCCAATGATTTAATCATGCGTCAGTTACTATGGCTCTCAACCCAGCAGGGCTTCAAGCTACCCCAATCAATTCCATCAAGTGTGAGGCACTCAATTAATTTATGGAAGGATATAAATAAGAGGAACAGACTGCTGGGCCCGGAGTCAGGGCTCAGCCCTCTATGGCCACTTTCAACTAACCCCAAAATAAACTCTAATGCTCAATATAGATGGTGGATTGATAATAATTGCTCAATTGCGGCAGATTTACCGGTTGTTAATCAAAAATGGTCCACCACCGCATTCTTAGAAGACAAACCCCTTCCTCCGGGGGAATGGCTTAACCTAATCGCTATAAACCAAAGATTAAATCACATCACTAAGAATAAAGGAGGGCAAAATATATCCTTATTTGAAAAATGTTGCATTAAATTCCCGGGAGGGAAAGGAAACATCTCCATAATATATAACCATTTAAGCGAGTTAGTCACTCCCACTAAATTACACTATGAATCAGCATGGGAAGCTGACCTCAACATAAATTTAGACAGAGACCAATGGAATAGTATTCGGAAACAAGCCAAAAACACATCACTTAACGTAATTATGAAAGAAAACTCCTATAAAGTTATTATGAGGTGGTACCTAACCCCAGTAAGAATGCACATAGGGAACCAGACAATTAGTGACATATGCGAAAGGCGCTGCAACCAAAAAGGGACTCTAATCCATAAATTATGGGAATGCCCTATGATTAGACATACCTGGGTGGACACCTACAAAACCCTGGAGAGACTATGGGGTCAATGCTATCCCATGAGACCAGAAGAGGCCATCCTGGGATTACCGGTAGAAGGGATGTCCAACTCAGAACAATTCCTAACTAACCAAATTTTCCTAGCAGTTAGGATAGTAGTAGCCGCCCATTGGAAATCACCCACCCCAACATTTGAAGTAGTCTTAAACAAAATTGAGTTTGTTCGATCCATGAGCGTTTTGTCCGCAGAGGTTGACCATAACTACAATTCCTAACTAACCAAATTTTCCTAGCAGTTAGGATAGTAGTAGCCGCCCATTGGAAATCACCCACCCCAACATTTGAAGTAGTCTTAAACAAAATTGAGTTTGTTCGATCCATGAGCGTTTTGTCCGCAGAGGTTGACCATAACTACAAGCTCTGGCCTCCTGCTGGGCCGCCTGGGAGACAAGACGCGGCAGATGAATAGGGTGAGTGACACTTCTCCCTACAAAGGAGCTATTAAGGGATCCATAGTAGTAGTGGTCTTAATTTACCCAACATCATTAGCCCACACAGTAACCTAAACACAGAATAATCTTTCTATTAGATGCTACCAACCAAGCTCAAAACAACAGTTGGTCAGGAATCCAAGTTCATCACATTTTTCCCATAGTTATGGGACTTCATTAAATATAGTTTTCTCGTTAGCCTTAAGTTATTTAAAAGCTAGTATCAGCTATTATAATACCAGAAAAACGGAAAAGGGAGAGGAGTTTTGGACAGGCAGAGGACACACTGGAAACCAAATATGTGAAATACGTTTATTGTTAATTCCTATTTATCACTTCTAATGTTTTTGGTGTACTATGTTATATGTCTGACCTGTCTAATAAAAATCAATTAAAAAAAAAAATTGATTGCGAATAGCAGTTTGTGCCACTTTATATTCCAGCATAGAAATATTGTTTCTAACACGAACTTTAGTATTGGGATAACTTTGCAATTGTAATTGTGGTTCCCTTCCTGGCTCACCATTGGGAAAGAAAATTGGATATGTAATTGGATTCAAATTACAACTCAATATATTGATGTTTATAAAAGGTTGGTCTTCATTGCATTGATATATTATAATATCCCACTGAAAAGCGGGTTCATCATCCTAATTTTTAAAGACCATGGCAACCTCATTTACTGTTGGTAAATTATACCATCTTTGATCAGTATTGCGATCGCTTTTCAAAACCATATTTACTGTTGGCATTGGCAATTGATGTATTTGAGCATGTTCCTGTTGTTCTTTTTCAACCTCCGCTAATTTTTTGTATGCTTGACTATATGGGTTGTTGGCCATAATCTTACCCAGCTGTTCAAAGACTATGCGCAAACACTGTTTATTTTCAGGAAGCGTCATCCATTGTTCAACAGCTTACATTGTATCTAGGACATATAACTGTGAAATCCTTTGCTCTCCTTCTTATGGGTGTAAATGTGAAGTGTGGTGGTAAATTTGTCCTTGAACTCTAAAACAGTAAGGACCATATCCTGGGACATTTTCTGCTAAAGCAGCACCCATTGGAGCAAATAAAATTGCACTGTTAAAAGACCTGATGTTTTTTTTTTTAATTAGTATAATTTGGAAATGTTGGATCGCTCATTATACTTTCTAAATATTCAGGAAATGTGTGTCTTTGTGGAAGTCTTACCTTTCCTTTCTGACAGCAACTAATAAACTCCCCATCAGTTTGTCTTTCCTTCAGAAAATGATAGGCCCCACAAAGCTGACAAACCACATTCAATAATCCAAAATAATTAGTGTCTACTGTTAGTGATGTAAATAAAGGACTATCCTGAGCTTCCTGAACATTATATTAAAGGATTAACTTCCTTTCCACTTTCTGATGGTGTTGAAGTTGTATTCTTTTCTGTCTTCAAATCTGTAAGATATACAGTATAATGTATTTTTATTGTACATACATGAATTAATTAATCAATAGCTTTCATCAATGCAAAAGCAAAATACTTAATCATGTTTTGATAAAGAAGGGCATCATTAAATCATATACCTGTAATGGTGATGTAATTGCAGATGAAACGCTGCAGAGTGCAGGGTCTGTGTTCATTCAGTTCCAGTGTTCACAGAGATGAGCAAACTGTAAAATTACATGAAAAGAATTGTTAATGTTTGTATTCATTTAATTGTTAATGTTTGTATTCAATTAATTAATTTATCAATCAATCAAAGTATGGTATTTAATTTGCATATATGAAATCTATTAGGTGTCAGAGCATAAGAAACTGATTTAAATCTGTAACTGCTTGAGGGTCCTTTCCGTATCAGGCAATGAGCATTAATACAAATATATAAGTGCAGTGAAAATATATAATTTTTTACTGCAATGCAAAATATCTATTTTCTGTAGGTCCAGAGCATAATAAACTGATGTAAGTAATTGCACTGTAAAGTATTTTTTTTTACTGCAGTGTAAAATATATATATATATATATATATATATGTACTTTAAGTAAAATCAGTGCTAAATCTACATTTTTGAGGTCTCAGAGCATAATAAACTGATTGAAGTAAGTGCACTACAAAATTTCCTTATTTGTTACTGCAGTGTAAAATATCCATTTATTTTATTTCAGGGACCAATTGCTGTCATGCAATGAGCATTAATACAGATATGTAAGTGTAGTGTAAAATATTGTAAATATTAATTCATTAATTAATTGACGTTAATGAATAAGGCCCTCATTCAATTGCGATTTGGCCAACTGAATAGTGCTCTAAATAGGCACATAGCATATTTTTTTTAAAGAAGTTTTTAGTTAGTGAAAATCTTGCTTTTGGATAGATGCTTACTAACTAAAAACTTCTTTAAAAAATATATGTTATGTGCCTTTTTAGAGCCCTATTCAATTGGCCAAGATGCAATTGAATGACCGCCTAAGTGTATTAGGAAGACTTAAGCATAATACAGATATCTAACTGCAGTGTAAAAGAGCTTTTTTTTTAGTGCAGTGGAATTTTTTATTTTATTTGTATTTAGCAATTAATAAATTAATTTGAGATTTTTAATAAATTAATTAATAAATAAATGTATTATAAAAAGCTAATCATAATACAGATATATAACTGCAGTGTAAAATATACATTTTTGTTCCTGCAGTATAAAACATATTTCAGGGTCCTATTGCTGTCATGCAATGAGCATGAATACAGATATGTAAGTGTAGTGTAAAATATTGTAAATATTAATTAATGAATTAATTGACGTTAATGAATAAGGGCCTCATTCAATTGCGATTTGGCCAATTGAATAGGGCTCTAAATAAGCACACAGCCTAATTTTTTTAAAGAGGTTTTTAAGTTAGTAAAGAGCTTGCTTTAGGATAGACGTTCACAAACTAAAAACTTCTTTAAAACCTATATGCTATGTGCTTATTTAGAGCCCTATTCAATTGGCCAAATTGCAATTGAATGAGGCCCCAAGTGTATTAGGAAGACTTAAGCATAATATAGACATATAACTGCAGTGTAAAAGACACGTTTTTTTCTAATTAGCAATTAATAAATTAATTTGACATTATTAATAAATTAATTAATTAATATATGTATAATAAAGAGGTAAGCATAATACATATATATAACTGCAGTGTAAAATATACATTTTTCTTCCTGCAGTAGACTTTTTTAAAATTAATTAAGTAATTATTAATTATTAATGTACATTAATAATTACGTAATAAATAAATGCATGTATTGGAAAGAGCTAAGCATACTAAAGATATATAAATACAGTGTAAACTATACATGTTTTTTTTAGTGCAGTGGAAAATATTTTATTTATATTAATAATTAATTAATTAATTAATATACTTTACCTATTTATAAGTATTAGCCAGCAATCACTATCCTGAAGAGCTAACAACCTCTTTAGATTTTCCGGCAGCAGAAAATGTCAAGTCAGACTGTCATTACCTGAGGAGAAAGTGTCAGCAATGTTGTAAGTGTGTAGTATTTATAGGACACGTGCATGTGGACCAAACCGTTGTTTTAGACGGGAAAGCCGCCATTTCAGAATCATAATTTTTTGATTTGCCAGTTAGTGCTGTAAAATGTTTTATGCGCCTCACAAGCATTTTCTGTCCATCCTAATAGTGTATTTTGTACATCATACGTGCCTGGGTAAAAGTTGTATGTCCCTGAGTAAAAGTCGTACATCCCTGGTGTTGTTTTGTGTGCCTCAAGGTTGTGTAGCCTAGTTTTAATTTTTTCGTCTGGCATTTTTTTTCTCGCTTAGATGATTTTCAAGTGCCGAAACTGCTTAAATTTGACTTACATTCGCGTGCAACCTCATTTCGTGTACGTGGTTCATCCGTTAACGATTTTATTTTTCCAACCTCGTATTTTTTTATTATTCTAAATGCTGTGGATCGTATTTTTTTTCTATGTCCCGATTTCCTCATGCCGCGTTTTTTTTTTGTTTTTTTTTTAGTCCGCGGCTCATATTTTGTTTTTCAAAATCCTGCTTTTCTGCGTTGTTTTTTACCGAGATTGAGGCGCCGTAGAGCCTCCACCTCCACAAATGCGGACACTTGCTTCGCGAGGTCCTCATTTTCAGCCTGCAATGAGCCTTCGGGTCATTACAGTTTATGTCCACCTCCACAAATGCGGCCCCTTCCTTTGCGAGGGTCCACATTTGCGGGCTGTAATGAGCCTTTGACTCATTGCAGCTGACGTGGGAGCCTCCACCTCCGCAAGTGCAGCCCTTGCTTTGAGTGGGACGCAGTTCTGCAAGCTCGCTTCGCTAGCTTGCAAAGCGTGACGACAACTCGCAGTTTGACAAATATAATATGTGACTAGAAAATTGACCATCATAAATGATGGTATGATTGAGGTTCATGTGGAATGTAGGTATATGATGGTCCCCCCACTGTGCCCCTGTCTCGCCTCTTTGCCCTATCCCTCCTCTGTCCAGCTGTTCCTCATCTGTTCCCCTGTCTCCCGTCTGTGCCCTGTCAGTCCTCTTTGCCGCTGTCTCTCCTCTTTGCCCCTGTCTCTCCTCTGTGCCCCTGTCCCCACTCTGTGTCCATGCCTCCTCTTTGCCCTTGTCTCTCCTCTGTGCCCTTATTCCCCCTCTTTGCCCCTGTTTTTCCTCAGTGCCCCGTCCCCTTCTGTTCCCATGCCCTTTCTGTGCCCCGTCCCTACTCTTTGCCCCTGTCCCCTCTGTGCTCCTGTCTGCCCTTACTCCCTCTGTACCTTTGCCTCGTCTTTGTCCCTGTGCCCTCTCTTTGCTCCTGTGTCCCTGTCTCCCCTATTTGCTCCTGTCCATGCTCTGTGCCCCTGCCCCCCCTCTGTGTCCATGTTTCCCCTCTTTACCCCTGCCCCCTCTTTGGCCCTTTAACCCCTCTGTGCCCCTGTCCCCCCTCTGTGCCCCTGTTCCTATATAATATTTTGTTTTGTTTCTTTTTACTATACTTCAAACAACAGTTATATAAAATTAACTATTATGAAGTAGTCCACCTGTTACAAAAGTGAATAAACAAAAAAAAACAGTATGTTCTGTTACACTTTTTAACATAATGGAAAATAATTACAAATTTAACTGCCTCGTGTGTTAAGTGTAATCATTTGCTGCGGAGAAGCTTCTAGTCCTTTCTTTATAACAAACTTTTATAAGCAGAGAAGCTAATATAATTAATTAGTCAGATGCTTAAAAGACATATATTCACCAACAAAAGTTGCTTATCTAATTAAACTAAAATTACTAATTGGCATCATTATAAGTGAGAGAGAGAGCACTGGGCACAGAGTTAATATGTCATAAATTAAAATCCTTTTTAAAATTCCCATAATTATGTATTTGTTATTTCAAGAATAATCTTTTAAACCTGGTGTTTTATAGATGCAATTAAACAGCTGAATTATATACAAGATAATGATAAATTATATGATTCTCCTATTTTGCATTGGATGATATTTTGTGATAAATGTACTTTAGGGGACCCAGAATCCAAAAGTTTGGATTAAAAACATGTTTGAAACATTACAATTAGGATTTAACTAAGCAACTTAATTATTTGAAGTGTAGTAAAAATAAATATTATACTCCAGCACAGGCATTGCAACAGGTATTGCTCAACCCTCCTTTCTTAAAAGAAGTCACTGTATGTGCTCTGCATCTTCAGATATTGGATGGAAAAGCTTGCTGAAAAAAGTGCTTTCCTTTTTATAATTGTTAGTAAAATAATTGAGTTCTGAGATTCTTAAAGTAGTGGTTTTAGGATGTGCAAATTTTTGATTTTTTTTTTACATTTTTACTATCAGTTTTCTATTAGCTTTATTGTCCTTTTTCACCCATTAGAAAGCATATAGCTCCTTAGCTCTTTAGTTGCAAAGTTGCAGCCTTGAGTTTTGCCATATTTTTTATTTAGTAATAATAATAGTAATAGTATTTTTTCTTTTAAGTTTCAGATACTTGCCACTGGACATTTTATTTTGTCTGTTCAATGATTTTTTCATACTGCAATTTTACAAGAAACAAATATTTTTGTTCCTTTTAAATGTATTTTGAATGGCAAACAATGCTAAGTGGCACTAAGTACTTTCTAATATAGTAATAACTAATTTGTGTTTTATAGTTGCAGCAATGGATATGGTGTATTTAGTAAAACTCAATACTGAAACAGTTTGGGGCACTGTGTTTAATAAAAATACTTGTGTTGCCCCCCTTTTATATCAATACTATTTTTATTATTTTTTACAAGATTAAAATATAATATATATATATATATATATATATATATATATATATATATATAGGCATACAGTGGGGGGGGGGGGGGAGTATTTGATCACCTGCTGATTTTGAACGTTTGTCCACTGACAAAGAAATGATAAGTCTATAATTTTAATGGTAGGTGTATTTTAACAGTAAGAGACAGAATAACAAAAAAAAAAAAAGAAAAACGCATGTAAAAAAAGTTATAAATTGATTTGCAGGTTAGTGAGGGAAATAAGTATTTGATCCCCTATCAATCAGCAAGATTTCTGGCTCCGGGTGTCTTTTATATAGGTAACGAGCTGAGATTAGGAGTACTCTGTTAAAGTGAGTGCTCTGTTAAAGTGAGTGCTCCTAATCTCAGCTTGTTACCTGTATAAAAGACACCTGTCCTCAAAAGCAATCAATCAATTAGATTCCAAACTCACCACCATAGCCAAGACCAAAGAGCTGTCCAAGGATGTCAGGGACAAGATTGTAGACCTACACAAGGCTGGAATGGGCTACAAGACCATCGCCAAGCAGCTTGGTGGAAGAAACACAAAATAACTGCCAGTTTCCCTTGGTCTGGTGCTCCATGCAAGATCTCACCTTGTGGAGTTTCAATAATCATGACAATGGTGAGAAATCAGCCCAGAACTACACAGGAGGATCTTGTTAATGATCTCAAGGCAGCTGGTACCATATTCACCAAGAAAACAATTGGTAACACACTACGCAGCGAAGGACTGAAATCCTGCAGTGCCCACAAGGTCCCCTGCTCAAGAAAGAACATGTACTGGCCTGTCTGAAGTTTGCCAATGCACATCTGAATGATTCAGAGGAGAACTAGGTGAAAGTATTGTGGTCAGATGAGACCAAAATTAAGCTCTTTGGCATCAACTCAACTCGCTGTGTTTGGAAGAGGAGGAATGCTACCTATAACCCCAAGAACACCATCCCTACCATCAAACATGGAGGTGGAAACATTATGCTTTGGGGGTGTTTTTCTGCTAAGGGGGCAGGACAACTGCACTGCATCAAAGGGCATTGAAAATGGGTCATGACAATGACCCAAAACACACAGCCAAGGCAACAGACCTTAATCCCATAGAAAGTCTGTGGAGGGAGATGAAGGTTCGAGTTGCCAAACATCAGCCTCAAAACCTTAATGACTTGGAGAGGATCTACAAAGAGGAGTGGGACAAAATCCCTCCTGAGATGTGTGCAAACCTGTTGGCCATCTACAAGAAACGTCTGACCTCTGTGATTGCCAACAGGGGTTTTACCACCAAGAACTAAATACGTATTTCCCTCATTGACCCGCAAATCAATTTATAACTTTTTTGACATGCGTTTTTCTTGTTTGTTTTTTTTGCTATTCTGTCTCTCACTGTTAAAATACATCTAGCATTAAAATTATAGACTGATCATTTCTTTGTCAGTGAACAAATGTTCAAAATCAGCAGGGCGATCAAATACTCCCCCCGTATATATATATAGTACAAATAGTGGAGTTGTAATGCTTTTAAAATAATTAAATAAAAACATCAATGTAAAAAAGAAGATGAAGGAAATGAACTGCAAAGCTATAGTTTAATAAACAATAGTTTTACCACCCATGGTCATCCAGTGGTTAGGATTTGGTGTTTTCCCCGCTGTGACCTGGGTTTGATTCCAGTCAGGGAGCCAAGAGGTCACATCACCCTAAAGCCATGCAGGGTTGGACCTGGTCAGTACATGGATGGTAGAACCCCTAGGAATACCAGGAGCTGTATGCTGTGGCCCACTGGTGAAGAAACTGGCAACACACTCCAGTATCTCTGCCATTAATACCAAGTGGATCAGCATGGTGTGTTGCAGTCCATGAGGTCTCAGAGAGTCGGACAAGACTGAGCGACACAAACATACATCACAAACCCCCACCCCAACCTTGTTTGGTGAAGGGGCTTGTGTACCTCAGTAAAGCTGTGAGCTATACCATGTAGGGTCATTCAAGAAGGGCAGATCATAGCACGGAGGTAAGAAAAATCGCTGTCCACTGAAGAAGAAACTAGTAACAAGATGTGTCTGGCGTGCTGTGATCCATAGGGTCACGGAGAGTTGGACATAACTGGATGGCTAAACAACAACAAATATATCAGTACATGGTGAGTAATAAGTATAGATATCAATCTAGCTAAAATATAATCAATATAACAGTTATTATTTTACCCTATTGACATATGCAGGTTTTTGTGGCAGGTGCTATACAGGCAATAAATCAAAATTACAACACCATGGTAAATTATTGATCAATTTAAAAAAAATATTTCCGCAGACTGCATATAGTGCCTTTAAAGTTTTTTTTTTACAGTGGGACTTGAGCTTCCTACCATCATTTTCAGCAGTGTAGTCACTAGGCACCTTGCACTTATACAAGAAACAACTGAATTACGGTAAATCTGTTGCAACAATAAGGTGTAAATGAAGAGTCTTGTCTTATGATCCTATAGTTTGGTAGTAGAGTGAAAAGATTACAGACAAATTGCATGAATTAGCACATATAAATTTGTCAAATCATGTGCATTACTAGTCAGCTGCGTCACTGCGGACTATTTAAGGAAATGCTTCTGTTAGGTTGTGAATTTTCAGCTGAGATTTAGAAAAGGAGGGCATTGTTTGAATAAATATTGTGTGGTAGAGCATGACAAAGGTGCAAAAGACAAGTGTAAATGTCTTGGGCCCTCATTCAATTGTGATTTGGCCAATTGAATAGGGCTCTAAATAAGCACATAGCATATATTTTTTAAATAAGTTTTTAGTTTGTGAAGACCTTGCTTTTGGATAGATGCTTACTAACTAAAAACTTCTGTAAAAAATGTATGTTATGTGCTTATTTAGAGACCTATTCAATTGGCCAAATTGCAATTGAATGAGGGCCTTGAAGAGCAAAGTACAAATGAGAAGTAGCTGACACCAACATCAATTATTATTTTGTTTATGTATAAAACTGTGTTATTTTCTGTATCAGTGTTTACAAAACTAAAATAAACACAAATAAGAATGCAATAAGAAAATATAAAACTTGGTACAGCACAGTTGACATAATGACTCCAATCATTTTACATTCTAGAGGCAGTGCTGGATCTACCGTTTTGGAGGCCCTGGGCAGTAAAGTGGAGGAGCCCCTGCGAGTGTTTTTGTAAGGTATGCATTTTCCCTTTTCTGTCCAAATGAACAAATCACAAACATTTACAGATAACAGCCATTATAACAACATAACTACTCATACACAGACCAAGCTATTATTGTTTATTAAATACATTTCATGTTTGGCCATATTATTTATATTTTTCTATGGGAGGGCAGCGAGCATTTGATACATAAACACATATCATGATCACTTGTATCACACATAAAAACGGAGTAATTATTAGAGTTAAAGGGCCACTGCACAATAAAAAAAAAAAAATTGTTTGTTAAAAAATATTCCAACTAAAAGCATAAGTAATCAGGCAGCTAACTTTTAATTACATAAAATAAATGTTGATGCCTCTGCTCGGCCCTGGCGAAATCCAGAGCTTTCAGATTTCTGGAGGCTATGGGAAGCCAGTGCAATGACTGACAGAGAGGAGCTGCAGACACCGTTGAGTCACTCATTGTGGCTTGGGAAGAACACAGACAGGTGGTGGGGAGATCAACAAGGTGCAAGTTACAGTAGATGAGGCAGGATATTATAAGTAAGTAGTAAATTAGTAATGGGTGACGTGTTGTGGGGATGTTTTTGGGTGAAGAATTTAGACCAGTATGCTCATTCTAGACAAGGACCAAGTTGCCCACATTCCTTGTGGTGCAACATCATCAATCACAGGGCATCTAGGGAAAACACCTGGATAGGAGGTTCATAGTCATGTTACAACAGTCCTAATAGCATAAGAAAAAATCCTGATGCACAGGCGTGTCTCTGGGGTTGACTTTCATGGAAGATGGCCTTCTGAGACCATTTGGCCAGATTTCAGTGTTTCATATGGAAACTATATTTTTGTTTTTTAGCAGGACAAATTCAATCTTTTGCTAATATAATTAGTTACTTGTTATATTATAAGATTTTAGGAAATAATTTATGTTGGTCTTAAATTCAATCTTTTGCTAATATAATTAGGTACTTGTTATATTATAAGATTTTAGGAAATAATTTATGTTGGTCTTAAAAGCTATTCTAAAAATAAAGAAGACACAATTTACAGATTATAAACACTACATAAATGCATATATTTTGAGAACAAAACAACCCCAAGAATATTAAAAAAACCATAGCATGTTCTGTTTCACAAAACAATAATCAGATTTCCTTCCAAAAACAGAATTATTTTTAAATAAGGCACACAAACCAAAGGTAAATTAAAATGTTTAAACTTGATATTTCTCACATGCACTAAAAAATAAACTAAATGTAGCATTTATAATGTAAAGTATCAGTTAGATCATATACATGTATTATTATATAACATACCATTTACTTATATACTAAAATATAAATACCAAAATTACTTGTATTGCTGCAGAAAAAGAGTTTATCAAAGCGCTTTTTTGTAATCGTAACAAACAATACAGCTTTTGTCACAAATCTTACATCATAAATTGTAAATCTTAAATCACTGTGGCTTCTCGAGTCAACAGTGAATTGGGAGTACAAGAATATTCAGTGTTCTCACAAATACAGAATCTGTTTGGATTTAATACAAGTATTTTGGCCCACCAGAATATTGTGAACGTGTTGCTTTTATTATGACATAAGCAAAGCTTGTGGGATAAAGTAACAACCTTACATGTTATGAGATCAGTGATAAACTATAGTAAAGAAGTAGGTGATCCTCTAATTTTAGTTAATCCATTTTCCCATCTAAAAATATGTGTTAAAAGAACCTCAGGATTTCTTGAGACAAACTTATTCATTACTAAGATAGAGGTTACTTTCTTTTCACAGTCCTTCCACAGTCTCCCAAGCACTACCGACTTGTTCCAGTGGAAGTCTGCCTGCTTGAATCAGATCCAATTTGAAAGTATCTATTAGTCTCTTGCTGTTGTCCAGGAACCAGTTTAAAAATAGTTATGGATGCAATGGTAAATAAACATCTGCAAAAGAAGCAATTTTATTCTTTATCAAAGTTTTTCTATCTGAAAGCAGCTTCACCACACATGGAGACTGCCAGAATCCATTTACCCACATCTATAATATCTAGTGTTGGTCATAGCACCAAACTTGTACAGTTTTGTAGAGTATGATGCCATCTGCTTAAAATGTTATAATTATTTTGTAGCAGTTCCATCATTATTTTACTACTAGTCGTTTGCTTTTCATAAATTATCACCTATATAGTTGTCGTACTGCGAGTTGTCGTCATGCTTTGCTCGCCTCGCAAACCGAGGCGAGCAGTTGAGACATGAGGAACTTAGGCTGCAATGAGCGCCAAAGACACTCATTGCACTTCGAGCCTCGCGAAGCAAGACGAGTAGTTGAGGCACGTGGGGCTTAGGCTGCAATGAGCGCCAAAGGCGCTCATTGCACTGCGAGCCTGGCAGAACGAGGCAATCAGTGGAAGGCGCTCATTGCACTGCTAGCCTTGCATAACGAGGCGATCATTTGAAGCACGTGGAGCTTAAGCTGCAATGAGCGCCAAAGCCGCTCATTGCAGGGGTGGAGACACGCAGGACTTAGCTGGCGCTCATCCTGAGATAAGCTGCATTGAGGCCTTATCGTGAGGCCCCTGGACTTAGTGATGGAAGCAAAATTACGACCCGTATGACTTAGGACCCGAAGCACGTAGATGGACTGCTGGGCTCACAAAAACATGACTTTAACGGCCGAACCACCGAACTGGAAAAGCCTGCAAAAACACACAAATATGCCTCAAATAAATTTACACACAGGGGGAGAGCCAGGGAGCCTGTGAGTGAGGTTGCAAGCGGGAAAGAAATGGCTGCCGAAAAATGTCTGAAACAGGCTGAGCCAAGCAGAGGCATGCAGGACTTTGAAAATAAAACAAAGGCATTCACCGCGTAACACACAAACATTCAGCAGACACACAGAGGAGAAAGACACAGGGAAGGGACGGGGGGAGATGGTGGAAAAAGACGCATGGCATTCCCAAAAACAAAACTTGCAGGTTAACGAACCCTGCAATGAGTGGCCCATACAGTAGTGGGAGGAAAGGCTTGCAATGAGCGCAAAGGCGCTCATTGAAGGGCTCGCGATTAGCACCGCGAGCGGGAGAGGCTTGCAATGAGCGCCGAAGGTGATCATTGCAAAACAGGAAAGTTGAAGTACACGGGGGGAGAGACTCGCGAAGGTGTGTGGCAAAAAGCATTGCCAGAATTTTGTTCCCATCATTTTTGATGGCCAATTTCCTAGTGGTATAATATTTGATGTGCTTTGTTTCTCTCTCTCCGCGCCCTCTCTCTCCCCGAGCGCATTTTCCCTCTCTGTCTCTGTGCTCTTTCATCCTTTCTTTCTGTGTTCCTTCTCTCTGTCTTTATGCCATCACTATCTCTGTGCCCTATCTCTCTCTCCCTCTTTCTCTCCCTCCCTCCTTCTGTCTCTTCCTCCCTCCTCTTTTCTCCTCCCTTCTTTTCACTCCCTTCTTCCTTCTCTCTCTCTCTGTCCTTCCGTCTCTCTCCCTCTTTCTGTCTCTCTATTCCTCCTTCTCTCTCCCCTTTCTTGTTCTCTCTTCCCCCTCCCCTCCTTATTCTCTCATCCCACCTCCTTCTATCTCCCCCATGTCTCTGTCCCCAAATGTCTCTTCCCTATCTTTCCCCCCCCCTCAGGTTTCTCTCCCACCCTCTCCCCTTTCTCCCCCTCCCCTTGTCTCTCTCCCCCCCAGCCTGTCTCTCTCCCCGTCTCTCTCCCATATTTCTCTCCCCCACTGTTACTCTCTCTCACCATTTACCTCTCCTGTCTCTCTCCCACCCTCTCTCACTGTTCCCCCATGGTTCCCCCCGTGTCTCTCTCCCACTGCTCCCCCATGCCCCCCTCGTCTCTCTCCCACCCTCTCCTATGTCTCCCCCCACTGTGTCTCTCTATGTCTCTCTCCCAATGCCCCCCTATTTCCCCCATGCCTCTCTCCCAATGCCCCCTATTTCCCCCATGCCTCTCTCCCACTGCTCCCCCCCCCCCATGTGTCTTGGGTGCCGGGCACTGCACATACATGGCTGTAACTGAGCATGGCCGTGCATTGCTTTTAATATAGTTACCGTAGTGTGCACAGCGTTACACACTACGGAAACTATATTAGTGGTTGTTTATTTCAGTATTTAAATATCTTTCCCAATGAGTGATACATTGAGTGGGGAGATTTAACTTCTTTTGTTGGATGAATTTGTAAGATAAGGAGAGAAAATATCATCTAAACATATTAAGTCAAATTGTGTCAATTGTCTGATATAACTATCAACTACTGCTTTGTTCATGAGTAAGGCTTTGATAAGTAGATAAAAAGACTTTTTGAAATTTTCTTAGAACATATAAATGGTATGAATATGTTGTCTGTAAATAAATAAATTGTTAATGGCATGATTTCTTTATTCCATAATGGAAGTGTAATAAAAACGATTATTTTAGTAGTCTCTTTGAAGTTAGAAATTGTGGATAGAGGCAATGGTACTGATGAGATTAGCTGTTTACCAATTATTGTGGACCAAGAGTCTAACACTCCCATATAAGTATATATCCAGTGGGTTTGTGATATGGTCCTAAACTTAAGTAGTTGCCACCAAATGGAGGTTGTACCTTCAATATCAAATATATGTTTCATATCTCTCACCCAAATGTTAGTCTTTTTTTATAGTACTTTGAATAACTATCATATTGGCTGCCCTATAAAACCAATTATATCCAGCATCCACAAACCCCATTTTTTTTCTAGGCTGACGTAATATTTAATGGGATAGTCTGGGATTACTTTCCTTCCTGGTGTAAATATTTATTAATCTCTGCAATTCTTTTAGATGTGTTAAATGTATATAGATAGGGATTGCTTGCAATGGGTAAATAATTTAAGTGTTGTTTTAGTGCATTTATTCGGTCAAACAAAGACAAATATAAATCCTTTCAGGAGTGGTGCAGTGTTTGCACAATTTTAAGAGCTTTGTGAAAGATTTTTCCAAGAGCATATTACAGTCTGTTAAGATAAATGTCCCAAAGAATGCATGGCACTTTTCTGTCCATGTAAAATGAGGTGTCGATCCTTGCATGTGAATCCCAAGGACTCAGGTTGTTCATAATTTATTCTATAATTCGATTATTGTCCACATATATTTTGTTCCCTCAAGAGAAACTTAAGCTAGTTAATGGATTATGAGATCATAAATAGTAAGTCATCAGCATAGGCTATAACTTTATTAACTGCTCTCCCCACTGGAGATGCTCTAATCTACTACAGCCTAATGCATCTCAATAAGGGGTACCATGGTTAGTACATACATCAGCAGGGATAAAGGGCAACCTTGCCCTGTTCCATTAGCAATTCAAAGGGGGCTGGAGAATTGTCCATTTACTCTGACTCTGGCCATGAATTCTCATATAGGCTACCAACCAGTCAAACAAACTTTTGTCCTAACCCAAAGGAGAAGGTCTGGAACATAATGCTCTAGCTGACTCTATTAACTGCCTTCTCCTCGTCTGTACCCAGAAATACTGTTGGGATGTTCAGTTCTTTTCTCTTAACATATTGTAGCATGTTGACTGTCTGTATAGTATTATCTGTAGGCTCTCTACCTAGGACAAACCCTGCTTGCTCCAACTTTTCTATTAGAAAGTATTTTTTTAAATGCATATTAAATTTAATAAGGATATTCAGCTATAACTGGCACATAAGGCCGGGTCTATATTTGTTTAATGAATGACTATAATGTTCTCGGTTACTGTGTTTATATGTAGTCCCGTACCTTTAACAACATTTTTAACGTTTCTAGATAAAGTGGTTTTAATGGATCACAAAATTGCAAATAATATGTTTTTTGGGGCCAATCTGGGCCTGGGGCTTTGCCTCTTGGCATTTGAGATAGTACATACTTAACCTCTGGGATTGTAATTAGGCCATCTAAGTCATTAGCCTGGTCAGGGGTTAGTGCAGAAATCCCAGCTCTCACCATGTAGCTTTGCCTTTTCTGAGACTTTGTACGGACCTGCAGCATTTATAAGGTTATACATTACTACATTGTAATCTTTGAAGGTCTTAGCTATTTGATCAGAATGATGTACAATATTGTTCGTTTTTGGATTATTGATCTTCTCAAGATAGTTTCTGGCTTTTGCTCTCCTTATTACATGAACTAAGTTTTTACCTACAGTAATTTGTTTGCTCCTTCATTATGCTTTGCCTCATACTTCAAAAATATGTTGCAGTTCTTTGGTTATGCAATAGTTTACATTTGGATATGAGCACTCGTAAACTGGGACCTATATCTAGGTGCCTTGACTTTTTATGTTCACTTTCCAGTTCCTGGATTTTACTTACCGTATATTTCTGTATTTTTCCTCTCTTAATTTTTGATGGATCGCTTTAGCTTTTATAAACTATCCTAATGCCACTACCTTATATACATCCCAAACTATTGCTGAGGATACATCCTCTTTTTGTTCATTAGTGCATATTTTTTTAAATATGTTTTGAAATTTGTTAACAACTTCTATATACTTAAGAATTTCACACATGCATAAAAACAGACTAAATATTAATTCCATTTCCACATCCCGACTGCATGGATACCACACTTGCTTAGTTTTAGCTATGTAATCTCATTTATTTCAGAGCATACATATTAGTTTTTTTCTTTTTTTGACTACTTTTTATTTATTTTCATTTTACCAATTTTATACTTCATGTTCCATTTTCCTCTTTCATAATTCATGTGAACAATTTTACCCTATCCAAACATAGTGTATTTTTTTGTTTCTTTCTATCTTAAAACTTTTTCCATTATGTCCCTTTCCTCCATGTGTCTATCTTATTCCCTCCATTTCCCACTCCTTCAATTATTCCCTACACCTCCTAAGTTTCTTCCCCCAACCACATTCCTTCACTCCCAGGTCCCCATATTATCCAAGACTTGTACACCTCCTTTCTTTCCCCTATGTCTTTTCACTGCAGATATTTTTCTTCTCGATTTCCAAATCCACTACAGTGAACTCGATTTTCTCTCCATGGGTCCATTTTCTCTCTCCTTGATTATTTAATGCTTCCATGAGATGTATTCTAATCCCTCAATTTCTTCTCTCCATGGGTCCATTTTCTCATTCTCCTTGATTATTTAATGCTTCCATGAGATGTATTCTAATCCCTCAATTTCTTATCTCCATGGTCCTGTCTTCTTCCTACCTTTACATACCCAAAGTCCCCCCCCCCCCCATCTCCAGGCCACTTTACACCACTAATGTCACTTTTCTCTCCTCTTGGGCCCATGTGTTTTCTATAGGATTCCTTTCCACCCTTGCCAGCACAACCCTCAACTCTCCCCTACTTTAACTCTCCCCCATGTCCCTTTCATCCAACTAGCTCATGCTATTACCTACTGTGATTAATTGAATGTGTTAACAAAAAATATATTTTACTTTCTTCAATGTCTCCAAGATGCAGAGCCTGCACAGACACAATGCATTTAAACCTCTGAACTCCAATGAGCAACCCCTAGTTACAACAATTTAGATGCTTTGGGGTATTATTGTTAATAATATAACATAATGCAAATTGATTGGTGAATGTGTTCAGCACTTTTCTCCATGCATTATAAAGTTGTGGGGGAATATTTTTCTTAAACTATAATTTTATTGTAAAGAAATATTTATAAAGGTGTTTGTCAAGTCCTGGACCATATTAAAATCACAGCTCATCACCTCCTCGATTTTGCATGGGCTAGTGATCAGCTGCACTATATATATATATATATATATATATATATATATATATATATATATATATATATATATATATATATATCGCATGTGAAAACCATGACTGAAGACACCAAGAAGGCATTGCTTCAGGTCTGATTTTCCACATCTAGGATAGTTAGAAGATTATGAATATAGCGTACAGTTTACATGCTGCCTGTAAGTACTTACTATCATAATTGAATTATGTCCAGCTTAATGATCACATTCTAGTGAATATATTAAAATTAGCGACTTGCCTGTCAAAAATGACGGGGCAATAACATTTTAAGCCATGACATAATTGAAACCGTTTCGTACTGTGAGGACCTTCAGCACTCATTACGGGTCTTGCGCTGAGCGCCTTTGGCCTCTCCTGTCGTGTACTTTTGGTCCTCTGAGAGATATATATATATATTTCTATGTATATATAGTTAAGTAATAATTAATGATGTATTCAATTAATTAAGTAAGAATTAATTATTTATTCAATAAATTAATATAGTTTAATTATTTGTAATTGATATATGCAGTGAGCAATAGGCTTAAGAGCTAACAATCTGTTTGTATTTTTAGTCTGCATAGAATATACATTGTGAGTGTTGGTGCCCTGCTTATAAAGTGTAATGAATGTTTGAACTGTGCATTCTAAATAGGCTGCGGCGCGAGGTAAAGCCGTTGGTTTATTGTGTAAAGTGGCATTGTATAGTCGTAATGTTATTAATGTGTTACGCGTCTCGTGAGCATTTCCCAGCTTTTGTAATAGTGTATTTTGTAGGTCGTAGTGTGATGTGTAAAGTGCTATGCGGTTTGCAGCATTTTGATCGGGGTCGTGTTTTTCATTTTTTTCTCGCTTAGGCGATTCTCGTGTGGCGAAA